>JAGTTD010000007.1:30708219-31452176 GCA_018398585.1 Simmondsia chinensis | reverse complement strand
TGATCATACACCTTTATTACTCAACATACACAAACACAAGTTCGATATTCACCATTAAAACTAAACATACACAGTGTATGGTTGCTCTTAACCCACTAATTGCTTAAAAAAAGCCAATACAAGTTGATTTTACACCATTAAAACCAAGCATACACAGTGTATGTTGATCATACACCTTTATTACTCAACATACACAAACACAAGTTGGTTATTCACCATTAAAACCAAACATACACAGTATATGGTTGCTCCTAACCCACTAATTGCTTAAAAAAAGACTACACAAGTTGATTTTACACCACTAAAACCAATCATACACAGTGTATGTTGATCATACACCTTTATTACTCAACATACACAAACACAAATTGGATATTCACCATTAAAACCAAACATACGTAGTGTATGGTTGCCCCTAACCCACTAATTGCTTAAAAAAAGCCTACACAAGTTGATTTTACAGCATTAAAAACAATCATGCATAGTGTATGTTGATCATACACCTTTATTACTCAACATACACAAACACAAGTCTGTTATCACCATTAAAACCAAACATACACAGTGTATGGTTGCTCCTAACCCACTAATTGCTTAAAAAATGTCTGCACAAGTGGATTTTACACCATTATAACCAAGCATACACGGTGTATGTTGATCCTACACCTTTACTACTCAACATATACAAACACAAGTTGGATATTCTCCATTAAAACCAAACATAAACAGTGTATGGTTGCTCCTAACCCACTAATTGCTTAAAAAAAGCCTGCACAAGTTGATTTTACACCATTAAAACCAAGCATACACGGTGTATGTTGATCATACACATTTATTACTCAACATGCACAAACACAAGTTGGATATTCACCATAAAAACCAAACATACACAGTGTATGGTTGCTCCTAACCCACTAATTGCTTAAAAAAAACCTACACAAGTTGAATTTATACCATTAAAACTAATCATACACAGTGTATGTTGATCATACACAGTGTATGTTGATCATACACTTTTATTACTCAACATACACAAACAAAAGTTGGTTATTCACCATAAAAACCAAATATACATAGTGTATGGCTGCTCCTAACCCGCTAATGGCTTAAAAAAGCCTACACAAGTTGATTTTACACCATTAAAACAAAGCATACATAGTGTATGTTGATCAAACACCTTTATTCCTCAACGTACGCAAACGCAAGTTGGATATTCACCATAAAAACCAAACATACATAGTGTATGGTTGATCCTAACCCACTAATTGCTTAAAAAACGTCTACACAAGTTGATTTTAGACCATTAAAACAAAGCATACCCAGTGTATGTTAGTCATACACCTTTATTACTCAACATACACAAGCACAAGTTGGATATTCACTATTAAAACCAAACATACACAGTGTATGGTTGCTCCTAATCCACTAATTGCTTAAAAAAAGCCAACATAAGTTGAATTTACACCATTAAAACAAAGGATGCACAGTGTATGTTGAGCATACACCTTTACTACTCAGCATATACAAACACAAGTTGGATATTCACCATTAAAACCAAATATACACAGTGTATGGTTGCTCCTAACCTACTAATTGCTTAAAAAAAGCCTACACAAGTTGATTTTACACCATTAAAACCAAGCATACATGGTGTATGTTGATCATACACATTTATTACTCAACATACACAAACACAAGTTGGATATTCACCATAAAAACAAAACATACACAGTATATGGCTGCTCCTAACCCACTAATTGCTTAAAAAAAGCCTTCACAAGTTGAATTTACACCATTAAAACAAAGCATACCCAGTGTATGTTGATCATACACCTTTATTCCTCAACATAGACAAGAACAAGTTAGATATTCACCATTAAAACCAAACATACACAGTGTATGGTTGCTCCTAACCCACTAATTGCTTAAAAAAAGTCTACACAAGTTGAATTTACACCATTAAAACAAAGCATGCACAGTGTATGTTGATCATGCACCTTTACAACTCAACATATACAAACACAAGTTGGATATTCACCATTAAAACCAAACATACACCGTGTATGGGTTCTCCTAACCGACTAATTGCTTAAAAAAAGCCTACACAAGTTGATTTTACACCATTAAAACCAAGCATACACGGTGTATATTGATCATACACATTTATTACTCAACATACACAAACACAAGTTGGATATTCACCATAAAAACAAAACATACACAGTGTATGGTTGCTCCTAACCCACTAATTGCTTAAAAAAAGCCTACACAAGTTGAATTTACACCATTAAAACTAATCATACACAGTGTATATTGATCATACACCTTTATTACTCAACATACACAAACACAAGTTAGTTATTCACCATAAAAACCAAACATACACAGTGTATGGTTGCTCCTAACCCACTAATTGCTTAAAAAAAGCCTACACAAGTTGATTTTACACCATTAAAACAAAGCATACATAGTGTATGTTGATCATACACCTTTTTTCCTCAACGTACACAAACACAAGTTGGATATTCACAATTAAAACCAAACATACACAGTGTATGGTTGCACCTAACCCACTAATTGCTTAAAAAACGTCTACACAAGTTGATTTTACACCATTAAAACAAAGCATACACAATGTGTGTTGATCATACGCCTTTATTCCTCAACATACACAAACACAAGTTGGATATTCACCATTAAAACCAAACATACACAGTGTATGGTTGCTCCTAACCCGCTAATTGCTTAAAAAAAGCCTACACAAATTGAGTTTATACCATTAAAACAAAGCATACACAGTGTATGTTGAACATACACCTTTATTACTCAACATACACAAACACAAGTTGGTTATTAACCATAAAAACCAAACATACACAGTGTATGGTTGCTCCTAACCCACTAATTGCTTAAAAAAAGCTTACACAAGTTGAATTTACACCATTAAAACTAATCATACACAGTGTACGTTGATCGTACACCTTTATTACTCAACATACACAAACACAAGTTGGTTATTCCCCATAAAAACCAAACATAAACAGTGTGTGGTTGCTCCTAACCCGCTAATTGCTTGAAAAAAGCCTACATAAGTTGATTTTACACCATTAAAACCAAGCATACACAGTGTATGTTGATCATACACCTTTATTACTCAACATACACAAACACAAGTTGGTTATTTAGCACAAAAACCAAACATACACAGTGTATGGTTGCTCCTATCCCACTAATTGCTTAAAAAACGTCTACACAAGTTGATTTTACACCATTAAAACCAAGCATACACAGTGTATGTTGATCATACACGTTTATTCCTCAACATACACAAACACAAGTTGGATATTCACCATTAAAACCAAACATACACAGTATATGGTTACTCCTAACCCACTAATTGCTTAAAAAATCCTACACAAGTTGATTTTACACTATTATAACCAAGCATACACAGTGTATGTTGATCATACACCTTTATTACTCAACATACACAAACACAAGTTGGATATTCACCATTAAAACTAAACATACACAGTGTATGGTTGCTCCTAACCCACTAATTGCTTAAAAAAAGCCAAGACAAGTTGATTTTACACCTTTAAAACCAAGCATACACAGTGTATGTTGATCATACACCTTCATTACTCAACATACACAAACACAAGTTGGTTATTCACCATTAAAACAAACATACACAGTATATGGTTGCTCCTAACCCACTAATTGCTTAAAAAAAGCCTACACAAGCTGATTTTAAACCATTAAAACCAATCATACACAGTGTATGTTGATCATACACCATTATTACTCAACATACACAAACCCAAGTTGAATATTCACCATTAAAACCAAACATACACAGTGTATGGTTGCTCCTAACCCACTAATTGCTTAAAAAAAGCCTACACAAGTTGATTTTACAGCATTAAAAATAATCATACGCAGTGTATGTTGATCGTACACCTTTATCACTCAACATACACAAACACAAGTTTGTTATTCACTATTAAAACCAAACATGTACAATGTATGGTTGCTCCTAACCCACTAATTGCTTAAAAAATGTCTGCACAAGTTGATTTTACACCATTATAACCAAGCATACAAGGTGTATGTTGATCATACACCTTTACTACTCAACATATACAAACACAAGTTGGATATTTACCATTAAAACCAAACATACACAGTGTATGGTTGCTCCTAACCCATTAATTGCTTAAAAAAAGACTACACAAGTTGATTTTACACCATTAAAACCAAGCATACACTGTGTATGTTGATCATAAACATTTATTACTCAACATACACAAACACAAGTTGGATATTCAACATAAAAACCAAACATACACAGTGTATGGTTGCTCATAACCCACTAATTGCTTAAAAAAAACCTACACAAGTTGAATTTATAGCATTAAAACTAATCATGCGCAGTGTATGTTGATCATACACTTTTATTACTCAACATACACAAACAAAAGTTGGTTATTCACCATAAAAACCAAATATACACAGTGTATGGTAGCTCCTAACCCACTAATGGCTTAAAAAAAGCCTACACAAGTTGATTTCACACCATCAAAATAAAGCATACATAGTGTATGTTGATCATACACCTTTATTCCTCAACATATGCAAACACAAGTAGGATAGTCACCATAAAAACCAAACATACACAGTGTATGGTTGATTCTAACCCACTAATTGCTTAAAAGATGTCTACACAAGTTGATTTTACATCATTAAAACAAAGCATACCCAGTGTATGTTAATCATATACCTTTATTCCTCAACATACACAAGCACAAGTGGGATATTCACTATTAAAACCAAACATACACAGTGTATGGTTGCTTCTAACCCACTAATTGCTTAAAAAAAGCCTACAGAAGTTGAATTTACACCATTAAAACAAAGCATGCACAGTGTATGTTGATCATACACCTTTACTACTCAACATATACAAACACAAGTTGGATATTCACCATTAAAACCAAATATACACAGTGTATGGTTGCGCCTAACCTACTAATTGCTTAAAAAAAGCCTACACAAGTTGATTTTACACCATTGAAACTAAGCATACGCGGTGTATGTTGATCATACACATTTATTACTCAACATACACAAACACAAGTTTGATATTCACCATAAAAACAAAACATACACAGTGTATGGTTGCTCCTAACCCACTAATTGCTTAAAAAAAGCCTACACAAGTTGAATTTACATCATTAAAACAAAGCATACCCAGTGTATGTTGATCATACACCTTTATTCCTCAACATACACAAGCACAAGTTGGATATTCAACATTAAAACCAAACATACACAGTGTATGGTTGCTCCTAACCCACTAATTGCTTAAAAAAAGCCTACACAAGTTGAATTTACACCATTAAAACAAAGCATGCACAGTGTATGTTGGTCATACACCTTTACTACTCAACATATACAAACACAAGTTGGATATTCACCATTAAAATCAAACATACACAGTGTATGGTTGCTCCTAACCGACTAATTGCTGAAAAAAAGCCCACACCAGTTGATTTTACACCATTAAAACCAAGCATACACGGTGTATGTTGATCATACACATTTATTACTCAACATATACAAACACAAGTCGGATATTTACCATAAAAACAAAACATACACAGTGTATGGTTGCTCCTAACCCACTAATCGCTTAAAAAAAGCCTACACAAGTTGAATTTACAGCATTAAAACTAATCATACACCATTATTACTCCACATACACAAACACAAGTTGATTATTCACCATAAAAACCAAACATACACAGTGTATGGTCGCTTCTAACCCACTAATTCCTTAAAAAAAGCCTACATAAGTTGATTTTACACCATTAAAACCAAGCATACATAGTGTATGTTGATCATACACCTTTATTCCTCAACGTACACAAACAAAAGTTGGATATTCACCATAAAAACCAAACATACACAGTGTATGGTTGCTCCTAACCCACTAATTGCTTAAAAAACGTCTACACAAATTGATTTTACAACATTAAAACAAAGCATACACAGTGTATGTTGATCATACACCTTTATTCCTCAATATACACAAACACAAGTTGGATATTCACCATTAAAACCAAACATACACAGTGTATGGTTGCTCCTAACCCACTAATTGCTTAAAAAAAGCCAACACAAGTAGAATTTACACCATTAAAACAAAGCATGCACAGTGTATGTTGATCATACACCTTTATTACTCAACTTACACAAACACAAGTAGGTTATTCACCATAAAAGCCAAACATACACCGTGTATGGTTGCTCCTAACCCACTAATTGCTTAAAAAAAGCCTACACAAGTTGAATTTTGCACCATTAAAACCAAACATACACAGTGTATGTTGATCATACACCTTTATTACTCAGCATACACAAACACAAGTTGGATATTCACCATAAAAACAAAACATACACAGTGTATGGTCGCTCCTAACCGACTAATTGCTTAAAAAAAGCCAACACAAGTTGATTTTACACCATTAAAACCAAGCATACACGGTGTATGGTGATCATACACATTTATTACTCAACATACACAAACACAAGTTGGATATTCACCATAAAAACAAAACATACACAGTGTATGGTTGCTCCTAACCCACTAATTGCTTAAAAAAAGCCTACACAAGTTGAATTTACACCATTAAAACAAATCATACATAGTGTATGTCGATCATACACCATTATTACTCAACATACACAAACACGAGTTGGTTATTCACCATAAAAACCAAACATACACAGTGTATGGTTGCTCCTGACCCACTAATTGCTTAAAAAAAGTCTACCCAAGTTGATTTTACACCATTAAAACCAAGCATACATAGTGTATGTTGATCATACACCATTATTCCTCAACGTACACGAACACAAGTTGGATATTCACCAGAAAAGCCAAACATACACAGTGTATGGTTGCTCCTAACCCACTAATTGCTTAAAAAACGTCTACACAAGTTGATTTTACACCATTAAAACAAAGCATACACAGTGTATGTTGATCATATACCTTTATTCCTCAACATACACAAACACAAGTTGGATATTCACCATTAAAACCAAACACACACAGTGTACAGTTGCTCCTAACCCACTAATTGTTTAAAAAAAGCCTACACAAGTTGAATTTACTCCATTAAAACAAAGCATGCACAGTGTATGTTGATCATACACCTTTATTACTCAACATACACAAACACAAGTTGGTTATTCACCATAAAAACCAAACATACACAGTTTATGGTTGCTCCTAATCCACCAATTGCTTAAAAAAAGCCTGCACAAGTTGATTTTACACCATTAAAACCAAGCATACATAGTGTATGTTGATCATACACCTTTATTCCTCAACGTACACAAACACAAGTTGGATATTCACCATAAAAACCAAACATACACAGTGTATGGTTGCTCCTAACCCACTAATTGCTTAAAAAATGTCTACACAAGTTGATTTTACACCATTAAAACAAAGCATACATAGTGTATGTTGATCATACACCTTTATTCCTCAACATACACAAACACAAGTTGGATATTCACCATTAAAACCAAACATACACAGTGTATGGTTGCTCCTAACCCACTAATTGCTTAAAAAAAGCCTACACAAGTGGATTTTACACCATTAAAACCAAGCATACACAGTGTATGTTGATCATATACCTTTATTACTCAACATACACAAACACAAGGTTCTTATTTACCACAAAAACCAAACATACACAGTGTATGGTTGCTCCTATCCCACTAATTGCTCAAAAAACGTCTACACAAGTTGATTTTACACCATTAAAACCAAGCATACCCATTGTATGTTGATTATACACCTTTATTCCTCAACATACACAAACACAAGTTGGTTATTCACCGTAAAAGCCAAACATGCACAGTGTATGGTTTCTCCTAACCCACTAATTGCTTAAAAAAAGTCTACACAAGTTGATTTTATACTATTATAACCAAGCATACACAGTGTCTGTTGATCATACACCTTTATTACTCAACATACACAAACACAAGTTGGATATTCACCATTAAAACCAAACATACACAGTGTATGGTGGCTCCTAACCCACTAATTGCTTAAAAAAAGCCTACACAAATTGATTTTATAGCATTAAAACCAATCATACACAGTGTATGATGATCATACACCTTTATTACTCAACATACACCAACATAAGTTGGTTATTCACCATAAAAACCAAACATACACAGTGTATGGTTGCTCCTAACCCACTAATTGCTTAAAAAAAGCCTACACAAGTTGAATTCACACCATTAAAACCAATCATACGCAGTGTATGTCGATCATACACCTTTATTACTCAACATGCACAAACACAAGTTGATTTTCACCATAAAAACCAAACATACACAGTGTATGGTTGCTCATAACCCACTAATTGCTTAAAAAAAGCTTACACAAGTTGATTTTATACTATTATAACCAAGCATACACAGTGTATGTTGATCATACACCTTTATTACTCAACATACCCAAACACAAGTTGGATATTCACCATTAAAACTAAACATACACAGTGTATGGTTGCTCCTAACCCACTAATTGCTTAAAAAAAGCCAATGCAAGTTGATTTTACACCATTAAAACCAAGCATACACAGTGTATGTTGATCATACACTTTTATTACTCAACATACACAGACACAAGTTGGTTATTCACTATTAAAACCAAACATACACAGTATATGCTTGCTCCTAACCCACTAATTGTTTAAAAAAAGCCTACACAAGTTGATTTTACACTATTAACCAAGCATACACAGTATATGTTGATCATATACCTTTATTATTCAACATATACAAACACAAGTTGGATATTCACCATTAAAACTAAACATACACAGTGTATGGTTGCTCCTAACCCACTAATTGCTTAAAAAAAGCCAATGCAAGTTGATTTTACACCATTAAAACCAAGCATACATGGTGTATGTTGATCATACACTTTTATTACTCAACATACACAAAAACAAGTTGGTTATTCACCATTAAAACCAAACATACACAGTATATCGTTGCTCCTAACCCACTAATTGCTTAAAAAAAGCCTACACAAGTTGATTTTATACCATTAAAACCAATCATACACAGTGTATGTTGATCATACACCTTTATTACTCAACATACACAAACGCAAGTTAGATATTCACCATTAAAACCAAACATACACAGTGTATGGTTGCTCCTAACCCACTAATTGCTTAAAAAAAGCCGACACAAGTTGATTTTACATCATTAAAAACAATCATACACAGTTTATGTTGATCATACACCTTTATTACTCAACATACACAAACACAAGTTTGTTATTCACCATTAAAACCAAACATACACAGTGTATGGTTGCTCCTAACCCACTAATTGCTTAAAAAATGTCTGCACAATTTCATTTTACACCATTATAACCAAGCATACACGGTGTATGTTGATCATACACTTTTACTACTCAACATATACAAACACAAGTTGGATATTCACCATTAAAACCAAACATACACAGTGTATGGTTGCTCCTAACCCACTAATTGCTTAAAAAAAACCTGCACAAGTTGAATTTAAACCATTAAAACTAATCATCCACAGTGTATGTTGATCATACACTTTTATTACTCAACATACACAAACAAAAGTTGGTTATTCACCATAAAAACCGAATATACACAGTGTATGGTTGCTCCTAATCCACTAATGGCTTAAAAAAAGCCTACACAAGTTGATTTTACACCATCAAAACAAAGCATACATAGTGTATGTTGATCATACACCTTTATTCCTCAACGTACGCAAACACAAGTTGGATATTCACCATAAAAACAAAACATACATAGTGTATGGTTGATCCTAACCCACTAATTGCTTAAAAAACGTCTATACAAGTTGATTTTACACCATTAAAACAAAGCATACCCAGTGTATGTTAATCATACACCTTTATTCCTCAACATACACAAGCAGAAGTTGGATATTCACCATTAAAACCAAACATACACAGTGTATGGTTGCTCCTAACCCACTAATTGCTTAAAAAAAGCCTACATAAGTTGAATTTACACCATTAAAACAAAGCATGCACAGTGTATGTTGATCATACACCTTTACTACTCAACATATACAAACACAAGTTGGATATTCATCATTAAAACCAAATATACACAGTGTATGGTTGCTCCTAACCTACTAATTGCTTAAAAAAAGCCTACACAAGTTGATTTTACACCATTAAAACCAAGCATACACGGTGTATGTTGATCATACACATTTATTACTCAACATACACAAACACAAGTTGGATATTTACCATAAAAACAAAACATACACAGTGTATGGCTGCTCCTAACCCACTAATTGCTTAAAAAAAGCCTACACAAGTTGAATTTACACCATTAAAACAAAGCATACCCAGTGTATGTTAATCATACACCATTATTCCTCAACATACACAAGCACAAGTTGGATATTCACCATTAAAACCAAACATACAAGTGTATGGTTGCTCCTAACCCACTAATTGCTTTAAAAAGCCTACACAAGTTGAATTTATACCATTAAAACAAAGCATGCACAGTGTATGTTGATCATACACCTTTGCTACTCAACATATACAAACACAAGTTGGATATTCACCATTAAAACTAAACATACACAGTGTATGGTTGCTCCTAACCGACTAATTGCTTAAAAAAAGCCTACACAAGTTGATTTTACACCATTAAAACCAAGCATGCACAGTGTATGTTGTCATACACATTTATTACTCAACATACACAAACAAAAGTTGGATATTCACCAAAAAAAGCAAAGCATACACAGTGTATGGTTGCTCCTAACCCACTAATTGCTTAAAAAAAGCCTACACAAGTTGAATTTACACCATTAAAACTAATCATACACAGTGTATGTTGATCATACACCTTTATTACTCAACATACACAAACACAAGTTGGTTATTCACCATAAAAACCATACATACACAGTGTATGGTTGCTCCTAACCCACTAATTGCTTAAAAAAAGCCTACACAAGTTGATTTTACACCATTAAAACCAAGCATACATAGTGTATGTTGATCATACACCTTCATTCCTCAACGTACACAATCACAAGTTGGATATTCACCATAAAAACCAAACATACACAGTGTATGGTTGCTCCTAACCCACTAATTGCTTAAAAAACGTCTACACAAGTTGATTTTACACCATTAAAATAAAGCATACACAGTGTATGTTGATCATACACCTTTATTCCTCAACATACACAAACACAAGTTGGATATTCACCATTGAAACCAAACATACACAGTGTATGGTTGCTCCTAACCCACTAATTGCTTAAAAAAAGCCTACACAAGTTGAATTTACACCATTAAAACAAAGCACGCACAGTGTATGTTGATCATACACCTTTATTACTCGACATACACAAACACAAGTTGGTTATTCACCATAAAAACCAAACATACACAGTGTATGGTTGCTCCTAACCCACTAATTGCTTAAAAAAAGCCTACACAAGTTGAATTTATACCCTTAAAACCAATCATATATAGTGTAATTTGATCATACACCTTTATTACTCAACATACACAAACACAAGTTCGTTATTCACCATAAAAACCAAACATACACAGTGTATGATTGCTCCTAACCCACTAATTGCTTAAAAAAAAGCCTACACAAGTTGATTTTACACCATTAAAACCAAGCATACACAGTGTATGTTGATCATGCACTTTTATTACTCAACATACACAAACACAAGTTGGTTATTTACCACAAAAACCAAACATACACAGTGTATGGTTACTCCTATCCCACTAATTGCTTAAAAAACGTCTACACAAGTTGATTTTACACCATTGAAACCAAGCATACACAGTGTATGTTTATCATACACCTTTATTCCTCAACATACACAAACACAAGTTGGATATTCACCATTTAAACCAAACATACCCAGTATATGGTTGCTCCTAACCCACTAATTGCTTAAAAAAAGCCTACACAAGTTTGATTTTACGCCATTAAAACCAAGCATACACAGTGTATGTTGATCATACACCTTTATTACTCGACATACACAAACACAAGTTGGTTATTCACCATAAAAACCAAACATACACAGTGTATGGTTGCTCCTAACCCACTAATTGCTTAAAAAAAGCCTACACAAGTTGAATTTACACCATTAAAACCAGGCATGCACAGTGTATGTTGATCATACACCTTTATTACTCAACATACACAAACACAAGTTGGTTATTCACCTTAAAAACCAAACATACACAGTGTATGGTTGCTCCTAACCCACTAATTGCTTAAAAAACGTCTACACAAGTTGATTTTACACCATTAAAACCAAGCATACACAGTGTATGTTGATCATACACCTTTATTCCTCAACATACACATACACATGTTGGATATTCACCATTAAAACCGAATACATTGGATGGTCGCTCCTAACCCACTAAATTAGGATACATTAACGACAATGTCAACAAATGATTATTTTACCTTCAATATCTGATCTGAAAACTGTGAAATGTGTGTCACGACTCAACCTTGAACCTACAGCAATGCCACGAAGCTTCTAACACGATTTTACCAGGGCTTGTTCTTCTTCTTCCGAGGGCCCAATATAGCAGAACGACAAACGGAAGATGAAAAAAATGGAGCTTAGGGAATTCAGATAGATAGAGAAATAAGAAAGAAGTGTGAATAAGAGGTGAGTAAATGGGCGGGAAGTGAGAAGGGAAGGAGAGAGTAAGCAACAAGCTACATGATATAAAGTGTAAATATGTACTTTTGCATTAAATGAGGAGAGAGAAAATGGATGGGGAGGGGGTAAAGTAAACGGCTGGGCATTCAATGAGGAGAGAGAATGGGTGAGAAAGAGGACGGGTGGGGAGGGTAGGGGTTGGGGGGCATTTTTGTCCAAAAATATTTATTTAAGGTTATGGGGGTCTATTTAGGGTTAAATTAGGGGTGGGGGGGTTTCTAAATCTGGTGATTTCCCAAAATTTTAAGGATATACGTCTCAAATAAGACAAAATCCAAGACAAATTTGGCATTATGAACATTCAATCCAAAAAAAAAAATATTCAAACACTATTTGATGTATTTTTTTGTCAAAATACACGACAAAATATATTGGAAAAATACACTTGATTAAAGACCAAATGAAGACAACAAATGATGCAATCCCAAATAGATATTTTGGGGATTGAATCTCAAAACAATGAACAAGAAGAACAATTTAGGCTAAAAGAAAGAAATTGCAAATTTTTCATTCATAATTTCCAAAAGCACCTCACACACTTATTTGTAGACAATGAAGAAGGGAAGACATGGCTCAAAAACTCTATATAGGGCAAAATGCTAGATAACCTCATCTAGGGCAGAACACTAGATCATCACCCTCTACTATATGTTGTAAATCTGAGCCGTTGCAGAATTAATATTCTGTCTCGGGCTAGCAAAAGATGCTAGGGCCTCACTGGACTCTTTCTCTTCTCCTCGAACTAATGTGCCTGGGAGCTGGGCCGACCTAATGTGACGTATAGGCCAACACTAGACCTCTATAGTATCGGCCCTAATGGAAAATTCAACAATACTCTCCTCCCTGAAAGACCCTCGTCCACAAGGGTCAAATATTGGATATTTCTCCTGAATGTCGTGAACGAACTCCCAGTTGGTGGCTTCTGCGGGTTTTCCCTTCCAATTAACACCTCACCTTTGTAACTGCTGCGTTGTGGTAGCGAGCCATACGTCTATCAAGGATGGCTTCAGGAACAGCAGGAGCAAGCGGGTGAAGCCCAATCTTGAGGCAATGTGGGGGAATGAGGGATGGCGCCATGGTGAGGTTTGAGCAATGAAATGTGAAATACATGATGTATAGTAGCAGTCAGGGTTAGCTCCAATTTATAAGCCACTTGACCGATGCAATTAAGGACTCCAAATGGGCCACAGCAGCGAGGCGCCAGCTTATGAACCGTTCGTCATACAACCGAGTGTTGAATATGGGGTGTAGTTTCAAGTACACCCAATTATCTCATTCAAAGATGCGGTCACTTCGATGTTGGTCCGCCAATTGCTTCATTAGGTTTTGAGACCAATGAAGGTCATGTTTAAGGACTTTAATTGCTTTTTTCCTTGCCCGAAGGTTACAGTCCATAACGGCATTGTTAGATTCCCCTAGTAAATATTGAAGATGTACCAGTGGAGAGTGTCCATAAACTACCTTGTAAGGGGTAGTGTGTGTGGCCGAGTGATAGGTAGTGTTGTACTATCACTCGGCTAACGATATCCATTCAAACCAATTCTTTTTTGTATTCAAAACATATTCAACGGAGATAGCTTTCCAAACAATGGTTAAGCACCTCCGTTTTTATTTCTGTTTGAGGGTGATAGGATGTCAAGCGACGGAGATTGCTAGTAAAAATAGGATTCATGTCTGAAATGATCTCCTCAGAGAGTTCGTATAACCTGTGTATTTCTCATATAAACACGTTAGCTACCAAAAAAGCAGTATAAGGATGTGAAAGAAGGAAATCAGCATACTTACTTAGGCGATCAACAATCACAAGGATGATGTCCTTGCCATGGGACCTTGGGAGTCCCTCAATAAAGTGCATGGATATACTAGTCCAAATAGTTTTAGGAATAGGGAGGGGTTGTAACAACCCAGGGAATGTCGTGGACTCATATTTACTTTTCTGACAAGTGGGACATTGTTTAATAAAGTTAGTCACATCATTTTTAATCCACGCCAATAAAAAATAGTAATGCGTTTGCAGTTTGTGAATACCAGAGTGACCGGCAGTAGAGGATGCGTACATCCAAGTCATGATGTGGGTCTTGACAGGACGAGAATGGTTGATAACTAAGCGGCCTTTCCTACAGAGTTGGTTGTTGGTCCACGTGTAGTGTGGATGGGTTTGTGGGTTGTGAACAAGATCGTTGATAATATGTTGAAAGTGAGGGTTCGAGTTACATGAGTTTTGGAATTGAGACATTAGGTTAGTGGAGATGGTGGAAAAAGCAAGTGATAGTAATTCGCCGCTTGTTACGTGTGGAAGGGTGTCGGCGACAACATTTTCTTTGCCCTTCCTGTAAGCAATATCACAACTACACCCCATGAGTTTAGCTAGCCATTGTTGTTGAAAGGGGGTGGAAATGCATTGTTCCAATAAATGCTTAAGACTTGTTGGTCCGTGCGTATGGAAAAGTGACAATCCATTAAATATTGGTTCGATTTTTTGGCTAACAATTCCCTTTCATAAACGGACTTATGTTAATGAAGTGGGGAAAGGACCTTACTAAGGTCTCGATGGGTTGGTCATTTTGAATGAGAATGGCACCAATGCCGACACCTGAAGCATCGATTTCAATTTCAAATGTCACAGTGAAATCGCGAAGGGCAGGTACGAGAGTGGAAATCAAGGCCTCTTTGAAGTGATCGAAGGCCGCATGTGCCACATCTTCCAAACAAGTGTTCGGTGTTTCAACATTTTCGTGAGTGGTTTAGCAATTTTCCCGTAGTTTTGGGCAAAACGTCTATAGCAGCATGTCAGTCCAAGAAAGCCCCGAATTTGTTTAAGTGTCATGGGGAGTGGCCGATCGCGAACGACTTGAATTTTGGAAGGATCGGTGGAAACGTGGCCTGCATGAATGATATGTCCCGAAGTAATCAATTTCAATCATACCAAAAGAACATTTGCTATGTTTAGCATAGACAGAATTTTGCAAAAAAGGGCCAAAAAACATGCAAAGTTGAGTAATGTGCTATGGCCAATCCGAGCTATACGTGAATATGTTTTCCAAAAAACTAAGACAAAACGACATAAATGAGGCCAAAAAATGAAATTCATGAGAGATTGGAAGGTTGAAGATGCGTTTGTCAAGCCAAAGGGCACGACCCCGAATTCATAATGGCCGGAATAGGTACGAAAAGCTATTTTGAAATTGTCCTTGTCATGCATGCGGATTTGGTGACAGCCAGAACGAAGATCAATTTTCGAAAAAAATAGTGGCCCCATGCAATTCATGAAACAACTCATCAATTAAAGGGATTGGGTATTTATCCTTTATGGTGGTGGGATTAAGCGCACGATGATCTACACACATTCTCCATGAGCCATATTTCTTTTTAACTAAAACAACGGATGATGCATAAGGACTAGTACTCTCTCTAATGGTGTGTTTTGCCAAAAGGTTCGAAATCATGTTTTCTATTGTATTCTTTGGGTCAAGAGAATAGCAGTATGGGCGTAAGTTAATCAGAGATTCGATGGTCAAATTGGGGTCGGGATGGGGGTATGTGTGAAGGCTCGTTAAAGATTACTAAGGGCACGAGGGTGTGTGTTGGGGATGCGATTACCTTTGCGGAGAAAAATGTTGGTGTGTTTGGGTTACAAATGGCGGTATAAATGGTACCACGAATATGACAATCTGCTAAAGTGTGATTCATCGTGCGTGCGGTTATTTCACGAACACGATCATGGGTGAGGCCACAAAGAGTGTGTGTCGTACCGTCGGGTGTGAATGTAACGGGGAGGTATTTCATATCCAAGGACACGGGTCTGATAAAAGATAACCAAGGGCATCCAATCACCATGTCGCATCCTCCAAGAGGGATAAGAATCATGTTGGAGTGATAGGTCAATTCGAAATTTTTGTAAGAGGTGGTGGGCATTTGACCCCCACCAACCACGGTGATGTAAAAGAGTTGGGTATTGGAAATGGGACATCGTAGCTTTCTAGCTAAATTTATATCTAAGATGTTATTGGTGGCACCACAATCAATCAAGATATGTAATACATACTTGCCATGATAGCCAATGACACGAAGTGTCTAATGTGGAGTGTTCCCTAAAAGGACATGTATTGAAATAGTAGGGGTGTCCTCAAGTTCTGTGTCATTTATGGGATCGGTGGTCCCATCGAGAGGGTCAATATCAACCTCTATGAGGAAAAATTGTCCGTTTCCCTTCCTCATAGATCATTTTTGTCCTAATACATATTACTCGTCACAATAGAAGCATTGACCTTTAGAGCATTTGTCATGAATTTCGACGCTAGTTAAAGTTCGTTCAGGGAGAACCCCCGGGACTGTGGTATGGTTGGGCCGGGTGGTGCCGAAGATCCTTGGTTTGGGCGCCGATTCATGTATGCTGTGTTGGGAAAAAAGGGGAGCGGGCCAGATCATGGTTGTTGCACATTGAGAACTACTACTTGTGTTTTGGTGGTACACATAGCGTAATGAAGTGTTTGAGGCCGGAAAGAACGGACAAACATGCCAATATCCTCATGTAATCTATTTAAGAAACAACTAATGGCATAATCTCCAGGCAAGTGAACCTGGGCATATAAACTATAAAATGCATTCATGTATTCACCAACCGTGGCTGTTTATCGAAGAGTTACCAAGTCCGACATAGGTTCCTCAAAAGTGCCGCCAAAGTGGTCGAGGGCAAGTGACAAATGGGCCATGTTCATGCATAAAGTGTTGGAACCATTCATAAGCATAACCTTCCATGTGGGCGGTGGCAATTTCAAGTTTGGAATGATTTGGTACGCGATCGATTCGAAAGAATTGTTCACGTTTATAAATCCACGTTTGCACATTATGACCCGCGAACAAGGGAAGTCTAGTTGGCCATTCTCATTGATAATTGGTAATTAGAGCCCGGAGATGGTAAGAAATCGTGATGAAATGTGTTGGGATTGATACCCATAGAATTAGGTCCGGTCATAGGGTGTTGGGGTAATAATGGGTCCAAACCTAAAGGGTGAGGGGCGGGTCTATATCTGCTTGAACCCAAGCTAGGGGGGATTTGAGGCACAACATTAGTATATGATGATTGAGCAAAAAATGGATGTGAGAGGAAGGGATTAATGATAGGGGTGGGGTTGGAATTGAAAGGGTGGGAGGGTGGAAAAACCCTAATGATGAGTTTCCGGGTCCTAGAATTGGGCTCCGGTTGTCCCCCCATAGGTTCCAAAAGCAATAGCTCTATCCTACACTAGAACAGTGCCCAATGCGGCATCCGACCCCAAGGGTTGTGGGTATGGAGTTGTCAGTGGTGTAAGCAAATGAATTAGGGTTTCGCTTTTGACTCGAAGAGTTGGTTAGAATTGATAATGACAATCTTATATATGCTATTGCTTTTACTAAAAATTTAAAAAAATTATAGATTCACATCATACAGATATATTTTAAAATATATTATTCTTATGTTTTTAATGCAAGATAAGGCACAAATAAAAAAGTTACTTATATGATAAGGCCACCGAAAACATTAAATCGCAACGTACCTAAACCATTAGTTTCCCTACAAACTATTACATTTTGTTACAATAATTTTAATACAGTTAACTATGTCATTACTAAAAATAAAATCAAAAACATATAGTTTATCTTTCAAACAAACATTTAGAATATGCATATCCTTATGTTGCAATTTTTTTAATGTTTCTCTTTGCTTTTAAAACGCTTAACTCATTATCGTAACAAAAATAATTGTCAGAAAAAACAAAAAACAAAATACATGATAAATAAATATAAATTAAAAATTAATACTCACTATTACTTACAATTATATCTTTTGTTTCTTTTAACATCTAAAATATAGATTTCAATTCAACATGATTATTGAAGATATCAAGCACTCATGAATGACGGTACAAGTTATAGGACAATAAGCGGCTATTATAACACAAAACATGCCTAGCAAGTTATTGCAAATAAAATAAAAGATATGACCAATATACAATTCAAAAAAAGAATCAAACAATCAAATACAACTAACAATATTGTGCAAATATACAGGACAACGGAGACAATTTGCTTGCTGCATATTTACAAGACTTTGTGGAACGAAGTTGGATATTTGTAATAAATGCTCCTAATTTTGGTAGAACAACCGACATTCCGATAATATCTCTAATTACACCAATCAAATGGGAAGAAGAGCTATACTGCATCAAGAACTGGGCAAGGACAAAGATGCAGGTATCAAACTTAATTGCACCTCAAAACTGGCAAAATGATACAAAACATAAATATGATAGGCTACACTTTTATCACTAAAAACTTTATACCTTCAACAACAATACAAAGTATGCTTCACAACACTTTTAAAACCAAAAACAATTAATATAAATATGGTTGTTAGACTATATTGTATAGGTGTTATTACTATATATAACTGAGCCCAATTAGCCTGCTTTGTATATGATGTAAAGCCCATTATAAGTTCTATAAATTTACGAGAGGGCCACAGTATTATGTGTGCTTCTTATTCTTTCATGGTATCAGAGCTAACCCTGGCTCTCTCGTAAATTAGACAAACCCTAGCCACCTTCTCTTCCCTCCTCAAAATATTCAAAACCCTAATATTGGCAAACCCTAGCGCGCCGCCGCCGTCAGCACCCCAACCTAGTTAACCCTAGCCTCCCCGGAACAGCCTTCTTTTATTTTCTTTTCTTTTTTTTCTTGAAAGTAGCAATTTCTTTTAGCCTTTGTTGGAGTGAGATCTCGAAGTGATCGTCTAAAGATTGAATTTTTAAATATCGTTTTGAGATATTTTGATTGAAGACAGTGAAGAGGATTTGAATTTGAAAGTTGAAACCCTAGGTGGAGTGGAGGAGTCGAAGATTTCAACGCAGGAGAAAGAGATTTTGGCTGGTGGAGAATTAATTGATTCTGTTTTTGCCCGTGCCTGCTTGTTTAATTTCTTGGAGGTGGTTGCTGTTGATTATGCTCAACCCAATGATTGGTTCTGCTTTTCAACCTGGCCTACCTTTCTTTGGTGTTCCTACTTTCTTTAGTGCTCCTGTTTATGGTAAGAATATGTTATATCCACCACTTTTTCACCCTGCAATTAATACTTATGCCACTGGTTCTAATTTCTATTTAAGGTTTACGTCTCCTCAAACCAATTTTCAATCTCTTACTGCTCATTCTACTCCTTTGACTGATTTTCCCTGGATAATGGATAGTGGTGCATCGTCTCATATGACTAATAACCCTAGTTTGCTAACGTCACTTCGTCCTTATCATGGCTATGATAAAATATTAGTTGTTAATGGCGCTTTTTATCGACTGCTGCGATTGGATCTGGTTCTCTTCTTACACCTGTTGGTCCCTTTAATTTGCATAATGCCCTTTATGTTCCTAGTCTTTTCACAAATTTAATTTTTGTTCGTCAATTCTGTAAAGATAATTGTTGCCTTTTAGAATTTGACTAGGGAGGTTTCTCCATTAAAAATGCTAAAACGATGTCCCTCATTATTCGTTGTGCTAGCTCGGGGCCTCTTTTCGCTGCTCCCAAACCAAACATAGTCAGTCGACTTGGTCAACCCAGGCAGCTCGTGGCATCCTCCCCACATGTTTCCCTAGTTGCTTCCAAAAACACACAATCTCTCTGGCATCGTCGACTTGGCCATCCCGGGGAGCCAGTCTTGTCCACTTTAGTCAAACAAAAATTTATTTCTTTTTCGAGTTCTTTTGAGTCCAGTTTGTGTCATGCTTGCCAACTCGGTAAGCATAGTTGTTTACCTTTTCAAAAATCTGTCACTAGTAATACGCGTCCTTTCGATATTGTTCATTCTAATGTGTCGATATCACCTGTTATCAGTTTCAGTGGTTTTAAGTATTATTTGCTGTTATTGGATGATTATTCTCATTTTTTGTGGATTTATCCTATGCGTGCCAAATCTGAGATTTTTGACCTGTTTGTTCAGTTTCGTAATCTTATGTTGAATCAATTTGGTGAGGAAATCAAACATTTTCAATGTGATAATAGCACCGAATATATCAACAGTGACTTTAATAGTCTTTTTTTGTAAAGGAGTATTCTCAGTAGGATTTTCTGCCCTCACACCTCCCAACAGAATGGGAAAGCTCAATGCATAGTACTATTGGTAACATGATGCGTTCCCTCTTATTTCAAGCATGCATGCCTTTGGAATTTTGGGTTGAAGCAGTTTCTATTGCAGCTCATATTATCAACCTTCTACCGTCCACTTCTATTAAGAAAAAGATCCCTTTTCAACGTTTGTACAAGAAGCAGGTTAATTACGATCATCTTTGGGTTTTTGGCAGTGCCTGCTATCCGAATCTGAGTGCCACCACATCTCATAAGCTTGCTCCGCGCTCTACCTTATGTATGTTCTTGGGCTACCCATAGAATCACAAAGGTTATAAATGTTTGGATCCTTCTACTAATAAAGTCATTATTTCGAGGTATGTTGTTTTTGATGAAGCAGGTTTTCCATTTGCATGATTGGGCACTATCTCTCAAGATACAATGACCCGGCTTCATCAAGTCTTTTCTCCTCCGCTCACGTCTTCACCGTTCGCGGGCCTCCAACCACCGCTTCCATCACCTCCTGCAACGCCATCCACCGTAGCTGCCGCACCGCCTCCCGCGACTCCTTACCACCGGCTGAGCCTGCAAGCCCTCCAACTATGCCACCAAACGTTGTTGCACATCCGCCCGCACCGAGTTCGGCTTCCCCTACTTCCTCTATTCATCCCATGGTGACTCGTGCTCTTGCTGGTATTGTAAAACCTCTTCTCAAACCTTCTATGATTGCTCATAGTACTTTGCCCGAGGTACCTTTTTCTTATAAGTAGGCACTTACTGATGAGAATTGGAAGCATGCTATGCTCGACGAATTTAATGCTCTTATTTGTAATAAGACATGGAATCTTGTTCCTCCACCCCCTCATGGTAACATTGGTGGCTCCAAGTGGGTTTTTCTTATTAAACAAACATCTACAGATCAAGTTGAACGGTATAAAGCTCGGTTAGTTGCTCAGGGATTTCCACAGCGGTATGGCATCGACTACGGTGAAACTTTCAGTCCTATTGGTAAACCTGCTACTGTTCGTACTGTTTTGACTATTGCTACTCCTCGACACTGGCCTATTCATCAGCTCGATGTCAAAAATATTTTTCTTAATGGCACACTTAATGAAGAGGTCTATATGAAGCAACCATCGGGTTTCATCATCTCTCAGTATCCTGATCATATTTGTAAGCTTAATAAGTCTCTTTACGGTCTAAAATAGGCACCTCATGCCTGGTAAACTCGTTTTGCTACCTTTTTACAACAATTAGGTTTTCGAAGCTGTAAGTCAGATTCTTCTTTATTTGTCTTACATCGTGGACATGATACGGCTATATTATTGGTCTATGTTGATCATATCGTTCTCATGGCCTCTTCTCATGCGGTATTTCATGATCTACTTCGTTCTCTTCACTTTGAGTTTGATATGACTGACTTGGAGCTCCTTAATTACTTTCTTGGCATCTCGGTATCTCACCTCTCTTCAGGGTTATTCTTGTCTCAATCTAAATATGCACATGATCTTCTAGACTAGACCGACATGCTCTCCTACAAGCCTGTTGCTACACCTACAGATTCCAAGTCCAAGCTTTCTTTAGAAGATCGCGAACTTATGACTAATCCCACCTTCTACAGGTCCATTGTTGGTGCCCTTCAATATCTCATCTTTACTCGTCCTGACATCTCTTATGCAGTTCAGCAGGTGTGTGTTATGCATGCTCCACGATCATTGCACTGGATGGCTGTTAAGCGCATCCTTCGCTATATCAAGGGCACTATTGATCATGGTTTGACTATCTCCCCGACAAGTTTGGACTAACTTGTGGCTTATTCGGATGCTAATTGGGCTGGTTGCTCTGACACTCGCCGTTCTACTTCTGGTTTCTGTGTTTTCCAAGGAGGCAATATTATCTCCTGGACTGCTAAGCGATAGCCCACCGTCTCTCGTTCTAGTGCCGAGGCCGAGTATCGTGCGGTCTCCAACGCCGTGTCCGAATGTTGCTGGGTTCGGTCTCTCCTTAGTGAGCTTAGTCTTCTTCTTCCACGAGCTACTTTGGTCTATTGTGATGATGTTTCTGCCACGTACATGTCTACCAACCCCGTCCAATATATTCGCACAAAACATATCGAAATTGACATCCATTTTGTTCGTGAACGTGTTCAAGTGGGTCTTGTTCGAGTATTTTATATTCCTTTCTCACAGCAGATTGTCGATAACTTCACAAAGAATCTTCCGCGCACTCTTTTTCTGCTATTTAGATCCAACCTTCGCATTTGTTTACCTCCTGCTTCGGTTGAGGGGGGATGTTAAACTATATTGTATAGGTGTTATTACTATATGTAACTGAGCCCAATTAGCCTGCTTTGTATATAATATCAAGCCCATTATAAGTTCTATAAATATATAAGAAGGCCACAGCATTATGTGTGCTTCTCATTCTTTCAATGGCAAACATCAAAATAGGCAACGAAATATAACTTATAACACACAAAAAATATGAAGGTAACGGTTACTAACAAATCTTCTTTAATGTAGGAGATAGAAGCCAATACTACAGCTGGGATGCCAACACTGCAATGCAAACAAAAAAAATGACACTATTGTAATAAATTAATTTCTGCACACTAGTTTTTTTGTTTTTTTTTCCTATTTGTATGTTTTTTTGCTCAAACTTTTAATGTAGTGAGATACTTTTCATAATGAATGGGTGCCTTTTTTTCCTTGTGTACGGTCGTTTTTACATTAAAAATGTGCTTTTTTGGGAAAAATTTCCATTATATGATTTTTTGTTTTTTTTTTTTTTTTTTTTGTTTTTCCATACGAACGTTTGGTGTTATTTAAATTGAATAGATTGTATCATTGAGTAATATAAATAATATGAGTAATAAATCATAGGATATAGATAATCAATTATAATAAATAATATAATTGTCCAAAATCGTATGATGCATACATAAGTTTGAAAGAAAACTTATATATATGAGTCTTGCAAAGCCTTGTCCTAAAAGATTGATTCCTTTGTCTCCATCAATATCTTGATGTGGAAAAGTTTAAGAAGAGAACTCCATGAATCAATGCTGTGAAGATTTTGTTTTATGCAAAAAGAAATGTAATATGAAGATTGGCAGAGTGGGTAGTTAAAAAGATAAGTTGGTGGGGTGATGTGGTAGTTACTTACTTACTTACTACTTACTAAGTAAAAGTTTTTTAGTTCCTCAAAAGTTTTCCATCTACCAATGTAAAAATTTTAGGCCACTTGACAAATTTAAAAAATAAATAAATAAAATAAAATATTATAACTATTTATATCTACCTATGTTTATCCTCAAAATAAAATAAAATAATATAACTACCCATATCTACCTATGTTTATCCTCAAATAAAACTACCCTAACCCCTCCACTTCCTTCCACCATAAACGTTAAACAAACCAAACAAATATTCTATGAAAAGCAAAAAATTCTTCCCAAATTCATTTTCATAATATTATTAAACACATTTTCATTGTTTGTCATATCACATTATTTGGGTTCAAGGTCTTCTACATTTTAAAGATTCAAATATATCATTTCTTTATTTAAGGTGAGTAATTTAACTCTAATTATTATATTTTCCAATGTTTTCCTACATATTTAAGTTCAATAATTGATCATTGTTTAATTTGATGTGAGAAATGTAGCCCTATTTGTTATGTTGTCCAATTTTTACTACATATTAAAGAAAATTTATTATGTATTCTTAAGAATATAATAAGCACTAGTGTTATCTCGTGCAATACACGGACAGTGAAACACTATTAGACATGCCCGAGTAGACAAATGATCCAAACCGACTTGAGTAGTTAGGTTGGTGGGTAACATTGGGGCTACTCAAGCACTATAGCAGGTTGGGCCAATAGGTCAATAACTTATTTTGTTTGAACCGAGCTCGCCCTGACTTAAACTCAAAACCCACTGCTACCATAACTAATATATTTGACCTATTAGACTTGACCTAGTTTGACCCGTTATGCAAATAGGTGTAACCCTTTTCGACCATTCCAAGCCACTTCGCTATAACAATTATTATGTTTATTGTGGGAGATTTTAAGCAATTTGTGACTTATATTAACCTATAATAGTGTATTCGTAATGTAGCCAATCAAAATTTTAGACTGTCGGTCATGGATTACTCCCAAAACCACAACTACTTGGATGGAAGCTTGAATTGACAACTTCCAAAACAATCAAAAAATAAGATGAATTGTTTTAATTGTTTATATTATTTAACATATATTACTCTAAATTAGGTTGAGTTATCATAATTTAAGTTTATCAATATAGTTGACTAAGCATTAGATGAATTGTATTTTATATTTTAATCATTATTTACGTAAGAGATTCCAAAATAGGTGTAGTGATATAAAGTCGCCATTTTTAAGAGTATAGGTTTTTAAATTATTTTTTATTTAACTATGGAATGAAGTTTTTCTTTTCTTTTGCATTCATTTATTTTCAAATAAAAGAACTATAAGTCTCCAAAAATGATAACGAACTAAAATTCAAAATATTATTAATAGTTTTAATATTGTGTTATTTATTTTTTTTATCTTTAAAATTTTAAAATTTTATTCTATTAAAGTTATGTATGTACTATTGTTGGTAATTTTAAATTCTAAAACTCAATATACTATTATATATGAATTATAATTTTTTTAATCAAATTTTTAAAGCCCAACCATCGTCTTATTTCTTTACCATTTCAGTCCCTTCTTTTAACAATATTAATAAAATATTATAGAACTATTTTCAGCATTATGTTAACTAATAAAGTTGAAAAATAAATTGAAAATAAAAATAAAATATTGTAACTACCTATATTCTACCCATGTTTATCCTCAAATAAAACTATAAGAGATCTTTGTTTATCCTCAAATAAATAGAATAATTTTTTTCCAATACTATAATTATCCATAATCAGTATCCAACTAGAGCATAATTCCATTTGACATATATTTAAAATTTCAAAGATCAACATTATAAACTATTAGTAAATAACAAAGATCAACATTATAACATAATGTTATATATTTAAAATTTCATTCAAAATGATCATATTTTTGACATATACTTAACTAGCTAGAACAATTATAAACTAAATAATAAATAATAATATGTATTTACATATTTACATATAATATATAAATCTTTTGTTGACACCTAATTTAATCGTAATCTATTATATAAATCTTTTCATGCCAACATTAGTTAGTCTTGCTCTATTATTTAGATTAGATAAACAAATAGATTTAATCTTAACTTATGTCATTGGGATCTCTTTTTAGTATTTTCGGGAATTTTTTTACTTATTATTTGTAATATGTTATTATTTTCTTTTTCATTATTTTATTTTTCATCTAATATTATCATATTTTTTATATAAATATATACTTAATTGACTAAAACTATTAGAAATTGAATAATGGTTTCTTCCGACAATTCAAACCGCACTTTAGTTATAATTTCTGGTTAAACAAGAAAAGATAGCAATACACACTATACCTATCAAAAATTATAAGCACATTTTTCAATAAAATAAAATCCAAATAAAATACTCAAAAAATTGAAAAATATTTTCAAAAAATAATTAAAGTAATGTTACTTTAATAACATACTACCTTAAAATGACACTGTTATAGTCATCAAATATCTTAATTCATAAATATATTATAATTTCGAAAATCAAGTTGTTAAGTTTGCAGAGAACATGCCAAATTTTGCATTGTAATTCAAGATTGATATACCACTGTATTCTATAAAAACTAAGTCAATCTCAAGATATTCGTACAACTTAAGTTGTTTTATTGTCTTTGGTTGAATATCGAAGAATATATGATAATGCTGGATACTTATCTTATTTGACTAATTAATAGTCCAAAGTTTGATAGAATTCACACAACTTTTCTTATATGATTTAATGAATCTTTGTTCCCAAATATTATAAAAAATAATAAGGCTTCACAAAGCAGTTAAATTATATAATATATAAAAGTTTGACCGTGCATTGCATGGGGAACGTCTAGTACTTAATTAACTAAAACTATTAGAAATTGAATAATAAATAATAATATGTATTTACAGATAATATATAAATATTTTCATACCAATATTAGTTAATCTTTATCTCATTGCTTAGATTTGATATAATTCAATTTTATATCATTGTTCTATTTTTTTTATATACTTAATTAGCTATAAATGTCAAAAATTATATAATAAATGATAATAAATATTACCAAATTGTAATATACAAATCTTTTCATGCCAATCTAAATTAATCCCACTCATATTAGATTAGATTAATTTAATCTTAATTTCATCATCACCAAAAAAGATTAAGGTGATAAAAAGTTTTTAAATCTTAAGAAATTTACAAATATTTATAAAAATTGTTAATCTCAAATAAAAATATCAAAAAAAAAAGATTTATATTAATAAAAAATAAAAAATCTTTAAAAGAAGCAAGTACCGAAAATCTCAAATTGTTAACTCCTTTTTATTATTTTTTAATTTAAATTTATTTTTAATTATTTATTTGTGATTTTAATGGTGGGGTTATTTGGAATATGGAAGAAAGAGAAGAATGAAGGAAACTGTGAAATTATAGATTTTGGTTTCTAAAAATATTTTAGAAAGAGTTTCTAAGGATATTTACAAAAGTGTTTTTATCAAAAGATTAAGTTTTTAAAAAATTATAGATCTTTAAAAGAAAGTTTTACTAAAAAGGATTCTTAAAAATATTTATAAAAATTATTAGTCACAACTAAAAATATTTACTGTTAAAAAAACTAAAAATTTTTAATATAACATATTACCAAAAATCTAAAAAATTACTTAAATATATTAAAAATAACTAAATGTATTAAAAATATTTTAAAATCCATTACTAATAATATTTGAAAAAACTATTACAGATATTTACAAAAAACCCAAATAATAACAAAATAGATTAATGTCATCAAAAATACTAAAAATACTTAAAAGAATCAAAATTTAGCTTATTTAATGTAGTTAATCTACATATTACTTTAACTAAAAACTAGTCTTTCCTTGTGCATTGCATGGTTGATATTTACTTTTAAAAGTATTTTTATAGTATAGTATTAAAAATAAATAAAATTAACAAACTAAAATATAGTAGCCATTTTTTTAAAAAAAATACTATTCGTCATTTATACAGTGGAATATCTACCTATGTCTATAGAGTTGAAATTTAGTGTGTATTATATAATTTATCCTGTTAATTTAAAATACCGTTATGCACATACCAATCTAATTTCGAATTCTTCATAACAATTGTAACAAAAAAATTACACAATTTGCAGCTATAGTTACCATTATAACCAACAAAAAAACTCAAAACAAAATTGAAGATAAATTAAATAATTCTTTTACAAAAATGCATAACTCGCCTCAGTTCACACTATAGAATAAAATTAAATAAATTTCTTAAATGTTTTGTACCTTGGATATATAATTGTCAATAGTTTTTGAAGATTTGAGAAAATTCAGTTAAAAATCTAAGGTTTAGTGATGTATTTTCAAATACCTAGAAGTTCTGAAACGTTTTTTTAGGTACCATAAAGCTTAATAACTTATTTTTCTAGTTGTTCCTATGTTAAAATTTTAATGTTAGAATTTATATTAATATAATTGCATAGTATTAACACAATTAAATTGAGAAGAATATTTATACTACATGTTTAAATACATTGGACAAAAACAGTGGACTAATTGAGAAGACTATTAACAAAATGAAAGATTTTGTATAAATATAGTGGACAAATATTTCGAGTCTAATTTAAATATTTAGTTACTTTTTAAAGAAAAGAATTACTAAACTATTGTATATCACATGACAAAAAAATATCTAAAAAGTCTAGAATATTTTTCTAAATCATTTTCCAATTATTTAAAATTTAATTTTTACCAAAATTGATCTTTATTTATTTTTTTAATCTTTCTCTTTTTTCGCACGTAAAAGGTTTTCATTTTATTACTATGTAGATATAAAATTTTTAATTCTTGAGTTATTTTTTAAATGTAATTTATCCCAAATATAGATATAATTTTTAAAGGAACAACATTTATTATTATATTTCTTTTTTAAGCTGAAATTAAAAATAAAAATCCTATTTGGATTATTTAAAAAATTATTTTAGTAAAAATAATTATTTTTTTCACAAATTAATTTTTATCTTTATAAATTATGTGCCGTTTTTAGAATTTTTGATTCAGTTTCTTGTCAAACACTATTATATTTCTCTAAAGTATATATAGATTAAATATAATTTTTATAAAAATAATTTACTTCTTTTCACTTTTATATTTTCTTTTTTTTTTTTTAGATTTTCTAAATTTCTCTTTTAAATTTTACTTATCTCATAAAAGTAGGTGGAGTTTGGGCAAAAAAATTATTGAAACAATATGTGTAGCTTTGTAATTTTGTCGTTATAATGCTATTGTAAATTCTGAAAATTATTAGTGAAGCCCAGCCCCTAAAGTTAAATAGATAAAGTGGTGAAATTTTGAAAACTACTTCCAAATAAATTTGTAGAGATAAGTACGTAGAACATATATAAATAATTTAAATGGACTCATTTTGCCATTGTATGAACTTTGAGGGTTAGTAATCTACTGCATAAGTAATTAGTTAAAAGTTATTTATGAGATTGTTAAAAGAAGTACCTCTCTTTTGTGATGTAAAAATATTAAATTTGTTCAATTTGATCATTAAATTTATATATTCTAATTTTATGACTCAGTGTAATCTATGTAATTTCTAAAACATGGGAGGACTAATACCCTACAACCCTATAAACCCATTTCAACATATAAATTTTATGAACAATATCCATTTTTTCTTCCAATTGATTAGGTTAAGTAGAAATCATATGAAGACCATATTTGAGAAATTTCGACCATAAAGAACTGGTGATTTTTTTTTGAACAATGAATAATTGATGATATGTAATAGAAAGTTGTATTTATTATATACAATATAAATCAAAACGGTGAATGTTACCTTTACATGAGTTCGAGAGATGATAACCAACTGCGTACAACATCCTTCTTCTAGTATTGTCACTGCCTCTTCCAAATGAAATTAGGGCTGGAGTTTTGGAGTGGAATGTAGGAGCATTTAACCCTTCACGAATTATAACCATTTTCCCTTCCAACTAATTAGGTTAGACAGAAATTCATAGGAAGAACCTATTTGAGAAATTTCGATGAGGTTGGTCTTATTATCATTCCCATAATCTTTTTGACCATAGATAATTGAGGATATGTAAAAGAAAGTTACTATTTATTATAGGCAATATAAATAAGAACAATCAATGTTACCATCACATAATGTGGTTTTTTTTTTTTTATATTAATAATTTCACATAATGTGGTTGAAGATGGATACAGTGTTGTCACTCCCTCTTCCAAGTGAAATTAAAATCTTAATTAACTTTAATGTTAAAAAGTGGGGTTTGTTTTGAGTGGAAACTAAAATCCTGGTAGTTGAAAACCTACCCTAAAAACATGGCATGAAGTGTGTTAGTGGGCTTTTTTTTTTGTTTGGGTATGGGAAGTTTATTTTTAATTGATATTAACAAAGTGAATCCTTATAATTTGAGAATTTGGGATATGGAGCTCTATTAGAGAAGTAAGAACTTCTCTTTAGAGTATAGAAATAGATAAAAATATGAGAATATTACTATTTGGAATTTTCTTTTATTAATATGTTACAAAAATATGTACCTTTAGGGAAAAAAGGGTCTTATCTCTCAAAGTGTTGATTATCAATTTGAGAGAATCTTGCTTTGAATCTCGAAGGAGTGCCCTTTGCCACCAGTAGGCCTACAGTAGAGCCCCCTGATGTTCTTTCCTTAAAGCGCCCTCCCAGCGCCAATAAGGCCCCGGCAGTGGCGCCTCCACTCAACCACGTCCCACCTAAGTACCAGTTTCCCTACCCAACCCAGTCTACCCAAATTAATTCTTAAGATTAACCCTAACCCTAACTCCACACATCCCCATTTACTCTCAGTGACAAGATCTTCATCACAATCTTTGGTAGGTGAAGATCATTAACCATGGTCTACCCTCCCCCAGTTCAAATAACGAAGATTTCATTCTTCATTACGTTGGTGAAGCATTTATTCCCACCCCTTCTACCTCATTTATTCACTCTTGTCATGATCTATTTAAATGTAAGTTGCCTGGCATCCCACTCATCTTCACAACCCCACTCTCATATCTTTCCCTACAGTCAGATTCCCTCTATTCCGATGAATCATTCCCTCCCAAATTTGGATTGTCTCGACCTTCAGGAAGATGGGGGATTTAATGAAACCCTAAAAAATAAAACTCTGGTCGGAAAAATCATGTCTGATGGAACACTGAAAGTGGGTCTGGTAAGAGCCATCCTGGGTAAAGTTTGGCATATTCGAGGTAAATTTGAAATCCATGAACTTAAGCACAACTTGTATCTATTTGTGTTTGAAAAAAAAGGGAGACAGATTGAGAGTGTGTGAGGGTATTCCTTGGTCCCTTAATGGCTCTCTGTTGGTCATCAAAGAATGGCTAGGGAACACCCTCCTCCCTGATATTGATTTTTCTACCTCGGACTTCTAGATCCAAGTACATGGTCTTCCCCTTAATACGACGACCATGGATAATGCCTTAAAAATTGTCAAGCTTTTCCCTAAAATTGTTAAGATTGACATGGATAAAAATACATACTCATTGTGGTGCAAATTCATAAGGATGAAGGTCGAGATTTACCTCAATCAACCACTAAAAAAGGGGTTTTTACTCCTAAGAAAAGAAAAGGACAGTCTTTGGATCATGTTTAAATACGAACGACTAGGAGATTTCTGTTACGCATGTGGTTTGATTTGTCACATTCAGAAAAATTGTCCTGATGAAGAGGCATTATCTAGAGACTCTCAATACGACAACCAACTCAGAGCTAAAGACTTCTCTTCTGGAAAAATTGACTTGGGCACCCCTGATTCCCCCGCTCCCAAAACTAAGTAGCAAAGACAGAGCTAACCAACAGTATAACATTCAAAATCTTGAAGAAGGGATGGACTGGGCTTTGTCAGCATTTCATGCTCTTGTAGACTCCTCCACAGGTACCAACAGTAAAGATGACATCTTGTCCATTAATAGCACACTTACTCAAGCTTGCACTGTTCCATTGAGAAAGGAGAAAAGAGGCCTCCAGGATCAAAAAGACCTTCCCTTCATGAACAAGAGAGTAAAGTGCTTATTCCAAGAGATTGTATCCAACCATGTCCATAAAGACGATAGGGGGAATTGGGCTCTTGATCACGCTATTTCCAGGGACAAGTTCAATGTCATTGGTTGCATTTTTGAAGAAAAAGGTTTGACTATGGGTCCATTCTCCCAGGGAGGTTTTTTTTTATGCTAGTCTTCTAGGATTGGGAGGCATGGCCAATCTCAGGAAGATCAAAAGGGAAAAAAGATCAAGAATCAGCAGCAGCTTAATGCTCTCATCCTCCCCTTCAGATATTGGATGGTCCACCTCATTTTCCAATGAGCTGATGGATGACAAAGATTCAAGCACAAGTACTCATCTTCACTAAGGGCTCACGGCAATTGTGCTGGAACAATCGCCTCCATCCAAGCTCTTAAGGAGCACATTTTCAAAAATAAGCCTTATGTTATTTTTTTTGTCCGAAACTAAACAAAAATATGAAGTTATTAGGAATGGAGCCAATATGTTGGGATTCCCATCATTCTTCACGGTGGACCCCATTGGATTGGCTGGTGGTCTTGCACTTTTTTGGTTGCCAGTTGTTCAATTAAATGTCATTTCCTCTTCTAATAACTTCATAATATGTAATATTGAAGAAATTTGTACCGGTAAAAAATGGGTTCATGTGTTTGTCTATGGTGAACCGTGAAAATGTAGAAGAAGGATGTTCTGGTCTGATTTTTATGTCATTTTTAGGGAGCTTTTGCTGTCTCTGGGGATTTTAATTCTATCACCTCCATCCATGACAAAGTGCAAGGGGCTAATGCTAATGACTCACAACTCACTTCGGTTCTTGATTTTTTGGACTTGTGCGATCTCCTCGAGTTCTCTTCTACTGGGTGTCGATTTTTCTGGTCTAATAAACAGCCAGATGGGAGAAATATTAAAGAGTGTATTGATAAGGCCGCAATTAATTTGTATTGGTAAGTTCTTTTCCCCGATGCTCATGTCTCTCTTCTCCCGGCTATTGGATCTAATCATTCCCCGCTGATTTTTTATGTCTATTGTGATGACCAACGCCATCCCCGAGACTTTAAATTTGAATTTAAATGGCTTCTTGAAGATGATCGCAGAGATGTTGTGGCCCATGCTAGTCTGTTCAGGTTGCGGGATCTCGCATGTTCCATTGTAATCACAAGCTCTTGTCATGCCGGAAAAAGCTGAAAGATTGGAGTATTTCTCATTACATGCTGGAAAAAAGACTCGTGCTTGAGGCTTTCCAATAGCTCACTGCTCTTCAAAGCAAAGCATCCTCACAAGAAGATGTTGAAGAAGAGAAAAAGTGCTAGACCATTCTTAAAAACCATTAGGATTCCGAAGAAAGGTATTGGCATCAACGATCTAGGATCAACTGGCTGTCTTCCGGGGACAAAAACACTCGCTTCTTCCATGCATTTTCTGCCTAGAGAAAAAGATCAATGCTACTAGAAGAAGTTTAGACAATGAAGGTACTTGGATCGAGGACACTACTAGCATCGAGAATATGGTTATGAATCATTTCAGTGATCTCTATCAAGCCTGGCTAGTCCTCCGCACCGAAGATGCCCTTGCCTATGTCAACCCAGACATTACAAAGGAATGGCACAAGACTCTTACTGCCCCAGCTGCTATGGAAAAGGTACGAGCTGTCGCTTTGGCCCTTGGAGATCTTAAGGCTCCTAGTCCTGATGGCTTCCCTGGTATTTTCTTCTCTAGCTTCTAGGATCTAGTTTCCAAGGATATTTTCCTTACTATGCGTGGTTTTTTTTTTTGAAAGTTGTCACATGTTGCATGGATTCAATACGACAAACATTATCATGATCCCTAAAGTTTCTCGTCCAAAATCTCTTTCTCAATTCAGACCGATCGGGCCCTGCAACTTCATTTATAAAATCATTTCCAAAATTTTAGCGAATAGGCTTTCTTCGATTATGGGTAATCTTATCTCTCCAACTCAAGCAGCTTTTCTGGAGGGTGGAAGAATTTAGGACAGTATTGTTATTGTTCAAGAAGTGTTTCATGCACTCAAAAATCGAAGAAGAGGAAGTAAATGTTTCGTTGCTCTGAAACTTGATTTATCTAAAGCCTACGATCAAGTTGATTGGATGTTCCTGGAAAAGCTTTTATTGAAAAGAGGTTTCTCTCCTATCTTTGTCAATTTGGCTATGGAATGTGTATCCATTGTTTCCATCTCTTTGCTTCTTAATGGTAAAAGACTTAATTCTCTTCCCATTTAAAGAGGATTAAGGCAAGGAGACCCCCTCTCGCCATTCATGTTTTTGTTCATTATGGATTGTTTATCCTCTTTGATTGATTCCGGGGAAAGGGATGGTCATTGGAGAGGTTTCCACATCAAGAGATAGTGCCCTCCTATCACTCACCTCCTCTTCATGGATGACTGCCTTTTATTTATGGAAGCCTCTTGTCGGTCGTGTGAAGCGGTCAAGAGAATCATTTCCCTCTTTTGTGATGCTACAGATGAATCAGTGAACTTCAACAAATTTGGTGCCTTTTTCTCATCCAACTCCTCGGACCTTCTCAAAAGGGAATGCTTGGATATCCTTGGTGTTGGGCTTATGGAAGAAAATGATAAGTACCTTGGAGTTCATGTACTTTGGAGCAAGTCGAAGAGTAACGCTCTTCAGTTCCTCTATGACCGCATTCGAAACAAAACTCGGTGCTAAAAAGCAAAGTTCCTCTCCCATGGTGGTCATGAAGTCCTCATCAAGTCAGTGTCATCCACCATCCCTTCTTATGTTATGCATTGCCATAAAATTCCCATTTCTTTTGCTCGCAAAATAATGGCCTTTTGGCTTGCTTCTGGTGGAAAGGTAGGAACCTCGAGGATAAGGGTTTTTGATGGATCATATGGGATAAGATCTCCCGCCCAAAAGCTAGCACTGGTTTGGGCTTCCGTGATTCTGAGGGAGTTAATAATGCTATGCTTGCAATCCAGGCCTGGCGTGCCATTCAAAATCTCGAGGCTATTTGAGTTAGAATCCTTAAGGGAGTTTATTTTTATAATTGCTCCTTCCTCAAGGCCAAATTGGGCCACAACTCATCTTGGGGGTGGAGAAGTCTTCTTGAAGGTCGTAAACTCCTTGAAGAGGGATTATGTTGGAACATTGCTAGCGATAGGCACGTGAACATTTGGGAGGATAAATGGACTCTCTCGATCTCGGGATTCCACCCTACGGCTCAAAGTCCACCTGACCTTCCCACTATTACGGTGGACCAGTTGATTCACCAGGACAACAGGGCTAGGAACCGGCTGCTACTAGCTGATCTTTTTAACGATGGAGAGGTGGCAGCGATTGACTCTGTTCTGGTGGGGGATGCTTCCTTGGATGACTCCCTTGTCTGGCACCACTTTAGAACTATGCTCTTTGGAATGGCAATCGAGTGCGCCTCTCCGAGATGAACCGCCTATCCTCTTCTCTCTCAACATCGCATACTAAGGCCCTTTCATCTTTATGGAACCTCCCTATTGCCCCCAAAATCAAGCACTTCCTATGGCGGGCCTACTCTAATGCTCTTGCTGCCAATGCAAATCTGAAGTTAAGAGGGCTCTCTCCCTCCCCTTGTTGCACCCTCTGTGGGAAGGAAGAGGAAACCTTGGATCATATCCCCTTCTTCTGCCCCTCGGCTCGTGCAACTTGGTTTTGTTCTGAGTTGGGTTTTAAGCTGTCTCTTAAGGGCTTTTGTTGTTTCAGATGGTGGTGGGATCACATTTGTTTGGATTTGGTGCTTCCTCAAGACTCTCTATGTATGATTGCTTATCTGTGTTGGCGGATTTGGAAGGCTCGTAACTCTTTTAACTTCAAGAAAACGATCTCGGACCCCAGGGGCGTGGCTACTTGTGCTTCGTATGAAGCCTTGTCTTTGGCTTTTAGAGTTACTTCCCCTCAGGACCCCTCGTCCCAGCTTGACGTGCTCCCCTATTGGTCTCCCCCTCCTCTTGGTGTTATTAAAATTAACTCAGACGCTGCTTGGAGCATTCCTCACAGAAAGGCTGCGTTAGCGGTCGTTGCTGGGAACTCGCATGGCTCTCTTGTTGGTGGCTAGTGTGGCACCATTAGTGCCTCCTCCACTTTGATGGCCGAAGCCTTGGGGATTCGTGTTGTGTGCTCCTTTTCCCAAGCCTTCGGATGGTAGAAGATTATCATTGACTCTGATTCCAAGAGCCTCATCCGGTTGCTTTAGAAGTTGGGCCTTCCTACCTAGGAGATCAAGACAATCATGGAAGATGTTTTGGATGTTGTTGCCTCTCTTGATTCTTTTCTTTTGCTTGGGTCCCCAGAAACTGTAATAGAACGAACTATTTTATTGCTAAACATCATTGTTCCATTTCTTGTAATCATGATTGGTGGAGGCTTGTTCCTCTTGAACTTGATCACATTGTTAATTCTAATTTTCGAAGAATATAATTTTGGCCCTCGGGCTTGTTAGTGTTTAAAAAAAAATAAAATAAAATAAAAAATTTTATATGTATATATATTATATTGTACCTTTTAAATTTAAATATTCAATTGACATTTTTTTCCCTCTCATATAAGATTTGTAGTTATTTATTTATATTTTGTAAATATTGTGGATTCTTTTGTTTGCAATTACTATATTGTATCCTATGCTATATATTTGGAAAAAATTCAAATTTAAACAATAGTGCTTCAAGATTAATTATGTTGTATAAAAAGTAAAATTCGACTGTGTAAAACAAGGGATGGTTAGTAATAAAAAAAGTTAGCCACTTAGATCAATGAAAACTCGAAAAAAGTATTAGATTAAAGAAAATAATAATTAAAAAATAAGAAAAATATAACAAAGTTAAAAATGTTGTAAATACTAGCGAAACCCTGTGCAATGCACGGTTGTTTTGTTATTTATAAAATATAATATTTGTAATTTTGACTAAATATTTATACAAATAAAATTTCTATCAAATTTTAAACTTAAAACTAAAAATTTGAAAATAATTATTTGTAATCTTTTATTGTTATTAAATTTTTATCAAACTTTAGTTTTTGTTATTTTTTAGTTTTCATCTTTTATTTAGTATATTTCTCCAAAAGATAAGAGTAGATTATTCATGTATTGTTACAGTTATGTTATAATTATAATGGAGACACAAATATCATTATAATTATATTTCATGTTAGCAATTTCTAATAAACATCTATCAAATTTTGGAATAGAATACCTAATTCAAAAATTTTAAAACTTAGTGGTACATCAGCGATAAAATCTTTAAAACTCAGGGTGTCTTAATGTATATGTTGAAACGCTAGGGTACTTTAATGAGAAATTCTCAAACCTCGATGTACCTAAATGATATACCAAAATATAATTGTAGTTAAAAAAGTCATAATACATAATAACTTTGAGTACCATTATTTGCTGTCCTTCGCTCGCTCCACCAACAATGCTTGCTTACCATTACCTCATCCACCTACATCCAAGACCCACTACCAAACGCACAATAGTTCGATTCTTGTGGGCAATGCGCAATACTAATGATACTTTTTTTATGTTCTGTATGTTTTTGTTTGAAAATATTCTATGTAATGAAATGTTCTTGGTAATGAATTTTTATATTTTATTTCCTAGACTATTTGTATCTTAAAATAAAAAACTATATCTTTCTCCCATTTCTTCTTTTACATTTTGACATAGAACTTGACGAATTCTTTATTTTCTCTCTATCTATCTCTCTTTTCAAGATCTTATCTTGTGGAACTATTGATGAAGATAATAGATATGAAAGATATTATAGGAAAACTAAAATATGGGTAGTTAGACAAAAAAGTTAGTGAGCAATAAATATATATATTTTTTTATTTAATTTTATACGCCACCTATCGATTTTTTTTAATATTATGAAAGATATTATGGGGTGATTAAAGTAGTGGTAGTTAGAAAAAAAGTAGTGGGCGGTTAATTTATATTTTGTATTTGATTTTGTGCAGATTTGGGAGTAGTTTTTTCTTTTCTTTTTTTTTTTTTAATTTTTAAGAAAAAAATCACAAAGGAACTTGAGATTAAGATATAGTATAGATTGGATATTTTTGGGTACAATTTTATAGTCAAATTTAGATATTATTAAATATCCTAAAAAATTAGAAATTATATAAAAGACCTTTGTATACATATATAAAAAGGAAAAGAACATACACATTACCTTAAGGGCTCCTGCCCACGCAAGGTCTGGGGGGCGGATGTACGCAGCCTTCCCCCTTCAGTGTATTAACTTGAAGAGAAGCTGTTTTCCAGTGCCCCCAACCTAAGGGTGAGGACTTCCTAGGAGGTCACCCATCCTGGTACTACTCTCGTCCAAGCACACTTAACTTCAGAGTTCTCATGGGATCCGGTGACGGTGTGTTGGTGCCATCTTTGGTATACATATACACATATACACATATAATATGTGCCGTCTTTGGTATACATATACACATACACATATAATATATGTATATATATACCCGTTTTCTTCACAGTTAAGAAATTCTCACCACTTAACATTTGTATAAATTGTGGTGCGTAGAGGAATAAGCACAAGCACAACAAGAATCAGAGAGAATTGTGAGGAATTTTAAGAGTTAATATTTTATAATATAATATTGAGAGAATTATTTGAATAGAAGAAAAACTTCTCTGCTTTTCTAGTTCTTATACTAAATACTTGCTATTTTTTTCGAGTATATATGAGTTTGTCTTTTTATTCTCTACCTATAAAGTATAATATCTCTATAATTTTATAATAAAAATATATTTATAACAATAATAAGATAGATAAGATAGATTTTATTTTAACAATAACATTGCCCACTAATATATATATATATATATAAACAAAGAATCAACGTTGGACTTATTGGATCCTTAGCAATTCATGCGAGGATTGGCCCCTGGGGGTCTCTAGAAAGCTCATTGGTACCATCCAACCGAATCCAATCCGAATCAAATTTCATTTTTTAATCATCTTATTTAATTTCAATAAGTAAATTTGTAAATTCAACCAACCTATTTTCAAAATATCAAGTGGATGAACAAATATATATATATATAATTTTTTTTTTTATGTTGGTAAAGGCAGGGAAATGGGGTCACTAGTGGGGCTCGAACCCTGGCACTCTCACACGGTAACCGGACGCCTTACTACTAGGCTACGAGCTAGTTGCTCATGTCCCTAGAGGCCTTTCCTCTTATTTTTACCATCATTAAAAAAAATATATATATGTATATGTATCTGTGTTATTTAAATTACAAGAAAAAGAAAAAGGTGAGGTAGGCAAGTGGTAAACGGCAGAGAAAAATCCTCCCTAGAAACAAACAAGGGCAGATAACAACTCATCCCTCATGTCCAATCCAATCCAATCCAACCCAATCCGATCGTCAATCATCAAAGATCTAGATTGAATCTCAGCCGTCCGTTTTCCTAACCCTCGTCAATAAATAACCCTTTACCCCCTTTCATCTCCATCTCTTTTCTCGTCCTTACCCTCTTCTCTCGGAATCTCTCAAAGTTGTGCCAATCACGACTTTCCGTGATTATAATCATCAAAGGTCGTGCGACGATCTGCGTTTTGAGTACGGAGCGTCTCCGTTTTGAAACGAGCTGTTGCCATGTCCATTAGGGCTTGGCGGTTGATGGAGCTGGCTTTATTGATTTTAGGTATTTCTTCTTATCTGATGTTTTCGCGTTGATTTTGCTTGTTCCTTTTTTTTTTTTTTTTTTGTTGCAATTTTAATGATTTTGTTTCCTAATAATGGTAAGAGTGTGCATCTTTGTTCAGTAGATCGGTCGATGTTCATCCTTGATGTCGGTTGAAGCTTCTTTTGCGACTTAATGACCGGTAAAGTGATCTTTTCATCCTTTTTTATTGCTTTTGTCGAGTTTTTTTTTTTTTTTTTTTTAACATAATACTTATTCTTTGTATCTTTTTTGAAATCAGCATTTTGTGATAAGATTAGTTTCTCATCTTTTAAAATTTTTTTTTACAAAATAAAATATCAGGAACAATTTTATAATAGAATAAAATATAAACAAGACACTCAAATGTACTTTCTTACTAAATACAAAGGAATCTTGGACATTTTATCATGCACAATACACCCCTTGAATTTTGATTTAAACATACAGACATTTAATATTAGAAAATAACCCGTCTTACTAAACCAGAATCAACTCTACCCACTGAATTTAAGAGTTTATTTTTAAAAGTTCAATATATATGTGGTGAATTGTGTTTAATATTATAATTTATGAATCTACATTGAATATATAGGGGTGATTTGTGTTAAGTAATAAAGTCATGGTGAGTTATCTAATAACAAAAGGGAAGGGGGTTTTGATGGATCATTTTGATCAAACTTAAAAGGATAAGAGATGCATATTTGTAAGTTAGTCGCTTTTGATGGAGAAAACTGCTCTTATTTTTGGCTGCACTGTCTTTTATGCTTCGAGGGTTCATTTACTGGGCACTAAGGCACCGGATCTCATTAGAACTTCGAAGTTAAGTGTGCTTGGGCGAGAGTAGTATCAGGATGGGTGACCTCCTGAGAAGTCCTCGTATTGTCAACCATATAAGGTTGGGGTCTTTGGAAATAGCCTCTCGGTAGGGTTACTCCTTGAAAGGGTAAGGCTGCGTACATCCACCCCTCCCAGGCCCCGCTTATACGAGAGTTTGTGAGGCACTGGGCCTATCGTCGTCGTCGTCGTCTTCTTTTATGCTTCCAATTGAACTATTTTCAACGATGCAGGCGCTAAACGGGTGTGCAATCTCAAAGAGCCGACCTTCATCTGATTGGATCTGCTCCATTTCGTTGATTTCGTGAGATTGGTGATTGAACCAGAGTAGTCAGCCACAGGGTGCTTCTAGTGCACATCTAGTTACTCGCAGAGTTTTGTGGTGGGTTATTCTGTAACTTTGTGTTACAAATTGCTAGCTTTATGCGCCAGAAACACAGGAAAAGAGAGATTCGTGAGTTTGTGCGAGGTCTGAGAGGGGAAAAAAGCCAATGAGAGTGCAATTTTTTTTTTCTGTTTTTTTGTTTTGTTTTGGGTTGTGTGGTAGGAATCGGCCTTTGCCATTGCAGGTGCGCTTGCATGGCGGGTCACCATATCTTAATAAAAGAGAGACTTTTTTGGGGGTTTTGCTGGAGGAGATGGTACGGGGTTTTGCCCGGCTCTCCTCCTATGTGTGCATGCGTCTTTCTTGTTCGCTTTTGTTCCCTCTTCCCCTTTCCTTCTCGCTCTCTCTATATTTCCCACGCTTGCAATCTCGAGTTATGATATGGTATTAGCTACTGCTACAATGCCAATTAATCCAATTGTAGGCAACGCTGTGACATCTTTCTGCATCAGCACTGCAACTATGGAAATGAGATTGAGGTACTAGGCTGCTATAGGTTTGCATTCATTTTGGTATAACATGTTCTATACTAAGTATCCAAACAGATAAGAGATTTTTAGCATCGTAATTTGGGATTCGAACAGAATGTAGGGGTTCCTAATTGGAAATATAGGATGGAAAGATCCCTACTAAATGCATAGTATTACTACTACTAACATTAAAGTGAGTTACGTAATTCATGTATTGTTGGACCGTGAAATTATTCCCAAGTCTTTAGCCATCAGCTTGAGCTTTTGGAAATTTGATTTTTTAATATGGTATTAGAGTTTTGTTGATTTAGGGGTTACAGAATTGAATTTTAACCTCCTCTACTTTTAATATTGACATAATTTTATCATAAGGTATGAAGTTGGCTTGTGCACTTCCCACGCTTTAAATCTAAGGGGCATTCGCGTGAAGGGGCGTGTATAAAACCATTTGCGGACGTACATCAGCTTAAGTTTTTGATAAAGTTAGTTTTTTAACATATATAAAATCCTAATAGGAGTATATAGAAAAAATGTAACTAAGACTGCAATTATGTAACACAGATGCATAATTTGATGTTCATATGATCTTGAGAGTTGACAATCGAGCTCTGAGTCATTTGCTAATCATCTATCTACTCTGAAGACCCGAGCTTTTTAACTAGCTTTATTATAGCTATAAAAGTGTTGCAGATGATAATTAGTTCCAAAAATTTTTAAGAACTCTTTTTGAAGTAAAAAGAGAGCGTGTAATGTTTAATTCAAGTCTTTTTACTTTGAAGAACGTGTTTTTGCAAATTTTTTTTTTTTTTTGTGGTGTTATTTAAAGGCTTTTGGTAGAATGGCATTAGGAGCTTTCTTTAATCTAGATGGATCCTAAGATTTTGTGAAATTACGATTTTACTTGGAACAAGGATTGTACCATAATTGTGGGATCATGAAGCGTACAATTCCTAAGATCAGCTCAGTGTTTAATAACCATGATTTTGCAGTATCACACCATTGGCAGACGGATATTGGTTTACATTCTTCTATATGAAGAGAGTTATAGAGGCATGAGAAAAAAACATGGGTAAGATTACAAGATTATAGAATTTAGTATATAAGGGATGGAGTTCGATGGCAGCTCTGAATTCTTATGGCAGTTTTCCACTGTTACATTCATCTAAAACGCACAAAACATTAAAGTACGAGTGATACTCGAAAGTGTCTTGGGTTTTCTTTGTTCATCGCATCAATTCTACGTTTTGGCATGTCACTGCTTCGAGAATTTCCATGGAGTCCTGATTTTGTAGTGATTGTCGTTCCTTGTATCTCGAATATGTTCATCTTGGTGTATTTATCTGCATATTTCTTAGGGAATTTGTGGAAGTGTGGGAGATAATTGATGGCAAAGGTATTTTACTAGTGTCTTTTCCTAAAGGTCATTTTATAGAGTTGTATGTCTTGTCCAAAAAGGCATTTCGTGAAGATGTACACATTCATGTTTTAGAGCTGATTAACGGAGTTGAAGCTGTCTCTTCTTGCTGCTGAGCTGCCACATGGAGCCCTTGACTGCTGCACTTTTGATGCCTGTTTCAAGTAGCTAGAAGCGTCCAAGAGAAGGGTTGTGGTCATGATCCAGTGACAGATTCGTAGTGCCAGTAACGCTTGGTTGCTGGTCTTCTAGTTACGCTATGGACAAATTCAATGCCTTGTGTCAAGTAAGGCACAATTCTAGTATGTGTTAGAGTAAGATGCACTTGGTATCAAAATGATCCTATACTGCAAGCTTGCTAGCTCCTTCGTCTTCTAATGTGGCCATTTTATACTGATCTTTCCATCGATTTGATATATTTATGCTAATTTTATGCTCTTGTGGATTGAAATACTCCTAAGATAATAGTGTGACTGTCTTTTGTCTCTTTATTACATTAATGAAATTGTCCAGGTAAGTTCGGCACGGCTGTGTGGGACTATGTTTTGGAGTTGTGAGAGGCAGCATGTTTTTGGAGTTCCAGGCCGCTTGTGAAGTCATCCAGGTTAGGTTATGTTGTCACAATATTTTTACAAATGAATTTAATTTACTTTGAAATTATCGTTCAGGTATTTTGAGATTTAACTATTTATCACTTAATATATACGACGAGGTGCCTTGAGGATTAAATTTTTTATCACTTGGTTCTTGAGGCTTTAAATGTTCATCAATCAATTGCCCTTTTGTCAAAATTCAATAGGTTTTTGTTAAAAAATGTTAAAATGGATCATTATTTTGATAATGTAGTATTATTTTCGTTAGAAATTGATACTGTTTTGCTAAAAATGCTGAACACGGCACACAATTTAGCACTATTTAGATAATTATATCAATATTGGTAAATTTAAGATGTAACTGGCCATAGATTGATATAACTATCTAAATAGAGCTAAATCGTATGTCGTGTTCAACATTTTTAGCAAATAATTTTCAAAGTCTAGTAACAATTAATTTTAAAATGAGAATTTTTCTTTTGTAATTTTATTTTTAAGTGTTGTACTTCAGCCATAAACAATAAAATGATTAAAGAAGTATGTTCTGATCTTCCTAATGTATTTTGGGAAAGGAAAAGACATAAAATTCAATTACCTTATGAAAAGATTTTAATGAGAAAAATATACCAACAAAAGTCAGATCTATTGAAATGAATAGAGTTATTAGAATATTGTAAAATTGAAATTCAAATGCTTTTAGACAAAATTAATAAGACCATCAAAATATCCTTGGAGCTGTTGTGCATTTTGTGTTAACAAACAAGCAGAATTAGAAAGAAGAGTCTCAAGATTAGTCATCAATTACAAACCATTGAACAAAGTTCTTCAACGGATAAGATATCCAATTTCAAACAAAAGAGATCTATTAAATAGGTTACATGATGCAAATGTATTTTCAAAATTTGATTTAAAAAGTGGTTTTTAGCAAATTCAAATTGACGAAAAAGATCGTTAAAAAACAGCATTCACAGTCCAATTTGGTCACTAGGAATAGAATGTAATGCCATTTGGACTCAAAAACGCTCTATCAGAATTTTAAAATATTATGAATGACATTTTTATTCAATATATAGATTTTATCATTGTTTATATCGATGATATCTTAGTTTTCTCAAAAAATGTTGACCAACATTTCAAACATTTAAATATCCTTATTAACACTATCAAAAGAAATGGTTTAGTCATTTCAGCATCAAAAATGATATTATTTCAAACCAAAGAAAGATTTTATGACATGATATTTTTCAAGGAAACATAAAACCTATTACAAGAGCAATAGAATTTGCTAACAAATTTTCGAACGAATTAGAAGACAAAACTCAATTACAAAGGTTTTTGGGATGTTGAAATTACGGTGCTGATTTCTTTCCCAACCTTCGCAATATGTGTCGACCATTATACAAAAGGCTTCAAAAAATCCTCTTTCTTGGACAGAGGACCATACTAAGATAGTGCAAACCCTAAAATGAAGAGTCAAAAATCTCCCATGCTTAGCCCTTCCAAATTCAAAAGCATCTCTCATAGTAGAAACGAATGCATCGGACATAGGTTATGGTGGTATACTCAAATAAAAGGTGGACTCCAACGCTGAGCAAATAATTAGATTTCATCCTGGATTTTGGCTTGGAGCTCAAAAAATTATTCAACAATTAAAAAAGAAATTTTATCTATTGTTTTGTGCATCTCAAAATTTCAGGATGATTTATATAACTAAACTTTCCTTTTAAGAATTGATTATAAATCTGTAAAAGAAGTTTTATAAAATGATGTAAAAAATATACTTGCCATTCTTTCTGTATTCGATTTTCAAATTAAATTTATTAAAGGAGAAAACAATTCGTTGCCAGACTTCCTTTCCAAAGAATTTCTTCAAAACTATAATATAATTCAATTACTTTCCCCAAGATAATGTCAAAAGGTAAAGGTAAAGGAAAGATTCAATCTGCAGAAGATTATGCAATTACCCTTAAACCTCATCACCAATTTTCTTCAATCAAAATTCCAACTCAAAACCCTATCGAAATTCTAAACGAAGATTTTCTTTCAATCTCATATTTTGCAGCTGTTTCAAGACCCCCAAATCCTCTGTCAATCCAACCTCCTGCTCCTCCTCAATCTCTTAATCAGAGGCTCTAAAATACTTTACCCGCTCAAACTAATATATATTTTTTAAAGCCTCAACTTGAACACCTTTTCCTCATCAAACAAAGAGAACCTCTCTTTTTAACTGGAATTTAAAATTTAGTCAAAACAACTTTTTCTGACAATTTTCAATGGCTTCCAGATGATATTCGAAGGACCCAAAAATTTTATGAATTCAGTTTAGTTGATTCAGGTTCTGCCCTTATTAAACATGAAAAATATAATTATGGGCAAATCCAATATTTAAAGTGTAAAATTTTAAATATTTGGGACATCAAAGATTTTGGTTGCACTTCCTATACCTCAAATCAATTTTCTCAAACTTTTATTCCAACTGGTTATACTTATCAATATTACAAAATGGCTTGGTTTAGAACTTTTCTTTTCCGACCTTTTGATCATTCTTGGTTCTTTCAATTCTAGAAAAAGTCAAGGACTTTTTCAGCCTGGTTTTATGAATGGTGGCGCTTTTTCGGAAGCACTACTGATATTTTCCTCGCAAATGCTAAAGTATTATTCAATATTTATTCAAAACATTTAGATGATGATCCTTTAAGTGCAATTATAAATTTTCATTCAAATTTTCAAATTTCAAGGATTCTTTGTTGATCTTTTAAGACGGCTCAATTTCTGGAATAATCTTATCCCATATCTTTAGTTCGAGAATTCAAAATTAAGTGGTGGGATAAATATGTCATTGAACGTGATTGTACCATTGATTTCTTATCAAAATTTTTCAAAAACAAAAATAAGAACATTCAAATTCCCGGTCATAATTCTCCAGGCATTCTAAAAACCCCTTCTAAATCTCATCCTCAAAAGGCATCACCGTCCGTCAAACTCTTCTACAAAATTCAAATCAAAAATTTCAAAAGAACTCTTAACTCCTTTAGTAAATCCAAAATTCTTCCTCTGAAGATGAAGAAGAAGAAAGTTCCAGTCAAAGTGATCTATTCAATTTGTTCTGATATCTTAGGACAACAAAAATAATTCAATACAGGACAAGCACTAAAAGACAAAAGATGCATAGTATGCATCAATAATTCAATAAAGGACGGATGCAAAATTTCAAAAGGTGCAGAGTACTGCTTATAATTAAAAATGAAGACAAAGGACATGTGCTGTAATTCAAAATAATGGATGGTTACCATTCGGATTTCAAATTTCGTATTTCAATTCCGGGGTCACGTATCTCAATTGAAGTCCGGGGTGCTGTTCGCCTATAAATGAAGATATCCCAGCTTAGTTCAAGGCAGAGCAAAAATTACCAACACAATACAAGATAAAAATAATAAAGAAAAATTTTCCCTTGTAATTTTATTTTCAAGTGTTGTACTCCGGCCATATTTTATCTCAATTGTTTTTAACTCAACGGTTATTGACATTCAATTACTCCTTTGTATTTTCAATTTTATGTTTGCCAATATTCCATATAGTTTACCCGTTGTATCAATTTAGTGCTTGTACTTTTAAATTGACTCAATTTAATCCATGTAGTACAATTTACAATCAATTTAGTTTTATGCTGAACTGAAGCTAAGTTAATGACGTCATTTTTAACAACTCGGTCTTGTTGGATGCAAGTGACTCTATACTAACTCAATCGCTAGCCCAAATAGATTCGCCCATGACCTGGCCATAAAAATTCTGTTGCTGGCTTAACGCCACTTTTACTCTAAGGACTGAATTGACACAATGAACGGAAGTACAAGAACATATGGCATAAATAACCGTTTAATTTATTTGTATGGTAAAAATATATGAGAGAGAGGATAAGGTGAATTGAAATGCAAAATTTGATATCGGAACAGTAACTGTCCATTATTTTGAATTGCAACACATGTCCTTTGTCTTCATTTGTAATTATGAGCAGCACTGTGCACTTTTTGAAATTTTGCATCCGTCCTTTATTGAATTATTGATGCATACTATGCATCTTTTGTCTTCTAGTGTTTTGTCTTGTATTGAATTGTTTTTGTTGTCTTGAGATATCAGAACAAATTGAATATTTGCTTTTATCAAAAAAGAAGCATTACAATTATGTCAATGCAGACAAACAGAATTAATAATACAGTATTGAGATTTAGAAACCAAATCAAAACTAAGATTACAAGTTTTGTAAAAATCAACTGGAATAAGATTACAATTAAATGAAGACGTTCCAACTTCGTTCAAGGCAGAGCGAAAATTGCCAAAACAATACATGAGAGAAATAATAAGGAAATTTTTTTTTGTTTTTGTAATTTTATTTTCAAGTGTTGTACTCTAGCCATATTCTATCTCTATTAGAATTTTGGATTTGCTTCATTATGTCATTTTCTTTCCCAAAATGTATTAGGAAGATCAGAGCATTTTTGAGAAAACTAAGATATCATCAATGTAAATAATGATGAAAAATTAACTCAATTAAAGAACGTTATAATTAAAGAAATATGTTCTGATTTTCCTAATGCATTTTGGGAAAGAAAAAGACATGTAATTGAAGACACAAACATAAAATTAAAACACATGAAACTTATAGTTTGAATATGACTAGAGTACAATACTGAAAATAAAATTAAAAAGGAAATTTTTTCATTATTATTTCTTTCTTGTATTGTGTTGGTAATTTTCGTTCTGCTTTGAACGAAGCTGGAGCGTCTTCATTTATAGGCGAAGCAGCACCCTGGAATTCAAATAGGGGCCAGGATCGGCGGCGGACACAAACAGAAGTAGATGAGAAAGATGTAATTTATTTATTGAAAAAGTTTAAACATAGCTTGAGTACAAAGGAGTAATTGAAAATATAAACATAAAATTGAAATACATATGAAACTTACAGATAGAATATGGCTGGTGTACAACACTTGAAAATAAAATTACAAGGAAAATTTTTTCTTTATTATTACTCTCTTGTATTTTGTTGGTAATTTTCGCTCTGCCTTGAACGCAGCTGGGACGGCTTTATTTGTAGGCGAAGCAGCACCCCAGACTTCAATTGAGATCCGTGACCTCGGAATTGAAATGCGAAATTTGAAATCCGAATAGTAACCGTCCATTATTTTGAATTGCAACACATGTCCTTTGTCTTCATTTGTAATTATGAGCAGCACTGTGCACCTTTTGAAAGTTTGCATCCGTCCTTTATTGAATTATTGATGCATACTATGCATCTTTTGTCTTCTAGTGCTTGTCCTGTATTGAATTATTTTTGTTGTCTTGATATATTAGAACAAATTGAATGGATCACATTGACTGGAGCTAACTTCTTCATTTTCAGAGGAAGAATTTTGGATTTGCTGAAGGAGTTGAGTTAAGAGTTCTTTTGAAATTTTTAATTTGAATTTTGTAGAAGAGTTTGATGGTGAAGCCTTTTAAGGATGAGATTTAGAAGAGGTTTTTAGAATGCTTGGAGAATTATGACTGGGAATTTGAATGTTTTTATTTTTGTTCTTGAAAATTTTTAAGAAGGAATTAGTGGTTAAGAGGAATTAATGTACAAGTCTATGGGATTTTTATTTTTGAGCTTTTCATATTTTTCAAGTAAAAAGTTTTGCTTAGTTTCAACAAGAAAGGGGATATCAAAATTTTTATTGAAAGAAATGATTTTTTGAGTAAAATCTTCTGAGACAAGGGAGTTGTCAAAAACATTCTGGTTTTTTGTTATCGTGATATCAAGGTTGACAATAATATCTATAGTTTTCCTTACTCTCCAATGTCGAATTTGCTTTGATATGGAATTGTTAGGACATGGCCATGGACAATCTGAAGGAAGGAGAGAGCGTCTAATAGGTGATCCGTAGACAAGCATTCTATGTTGAGTAGAGATAGTATAAATGCTATAGAATTCTACAGCTTTTGATTCATCCATAATTTCAATAGAAGTGACACCATCTTGAAAATTCTTTTGGGGAGTGTGGACAATTTCTTGGCCTTCGTGGATAAGGGTCATTGGATCATAGATATCCATGTCAATGCAGACCCGTACAATTGAATAGGTGAGATGGCAAGGGCAATCACCCCTAAAGTCTGGGGGATTAAGCATTTTTGAGTTTATTTATAGTCTGCTTGAAAATGGTAGAAGGTAAACCATTGGTAGGTTAGGTCAGGAATATAAATTTCATTGTTGGATAAATCTTGGGGAAATTGTTGGATTTTTATCAGAAGTCTATTGTTACTGCATTGAGTGACTAGGGCAATATGGGCAACAACATTTTGAGGTAAATAGCTAAGGAATTCTTGAGGAAAGAAGAAAATCCTTGGTTTTGTGATGTCGTAAGTTGATGAAAAGTTACTCCAATTTGGTGACTTTGTTCGGTAATCAATTTGTTTTTGTAAAACAAGAATTTGATGCCTAAAGTTGATACATTCATCATTTCTTTGTTGTAATTGGGTTTGGAGGGATTCAATATCAGAGACTTGAGTTTGCTGAAAGGATGTATCTTTGGCCGTAAGAGTATCATCACTTGGAGTTGGAGGGGTATTAGATTTTGAATATGATATTGTTAAGTTAGAAAGTAATGTCAAAACTTTTGAAATGTTTTGAAATTCCAAATTAAACCTTTGAAATGTTGTTTTAGATATTTTAGAAAAGTCTTGGGGGTGTAGTGTTCTTTGAAAATGAAATTATCCCACAATTTAACCTTGAATTCCCTAACCAATGAAAGAGGATATGGTTATTTTAAATATCGGTTATGAGCATAGGACCAACAAAAGATCCAAGGAATTTGGAAAATTGAATGGAAATGTAAAATTGAATCTAGTAATTCGTCTTGTGAATAATTTGAATAAATGTCAAATTAATCTTTTGCCATGCCAGGCTAAATATCAATTGTGCTTCTAAAGGAATGCCGCCATTCGTAAACCCATGTTGGAAGTTCTTGAGATTTGTTTGTAATTTGGAAGAATCAAGTATGATCAAATGGTTGAAGAAGAAAAGTTTTGAATCAAGTTATCTTATAATCCTGATAAGTATAAGTTTCTGGAGTGAAAAATTTTGAAAATCATTTTGGTCTATAGAAACCTTGATCAAAATCTTTGAGGTGTAAAATATTATTGATTTTGCAGGTTGAGAATTAGATTTGTTCATTATCACCCTTGTGATGTTTAATCTGAACTGATCTAGTATCGATCAAAATAAGTTCATAGAATTCACGAGTTTTCTGAATGTCATCAAGAAACCATTGAAAATTTTTTGGGAAAATATTCTTGACTAGATTTTCAATACTGTCGAGAGACGGGTTTCTTTTGTCTTGTAATTAGTTTGTGTTCCATTTGGGATTTTGTAACGTATTGGCTAATTTGAAGTGATTGTTCAAGAGGTTGACTAGAGGATTGTGTTGAGATTTTTTGAGGAGAAATGTATTTGATTGTGAGAGTATTTTTTATTGGAGAAGAGTGGGAATTGGATTTGAGAGGCATTACGTAGATTGAACCTTCCTTTTACCTTTATCTGTCTTCATTTCTTGCAGATAAAATATCAGAATATCTGTTCGAAGGTAATCCCTAAAAGAAGGGTTTTGTATAAAGTAATTTTGAAAGGATGTTAAAACTGTTTTTAGTTTTGAAATTGTATTTGGCTTTGCAAATTTATAATCCTGCAGATAAAATATCAGAATATCTGTTCGAAGGTAATCCCTAAAAGAAGGGTTTTGTATAAAGTAATTTTGAAAGGATGTTAAAACTGTTTTTAGTTTTGAAATTGTATTTGGCTTTGCAAATTTATAATAGAGTTCTGAAAAGGAAATTTTGTAATGTAAAATTTTTTGAAGTTTTGGAAAGTTTACTTTAAACCAAAATGTAATGATATGTTTTGGACCAGAGACAAGTTTTCACAATTTGACATACTTGGCATCAGGAGTTCTGAGAAGTACTTCTAAATTTGGTAAGGTTGAACTTGATTTAGATTCTTTAGATTCTTGATTTTTGAGGTGTATTGTTTTGTGGTGATATATTTTTGTAGTTAAATAAGGGGTTAAGTTTTTATTTTTTGTGTGAGTTAAATTAGGAGATAGACTTTTAGCTTCTGTATCCTTTTGGATTTCAGAACTATTTTTTGCAATTTCTAAGGTTGGATTAGATAATTTATTAGCTTGTCTGTTAGCTGTTGATCTTCATTTTGAATTATTAGATGATTCTTTTTACAGTTTCTCATAAAATGGCCGGGTTTTCTACATTTGTGGCAAATTGGAATCCGTTTTGAATGTTTTTTCCTTTTGTTTTTTCCCCAAGATCTTTTAAAATGATAATCACTATTTTGAGCACAGAGGGAACTTAATTTTTCTTTTGGTTGTGATATTGATAAAATTTCTTCATTTGAATCTTCATTTTCTCCTTTTGAAATAGTTTGAATTGTAGGACTACTAGTTGTTGAATTATCTGTTAACTTGAGCTTTTGAGTGATTCTTTCAATAATATCATCATCAGAATTCTGTGTTTTTTCGAGTTTTATTTGTTTTTTATCTTTTTGAGTTAAATTAAAAGGTTGGAGAGAGGGTTGTTGAATTCCTTAAAAAAATGGATTGGTTTGTGATTGTGGAGTTAGAAAGCTTTATTGAACATGATAATTTTGAGGTATTGGATGAGGGATTGAGTAATTTTGATATGTTGGTTGAGGCATTGATTGGACTATTGGAGACTGTTCCCATTTTTGTCTTTCCTTATTATTTATTATATTATTATGTACTGAATTTAATTGTTTAGAAATTGTTTTGAGATTTAAAGCTTGAAAATTATTTTGTTCATAAATTTTATTTATATCTTTAATTATAAGTGGTAATTCTTCTTTTTCCTGTCTTCCCCCACAGAAGGAAGTAGTGACTATTTTTTGACTTTGAACATTGATTATTAAATTTTTTGTGGGAGGATGTATAGTTTGAATTATTTGTCCATTCGTTGTTAACCATTTTGTTATAGAGTTTGTATTAACATTTATAAAATTTTTTATAAAATTTGATATTTGATTCCTTAATGTGTATAATTCTAACCATTTGAATAATGGAATATTACATTTTAATTGATTTAATTCTTTATAATAAGTTTCTCTAATTTTAATTGTTGATTTCTTTGTAAAGTTTGAAAATACCAATGTTTTTGAATCTTATTGTGATTGGATTCAAATTTATTGCTTAAAATTTCTTATTTATTGTAAAATTTTTTGTTAAAATATTTATTAAAGGATGTCTCATATGAGAAGCTCTTAGTGAACTTGGGTTTGAAAATGTTTCATTTTGAAAAAATGGTTCGGCTAGAGGAGAGTTAAATCGTATTCCTTTAAACCTGGAAGTGGAAGTATTTTGAAAATCTTCTTCTCTTTTTCAATTTGAGAAGAGTGTGAAATAATTGTTTGTTTTCCTGCTTTGAACTTAATGGCAATTTTACCATCGGGTTCTTAAGTGATTTGTTGAACTTGTCTTCTTGCAATATTTCTTGGAGGTTGGGGGTTGTCAATCCTCCAAATTTTTGGAATGGTTATTTCAATCAATTTGAGATATTTTGGGGTACAGGTTGTAGTTTGTTCAGCCTGAACTTAAAGCACTGAAGTTTCTCCGGGAGGAGATTGTTTGAGACATTTTGGATTAAGGTGACTTCCTAAAAGCTTGAAATAAGTTCTGTAAATGAGAACAAAGTTTTGTCTGTTCTCTTTGATATTAACATTTGGTAGATGAATATCTAACGTTAAAGTATCCAAAATTGTCAGATCTCAAAGAGCAACCGAAAAGTTTGGATAATAATTGAAATAAATTTGTCAATTGTGTAAATTTGTCTGAACAATTGCTAGTAAAGACTCTTTATATTGTAAATATATCAAATCTCTAAGAGCTAACATAACCGGTTGGTTATGTCCTGTCCTAGTTAAAGGGGTTACAGCTACTTGAGCTAAATCATAGTGTACATAATGATAACCTTTTGCAATATATTTTTGAATGGATAAATTTGAAAGTAGTTGATCCATTTGAGCTTCTTGATCAATATTCATTGTTTGCTCGTGTTTTACATGACAAAGCCATTTTAAAATCAAAAGTACCAATTTGATAAATTGATTCTAAATCTTCATTTAGAATGCTCCAGTTAACTAAATCTTTTGGATTTGTAATTTCTTTTGAAACTTCTTTTCAATTAACTATAGGTAAACTAGTATTGGGTTGTTTTGAAAACATTTTTCTAAAGGGTCCAGCGATTCTGAAACTTGACATGGTTACAGCCTCGGTGTTTGGGTTCAACAGTTACCTAATAGTCTTACTATTTAACACCATTGAGAACAGTTTTACTATTTGACACTGTTGAGAACGGGAACACCAGCGACACAGTAACGGGAACACCCAACGGAACACCTTTCACACGGCTTACCAACGCTATCCGGGCTTACCAATGCTACACTACCGGCTTATCAACGCTCCTAATAGGTGCTTTAATAACAATGCGTTCCTAATAAGCGCTTAACAGTATTTTCGAGAAATTACTGGTGAAAACACTTTAAACCTGGCTCTGATACCAAATAGGGGGCAGGATTGGCGGACACAGACATAAGAAGATGAGAAAGATGGAATTTATTTATTGAAAAGTTTAAGCATAGTTTGTGTACAAAGGAGTAATTGAAAATATAAATATAAAATTGAAATACATATGAAACTTACAGATAAAATATGGTTGTAGTATAACATTTGAAAATAAAATTACAAGGGAAAATTTTTCTTTATTATTTCTCTCTTGTATTGTGTAAGTGATGCAGCATCCCGGATTTCAATTGAGATCCGTGACCTCGGAATTGAAATGAGAAAACAGTAACCGTCCATTATTTTGAATTGCAACACATGTCATATGTCTTCATTTGTAATTATGAGCAGCACTGTGCACCTTTTAAAATTTTGCATCCGTCCTTTATTGAATTATTGATGCATACTGTGCATCTTTTGTCTTCTAGTGCTTGTCCTGTATTGAATTATTTTTGTTGTCTTGAGATATCAGAACAAATTGAATGGATCACTTTGACTCGAACTAACTTCTTCTTCTTCATCTTCAGAGGAAGAATTTTGGATTTGCTAAAAGAGTTGAGTTAAGAGTTTTTTTAAAATTTTTGATTTGGATTTTGTAGAAGAGTTTGATGTCGAGGTCTTTTGAGGATGAGATTTAGAAGGGGCTTTTAGAATGCTTAGAGAATTATGACTGAGAATTCGAATGTTCTTATTTTTATTCTTGAAAAATTGTGATAAGGAATCAGTGGTTAAGAGGGATTAATGTACTAATCTATGGGATTTTTATTTTTGAGCTTTTCATATTTTTCAAGTAAAAAGTTTTGCTTAGTTTCAACAAGAACGGGGACATCAAAATTTTTATTGAAAGAAATAATTTTTTGAGTAAAATCTTCTGAGACAAGGAAGTTGTCAAAAATATTTTGGTTTTTTGCCACCATGAAATCAGGGTTGACAATAATATCAACAGTTTCTCTTACTCTCCAATGTCGAATTTGCTTTGATATGGAATTGTCAGGACATGGCCATGGACAATCTGAAGGAAGGAGAGAGCGTCTAATAGGTGATCCGTAGACAAGCATTCTATGTTGAGTAGGGATACTATAAATGCTATAAAATTCTACAGCTTTTGATTGAACCATAATTTCAATAGAAGTAACACCATCTTGAAAATTATTTTGTTCATAAATTTTATGGTTCCTTAAAAGATATCATGTCCTAAAAATCTTCCTTTGGTTTGAAATAATTTCATTTTTTAAGCTGAAACGACTAAACCATTTCTTTTGATAGTGTTGATAAGGATATTTAAATGTTTGAAATGTTAATCAACATTTTTTGAGAAAACTAAGATATCATCAATGTAAACAATGATGAAATTGTTATATTGAGTTAAAATGTCATTCACAATATTTTGAAATTCTGATGGAGCATTTTGAATACAAATGGCATTACATTCCATTCAACAAAATTTTTCAAATGATTAGAATCATACACATCAAGGAATCAAGTACCAAATCCTTTTATAAAAAAATTTATAAATGTTAATAAACCCCACAACAAAATGGTTAATAACGGATGGACAAATAATCCAAACTATACATCCTCCAAAAAAAAAATTTAATTATCAAGAATTTTGAAATCGACAGGCACAGATAGAAAAATATGAGAAAAATAGAATTTATTAATTGAGAATTTTAAACATAGGTTGAGTACAAAAGAGCAATTGAAGATACAAACATAAAATTGAGACACATATGAAACTTACAGATTGAATATGGCTGGAGTACAGCACATGAAAATAAAATTACAAAAGGAAAATTTTTGCTCTTGTATTTTTCTCTTGTATTGTGTTGGTAATTTTCGCTCTGCCTTGAACGAAGCTGGAACGTCTTCATTTATAGGCGAAGCAGCACCTCGGACTTCAATTGAGATCCGTGACCCCGAAATTGAAATGCGAAATTTGAAATCCGAACAGTAATCGTCCGTTATTTTGAATTGCAACACATGTCCTTTGTCTTCATTTGTAATTATGAGCAACACTGTGCACCTTTTGAAATTTTGCATCCATCCTTTATTGAATTATTGATGCATACTATGCAACTTTTGTCTTCTAGTGCTTGTCTAGTAGTGAATTGTTTTTGTTGTCTTGAGATATTAGAACAAATTGAATGGATCACATTGACTGGAACTAACTTCTTTTTCTTCATCTTCAGAGGAAGAATTTTAGATTTGCTGAAGGAGTTGAGTTAAGAGTTCTTTTGAAATTTTGATTTGGATTTTGTAGAAGAGTTTGATGGTGGCCTTTTGAGGATGAGATTTAGAAGGGATTTTTAGAATGCCTGAAGAATTATGACTGAAAATTTGAATGTTCTTATTTTTGTTTTCGAAATATTTTGATAAGGGATCAGTGGTACAATCACGTTCAATGACGTATTTATCCCACCGTTTACTTTTGAATTCTCGAACTAAAGATATGGGATAAGGTTGTTCTAGAAATTAAGCCGTCTTAAAAGACCAACAATGTATCCAAGGAATTTGAAAACTTGAATGAAAATTTATGATTTCATTTAGGGGATCATTCTCTGAATGTTTTGAATAAATATTGAATAATACTTTGGCATTTGTTGGGAAAATATCAGTAGTACTTCCGAAAAAGTGCCATCATTCATAAAATCAGGTTGGAAAAGTCCCGATTTTTTCTGGAATTGAAAGAACCAAGAATGATCAAAATGTCGGAAAAGAAAAGTTCTAAACCAAGTCATTTTGTAATCTTGATAAGTATAACCAGTTGGAATAAAAGTTTGAGAAAATTGTTTTGAGGCATAGGAAGTTTAACCAAAATCTTTGATGTCCCAAATATTTAAAATTTTACACTTTGAATATTGGATTTGCCAATAATTATATTTTTCATGTTTAATAAGGGAAGAATCTGAATCGACCAAACTGAATTCATAAAACTTTTGGGTATTTTGAATATCATCTGGAAGCCATTGAAAATTGTCAAGAAAAGTTATTTGGACTAAATTTTGAATTCTAGTTAGAGGGAGAGGTTCTCTTTGTTTGGTGAGGAAAAAGTGTTCAAGTTGAGGCTTTGGAAAATATTGATTTGTTTGAGCGGGTAAAGTATTTTAGAGCCTTTTATTAAGAGATTGAGGAGGAGGAGGAGCAGGAGGTTGGATTGACAGAGGATTTTGAGGTTTAGAAACAGCTGCAGAATAGGAGATTGAAGGAAAATCTTCGTTTAGAATTTTGAAAGGGTTTTGAGTTGGAATTTTGATTAAAGAAAATTGGGGATGAGGTTTAAGGGTCATTGCATAATCTTCTGCAGATTGAATCTTTCCTTTACCTTTGTCTTTTGACATTCTCCTAGAGAAAGTAACTGAATTGCATCATTGTTTTGAAGAAATTCTCTGGAAAGGAAGTTTGGCAACAAATTGTTTTCTCCTTTAATAAATTCAATTTGAAAATCGAATACAAAAAGGATGGCTTGCCATCTTGCATAAATTTGCTTTGAAATTATATTTATTATATCATTTTGTAAACCTTTTTTGGCAGATTTACAATCAATTCTTAAAAGGAATGTTTTGTTTTATAAATCATCCTGAAATTTTGAGATGCACAAAATAGTGGACAAAACTTCTTTTTTAATTGTTGAATAATTTTTTGGAGCTCCAAGCCAAAGTCCAGAATGAAATCTAATTATCTGCTCAGGGTTGGAGTCCACCTTTTGTTTGAGTATACCATCATAACCTATATCCAATGCATCCGTTTTGACTATGAGAGATGATTTTGGATTTGGAAGAGCTAAGCATGGGAGATTTTTGACTCTTTGTTTTAGGGTTTGCACTATCTTAGCATGGTCCTCTGTCCAAGGAAGAGGATTTTTTTGAAGCCTTTGGTATAATGGTTGACACATATTGCAAAGCTTGGGGAAGAAATTAGCGACGTAATTTAAGCATCCCAAAAACCTTTGTAATAGAGTTTCGTCTTTTAATTCGTTTGAAAATTTGTCAGCAAATTCTATTGCTCTTGCAATAGGTTTTATGGCTCCTTGAAAAATATCATATTCTAATAATCTTACTTTGGTTTGAAATAATTTCATTTTTGAAGCTGAAACGACTAAACCATTTCTTTTGATAGTGTTGATAAGGATATTTAAATGTTTGAAATGTTGATCAATATCTCTTGAGAAAACTGAGATATCATCAATGTAAACAATGATGAAATCTGTATATTGAGTAAAAATGTCATTCATAATATTTTGAAATTCTGATGAAGCATTTTTGAGTCCAAATGGCATTACATTCCATTCATAGTGACCAAATAGGACTGTGAATGCTGTTTTGTAACCATCTTTTCGTCAATTTGAATTTGCCAAAATCACTTTTTAAATCAAATTTTGAAAATACATTTGCATCATGTAACCTATTTAATAGGTCTCTTTTTGTTTAGAATTGCATATCTTTTCCATTGACGAACTTTGTTTAATAGTTTGTAATTGATGACTAATCTTGGGACTCCTCTTTCTAATTCTACTTGTTTGTTAACATAAAATGCAGAACAGCTCCAAGGAGATTTTGATGGTCTTATTAATTTTTTGTCTAAAAGCATTTGAATTTTAGATTGGCAAAGTTCTAATAATTCTTTGTTCATTTGAATAGGCTTTTGTTGGTATATTTATCTCATTGAAATCTTTCACATATGGTAATTGAATTATATGTCTTTTTCTTTCCCAAAAGCATTAGGAAGATCAGAGCATACTTCTTTAATTATTTCATTGTTTAATTAAGTTATTTTTTCATTTGACTGGGCTAATTATTTTTCAATCCTTTGATATTCTATTTTCTTTTGAAGATATTGAATATGACTTTTCTTGTTACTAATTAGGTTTATTCATTTGAATATTATTGATTGTAAGAGATTTAAATTTCTTTGTTGGATTGGATTTAAGAATTGAAATGTTACTTTTGTGTCTATAATTTGAATATGAATTCCTTCTTTTGTAACCGTAAAAGGATATATTTGACTTACAAAAGGGGTTCCTAATATGATCTGTTGTTGAAAATCCTTGACTAAAATGAATGGTGTTTTGAAACAAATTCATTATTGCAAATATAGGAATTTGAAAGTTTATATTTGATATTCATTTTATTTCCACTGGCTGTGTGGAGATTTTCTAATGTTTTTGCATAATATTTTGACGGAACAAGTCCTTCTTGGATGCAATTGAGATCTGCTCCTGAATCCAATAGGGCTTGAGTTTGGATCTTATAATCCTTAGAAATATGAAGTGTTATATAGACATAGCATTTTTGATATTCTATTCTTTCAATTATTTGAAGATATTTGTCATTTGAGATTGGTTCATCTGGTATTTGAAGATTAATGTTTTCTAATTGAGTTTCTATTGGATTATTTGTTTTGGATACTATGTATGATAACCTTGATTCTAATTGTGAATCTTTTGTTTCTAAAAGAGATAGTTTTGACTTTGTTTCTAAATCTTGATATTGTATTGTTATCAATTCTATTTGTAAATGTTTAATTTGTCCTTTTAATTCATTGATTTCTCGTTGTAAATCTCCAGTTGAAATTTGTCTAAATACACTTGGTGTAGGATATTTTTCAAATATTTATTCTAAAGATTTGGGTTGCTTTGTTTGAGTTATCTCTTGTTCGTCAAACATAATTTCCTTTAATTTGAGAAGATATTCTTTTTTTATTTTTTGATCTTGAATTTTTTCTACTATGTCGAGAAGGTCTTCTTTGTTTTCTCTTATTAACACGTTAATTGTTTTGATTTTGCAGGGACATAAATCTTCACTTGATTCAGATGATGTGTCTTCATTGGTTGTATCTTCTTGAACTTCAAATATATAGTCTTCATTGTTTGAGCTTGAATCAGAGAGAAATAAATTCATTAATTTTTTTTTTTTAAGTCTTCATCTTCTATTTGATTTATTTTTTCTTTCATTTTGCATTCGTTTCAGTAATGACCAGTTTTTTTTGCATTTGAAGCATGTAGGGATTTTGTTGGTTTTTTTCTTTGAATATTTTTTTTCTATTTTTTGCAATATTAAGCTGGTGGCGGTTGTTCATATTTGTTTTTTCTTTTCTTTCTATAATACTTAAGGTCTTGCTGAAACGGTTTCTTTTTATATCGTTTTGAAGGAGGTTTGAAATTATGAATACCATATTGATCACAGAAAGAACCTAGTTCTTTTCCTATTTGTGCCTTTTTGAGATTGTTACAAAGTTTTTGTTCTTGACATAATTGTAATGCTTCTTTTTTGATAAAAACAAATAATTGTCCATAGGTTATATTATACCCTGGAATTGTTTGAGTTCCACAAACATCTTGAACTTTAGTCATTATTCTTTCTGCAAATAATGTTGGAAGTCCAGTAACAAATCTTTCTTTCCAAAATGGTTGATTTTCGTCTTCTCTTTTGAGTACATTAGTTAAAAACATATCTTTGTATCATCGAAAATCTTGTAAAGATAGACATCTTAAATTATTTAAAAATAACTTTGTTGATTCTTGTTCTTCAGTTATGCTGCCAAAAAAGGCAACGATAATTGACCAAATTAATGTTTCTACTGCATCTTCCACTACTTCCTCGATGTAAGGTGAATTGACATCATTAGAATCAAGTCGTTTTCTTTCTATATGAGTATGATTAAGTATTAATTCTTTTTCATGGAGTTGTAAAGTTCTTGACCACCATGATTGAAGTTGTTCTGAAAATCCAGAAACAATTAATCTGGCTGATATATGGTTTGTATGTGAAGGATTGGATACATCGTAAGCTATTGATGCCATTGCCAATTATTGTAGAGTATTTTTGATTTCATATTCAGATTTTTCGTCTATATTTCATTCATAGATATCAATTCCATTGAATGATATAGAGGTAAATTGATTTATTTCTTCATATTGCACATCGGGAGGAGTTGGTCTTGGATAATAATTTCTTATAGGTTGATTTTTCCAACTATTTTTTATTCTATTTATTAATGATTCAGGAATTTCGATTATATTGGTGTTAAATTGTTCTTCTGTTTTTTGAATTTCTATTTCACTTAGGGATATTGATGAAGTTTTTTCATTTGAGTCTTGATTTTCTCCTTTTAAAATAGTTTGAATTGTAGGACTATTAGTTGTTAGATTATCTGTTAATTTAAGTTTTTGAGTGATTCGTTCAATAATATCATCATCAGAATTTTGTACTTTTCTCAGTTTTATTTGTTCTTTATCTTTTTGAGTTAAATTAAAAGGTTGGAAAGAGGGTTGTTGAATTCCTTGAAAAAATGGGTTTGTTTGTGATTGTGGAGTTGGAAAGCTTTGTCGAACAGGGTAACTTTGAGGTATTGGTTGAGGGATTATATAATTTTTATATGTTGGTTGAGGTATTGATTGGACTATTGGAGATTGTTCCATTTTTTCTTTATCCTTGTTATTTATTATATTGTTATGTATTGAATTTAATTGTTCCAAAATTGTTTTGAGATTTAAAGCTTGAAAATTATTTTTTTCATAAATTTTATTTATATCTTTAATTGTAGGTTGTTAATCTTCTTTTTTCTGTCTTCCCCCACGGAAAGGAGTGGCGACTATTTTTTGACTTTGAATATTGATAATTAAATGTTTTGCGGGAGGATGTATAGTTTGGATTATTTGTCCATCCGTTGTTAACCATTTTGTTGTAGGGTTTGTATTAATATTTATAAAATTTTTTATAAAAGGATTTGGTATTTGATTCCTTGATGTGTATGATTCTAACCATTTGATGAATGGAATATATTTTAATTGATTTAATTCTTTGTAACATGTTTCTCTAACTTTAATTGTTGATTCCTTTGTAAAAGTTTTAAAATACCAATGTATTCGAATCTTATTGTGATCAGATTCAAATTCATTGTCTAAAAACTCTTTATTAATTGTAAAATTTTTTGTTAAAATATTTATTGAAGGAGGTCTCATTTGAGAAGCTGTTGAAGAACTCGGGTTTGAAAATAATTCATTTGGGAAAGCTGGTTCGGCTGGAGGAGAGTTAAATCGTATTCCTCTAAACCTGGAAATAGAAGTATTTTGAAAATCTTCTTCTCTATTATATTGAAAGCATGAAGTTGATTGTGTTGAAGATTCAATTTGAGAAGGGTGTGAAATAATTGTTTGTTTTCCTGATTCCAACTTAATGGTAATTTTTCCATTAGGTTCTTCAGTGAATTGTTGAACCTGTCTTCTTGTAATATTTCTTGGAGGTTGAGGGTTGTCAATCCTCCAAATTTCTGGAATGATTATCTCATTCCATTTGACACATTTTGGAGTATAGGTTGTAGCTTGTTCAGCCTGAACATCAAGCACCAAAGTTTCTCCGAGAGGAGACTGTTTGAGACATTTTGGGTTATGGTGGCTTCCTAAAAGCCTGAAATAAATTCTGTAAATGAGAACAAAGTTTTGTCTGTTCTCTTTGATATTAAAATTTGGCAGATGAATATCTAAAGTTGAAGTATCTAAAATTGTCGCATCTCGAAAAGCAACAGAAAAGTTTGGATAACAATTGAAATAAATTGGTCCATTGTGTAAATTTGTTTGAACAATTGCTAATAAAGACTCTTTATATTGTAAATATGTTGAATCTCTAAGAGCTAACATAATCGGTTGGTTATGTCCTGTCCTTGTTAAAGGGGTGACAGCTACTTGAACTAAACCATAGTGTATATAATGATAACCTTTTGCAATATATTTTTGAATGTATAAATTTGAAAGTAGTTGAACCGTTTGGGCTTCTTGATCAATATTCATTGCTTACTCATATGTTTTACATGAAAAAGCCATTTTAAAATCAAAAGTTCCAATTTGATAAATTGATTCTAAATCTTCATTTGGAATACTCTAGTTAACAAAATCTTTTGGGTTTGTAATTTCTTTTGAAACTTCTTTTGAATTAACTATATGTAAACTAGTACTGGGTTGTTTTGAAAACATCTTTCTAAAGGGTCCAGCAATTTTGAAACCTGACATGGTTACAGCCTCAGTGTTTGGGTTCAACAGTTACCTAACAGTCTTGCTATTTAACACTATTCAGAACAATTTTACTATTTGACACTGTTGAGAATGAGAACACCTGCGACACAGTAACGGGAACATCCAACGGGAACACCTTGCACATGGCTTACCAACGCTACACTACTGGCTTGCCAACCCTCCTAATTGGTGCTTTAATAGCAAAGCGTTCCTAATAAGTGCTTAACAGTATTTCCGTGAAATTACTGTTGAAAACACCTTAAACTTGGCTCTGATACCAAATGGGGTGTAGGATTGACGACGGACACAGACACAAGAAGATGAGAAAGATGAAATTTATTAATTGAGAATTTTAAACATAAATTGAGTACAAAAGAGTAATTGAAGATACAAATATAAAATTGAAACACATATGAAACTTACAGATTGAATATGGCTGGAGTATAACACTTGAAAATAAAATTACAAAGGGAAATTTTTGCTCTTGTATTGTGTTGCTAATTTTCACTCTGCTTTGAACAAAGCTGGGATGTCTTCATTTATAGGCAAAGCAGCACCTTGGACTTCAATTGAGATCCGTGACCTCGGAATTGAAATCCGAATAGTAACTGTCCATTATTTTGAATTGCAACACATGTCCTTTGTCTTCATTTGTAATTATGAGCAGCACTGTGCACCTTTTGAAATTTTGCATCCGTACTTTATTGAATTATTGATGCATACTGTGCATCTTTTGTCTTCTAATGCTTGTCCTGTATTGAGTTGTTTTTGTTGTCTTGAGATAGCAGAACAAATTGAATGTATCACTTGGACTGGAACTAACTTCTTCTTCTTCATCTTCAGAGGAAGAATTTTGGATTTACTGAAGGAGTTGAGTTGAGAGTTCTTTTGAAATTTTTGATTTGGATTTTGTAGAGGAGTTTGATGGTGAGGCCTTTTGTGGATGAGATTTAGAAGGGGTTCTTAGAATCCCTGGAGAATTATGACTGAAAATTTGAATGTTCTTATTTTTGTTTTTGAAAAATTTTCATAAGGAATCAATGGTACAATCATGTTCAATGACATATTTATCCCACCACTTAATTTTGAATTCTCGAACTAAAGATATGAGATAAGGTTGTTCCAGAAATTGAACCATCTTAAAAGACCAACAAATTATCCAAGAAATTTGAAATTTTGAATGAAAATTTATAATTGTATTTAGAGGATCATCCTCTGAATGTTTTGAATAAATTTTGAATAATGCTTTGGCATTTGCTAGAAAAATATTAGTAGTGCTTCTGAAAAAGCGCCACCATTCATAAAACCAAGCTGGAAAAGTTATTGATTTTTTTTGGAATTGAAAGAACCAAGAATGATCAAAAGGTCGGAAAAGAAAAGTTCTAAACCAAGCCATATTGTAATCTTGATCAGTATAACCAGTTGGAGTAAAAGTTTGAGAAAATTGTTTTGAGGTATCGGACGTGTAACCAAAATCTTTGATGTCCCAAATATTTAAAAATTCACACTTTGAATATTAGATTTGCCCATTATTAAAATTTTCATGTTTAATAAGGGCAAAATTTGAGTCTACCAAAATGAATTCATAAAACTTTTGCATCCTTTGAATATCATCTGAAAGCCATTGAAAATTGTCAAGAAAAGTCGTTTTGACTAAATTTTGAATTCCAGTTAAAGGGAGAGGTGCTCTTTGTTTGGTGAGGAAAAGGTGTTCAAGTTGAGGTTTTGGAAAATATTGATTTATTTGAGCGGGTAAAGTATTTTGGAGTCTCTGATTAAGAGATTGAGGAGGAGTAGGAGGTTGGATTGGTAGAGGATTTGGTGGTCTTGAAACAGCGGCAGAATAGGAGATTGAAGGAAAATCTTCATCTAAAATTTCGAAAGGGTTTTGAGTTGGGACATTGATTGACGAAGATTGAGGATGGGGTTTAAAGGTCATTGCATAATCTTCTGCATATTGAATCTTTCCTTTACCTTTGTCTTTTGACATTATCCTGGGAAAATTAATTGAACTGTATTATGATTTTGAAAAAATTCTCTCGAGAGGAAGTCTGGTAATAAGTTATTTTCTCCTCTATTAAATTTAATTTGAAAATCAAATACAGAAAGGATGGTTTGCCATCTTGCAAAAAATTATTTTGAAACTATATTTTTTACATTATTTTGTAAAACTTATTTTGCAGATTTACAATCAATTCTTAAAAGGAAAGTTTTGTTATATAAATCATCCCGAAATTTTGAGAAGCACAAAACAATGGATATTACTTCTTTTTTAATTGTTGAATAATTTTTTTGAGCACCAAGCCAAAGTCCAGAATGAAATCTAATTATTTGCTTAGGGTTGGAGTCCACCTTTTGTTTGAGTATACCACCATAACCTATATCCGATGCATCTGTTTCTACTATAAGAGATGCATTTGGATTTCGAAGGGCTAAGCATGGGAGATTTTTGACTCTTTGTTTTAGGGTTTGCACTATCTTAGTATGGTCCTTTGTCCAAAGAAGAGGGTTTTTTTTAAGCCTTTAGTATAATAGTTGACACATATTGCGAAGGTTGGGGAAGAAATTAGCAACGTAATTTAAGCAATCCAAAAACCTTTGTAATTGAGTTTTGTCTTTTAATTCGTTCGGAATTTTGTCAGGAAATTCTATTGTTCTTGCAATAGGTTTTACGGTTACTTGGAAAATATTATGTCCAAAAAAATCTTACTTTGGTTTGAAAAAATTTCATATTTGAAGCTGAAACGACTAAACCGTTTCTTTTGATAGTGTTGATAAGGATATTTAAATGTTGGTCAACATTTTTTGAGAAAACTAAGATATCATCGATATAAAAAATGATGAAATCTGTATATTGAGTAACAATATCATTCACAATATTTTGAAATTCGGATGGAGCATTTTTGAGGCCAAATGGCATCACATTCCATTCATAGTGACCAAATGGAATTGTGAATGCTGTTTTGAAACGATCCATTTCATGAATTTCAATTTGCCAAAAACCACTTTTTAAATCAAATTTTGAAAATATATTTGCACCATGTAGCCTATTTAATAAGTCTCTTTTGTTTGGAATTGGATATCTTATCCATTGAAGAACTTTGTTTAATGGTTTGTAATTGATTACTAATCTTGGGACTCTTTTTTCTAATTCTGCTTGTTTATTAACATAAAATACAGAACAACTCCAAGAAAATTTTGATGGTCTTATTAAGTTTTTGTCTAAAAGCATTTGAATTTCGTTTTGCAATGTTCTAATAATTATTTGTTCATTTGAATAGGTCTGGCTTTTGTTGGTATATTTTTCTCATTAAAATCTTTTTTATAAGGTAATTGAATTATTTGTGTTTTCCTTTCCCAAAATGCATTAGGAAGGTCAGAACATACTTCTTTAATTATTTTGTTGTTTAATTGAGTAATTTTTTCATTTGACCGGGCTAATTGTTATTCAATTCTTTGATATTCTATTTCCTTTTGAAGATATTGAATATGACTTTTCTTGTTACTAATTAGGTTTATTCGTTTCAATATTGTTGATTGTAAGAGATTTAAATCTCTTTGTTGGATTGGATTTAAGAATTGAAATGTTACTTTTGTGTCCATAATTTGAGTATGAGTTCCTTCTTTTGTAACCGTAAAAGAATATATTTGACTAATAAAAGGGGGTTCCTAATATGATTTGTTGTTGAAGATCCTTAACTAAAATGAATGGTGTTTTGAAACAAATTCCATTATTGCAAATATAAGAATTTGAAAGTTTATATTTAATATTCATTTTATTTTCACTGGCTTTGTGGAGACTTTCTAATGTTTTCTCATAATATTTTGGCGGAGCAAGTCCTTCTTGGATGCAATTGAGATCTGCTCCTGAATCCAATAGGGCTTGAGTTTGAATTTAAAATCCTTTGAAATATGAAGGGTTACATAAATATACCATTTTTGATATTTTATTCTTTCGATTATTTGAAGATATTTGTTATTTGGGATTGGTTCATCCAGTATTTGGTGGTTAATATTTTCTAATTGAGTTTCTACTGAATTATTTGTTTTAGATTCTATGTATGATAACCTTGATTCTAATTGTGAATCCTTTGATTCTAAAAGAGATAGTTTTGATTTTGTTTCTAAATCTTGATACTGTATTGTTATCAATTCTGTTTGCAAATGCTTAATTTGTCCTTTCAGTTCATTAATTTCTCTTTGTAAATCTCCTGTTTAAATTTGTCTAAATACATTTGATGTAGGATATTTTTCAAATTTTTGCTCTAAAGATTTGAGTTGCTTTGGTCGAGTTATCTCTTGTTTGTAAAATATAATTTCCTTTAATTTAAGAAGATATTCTTTTCTTATTTCTTGATCCTGAATTTTTTCTACTATGTCGAGAAGGTCGTCTTTGTTTTCTCTTGTTAATGCGTTAATTGTTTTGATTTTGCAGGGACATAAATCTTCACTTGATTCAGATGATGTGTCTTCATTGGTTGTATCTTCTTGAACTTCAAATATATAGTCTTCATTGTTTGAACTTGAATCAGAAAGAAATATATTCATTAATTTGTTTTTTAAGTCTTCATCTTCTATTTGATTTATTTTTTCTCTCATTTTGCATTCGTTTCGGTAATGACCAGGTTTTTTGCATTTAAAGCATATGGGGATTTTGTTTTTTTTTTCTTTGAATATTTTTTTTCCTATTTTTGTAATATTGAGGTGGTGGTGGTTGTTTATATTTATTTTTCATTTTCTTTCTATAATACTTAAGTTCTTGTTGAAACGGTTTCTTTTTGTATCATTTTGAAGGAGGTTTGAAATTATGAATACCATATTGAGCACAGAAAGAACCTAGTTCTTTTCTTGTTTGTGCCTTTTTGAGATTGTTATGAAGTTTTTGTTCTTGACATAATTGTAATACTTCTTTTTTGATAAAAGCAAATAATTGTTCATAGGTTATGTTATACCTTGGAATTGTTTGAGTTCCACAAACATCTTGAATTTTGGTCATTATTCTTTCTGCAAATAGTTTTGGAAGTCCAGTAACAAATCTTTCTTTCCAAAATGGTTGATTTCCGTCTTCTCTTTTGAGTACATGAGTTAAAAACATATCTTTGTACCATCAAAAATTTTGTAAAGATGGACATCTTAAATTGTTTAAAAACAACTTTGTTGATTCTTGTTCTTTAGTTATGCTGCTAAGAAAGGCAACGGTAATTGACCAAATTAATGTTTCTACTGCGTCTTCTACAACTTCTTCTATGTAAGGTGAATTGACATCATTGGGATCAAGTCGTTTTCTTTCTATATGAGTATGATTGAGTATTAATTCTCTTTCATGAAGTTGTAAAGTTCTTGACCACCATGATTGCAGTTGTCCTGAGAATCCAGAAATAATTAATTTGGCTGATATATGGTTTGTACGTGAGGGATTGGATACTTCGTAGGCTATTGATGCCATTGCCATTTGTTGTAGAGCATTTTTGATTTCATATTCAGATTGTTCGTCTATATTCCATTCATGGATATCATTTTCATTGAATGATACAGAAGTAAATCGATTCTTTCTTCATATTGTACATCAGGAGGAGTTGGTCTTGGATAATAGTTTCTTGCAGGTTGATTTTTCCAACTATTTTATATTCTATTTATTGATGATTCAGAATTTTCAATTGTATTGGTGTTAAATTATTTTTCTATTTTTTGAATTTCTATTTCACTTAGGGATATTGATGAAGTTCTTCATTTGAGTCTTCATTTTCTTCTTTTGAAATAGTTTGAATTGTAGGACTATTTGTTGTTTGATTATCTGTTAATTTGAGTTTTTCAGTGATTCTTTCAATAATATCATCATCAGAATTTTGTATTTTTCTAAGTTTTATTTTTTCTTTATCTTTTTGAGTTAAATTAAAAGGTTGGAAAGAAGGTTGTTGAATTCCTTGAAAAAATGGGTTTGTTAGTGATTGTGGAGTTGGAAAGCTTTGTTGAGCATGGTAGCTTTGAGGTATTGGTTGAGGGAATGTATAATTTGTATATGTTGGTTGAGGCATTGATTGGACTATTGGAGATTGTTCCATTTTTTTGTTTATTCTAGTTATTTATTATATTGTTATGTATTGAATTTAGTTGTTCTGAAATTGTTTTGAGATTTAAAGCTTGAAAATTATTTTATTCATAAATTTTATTTATATCTTTAATTGTAGGTGGTGAATCTCTTTTTTCCTCTCTTCCCCCATGGAAAGGAGTGGCAATTATTTCTTGATTTTGAACATTGATAATTAAATTTTTTGCGGGAGGATGTATAGTTTGGATTATTTGTCCATCCGTTGTTAACCATTTTGTTGTAGGATTTGTATTACCATTTATATAATTTTTCATAAAAGGATTTGGTATTTGATCCCTTGATGTGTATGATTCTAACCATTTAAAGAATGGAATATTATATTTTAATTGATTTAATTTTTTGTCATAAGTTTCTCTAATTTGGATTGTTGATTCCTTTTTAAAAGTTTGAAAATACCAATGTATTCAAATCTTATTGTGATCAGATTCAAATTCATTGCTTAAAAATTCCTTATTTGTTGTAAAATCTTTTGTTAAAACATTTATTGAAAGAGGTCTCATTTGAGAAGTTGTTGGGGAACTCGGGTTTGAAAATGTTTCATTTTTGAAAAACTAGTATGGCTAGAGGATAGTTAAACCGTATTCCTCTAAACCTGAAAGTATAAGTATTTTGAAAATCTTCTTCCCTATTATATGGATAGGATGAAATTGATTGTGTTGAAGATTCAATTTGAGAAGGATTTGAAATAATTGAACTTGTCTTCTTGCAATACTTCTTGGAGGTTGGGGGTTGTCAATCCTCCAAATTTTTGGAATGGTTATTCATTCCATTTGAGACATTTTGTGGTATAGGTTGTAGCTTGTTTGGCCTGAACCTCAAGCACTAAAGTTTCTTCGGGAGGAGATTATTTGAGACATTTTTGGCTAAGGTGGCTTCCTAAGAGCCTGAAATAAATTCTGTAAATGAGAACAAAGTTTGTCTGTTCTTTTGGCTTCCTAAGGTTAAAGTATCCAAAATTGTCGGATCTCGGAGAGCAACCAAAAAGTTTGGATAGCAATTGAAATAAATTAGTCCATTGTGTAAATTTGTATGAACAATTGCTGATAAAGACTCTTCATATTGTAAATATATTGAATCTCTAAGGGCTAACATAACTGGTAGGTTATGTCCTGTTCTTGTTAAAGGGGTGACAGCCACTTGAACTAAACCATAGTGTATATAATGATAACCTTTTGCAATATATTTTTGAATGGATAAATTTGAATGTAGTTGAACCATTTGAGCTTCTTGATCAATATTCATTGCTTGCTCATGTGTTTTACATGAAAAAGCCATTTTAAAATCAAAAGTACCAATTTGATAAATTGATTCTAAATCTTCATTTGGAATGCTCCAGTTAACAAAATCTTTTGGGTTTGTAATTTCTTTTGAAACTTCCTTTGAATTAACTACGAGTAAACTAGTACTGGGTTGTTTTGAAAACATTTTTCTAAAGGATCCAGCGATTCTGAAACTTGACATGGCTATAGCCTTAGATGTTTGGGTCGAACAGTCACCTAGCAGTCTTACTATTTAACACCGTTGAGAACAGTTTTACTATTTGACATTGTTAAGAATGGGAACACTGGCGACACAGTAACGGGAACACCCAACGGGAACACCTTACACACGGCTTACCAACGCTATCCGGGCTTACCAACGCTAATAGGTGCTTTAATAGCAGAGCGTGCCTAATAAGTGCTTAACATTATTTTCGTGAAATTACTGTTGAAAACACCATAAACTTGGCTCTGATACCAAATAGGGGGCAGGACCGGCGGCGGACACAGACAGAAGAAGATGAGAAAGAAGGGATTTATTTATTGAAAAGTTTAAACATAGCTTGAGTACAAAGGAGTAATTGAAAATACAAACATAAAATTGAAATACATATAAAACTTACAGATAGAATATGGCTGGAGTACAACACTTGAAAATAAAATTACAAGGGAAAATTTTTCTTTATTATTTATCTCTTGTAATGTGTAGGTAATTTTCGCTCTTCCTTGAACGAAGCTGGGACGTCTTCATTTATAGGCGAAGCAGCACCCCAGACTCCAATTGAGATCCGTGACCCCGGAATTGAAATGCGAAAATTTTCTAATCCAACCTTAGAAATTGCAAAAAATAGTTCTGAAATTCAAAAGGATACAGAAGCTAAAAGCCTATTTCCTAATTTAACTCACACAAAAAATAAAAACTTAACCCTTGATTCAACTATAAAAATATATCACCATAAAACAATACAACTCGAAAATCAAGAATCTAAAGAATCTGAATCAAGTTCTATCTTACCAAATTCAGAATTACTTCTCAGAACTCCTAATGCTAAGTATGACAAATTACGAAAACTTGTCTCTAGTCCAAAACAAATCATTACGTTTTGGTTGAAAGTGAACTTTCCAAAACTTCAAAAAATTTTACATTACAAAATTTCCTTTTCAGAACTCTATTATAAATTTACAAAGGCAAATACAATTTCAAAACTAAAAATAGCTTTAACATCCTTTCAAAATTACTTTATATAAAACCCTTCTTTCAGGGATTACCTTCGGACAAATATTCTGATTTTTTATCTGTAGGAAATGAAGACAGATAAAGGTAAAAGGAAGATTCAATCCGCAGAAGACTATGCAATGCCTCTCAAATCCCATTCCCACTCTTCTCCAAAAAAAAAAAAAAAGCTCACAATCAAAGACTTTTCTCCTCAAAAATTCTCAACACAATCCTCTAGTCAACCTCTAGAGCAATCACTTCAAATTAGCCAATATGTTATAAAACTCCAAATGGAATACATACTAATTACAAAACAAAAGGAACCCCTGTTTCTCGACAGTATAAAAAATCAAGTCAAGAATATTTTCCCAAAAAATTTTTATTGGTTTCTTGATGACATTCAGAAAACTCGTGAATTTTATGAACTTATTTTGATCGATAATGGATCTATTCAGAATAAACATCACAAGGGTGATAATGAACAAATCCAATTCTCAAGCTGCAAAATAAAAAATATTTTACACCTCAAAGATTTTGATCAAGGTTTCTATAGACCAAAATGATTTTCAAAATTTTTCACTCCAGAAACTTATACTTATCAGGATTACAAGACGGCTTGGTTCAAAACTTTTCTTCTTCAACCATTTGATCATACTTGGTTCTTCCAATTTATAAACAAATCTCAAGAATTTCCAACATGGTTTTATTCTGATGGAGCATTTTTGGAAAAATCAACCTACAAGACATTATTATCTTGTTAGCATAACTGAAGAACAAGAAACAACAAAATTGTTTTTAACCAATTTAAGATGCCCATCTTTACAAGATATTTGATGATACAAATATATATTTTTAACTCATGTACTCAAAAGAGAAGATGGAAGTCAACCATTTTGGAAAGAAAGATTTGTTACTGGACTTCCAAAACTATATACAGAAAGAGTAATGACCAAAATTCAAGATGTTTGTGGAACTCAAACAATTTCATGGTATAATATAGCCTATGGACAATTATTTGATTTTATAAAAAAAGAAGCATTATTATGTCAAGAACAAAAACTTCGTAACAATCTCAACAAGGCATAAACAAGAAAAGAACTAGGTTCTTTCTGTGCTTAATGTGGTATTCATAATTTCAAACCTCCTTCAAAACGATACAAAAAGAAACCGCTTCAACAAGACCTTAAGTATTTCAGAAAGAAAAGGAAAAGCAAATATGAACAACCACCACCACTTCAATATTACAAAAATAGAAAAAAATATTCAAAGAAAAAAACAAACAAAATCCTAATATGCTTCAAATGCAAAAAACCTGGTCATTACCGAAACGAATGCAAAATGAAAGAAAAAATAAATCAACTAAAAGATGAAGACTTAAAAAAACGAATTACAGAATTTATTTCTCTCTGATTGATGCTCAAACAATGAAGACTATATATTTGAATTTAAAGAAGATACAACCAATAAAGACACAACACCTGAATCAAGTGAAGATTTATGTCCCTGCAAAATCAAAACAATTAACATTTTAACTAGAGAAAACAAAGAGGACCTTATCGACATAGTAGAAAAAATTTAAGATCAAGAAATAAGAAAAGAATATCTTCTCAAATTAAAAGAAATTATAATTAAGGAACAAGAGACAACTCGACCAAAGCAACCCAAATCTTTAGAACAAATATTTGAAAAATATTCTACCCCAAATGTATTTAGACAAATTTCAACTGGAGATTTACAAAAGAGAATTCAATGAATTAAAAGGACAAGTTAAACATTTACAAACAGAATGGATAACAATATAATATCAAGATTTAGAAACAAAGTTAACACTATCTCGTTTAGAATCAAAAGATTCACAATTAGAATCAAGGTTATCATACATAGAATCTAAAACAAATAATCCAATCGAAACTCAATTAGAAAACATTAATCCTCAAATACCAGATGAACCAATTTCAAATGACAAATATCTTCGAATAATTGAAAGAAAAGAATATAAAAAACGGTATGTCTATATAACTCTTCATATTTCAAAACATTATAAGATCCAAACTCAAGCCCTGTTGGATTCAAGAGCAGATCTCTCATCCAAGAAGGACTTGTTCTGTCAAAATATTATGAGAAAGTATTAGAAAGTCTCCACACAGCCGGTGGAAATAAAATGAATATTAAATATAAACTTGCAAATTCTTATATTTGAAATAATGGAATTTGTTTCAAAACACCACTTGTTTTAGTAAAGGACCTTCAACAACAGATCATATTAAGAACCCCTTTTATAAGTCAAATATATCTTTTTATGGTTACAAAAGAAGGAATTCATACTCAAATTATGGACACAAAAGTAACATTTTAATTCTTAAATCCGATCCAACAAAGAGATTTGAATCTCTTACAATCAACAATATTCAAACGAATAAACCTAGTTAGTAACAAGAAAAGTCATAGTCAATATCTTCAAAAGGAAATAGAATATCAAAGGATTGAAAATCAATTAGCCCAGTTAAATGAAAAAATAACTCAATTAAACAACAAAATCATTAAAGAAGTATGTTCTGATCTTCTTAAAGCATTTTGGGAAAGGAAAAGACATATAATTCAATTACCTTATGAAAAAGATTTTAATGAGATAAATATACCAACAAAAGCTAAACCTATTCAAATAAACAAAGAATTATTAGAACATTGCAAAACTGAAATTCAAATACTTTTAGGCAAAAAAATTAATGAGACCATCAAAATCTCATTGGAGCTGTTCTGCATTTTATGCTAAAAAACAAGCAGAATTAAAAAGAGGAGTCCCAAGATTAGTCATCAATTACAAACCATTAAACAAAGTTCTTCAATGGCTAAGATATCCAATTCTAAAAAAAAGAGACCTATTAAATAGGTTACATGATGCAAATGTATTTTCAAAATTTGATTTAAAAAGTGATTTTTGAAAAATTCAAATTGATGAAAAAGATCTTTACAAAACAGCATTCACAGTCCCATTTGGTCACTATGAATGGAATGTAATGCCATTTGGGCTAAAAAATGCTCCATCAGAATTTTGAAATATTATGAATGTTATTTTTACTCAATATACAGATTTCATCTTTGTTTACATTGATGATATCTTAGTTTTCTCGAAAAATGTTGATCAACATTTCAAACATTTAAATATCCTTATCAACACTATCAAAAGAAATGGTTTAGTTGTTTTAGCTTTAAAAATGAAATTATTTCAAACCAAAGTAAGACTTTTAGGACATGATATTTTTAAAGGAACCATAAAACCTATTGCAAGAGTAATAGAATTTGCTGACAAATTTCCAAATGAATTAAAAGGCAAAACTCAATTACAAAGGGTTTTGGGATGCTTAAATTATGTTGGTGATTTCTTCCCCAACCTTTGCAATATGTGTCAGCCATTATACCAAAGGCTTCAATAAAATCCTCTTCCTTAGACAGAGGACCATACTAAGATAGTGCAAACCATAAAACAAAGAGTCAAAAATCTTCCATACTTAGCCCTTCCAAATCCAAAAGCATCTTTCATAGTAGAAATGGATGCATCGGATATCGGTTATGGTGGTATACTTAAATAAAAGGTGGACTCCAAACCTAAGCAAATAATTTGATTTCATTCTGGACTATGGCTTGGAGCTCAAAAAAATTATTCAACAATTAAAAAAGAAGTTTTATCCATTGTTTTGTGCATAGCAAATAACAAAACTTTCCTTTTAAGAATTGATTGCAAATCCGCAAAAGAAGTTTTACAAAACGATGTAAAAAATATAGTTTCAAAACAAATTTTTGCAAGACAGCAAGCCATACTTTCTGTATTTGAGTTTCAAATTGAATTTATTAAAGGAGAAAACAATTCGTTCCCAGACTTCCTTTCCAGAGAATTTCTTCACAACCATAATACAATTCAATTACTTTCCCCAAAAGAATGTCAAAAGACAAAGTTAAAAAAAAGATTCAATCTGTAGAAGATTATGCAATGAACCTTAAACCTCATCCCCAATCTTCTTCAATCAAAATTCCAACTCAAAACCCTTTCGAAATTCTAAACAAAGATTTTCCTTCAATCTCCTATTCGGCAGCTGTTTCAAGACCTCCAAATCTTCTATCAATCCAACCTCCTGCTCCTCTTCAATCTTTTAATCAGAGACTCCAAAATACTTTACCCACTCAAATGAATCAATATTTTCCAAAGCCTCAACTTGAACACCTTTTCCTTACCAAACAAAGAGAACCTCTCCCTTTAACTGAAATTCAAAATTTAGTCAAATCAACTTGTCCTGATAATTTTTAATAGCTTCCAGATGATATTCAAAGGACCCAAAAGTTTTATGAATTCATTTTGGTAGACTCAGGTTCTACCCTTATTAAACATGAAAAATGTAATAATGGGCAAATCTAATATTCAAAGTGTAATATTTTAAATATTTGGGACATCAAAGATTTTGGTTACACTTCCTATACGTTAAAACAATTTTCTCAAATTTTTATTCCAACTGGTTATATTTATCAAGATTACAAAATGGCTTGGTTTAGAACTTTTCTTTTCCGACCTTTTGATCATTATTGGTTCTTTCAATTCTAGAAAAAATCAAGAAATTTTCTAGCCTGATTTTATGAATGGTGGCGCTTTTCGGAAGCACTACTGATATTTTTCAAGCAAACGGCAAAGTATTATTCAATATTTGTTCAAACATTCAGAGGATGATCCTCTCAATGCAATTCTAAATTTTCATTCAAATTTTTAAATTCCTTGGATACTTTGTTGGTCTTTTAAGATGGCTCAATTTTTTGAACAACCTTATCCCATATATTTAGTTCGAGAATTCAAAATTAAATGGTGGGATAAATACGTCATTGAACGTGATTGTACCACTGATTCCTTATCAAAATTTTTCAAAAACAAAAATAAGAACATTCAAATTCCCAGTCATAATTCTCAAAGCATATTAAAAACCCCTTCAAAATCTCATCTTCAAAAGGCATCACCATCAAACTCTTTCCCAAAATCCAAATCAAAAATTTTAAAAGAACTCCTAACTCAACTCCTTCCGCAAATCTAGAATTCTTCTTCAGAAGATGATGATGAAGAAGTCAGCTCCAGTTACAGTGATCCGTTCAATTTATTTTGAAGATTCAAGTTCACATCACTAATTCAATACAGGACAAGCACTAGAAGACAAAAGATGCACAGTTGGAACCAATAATTCAATAAGGAACGGAAGAAAAAATTCAAAAGATGCACAGTGCTGCTCATAATTACAAATGAAGACAAAGGACTTGTGTTGCAATTCAAAATAATGGATGGTTTATGTTAGGATTTCAAATTTTGCATTTCAATTTCGGAGTCACGGATCTCAATTGAAGTCTCGGGTGCTTCTTCGCCTATAAATGGAGACGTCCCAGCTTCGTTCAAGGTAGAGCGAAAATTAGCAACCCAATACAAGAGAAAAATACAAGAGCAAAAAATTCCCTTTTGTAATTTTATTTTCAAGTGTTGTACTCCAGCTATATACAATCTGTAAGTTTCATATGTGTTTCAATTTTATGTTTGTATCTTCAGTTACTCATTTGTACTCAACCTATGTTTAAAATTCTCAATTAATAAATTTCATCTTTCTCATCTTCTTTTGTCCGCCGCTGATCCTGCCCTCGATTTGGTATCAAAGATAAGTTTAAGGTGTTTTCAATAGTCATTTCACGAAAATACTGTTAAGCGCTTATTAGAAACGCTTTGCTACTAAAGCACCTATTAGAAGCATTGGTAAGTCGGTAGTGTGGCATTGGTAAGCCTGAATAGCGTTGGTAAGCCGTGTGAAAGGTTTTCCCGTTACTGTGTCGCTGGTGTTGCCATTCTCAACAGTGTCAAATAGTAAAACTGTTCTCAACGGTGTTAAATAGTAAGACTGTTAGGTAACTGTTGAACCCAAGCAATTGAGGATGCAACCATGTCAGGTTTCAGAATCGCTAAACCCTTTAGAAAGATGTTTTCAAAACAACCTAGTACTAGTTTACATATAGTTAATCCAAAAGAAGTTTCAAAAGAAATTACAAACCCAAAAGATTTTGTTAATTGGAGTATTCCAAATGAAGATTTAGAATCAATTTATCAAATTGATACTTTTGATTTTAAAATGGCTATTTCATGTAAAACACATGAGCAAGCAATGAATATTGATCAAGAAGCTCAAACGGTTCAACTATTTTCAAATTTATCCATTCAAAAATATATTGCAAGAGGTTATCATTATATACACTATGGTTTAGTTCAAGTAGCTGTCACCCCTTTAACAAGGATAGGACATAACCAACCGGTTATGTTAGCTCTTAGAGATTCAACATATTTTCAATATGAAGAGTCTTTACGAGCAATTGCTCAAACAAATTTACACAATGGACCAATTTATTTCAATTGTTATCCAAACTTTTCGATTGCTCTTCGACATCCGACATTTTGGACGCTTTAACGTTAGATATTCATCTGCCAAATGTTAATATCAAGGTGAACTGACAAAACTTTGTTCTCATTTAAAGAATTTATCTCAGGCTCTTAGGAAGCCACCTTAACCCAAAATGTCTCAAGCATTCTCCTCCCGGAGAAACTTTAGTGCTTGAGGTTCAGGCTGAACGAGGTACAACCTATACCCCAAAATGCCTCAAATGAAATGAAATAACCATTTTAGAAATTTGGAAGAATGATAACCCCCAACCTCTAAGAAATTTTGCAAGAAGACAAGTTCAACAATTCACTTAAGAACGTGATGGTAAAATTACCATTAAGTTCGAATGAGGAAAACAAATAATTATTTCACACCCTTCTCAAATTTCTTCTTCAACACAATCAACTTCACCTTTTCCACATAATAGGGAAGAAAATTTTCAAAATACTTCTATTTCCAGGTTTAATGGAATACGATTTAACTCTCCTCTAGTTGAACCAGTTTTCCAAACTGGTTGATTTCCGTCTTCTCTTATGAGCAAATGAGTTAAAATTCCGATAAGGAATCAGTGGTTAAGAGGGATCAGCGTACTCAAACAATGAATTTGAATCTGATCACAATAAGATTCGAAGGCATTGGTATTTTCAAAATTTTACAAAAGAATCGACAATCAAAATTAGAGAAACTCGTTACAAAGAATTAAAATAATTAAAATGTAATATTCCATTCTTCAAATGGTTAGAATCATACACATCAAGGAATCAAATACCAAATCCTTTTATAAAAATTTTTTACAAATGTTAATACAAACCCTACAACAAAATGGTTAACAACGGATGGAGAAATAATCCAAACTATACATCCTCTCCAATAGTCCTATCAGTGCCTCAACCAATACCTCAAAGCTACCGTATTTACCAAAGCTTTCGAACTCTACAATCACAAACAAACCCATTTTTCCAAAGAATTCAACGACCCTGTTTCCACCCTTTTAATTTAACTCAAAAAGATAAAGAACAAATAAAACTCAGAAAAGTACAAAATTCTGATGCTGATATTATTGAAAGAATCACTCAAAAACTCAAATTAACAAATAATCCAACAACTAATAGTCCTATAATTCAAACTATTTCAAAAGGATAACATGAAGACTCAAATGAAGAAACTTCATCAATATCCCTAAGTGAAATAGAAATTCAAAAAATAGAAGAACAATTTAACACCAATACAATTGAAAATCCCGAATCATCACTAAATAGAATAAAAAATAGTTGAAAAAATCAACCTACAAGAAATTATTATCCAAGACCAACTCCACCCGATGTGCAATATGAAGAAAGAAATCAATTTGCCTCTGTATCATTCAATGGAAATGATATCCATGAATTGAATATAGACGACAAATCTGAATATGAAATAAAAAAAATACTCTACAAGAAATGGTAATGGCGTCAATAGCTTACCAAGTATCCAATCCTTCACGTACAAACCATATATCAGCCAGATTGATTGTTTCTGGATTTTCAGAACAACTTCAATCATGTTGGTCAAGAACTTTACAACTCCATGAAAGAGAATTAATACTCAATCATATTCATATTGAAAGAAAAAGACTTGATCCTAACGACATCAATTCACCTTACATTGAAGAAGTAGTGGAAGACGCAGTAGATACATTAATTTGGTCAATAAACGTTGCCTTTCTTGGCAGCATAACTGAAGAACAAGAATCAACAAAGTTGCTTTTAACCAATTTAAGATGTCCGTCTTTACAAGATTTTCGACGGTACAAAGATATGTTTTTAACTCATGTACTTAACAGAGAAGACGGAAATCAAGCATTTTGGAAAGAAAGATTTGTTACTGGATTTCCAAAACTATTTGCAGAAAGAATAATGACCAAAATTCAAGATGTTTGTGGAACTCAAACAATTCCATGGTATAACATAACCTATGGACAATTATTTGCTTTTATCAAAAAAGAAGCATTACAATTATGTCAAGAACAAAAACTTCATAGCAATCTCAAAAAGGCACAAACAAGAAAAAAAAAAAAAAAACAAAACAAAACTAGGTTCTTTCTGTGCTCAATATGGTATTCATAATTTCAAACCTCCTTCAAAACGATTAAAAAAGAAACTGTTTCAACAAGATCTTAAGTATTTCAGAAAGAAAGGGAAAAACAAATATGAACAACCGCCACCACCTCAATATTACACAAATAGGAAAAAAATATTCAAAGAAAAAACAAACAAAATCCCAATATGCTTCAAATGCAAAAAACCTGTTCATTACCAAAACGAATGCAAAATGAGAGAAAAAATAAATCAAATAGAAGATGAAGACTTAAAAAAAAAATTGATGAATTTATTTTTTTCTAATTCAAGCTCAAACAATGAAGACTATATATTTGAAGTTCAAGAATATACAACCAATGAAGACACATCATCTGAATCAAGTGAAGATTTATGCCCCTGCAAAACCAAAACAATTAACAAGAACAAATAAAAAAGACCACTTAGACATAGTAGAAAAAATTCAAGATCAAGAAATAAGAAAAGAATATCTTTTCAAACTAAAAGAAATTATATTTAAAGAATAAGAGATAACTCGGCCAAAGCAACCCAAATCTTTAGAACAAATATTTATCTTACACCAAATGTAATTAGACAAATTTTAATTGGAGATTTACAAAGAGAATTCAATGAATTAAAAGGGCAAACTAAACATTTACAAACAGAATTGATAACAATACAATATCAAGATTTAGAAACAAAGTCAAAACTATCTCTTCCAAAAACGAAAGACACACAATTAGAATCAAGGTTATCATACATAGTATCTAAAACAAATAATCTAATAAAAACTCAATTAGAAAACATTAATCTTAATATACTAGATGAACCAATCTCAAATGACAAATATCTTCAAATAATTGAAAGAATAGAATATCAAAAATGGTATGTCTATAAGATCCAAACTCAAGCCCTGTTGGATTCAGGAGCAGATCTCAATAGCATCAAAGAAGGACTTGTTCCGTCAAAATATTATGCGAAAACATTAGAAAGTCCCCACATAGGCAGTGGAAGTAAAATGAATATTAAATACAAACTTTAAAATTCTTATATTTGCAATAATGGAATTTGTTTCAAAACACCATTCATTTTAGTCAAGGACCTTCAACAGCAGATCATATTAGAAACCCCTTTTATAAGTCAATTATATCCTTTTATGGTTACAAAAGAAGGAATTCATACTCAAATTAAGGACGCAAAAGTAACATTTTAATTCCTAAATCCGATCCAACAAAGAGATTTAAATCTCTCACAATCAACAATATTCAAACAAAAAAAACCTAGTTAGTAACAAGGAAAGTCAGATTCAATATTTTCAAAAGGAAATAGAATATCAAAGGATTAAAAAACAATCTGCCCAGTCAAATGAAAGAATAAATCAATTAAACAATGAAATAATTAAAGAAGTATGCTCTGATCTTCCTAATGCATTTTGGGAAAGGAAAAGACATATAATTTGATTACCTTATGTAAAAGATTTTAATGAGATAAATATATCAACAAAAGCCAGACCTATTCAAATGAACAAAGAATTATAAGAACTTTGCAAATCTAAAATTCAAATGCTTTTAGACAAAAAATTAATAAGACCATCAAAATTTCCTTGGAGCTATTCTGCATTTTATGTTAACAAACAAGCAGAATTAGAAAGAGGAGTCCCAAGATTAGTCATCAATTACAAACCATTAAACAAAGTTCTTCAATGGATAAGATATCTAATTCCAAACAAAAGAGACCTATAAAATAGGTTGCATGATGCAAATGTATTTTCAAAATTTGATTTAAAAAGTGATTTTTGGCAAATTCAAATTGACGAAAAAGATCGTTACAAAACAGCGTTTATAGTCCCATTTGATCATAATGAATGGAATTTAATGCCATTTGGACTTAAAAATGCTCCATCAGAATTTTCAAAGTAAGATTTTTAGGACATGATATTTTCCAAGGAAACATAAAACCAATTGCAAATATTTTTAGGATGTTAAATTTACGTTGCTGTATTCTTCACCGACCTTCGCTATATGTGTCAACTATTATACCAAAGGCTTCAAAAAAATCCTCTTCCTTGGACAGAGGACCATTCTAAGATAGTGAAAAACCTAGAACAAAGAGTCAAAAATCTCCCATGTTTAGCCCTTCCAAATCCAAAAGCGTTTCTCATAGCAGAAACAGATGCTTCGGATATAGGTTATGGTGGTATACTCAAATAAAAGGCGGACTCCAACCCTGAGCAAATAATTAGGTTTCATTCTGGACTTTGGCTTGGAGCTCAAAAAAATTATTCAATAGTTAAAAAAGAAGTTTTATCCATTATTTTTTGCATTTCAAAATTTCAGGATGGTTTATACAACAAAACTTTCCTTTTAAGAATTGATTGTAAATCTGCAAAAGAAGTTTTACAAAATCATGTAAAAAATATAAAGTCAAAACAAATTTTTGCAAGATGGCAAGCCATCCTTTTTGTATTTGATTTTCAAATTGAATTTATTAAAGGAGAAAACAATTCATTGCCGGATTTCCTTTCTAGAGAATTTCTTCAAAACCATAATACAATTCAATTACTTTCCCCTGGAACATGTCAAAAGACAAAGGTAAAGGAAAGATTCAATCTGCAGAAGATTATGCAATGACCCTTAAACCTCATCCCCAATCTTTTTCAATCAAAATTCCAACTCAAAACCCTTTCGAAATTCTAAACAATGATTTTCCTTCAATCTCCTATTCTGCAGCTGTTTCAAGAGGTCCAAATCCTCTATCAATCCAACCTCCTGCTCCTCCTCAGTCTCTTAATCATAGACTCCAAAATACTTTACCCACTCAAACAGATCAATATTTTCCAAAGCCTTAACTTGAACACCATTTCTGCACCAAACAAAGAGAACCTCTCCTTTTAACTGGAATTCGAAATTTAGTCAAAACAACTTTTCCTGACAATTTTCAATGCCTTCCAGATGATATTCAAAGAACCCAAAAGTTTTATGAATTCATTTTGGTAGATTCAGGTTCTGCCCTTATTAAACTTGAAAAATGTAATAATGGGCAAATCTAATATTCAAAGTGTAAAATTTTAAATATTTGGGACATCAAAGATTTTGGTTACACTTCCTATACCTCAAAACAAATTTCTCAAACTTTTATTCCAACTGGTTATACTTATCAAGATTAAAAAATGGCTTGGTTTAGAACTTTTCTTTTCCGACCTTTTGATCATTCACGGTTCTTTCAATTCCTGAAAAAATCAAGAACTTTTCCAGCTTTGTTTTATGAATGGTGGCACTTTTTCGGAAGCACTACTAATATTTTCCCAGTAAATGCCAAAGCATTATTCAATATTTATTCAAAACATTCAGAGGATGATCCTCTAAATGCAATTATAAATTTTCTTTCATATTTTCAAATTCCTTGGATACTTTGTTGGTCTTTTAAACGGCTCAATTTCTGGAACAACCTTATCCCATATCTTTAGTTCGAGAATTCAAAATTGAGTGGTGGGATAAATTTGTCATTGAACATGATTGTACCACTGATTCTTTATCAAAACTTTTCAAAAACAAAAATAAGAACATTCAAATTTTCAGTTATAATTCTCTAGGCATTGTAAAAACCCCTTTTAAATCTCATCCTCAAAAGGCCTCACCATCAAACTCTTCTACAAAATCCAAATAAAAAATTTCAAAAGAACTTTAACTCAACTCCATCAGCAAATCCAAAATTCTTCCTCTGAAGATGAAGAAGAAGAAGTTCCAGTCAAAGTGATTCATTTAATTTGTTCTGATATCTCAAGACAACAAAAACAATTCAATACAGGATAAGCACTAGAAGTCAAAAGATACATAGTATGCATCAATAATTTAATAAAGGACGGATGCAAAATTTTAAAATGTGCACAGTGCTGCTCATAATTACAAATGAAGACAAAGGACGTGTGTTGCAATTCAAAATAAGTGACGGTTACTGTTCGGATTTCAAATTTCCCATTTCAATTCCGGGGTCACAGATCTCAATTGAAGTTCGGAGTGCTGCTTCGCCTATAAATGAAGACGTCCTAGCTTCATTCAAGGCATAGCGAAAATTACCAACATAATACGAGAGAGAAATAATAAAGAAAAATTTGCCCTTGTAATTTTATTTTCAAGTGTTGTACTCCAGCCATATTCTATCTATAACTTTCATATATATTTCAATTTTATATTTGTATTTTCAGTTACTCCTTTGTACTCAAGCTATGATTAAACTTTTTAATAAATAAATTCCATCTTTCTCATCTTCTTCTGTGTGTGTCCGCCACCGATCCTGCCCCCTATTTGGTATCAGAGCCAAGTTTAAGGTGTTTTCAATAGTAATTTCACGAAAAAACTATTAAGCACTTATTAGGAACCCTTTGCTATTAAAGCACCTATTAGGAGCATTGGTAAGCTGGTAGCGTAGTGTTGGTAAGCCATGCGAAAGGTGTTCCCGATAGTGTGTCGCTGGTGTTTCCGTTCTCAACAGTATCAACTAGTGAAACTGTTCTCAGTGGTATTAAATAGTAAGACTGTTAGGTGATTGTTGAACCCAAACAACTGAGGCTGTAACCATGTCAGGTTCCAGAATCGCTGGACCCTTTAGAAAGATGTTTTCAAAACAGCCCAGTACTAGTTCACACACAGTTAATTCAAAGGAAGTTTCAAAAGAAATTACAAACCTAAAAGATTTTGTTAACTGGAGCATTCCAAATGAAGATTTAGATTCAATTTATCAAATTGGTACTTTTGATTTTAAAATGGCTTTTTCATGTAAAACACATGAGCAAGCAATGAATATTGATCAAGAAGCCCACACGGTTCAACTACTTTCAAATTTATCCATTCAAAAATATATTGCAAAAGGTTATCATTATATACACTATGGTTTAGTTAACGTGGTTGTCACCCCTTTCACAAGAACAGGACATAACTAACCAGTTATGTTAGCCCTTAGAGATTCAACATATTTAGATTAGGAAGAGTCTTTATTAGCAATTGTTCAAACAAATTTACACAATGGATCAATTTATTTCAATTGTTATCCAAACTTTTTGGTTGCTCTCCGAGATCCGACAGTTTTGGATACTTTAACGTTAGATATTAATCTACCAAATATTAATATCAAAGAGACAGACAAAACTTTGTTCTCATTTACAGAATTTATTTTAGGCTCTTAGGAAGCAACCTTAACCCAAAATGTCTCAAACAATCTCCTCCCGGAGAAACTTTAGTGCTTGAGGTTCAAGCGAAACAAGCTACAACCTATATCCCAAAATGTCTCAAATGGAATGAAATACCATTCCAAAAATTTGGAGGATTGAAAACCCCCAACCTCCAAGAAATATTGCAAGAAGACAAGATCAACAAATCATTGAAGAACCTGATGGTAAAATTGCCATTAAGTTCGAAGCAAAAAAACAAACAATTATTTCACACCCTTCTCAAATTGAATCTTCGATATAATCAATTTCATCCTTTCCATATAATAGGGAAGAAGATTGTCACAATACTTTTACTTCCATGTTTAGAGGAATACGGTTTAACTCTCCTCTAGCCGAACTAGCTTTTCAAAATGAAACATTTTCAAACCCAAGTTCTCCAACCACTTCTCAAATGAGACCTCCTTCAACAAATATTTTAACAAAAGATTTTACAATAAATAAGGAATTTTTAAGCAATGAATTTGAATCTGTTCACAACAAGAATCGAAGACATTGGCATTTTTAAACTTTTACAAAGGAATCAACAATCAAAATTAGAGAAACTTATTATAAAGAATTAAATCAATTAAAATGTAATATTCCATTCTTCAAGTGGTTAGAATCATACACATCAAGGAATCAAATACCAAATCCTTTTATAAATGTCAATACAAACCCTACAACAAAAATGGTTAACAATGGATGGACAAATAACCCAAACTATACGTCCTCCCAATAAAAATTTAATTATCAATGTCCAAAGTCAAGAAATGGTCGCCACTCCTTTCCACGGGGTAAGACAGGAAAAAAAAGATTCACCACCTACAGCTAAAGATATTAATAAAATTTATGGACAAAATAATTTTCAAGCTTTAAATCTCAAAACAATTTCGAAATAATTAAGATCAGTACATAACAACATAATAAATAATAAGGAAAGACAAAAATTGGAACAATCCCCAATAGTCCAATATGCCTCAACCAACATACCAAAATTACTCAATCCCTCAACCAATACTTCAAAGCTATCATGTTTAACAAAGCTTTCCAACTCCACAATCACAAACAAACCCATTTTTCCAAGGAATTCAACAACCCTCTTTCCAACCTTTTAATTTAACTCAAAAAGATAAAGAACAAATAAAACTCAGAAAAGCATAGAATTCTGATGATGATATTATTGAAAGAATCACTCAAAAGCTCAAATTAACGGATAATCCAACAACTAGTAGCCCTACAATTCAAACCATCTCAAAAGGAGAAAATAAGGACTCAAATGAAGATACTTCGTCAATATCCCTAAGTGAAATAGAAATTCAAAAAATAGAAAAACAATTTATTACCAATACAATCGAAAATCCTGAATCATCAATAAATAGAATAAAAAATAGTTGAAAAAATCAACCTACAAGAAATTATTATCCAAGACCAATTCCTCCTGATGTACAATATGACGAAAGAGATCAATTTACCTCTGTATCATTTAATGAAAATGATATCCATGAATGGAATATGGACGGAAAGTCTGAATATGAAATCAAAAATACTCTACAATAAATGGTAATGGCATCAATAGCGTACGAAGTATCCAATCCCTCACGTACAAACCATATATCAGCAAGATTGATTGTTTTTGGATTCTCAGGACAACTGCAATCATGGTGGTCAAGAACTTTACAACTCCATGAAAGAGAATTAATACTCAATCATACTCATATAGAAAGAAAATGACTTGATCCTAATGACGTCAATTCACCTTACATAGAAGAAGTTGTAGAAGACGCAGTAGAAACATCAAGTTTGTCAATTACCGTTGCCTTTCTTGGCAGCATAACTAAAGAAAAAGAATTAACAAAGTTGTTTTTAACCAATTTAAGATGTCTATCTTTACAAGATTTTCGATGGCACAAAGATATATTTTTAACTCATGTACTCAAAAGAGAAGACGGGAATTAACCATTTTGGAAAGAAAGATTTGTTACTGGACTTCCAAAACTATTTGTAGAAAGAATAATGACCAAAATTCAAGATGTTTGTGGAACTTAAACAATTCCATGGTATAATATAATCTATGGACAATTATTTGCTTTATCATAAAAGAAGTATTACAATTATGTTAAGAACAAAAACTTCGTAACAATCTCAAAAAGGCACAAACAAGAAAAGAACTATGTTCTTTCTGTGCTCAATATGGTATTCATAATTTCAAACCTCCTTCAAAATAATACAAAAAGAAACCGTTTCAACAAGACGTTAAGTATTTCAGAAAGAAAAGGAAAAACAAATATGAACAACCGCCACCACCCCAATATCACAAAAATAGAAAAAAAATATTCAAAGAAAAAAACCAACAAAATCCCCATATGTTTCAAATGCAAAAAACTTGGTCATTACCAAAACGAATACAAAATGAAAGAAAAAATAAATCAAATAGAAGATAAAGACTTAAAAAACAAATTAATGAATTTAATTCTCTCTAATTCAAGCACAAATAATGTAGACTATATATTTGAAGTTCAAGAAGATACAACCAATAAAGACACAACACCTGAATCAAGTGAAGATTTATGTCCCTGTAAAGTAAAAAAAATTAACATATTAACAAAAGAAAACAAAGAGGACCTTATCGACATAGTAGAAAAAATTTAAGATCAAGAAATAAGAAAAGAATATCTTCTCAAATTAAAAGAAATTATAATTAAAGAACAAGAGATAATTTGACCAAAGCAACCCAAATCTTTAGAACAAATACTTGAAAAATATTCTACCCCAAATGCATTTAGACAAATTTCAATTGGAGATTTACAAAAGAGAATTCAATGAATTAAAAGGAAAAATTAAACATTTACAAACAGAATGGATAACAATACAATATCAAGATTTAGAAACAAAGTTAACACTATCTCGTTTAGAATCAAAAAATTCACAATTAGAATCAAGGTTATCATACATAGAATCTAAAACAAATAATCCAATAGAAACTCAATTACAAAACATTAATCTTCAAATACCAGATGAATCAATCTCAAATGACAAATATCTTCAAATAATTGAAAGAATAGAATATCAAAAATGGTATGTCTATATAACTCTTCATATTTCAAAAGATTATAAGATCCAAACTTAAGCCCTATTGGATTCAGGAGCAGATTTCTCTTCCAAGAAGGACTTGTTCTGTCAAAATATTATGAGAAAATATTAGAAAGTCTCCACACAGCTGGTGGAAATAAAATGAATATTAAATAAAAACTTTCAAATTCTTATATTTGCAATAATGGAATTTGTTTCAAAACACCATTTATTTTAGTCAAGGGTCTTCAACAACAGATCATATTAGGAACCCCTTTTGTAAGACAAATATATCCTTTTACGGTTACAAAAGAAGGAATTCATATTCAAATTATGGACACAAAAGTAACATTTCAATTCTTAAATCCGATCCAACAAAGAAATTTAAATCTCTGACAATCAACAATATTCAAACGAATAAACCTAATTAGTAACAAGAAAAGTCATATTCAATATCTTCAAAAGAAAATAGAATATCAAAGGATTGAAAAATAATTAGCCCAGTCAAATGAAAAAATAACTTAATTAAACAATGAAATAATTAAAGAAGTATGCTCTGATCTTCCTAATGCATTTTGGGAAAGAAAAAGACACATAATTCAATTACCATATGTGAAAGATTTTAATGAGATAAATATACCAACAAAAGCCAGACCTATTCAAATGAACAAAGAATTATTAGAACTTTTCAAATCTAAAATTCAAATGCTTTTAGACAAAAAATTAAGAAGACCATCAAAATCTCCTTGGAGCTATTCTGCATTTTATGTTAACAAACAAGCAGAATTAGAAAGAGGAGTCCTAAGATTAGTCATCAATTATAAACCATGAAACAAAGTTCTTCAATGGATAAGATATCTAATTCCAAATAAAAGGGACCTATTAAATAGGTTACATGACGCAAATGTATTTCCAAAATTTCATTTAAAAAGTGATTTTTGGCAAATTCAAATTGACAAAAAGATCGTTAGAAAACAGCATTCACAGTCCCATTTGATCACAATGAATGGAATGTAATGCCATTCGGACTCAAAAATGCTACATCAGAATTTTCAAAGTAAGATTTTTAGGACATGATATTTTTCAAGGAAACATAAAACCTATTGCAAAAATTTTTAGGATGCTTAAATTACATTGGTGATTTCTTCACCAACCTTTGCAATATGTGTCAACCATTATACCAAAGGCTTCAAAAAATCCTCTTCCTTAGACAGAGGACCATACTAAGATAGTGCAAACCCTGAAACAAAGAGTCAAAAATCTCCCATGCTTAGCCCTTCCAAATCCAAAAGCATCTCTTATAGTAGAAACAGATGCATCGGATATAGGTTATGGTGGTATACTCAAACAAAAGGTGGACTCTAACCCTAAGCAAATAATTAGATTTCATTTTGGACTTTGGCTTGGAGCTGAAAAAGATTATTTAACAATTAAAAAAGCAGTTTTATCCATTGTTTTGTGCATCTCAAAATATCAGGATGATTTATATAATAAAACTTTACTTTTAAGAATTGATTGTAAATCTGCAAAAGAAGTTTTACAAAATGATGTAAAAAATATAGTTTCAAAACAAATTTTTGCAAGATGGCAAGCCATCCTTTCTGTATTCGATTTTCAAATTGAATTTATTAAAGGAGAAAATAATTCGTTGCCAGACTTCTTTTCCAGAGAATTTCTTCAAAACTATAATACAATTCAATTACTTTCCTAGGAGAATGTCAAAAGACAAAGGTAAAGGAAAGATTTAATTTACGGAAGATTATGCAATGACCCTTAAACCTCATCCCCAATCTTCTTCAATCAAAATTCCAACTCAAAAGCCTTTCTAAATTCTAAGCGAAGATTTTCCTTCAATATTTTATTCTGCAGCTATTTCTAGGCCTCCAAATCCTCTATCAATCCAACCTCTTGCTCCTCCTCAATCTCCTAATCAGAGATTCCAAAATACTTTACCTACTCGAACAAATCATTATTTTTTAAAACCTCAACTTGAACATCTTTTCCTCACCAAACATAGAGAACCTCTCCCTTTAATTGGAACTCAAAATTTAGTCAAATCAACTTTTCCTGATAATTTTTAATGGCTTCCAGATGATAATCAAAGGACCCAAAAGTTTTATGAATTCATTTTGGTAAACTCGGGTTCTGCCCTTATTAAAAATAAAAAATATAATTATGGGCAATTCCAATATTCAAAGTGCAAAATTTTAAATATTTGGAACATCAAAGATTTTGGTTACACTTCCTATACCTCAAAACAATTTTTTCTCAAACTTTTATTCCAACTGGTTATACTTATCAAGATTACAAAATGGCTTGGTTTAGAACTTTTCTTTTCTGACCTTTTGATCATTCATGGTTCTTTCAATTCTAGAAAAAATCAAGAACTTTTCCAGCCTGGTTTTATGAATGGTGGCGCTTTTTCGGAAGCATTACTGATATATTCCCAACAAATGCCAAAGTATTATTCAATATTTATTCAAAACATTCAGAGGATGATCCTCTAAATGTAATTATAAAATTTTATTCAAATTTTCAAATTCCTTGGATACTTTGTTTGTCTTTTAAGACAGCTCAATTTCTGGAACAACCTCATCACATATCTTTAGTTCGAGAATTCAAAATTAAATGGTGGGATAAATACGTCATTGAACGTGATTGTACCACTGATTCCTTATCAAAATTTTTCAAAAACAAAAATAAGAACATTCAAAATCTCAGTCATAATTTTCAAGGCATATTAAAAACCTTTTCTAAATCTCATCCTCCAAAGGCCTCACCATCAAACTCTTCCACAAAGTCCAAATCAAAAATTTCAAAAGAACTCCTAACTCAACTCCTTCAACAAATCCAGAATTCTTCCTCTAAAGATGATGATTTGAAGTCAGCTCCAGTCAATGTGATCTGTTCAATTTATTTTGATGATTTAAGTTCACATCACCAATTCAATACAGAACAAGCACTAGAAGACAAAAGATGCACAGTTGGAACTAATAATTCAATAAAGAATGGAAGAAAAAATTCAAAAGATGCACAGTGCTGCTCATAATTACAAATGAAGACAAAGGACATGTGTTGCAATTCAAAATAACGGAAGGTTACTGTTCGATTTTCAAATTTTGCATTTCAATTCTAGGGTCACGGATCTCAATTGAAGTCTAGGGTTCTGCTTTGCCTATAAATGAAGGCGTTCCGGCTTCGTTCAAGGCAGAGCAAAAATTAGCAACACAATGCAAAAGAAAAATACAAGAGCAAAAATTTCCCATTTATAATTTTATTTTCAAGTGTTGCATCCCAGCCATATTCAATCTGTAAGTTTCATATGTGTTTCAATTTTATGTTTGTATCTTCAATTACTCTTTTGTACTCAACCTATGTTCAAAATTCTCAATTAATAAATTCCATCTTTCTAATCTTCTTCTGTCTGTGTCCAACGTCGATCCTGCCCCCTATTTGGTATCAGAGCCAAGTTTAAGGTGTTTTCGATAGTAATTTTGCGAAAATACTGTTAATTACTTATTAGGAACACTTTGCTATTAAAGCACCTATTAGGAGTGTTGGTATGCCGGTAGTGTAGCGTTGGTAAGCCCGGATAACGTTGATAAGCCGTGTGAAAGGTGTTCCCGTTACTTTGTCGCTGGTGTTCCCGTTCTCAATAGTGTCAAATAGTAAAACTGTTCTCAACGGTGTTAAATAGTAGGACTGTTAGGTGACTGTTAAACCCAAACAACTGAGGTTGCAACCATGTCAGTTTCAGAATTGCTGGACCCTTTAGAAAAATGTTTTCAAAACAACCCAGTACTAATTTACACGTAGTTAATTCAAAGGAAGTTTCAAAAGAAATTACAAACCCAAAAGATTTTGTTAACTGCAGCATTCCAAATGAAGATTTAGTATAAATTTATCAAATTGGTACTTTTGATTTTAAAATGGCTTGTTCATGTAAAACACATGAGTAAGCAATAAATATTGATCAAAAAGCCCAAGCAGTCCAACTACTTTCAAATTTATCCATTCAAAAAAATATTGCAAAAGGTTATCCTTATATACACTATAGTTTAGTTCAAGTAGCTGTCACCCCTTTAATGAGGACATGACATAACCAACCGGTTATGTTAGCTCTTAGAGATTCAACATATTTACAACACGAATAGTCTTTACTAGCAATTGTTCAAACAAATTTACACAATGGACCAATTTATTTCAATTGTTATCAAAACTTTTCGATTGCTCTTCGAGATCCGACAATTTTGGATACATTAACGTTAGATATTCATCTGCCAAATGTCAATATCAAAGAGAACAGAGAAAACTTTGTTCTCTTTTACATAATTTATTTCAGGCTCTTAGGAAGCCACCTTAACCTAAAATGTCTCAAACAATTTCCTCCCGGAGAAACTTTAGTGCTTGAGGTTCATGCTGAACAAGCTATAACCTATACCCCCAAATATCTCAAATGGAATGAAATAACCCTTTAAGAAATTTGGAGGATTGACAACCCCCAACCTCCATGAAAGATTGAAAGAAGAGAAGTTCAACAAATTACTGAAGAACCTAATTGTAAAATTACCATTAAGTTCAAATAAGGAAAACAAACAATTATTTCACACCCTTCTCAAATTGAATCTTCAATACAATCAACTTCGTCCTTTCCATATAATAGGGAAGAAGGTTTTCAAAATACTTCTACTTCCAGGTTTAGTGGAATATGATTTAACTCTCCTCTAGCCGAACCAGTTTTCGAAAATGAATCATTTTCAAACTCGAGTTCTCCAATAGCTTCTCAAATGCGACCTCCTTCAATAAAAGTTTTAATAAAAGATTTTACAATAAATAACGAGTTTTTAAGTAATGAATTTAAATCTGATCACAATAAGATTCGAAGACATTGGTATTTTCAAACTTTTACAAAAGAATCGACAATCAAAATTAGAGAAACTTATTACAAAGAATTATATCAAATTTAATATGATATTCCATTCTTCAAATGGTTAGAATAATACACATCAAGGAATCAAATACAAAATCCTTTTGTGAAAAATTTTATAAACATTAATACAAACTCTACAACAAAAAAGTTAACAACGGATGGACGAATAATCCAAACTATACATCCTCCTACAAAAAAATCAATTATCAATGTTCAAAATCAAGAAATGATTGCCACTTCATTCCGTGGGGGAAGAGAGGAAAAAAAGGATTCATAACCTACAATTAAAGATATAATTAAAATTTATGAACAAAATAATTTTCGAGCTTTAAATCTCAAAACAATTTCGAAATAATTAAAATCAATACATAACAACGTAATAAATAACAAGGGTAAATAAAAAATGAAACAATCTCCAATAGTCCAATCAATGTCTCAACCAACATATACAAATTATAAAATCCCTCAACTAATACCTCAAGGCTACCCTATTCAACAAAGCGTTCCAACTACACAATCACAAACAAACCAATTTTTTCAAGGAATTTAACATCCCTCTTTCCAGCCTTTTAATTTTACTCAAAAAGATAAAGAACAAATAAAACTCAGAAAAGTACAAAATTCTGATGTTGATATTGTTGAAAAAATCACTCAAAAACTCAAATTAACAGATAATCCAACCACTAATATTCCTACAAGTCAAACTATTTCAAAAGGAGAAAATTAAGACTCAAATGAAGAAACTTCATCAATATCCCTAAGTGAAATAGAAATTCAAAAAACAGAAGAACAATTTAACACCAATACAATTGAAAATCCTAAATCATCAATAAATAGAATAAAAAATAGTTGAAAAAATCAACCTACAAGAAATTATTATCCAAGACCAACTCCTCCCGATTCGCAATATGAAGAAAGAAATCAATTTACCTCTGCATCATTCAATGAAAATGATATCCATGAATGGAATATAGACGAAAAATCTGAATATGAAATCAAAAATACTCTACAAGAAATGGCAATGGCATCAATAGCTTACGAAGTTTCCAATCCTTCACGTACAAACCATCTATCAGCCAGATTGATTGTTTCTGGAGTTTCAGGACAACTTCAATCACGGTGGTCAAGAACTTTACAACTCCATGAAAGAGAATTAATACTCAATCAAACTCATAAAGAATGAAAACGACTTGATCCTAATGACGTCATTTCACCTTACATCGAAGAAATAGTGGAAGACGCAGTAGAAAGATTAATTCGCTCAATAACCGTTGCCTTTCTTGGCAGCATAATTGAAGAACAAGAATCAACAAAGTTGTTCTTAACCAATTCAAGATGTCCATCTTTAAAAAATTTTGGATGGCACAAAGATATGTTTTTAACTCATGTACTCGAAAGAGATGACGTGAATCAAACATCTTGGAAATAAAGATTTGTTACTGGACTTCCAAAATTATTTGCATAAAGAATAATGACTAAAATTCAAGATATTTGTGGAACTCAAACAATTCCATGGTATAATATAACCTGTGGACAATTATTTGCTTTTATCAAAAAAGAAGCATTACAATTATGTCAAAAACGAAAACTTCGTAATAATCTCAAAAAGGTACAAGCAAGAAAAGAACTAGGTTCTTTCTGTGCACAATATGGTATTCATAATTTCAAACTTCCTTCAAAACAATACAAAAAAAAACTATTTCAATAAGACCTTAAGTATTATAGAAAGAAAAGGAAAAGTAAATATGAACAATCCCCACCACCTCAATATTACAAAAATAGGAAAAAATATTCAAAGAAAAAGACAAACAAAATCCCAATATACTTCAAATGCAAAAAACCTGGTCATTACCGAAACGAATGCAAAATGGGAGAAAAAAAAAATCAAATAGAGGATGAAGACTTAAAAACCAAATTAATGAATTTGTTTATTTCTGATTCAAGCTCAAATAATAAAGACAATATATTTGAAGTTCAAAAAGATACACCCAGTGAAGACACATCATCTGAATCAAGTGAATATTTATGCCCCTACAAAATCAAAACATTTAACGTATTAACAAGGGCACATAAAGAATACCTCTTGGATATAGTAGAAAAAATTCAAGATCAAGAAATAAGAAAAGAATATCTTCTCAAATTAAAAGAAATTATATTTAAAGAACAAGAGATAACTCGACCAAAGCAACCCAAATCTTTAGAACAATATTTGAAAAATATCCTACACCAAATGTATTTCAACAAATTTCAACTGGAGATTTACAAAGAGAAATCAATGAATTAAAAGGATAAATTAAACATTTACAAACAAAATTGATAACAATAGAAGATGAAGATTTAGAAACAATGTCAAAACTCTCTCTTTTAGCATCAAAAGATTCACAATTAGAATCAAGGTTATTATACATAAAATCTAAAACAAATAATCCAATAGAAACTCAATTAGAAAACATTAATCTTCAAATACCAGATGAACCAATCTCAAATGACAAATATCTTCAAATTATTGAAAGAATAGAATATCAAAATGGTATGTCTGTATAACTCTTCACATTTCAAAGGATTATAAGATCCAAATTCAAGCCCTGTTGGATTCAGGGGCAGATCTTAATTGCATCCAAGAAGGACTTGTTCAGTAAAAATATCATGCAAAAATATTAGAAAGTCTCCGCACAGCTAGTGGAAATATAATGAATATTAAATATAAATTTTCAAATTCTTATATTTGAAATAATGGAATTTGTTTCAAAACACCATTCATTTTAGTCAAAGACCTTCAATAATAGACCATATTAGGAACCTCTTTTATAAGTCAAATATATCCTTTTACGGTTACAAAAGAAGGATTTCATACTCAAGTTATGGAAACAAAAGTAACATTTCAATTCTTAAATCCGATCCAATAAAGAGATTTAAATCACTTACAATCAACAATTTTCAAACGAATAAACCTAATTAGTCACAAGAAAAGTCATATTCAATATCTTCAAAAAGAAATTGAATATCAAAGGAATGAAAAACAATTAGCCAAGTCAAATGAAAAAATAACTCAATTAAACAACAAAATAATTAAAGAAGTATGTTCTGATCTTCCTAATGTATTTTGGGAATGGAAAAGACATATAATTCAGTTGCCTTATGAAAAGGATTTTAATGAAAACAATATTCCAACAAAAGCCTGACCTATTCAAATGAACAAAGAATTATTAGAATATTGCAAAACCAAAACTCAAATGCTTTTAGACAAAAAATTAATAAGACCATCAAAATCTTCTTGGAGCTATTCTATATTTTATGTTAACAAACAAGCAGAATTAGAAAGAGGAGTCCCAATATTAGTCATCAATTACAAACCATTAAACAAAGTTCTTCAATGGATAAGATATTCAATTCCAAACAAAAGAAATCTATTAAATAGGTTACATGATGCAAATGTATTTTCAAAATTTGATTTAAAAAGTGATTTTTGGCAAATTCAAATTGATAAAAAGGATCGTTACAAAACATCATTCATAGTTCCATTTGGTCACGATGAATGGAAAGTGATCCCATTTGGCCTCAAAAATGCTCCATTAGAATTTTAAAATATTATGAACGACATTTTTACTCAATATACAGATCTTATCATTGTTTATATCGAAGATATCTTAGTTTTCTCAAAAAATGTTGACCAACATTTTAAACAGTTAAATATCTTTATTAACACTATCAAAAGAAATGGTTTAGTCGTTTCAGCATAAAAAATGAAATTATTTCAAACCAAAGTAAGATTTTGAGGACATGATATTTTTCAAAGAACCATAAAACCTATTACAAGCGCAATAGAATTTGCTGACAAATTTCCAAACGAATTAAAAGACAAAACTTAATTACAAAGATTTGTGGGATGCTTAAATTACGTTGTTGATTTCTCTCTCAACCTTTGCAATATGTGTCAACCATTATACCAAAGGCTTCAAAAAAGTCCTCTTCCTTGGATAGAGGACCATACTAAGATAGTGCAAACCCTAAAACAAAGAGTCAAAAATCTCCTATGCTTAGCCCTTCCAAATCCAAAAGCATCTCTTATAGTAGAAACGGATGCATCGGATATAGGTTATGGTGGTATACTCAAACAAAAGGTGGACTCCAACCCTGAGGAAATAATTAGATTTCATTATGGACTTTGGCTTGGAGCTCAAAAAGATTATTCAATAATTAAAAAATAAGTTTTATTCATTGCTTTGTGCATTTCAAAATTTCAGCATGATTTATATAACAAAACTATCCTTTTAAGGATTGATTGGAAATATGCAAAAGAAATTTTACAAAATGATGTAAAAAGTATAGTTTCAAAACAAATTTTTATAAGATGGTAAGCCATCCTTTCTGTATTCGATTTTCAAATGGAATTTATTAAAGGAGAAAACAACTCGTTGCCAGACTTCCTTTCCAGAGAATTTCTTCAAAACCATAATACGATTCAATTACTTTCCCCAGGAGAATGTCAAAAGACAACGTTAAAAAAAAGATTCAATCTGTAGAAGATTATGTAATGAACCTTAAACCTCATCCCCAATCTTCTTCAATCAAAATTCCAACTCAAAACCCTTTCGAAATTCTAAACAAAGATTTTCCTTCAATCTCCTATTCGGCAACTGTTTCAAGACCTCCAAATCCTCTATCAATCCAACCCCCTGCTCCTCTTCAATCTTTTAATCCGAGACTCAAAAATACTTTACCCACTTAAACAAATCAATATTTTCCAAAGCCTCAACTTGAACACCTTTTCCTTATCAAACAAAGAGAACCTCTCCCTTTAACTGGAATTCAAAATTTAGTCAAATTAACTTGTCCTGATAATTTTCAATAGCTTCCAGATGATATTCAAAGGACCCAAAAGTTTTATGAATTCATTTTGGTAGACTCGGGTTTTGCCCTTATTAAACATGAAAAATGTAATAATGGGCAAATCCAATATTCAAAGTGTAAAATTTTAAATATTTGGGACATCAAAGATTTTGGTTACACTTCCTATACGTCAAAATAATTTTCTCAAACTTTTATTCCAGCAGGTTATACTTATCAAGATTACAAAATGGCTTAGTTTAGAACTTTTCTTTTCCTACCTTTTGATCATTCTTGGTTCTTTCAATTCCAGAAAAAATCAAGAACTTTTCCAGCCTTGTTTTATGCATGGTGGCACTTTTTCGGAAGCACTACTTATATTTTCCCAGCAAAAGCCAAAGCATTATTCAAAATTTATTGAAAACTTTCAGAGGATGATCCTCTAAATGCAATTATAAATTTTCATTCAAATTTTCAAATTCCTTGGATATTTTGTTGGTCTTTTAAGACGGGTCAATTTCTGGAACAACCTTATCCCATATCTTTAGTTCGAGAATTTAAAATTAAGTAGTGGGATAAATACATCATTGAACGTGATTGTACTCCAAATTCAAAATTAAGTGGTATACTCAAAATGCCTCACCATCAAACTCTTCTACAAAATCCAAATCAAAAATTTCAAAAGAACTCTTAACTCAACTCCTTCAGCAAATCCAAAATTCTTCCTCTGAAGATGAAGAAGAAGAAGTTAGTTCCAGTCAAAGTGATCCATTCAATTTGTTCTCATATCTCATGACAACAAAAACAATTCAATACAGGACAAGCACTAGAAGACAAAAGATGCATAGTATGCATCAATAATTCAATAAAGGATGGATGCAAAATTTCAAAAGGTGCACAGTGCTGCTCATAATTACAAATGAAGACAAAGGATATGTGTGGCAATTCAAACTAATGGACGGTTACTGTTCGGATTTCAAATTTTGCATTTCAATTCTAGGGTCATGGATCTCAATTGAAGTCAGTGGTGCTGCTTTGCCTTTAAATGAAGACGTCCCAGCTTCGTTCATGGCAGAGCGAAAATTAGCAACATAATACAAGAGCAAAAATTTTCCTTTTGTAATTTTATTTTCAAGTGCTGTACTCCGGCCATATTCAATCTATAAGTTTCATATGTGTTTCAATTTTATGTTTGTATCTTCAATTACTCTTTTGTACACAACCTATGTTTAAAATTCTCAGTTAATAAATTTCATCTTTCTCATCTTCTTCTGTCTGTGTCCATCATCGATCCTACCCTCTATTTGGTATCTGAGCCAATTTTAAGATGTTTTCAACAGTAATTTCATGAAAATACTGCTAAGCACTTATTAGGAACCCTTTGCTATCAAAGCACCTATTAGGAGCGTTGGTAAGCCGGTAGTGTAGCGTTGGTAAGCCCGGATAGCGTTGGCAAGTCGTGTGAAAGGTGTTCCCGCTACTTTGTCCCTGGTCTTCCCATTCTCAACAGTGTCAATTAGTAAAACTGTTCTCAACGGTGTTAAATAGTAAGACTGTTAGGTGATTGTTGAACCCAAACAACTAAGGCTGTAACCGTGTCAGGTTTCAAAATTGCTGGACCCCTTAGAAAAATGTTTTCAAAACAACCCAGCATTAGTTTACACGTAGTTAATTCAAAGGAAGTTTCAAAAGAAATTACAAACCCAAAAGATTTTGTTAACCGGAGCCTTCCAAATGAAGATTTAGAATAAATTTATCAAATTGGAACTTTTGATTTTAAAATATCTTTTTCATGTAAAACACATGAGCAAGCAATGAATATTGATCAAGAAGCCCAAATGGTTCAACTGCTTTCAAATTTATCCATTCAAAAATATATTGCAAAAGGTTATTATTATATACACTATGGTTTAGTTCAAGTAGCTGTCACCCCTTTAACAAGGACAGGACATAACCAACCGGTTATGTTAACTCTTAGAGATTCAACATATTTACATTATGAATAGTATTTACTAGCAATTATTCAAACAAATTTACACAATGGATCAATTTATTTCAGTTGTTATCCAAACTTTTCGGTTGCTCTTTGAGATCCGACAATTTTGGATACTTTAACGTTAGATATTCATCAGCCAAATGTTAATATCAATGAGAACAGACAAAACTTTGTTCTCTTTTGCATAATTTATTTCGGGCTCTTAGGAAGCCACCTTAAACCAAAATGTCTCAAATAATCTCCTCCTGGAGAAACGTTAGTGCTTGAGGTTCTTGCTGAACAAGCTACAACCTATACCCCCAAATGTCTCAAATGGAATGAAATAACCATTCCAAAAATTTGGAGGATTGACAACCCCCAACTTCCAAGAAATATTGCAAGAAGACAAGTTCAACAAATCACTGAAGAATCTGATGGTAAAATTACCATTAAGTTCGAATCAGGAAAACAAACAATTATTTCACACTCTTCTCAAATTGAATCTTCAACACAATCAACTTCATCCTTTCCATATAATAGGAAAGAAGATTTTCAAAATACTTCTATTTCCAAGTTTAGAGGAATACGATCTAACTCTCCTCTAGCCGAACCAGTTTTCCAAAATGAATCATTTTCAAACCCGAGTTCTTCAACAGCTTCTCAAATGAGACCTCCTTCAATAAATATTTTAACAAAAGATTTTACAGTAAATAAAGAGTTTTTAAGCAATGAATTTGAATCTGATCACAATAAGATCCGAAAACATTGGTATTTTCAAACTTTTACAAAAGAATCGACAATCAAAATTAGAGAAACTTATTACAAAGAATTAAATCAATTAAAATGTAACATTCCATTCTTCAAATGGTTAGAATCATACACATCAAAAAATCAAATACCAAATCCTTTTATGAAAAATTTTGTAAAGGTTAATACAAACCCTACAACAAAATGGTTAAGAACGGATGGACAAATAATTCAAACTATACATCCTCCCACAAAAAAAATTTAATTATCAATGTTCAAAATCAAGAAATGATTGCCGCTCCTTTTCGTGGCGGAAGAGAGGATAAAAAAGATTCACCACCTACAATTAAAGATATAAATAAAATTTATGAACAAAATAATTTTCAAGCTTTAAATCTTAAAATAATTTCGGAACAATTAAATTTAATACATAACAATATAATAAATAACAAGGATAAACAAAAAGTGGAACATTCTCCAATTGTCCAATCAATGCCTTAACCAACATATACAAATTATACAATCGCTCAACCAATACCTCAAAGCTACCTTGTTCAACAAAGCTTTCCAACTCCACAATCACAAACAGACCCATTTTTTCAAGGAATTCAATAACCCTCTTTCCAACCATTTAATTTAACTCAAAAAGATAAAGAACAAATAAAACTCAGAAAAGTACAAAATTCTGATGATGATATTATTGAAAGAATCACTCAAAAAACTCAAATTAACAGATAATCCAACAAGTAATAGTCCTACAATTCAAACTATTTTGAAAGGAGAAAATTAAGACTCAAATGAAGAAACTTCATCAATATCCCTAAGTGAAATAGAAATTCAAAAAATAGAAGAACAATTTAACACCGTAACAATTGAAAATCCTAAATCATCAATAAATAGAATAAAAAATAGTTGAAAAAATCAACCTACAAGAAATTATTATCCAAGACCAACTCCTCTTGATGCGCAATATGAAGAAAGAAATCAATTTACCTTTGCATCATTCAATGGAAATGATATCCATGAATGGAATATAGACGGAAAATCTGAATATGAAATCAAAAATACTGTACAAGAAATGGCAATGGCATCAATAGCTTACGAAGTTTGCAATCCTTCACGTACAAACCATCTATCAGCCAGATTGATTGTTTCTGGAGTTTCAGGACAACTTCAATCATGGTGGTCAAGAACTTTACAACTCCATGAAAGAGAATTAATACTCAATCATACTCATATAGAAAGAAAACGACTTGATCCTAATGACATCAATTCACCTTACATCGAAGAAGTAGTGGAAGGCGCAGTAAAAACATTAATTTGGTCAATAACCGTTGCCTTTTTTGGCAGCATAACTGAAGAACAAGAATCAACAAAGTTGTTTTTAACCAATTTAAGATGTCCATCTTTAAAAGATTTTCGATAGTACAAAGTTATGTTTTTAACGCATGTACTCAAAAGAGAAGACGGAAATCAACCATTTTGGAAAGAAAGATTTGTTACTAGACTTCCAAAATTATTTGCAGAAAGAATAATGACTAAAATTCAAGATGTTTGTGGAATTCAAACAATTCTTTGGTATAATATAACATATGGACAATTATTTGCTTTTATCAAAAAAGTAGCATTACAATTATGTCAAGAAAAAAAACTTCGTAATAATCTCAAAAAGGCACGAGCAAGAAAAGAACGAGGTTCTTTCTGTGCTCAATATGGTATTCATAATTTCAAACCTCCTTCAAAACGATACAAAAAGAAATCGTTTTAACAAGACCTTAAGTATTATAGAAAGAAAAGGAAAAATAAATGTAAACAACCATGACCACCTCAATATTACAAAAGTAGGAAAAAAATATTCAAAGAAAAAAATAAACAAAATCCCAATATGCTTCAAATGCAAAATAACCTGGTCATAACCAAACGAATGCAAAATGGGAGAAAAAATAAATCAAATAGAAAATGACGACCTAAAAAATAAATTAATGAATTTATTTCTTTCCGACTCAAGCTCAAATAATGAAGACGATATATTTGAAGCTCAAGAAGATACAACCAATGAAGACACATCATCTGAATTAAGTGAAGATTTATGCCCCTGCAAAATCAAAACAATTAACGTATTAACAAGAGCAAATAAAAAAGACCTCTTGGATATAGTAGAAAAAATTCAATATCAAGAAATAAGAAAAGAATATCTTCTCAAATTCAAAGAAATTATATTTAAAGAACAAGAGATAACTCAACGAAAGCAACCCAAATCTTTAGAACAAATATTTAAAAAATATCCTACACCAAATGTATTTAGACAAATTTCAACTAGAGATTTACAAAGAGAAATCAATGAATTAAAAGGACAGATTAAACATGTACAAATACAATTGGTAACAATACAATATCAAGATTTAGAAACAAAGTCAAAACTATCTCTTTTAGAATCAACAGATTCACAATTAGAATCAAGGTTATCATACATATAATCTAAAACAAATAATCCAATAGAAGCTCAATTAGAAAACATTAATCTACAAATAACAAATGAACCAATCTCAAATGACAAATATCTTGAAATAATTCAAAGAATAGAATATCAAAAATGGTATGTCTATATAACTCTTTATTTTCAAAGGATTATAAGATCCAAACTCAAGGCCTGTTGGATTCAGAAGCAGATCTTAATTGCATCCAAGAAGGACTTGTTCAGTCAAAATATTATGAGAAAATATTAGAAAGCCTCCACACAGCTAGTGGAAATAAAATGTATATTAAATATAAACTTTCAAATTCTTATATTTGAAATAATGGAATTTGTTTCAAAACACCATTCATTTTAGTCAAAGACCTTCAACAACAGATCATATTAGGAACCCCTTTCAACAACAGACCATATTAGGAACCCCTTTTATAAGTCAAATATATCATTTTACGGTTACCAAAGAAGGAATTCATACTCAAGTTATGGAAACAAAAGTAACATTTCAATTCTTAAATCCGATCCAATAAAGAGATTTAAATCACTTACAATCAACAATTTTCAAACGAATAAACCTAATTAGTCACAAGAAAAGTCATATTCAATATCTTCAAAAAGAAATTGAATATCAAAGGAATGAAAAACAATTAGCCAAGTCAAATGAAAAAATAACTCAATTAAACAACAAAATAATTAAAGAAGTATGTTCTGATCTTCCTAATGTATTTTGGGAATGGAAAAGACGTATAATTCAATTACCGTATGAAAAAGATTTTAATGAGAAAACTATACCAAAAAAAGCTAGACCTATTCAAATGAACAAAGAATTATTAGAACATTGCAAAACCAAAATTCAAATGCTTTTAGACAAAAAATTAATAAGACCACCAAAATCTGCTTGGAGTTGTTCTGTATTTTATGTTAACAAACAAGCAGAATTAGAAAGAGGAGTCCCACGATTAGTCATCAATTACAAACCATTAAACAAAGTTCTTCAATGGATAATATATCCAATTCCAAACAAAAAGAGATCTATTAAATAGGTTACATGATGCAAATGTATTTTCAAAATATGATTTAAAAAGTGATTTTGGGCAAATTCAAATTGACAAAAAAGATCGTTGCAAAAAAGCATTCACAGTCCCATTTGGTGACTATGAATGGAATGTAATGCCATTTGAACTCAAAAATACTCCATCAGAATTTCAAAATATTATGAATGACATTTTTACTAAATATATAGATTTCATCTTTGGACTCAAAGAAGTTTTATCCATTGTTTTGTGCATCTCAAAATTTTAGGATGATTTATATAACAATTCTTTCCTTTTAAGAATTGATTGTAAATCTGCAAAAGAAGTTTTACAAAATGATGTAAAAAATATAGTTTTAAAATAAATTTTTACAAGATGGCAAACCATCCTTTTTGTATTTGATTTTCAAATTGAATTTATTAAAGGAGAAAACAATTTGTTGCCCGACTTTCTTTCCAGAGAATTTCTTCAAAACTATAATACAATTCAATTGCTTTTCCCAGGAGAATGTCAAAAGACAATGGTAAAGGAAAGATTCAATCTGCAAAAGATTATGCAATGACCCTTAAACCTCATCCCTAATCTTCTTCAATCAAAATTCCAACTCAAAACCCTTTCGAAATTCTAATCGAAGATTTTCCTTGAATCTCCTATTCTGCAGCTATTTGAAGACCTCCAAATCTTCTATCAATCCAACCTCCTACTCCTCCTCAATCTCTTAATCAGAGACTCCAAAATACTTTACCCACTCAAACAAATCAATATTTTTCAAAGCCTCAACTTGAACACCTTTTCCTCACCAAACAAAGAGAACCTCTCCCTTTAACTGGAATTCAAAATTTAGTCAAATCCACTTTTCCTGATAATTTTTAATGGCTTTCAGATGATATTCAAAGGACCCAAAATTTTTGTGAATTCATTTTGGTAGGCTTAGGTTCTGCCCCTATTAAACATGAAAAATGTAATAATGGGCAAATCCAATATTCAAAGTGTAAAATTTTAAATATTTGGGACATCAAAGATTTTGGTTACACTTCCTATACCTCAAAACAATTTTCTCAAACTTTTATTCCAACTAGTTATACTTATCAAGATTACAAAATGGCTTGTATTAGAACTTTTCTTTTCCGACCTTTTGATCATTCTTGGTTCTTTCAATTCCAGAAAAAATCAAGAACTTTTTTAGCCTGGTTTTATGAATGGTAGCACTTTTCAGAAGCACTACTGATATTTTCCCAGCAAATGCCAAAGCATTATTCAAAATATTCAGGGGATGATCCCCTAAATGCAATTATTAAATTTCATTCAAATTTTCAAATTCCTTGGATACTTCGTTGGTCTTTTAAGACGGCTCAATTTCTGGAACAACCTTATCCCATATCTTTAGTTCAAGAATTCAAAATTAAGTGGTGGGATAAATACGTCATTTGAACGTGAATGTACCACTGATTCCTTATCAAAATTTTTCAAAAACAAAAATAATAACATTCAAATTTCCAGTCATAATTCTCCCAGCATTCTAAAAACCCTTCTAATTCTCATCCTCAAAATGCCTCACCATCAAACTCTTTTACAAAATCCAAATCAAAAATTTCAAAAGAACTCTTAACTCAACTCCTTCAGCAAATCCAAAATTCTTCCTCTAAAGATGAAGAAGAAAAAGTTAGTTTCAATCAAAGTGATCCATTCAATTTATTTTGATACCTCAAACAAACAAAAACAATTCAATACAGGACAAGCACTAGAAGACAAAAGATGCATAGTATGCATCAATAATTCAATAAAGGACGGATGCAAAATTTCAAAAGGTGCACAGTGCTGCTCATAATTACAAATGAAGACAAAGGACATGTGTTGCAATTCAAAATAATGGACGGTTGCTGTTCGGATTTCAAATTTCACATTTCAATTCTGGGGTCATGGATCTCAATTGAAGTCCAGGGTGCTGCTTCGCCTATAAATGAAGACGTCCCAGCTTCGTTCAAGGCAGAGCGAAAATTAGCAACACAATACAAGAGCAAAAATTTCCCTTTTGTAATTTTATTTTCAAGTGTTGTATTCCAGCCATATTCAATCTGTAAGTTTTATATGTGTTTCAATTTTATGTTTGTATCTTCAATTACTCTTTTGCACTTCACCTATGTTTAAAATTCTCAATTAATAAATTCCATCTTTCTTATCTTCTTCTTTTGTCTGTGTCCGTCATCGATCCTGCCCGCTATTTGGTATCAGAGCCAAATACGGGGCAGGATCGGCGGCGGACACAAACAGAAGAAGATGAGAAAGATGGAACTTATTTATTGAAAAGTTTAAACATAGCTTAAGTACAAAGGAGTAATTGAAAATAAAAATATAAAATTAAAATACATATAAAACTTACAAATAGAATATGGCTGGAGTACAACACTTTAAAGTAAAATTACAAGGAAATTTTTTTTTTTTATTATTTCTCACTTATATTGTGTTGGTAATTTTCGCTCTGCTTTGAATGAAGCTGGGATATCTTCATTTATAGGCCAAGCAGCACCCTGGACTTCAGTCGAGATCCGTGACCCCGGAATTGAAATGCGAAATTTGAAAGCCGAATAGTAACCGTCCATTATTTTGAATTGCAACACATGTCGTTTGTCTTCATTTGTAATTATGAGCAGCACTGTGCACCTTTTAAAGTTTTGCATCCGTTCTTTATTGAATTATTGATCCATACTATGCATCTTTTGTCTTCTAGTGCTTGTCTTATATTGAATTGTTTTTGTTGTCTTGAGATATCAGAACAAATTGAATGGATCAGTTTGATTGGAACTAACTACTTCTTCTTCTTCATCTTCAGAGGAAGAATTTTGGATTTGTTGAAGGAGTTGAGTTAAAAGTTCTTTCGAAATTTTTGATTTGGATTTTGTAGAAGAGCTTGATGGTGAGGTCTTTTGAGGATGAGATTTAGAAGGGGTTTTTAGAATGCCTGGAGAATTATGACTAGGAATTTGAATGTTCTTATTTTTGTTTTTGAAAAATTTTGATAAGGAATCAGTGGTACAATCACGTTCAATGACGTATTTATCCCACCATTTAATTTTGAATTCTCGAACTAAAGATATGGGATAAGGTTGTTCCAGAAATTGAGCCGTTTTAAAAGACTAACAAAGTATCCAAGAAATTTGAAAATTTGAATGAAAACTTATAATTGCATTTAGAGGATCATCCTCTGAATGTTTTGAATAAATTTTGAATAATGCTTTGGCATTTGCTGGAAAAATATCAGTAGTACTTCCGAAAAAGCGCCACCATTCATAAAGCCAAGCTAGAAAAGTTCTTGATTTTTTCTGGAATTGAAAGAACCAAGAATGATCAAAAGGTCGGAAAAGAAAAGTTCTAAACCAAGCCATTTTGTAATCTTGATAAGTATAACTAGTTGGAATAAAAGTTTGAGAAAATTGTTTTAAGGCATAGGAAGTGTAACCAAAATCTTTGATGCCCCAAATATTTAAAATTTTACACTTTGAATATTGAATTTGCCCATTATTACATTTTTCATGTTTATAAGGGCAGTGCCTGAATCCACTAAAATAAATTCATAGAACTTTTGAGTCCTTTGAATATCATCTGAAAGCCATTGAAAATTGTCAGGAAAAATTGTTTTGACTAAATTTTGAATTCCAGTTAAAGGGAGAGGTTCTCTTTGCTTGGTGAGGAAAATGTGTTCAAGTTGAGGCTTTGAAAAATAGTAATTTGTTTGAGTGGGTAAAGTATTTTGGAGTCTCTGATTAAGAGATTGAAGAGGGGCAGGAGGTTTGATTAATAGAGGATTTGGAGGTGTTGAAACAGCTGCAGAATAGGAGATTGAAGGAAATTCGTCGTTCAGAATTTCGAAAGGGTTTTGAGTTGGAATTTTGATTGAAGAAGATTGGGGATGAGGTTTAAGGGTCATTACATAATCTTCTGCAGATTGAATCTCTCCTTTACCTTTGTCTTTTGACATTCTCCTGGGAAAAGTAATTGAATTGTACTATGGTTTTGAAGAAATTTTATGGAAAGAAAGTTTGGAAACAAATTGTTTTCTCCTTTAATAAATTCAATTTGAAAATCCAATATAGAAAGGATGGCTTGCTGTAAGACCCGTGACACTCCGGACCGGGGCACAAGTGTGCGCCTTGCGCCTGTGCGGTGTCAAATGTGCTGCCAATGATTGGCATTGTGTGGACAAGGTGCGCACTCAGTTAGGAGTGCATTAGGCCTCCACGGACCTAGGCCTAAGTGATGGACAAAGTGGGAACCGAGACGGACGCGGACCCAAGACAGTGTCATGACATGGGCCAGGCATGGCCCAGGACAGTGTCGTGACAAGGACCTGGCACGGTCCAGGACAGTGCCAGGCACGGCCCATGACAATGTCGTGACAAGGGTCTGGCACGACCCAAGACAGTGTCATGACAAGGACCTGGCACGGCCCAGGACAGTGCCATGACAAGGGCCAGGCACGACCCAAGACAGTGTCGTGACAAGGGTTTGGCACGACCCAAGACAGTGTCATGACAAGGACCTAGCACGGCCCAGGACAGTGCCATGACAAGGGCAAGGCATGACCCAGGACAGTGTCGTGACAAAGGTCTGGCACGACCCAAGATAGTGTCATGACAAGGCTCTGGCTCGGCCCCAGACAATGTCTTGACAAGGACCTGGCTCGGTCCTAGACAATGTCAAGACATAGGCAGGGCGCAACCTAGACAGTGTCATGACAAGGGCCAGGGCACGGCACTGGGCCAGCCCAAGGGCACAGACGAGTGGCGATAGGCACAGGCCCAGTGCAGGGCACTGGCCCGGCCCAGGCCCAAGTAGGCCCAATGAGGCCCAATGAAGCCCGACCTTGAAGAATGGTAAGAAAGAGCACGTGACACATATTGGTGATGGCTACCAAAGGAAAAGAAGCGGGAATGACCGTTGACCAGTTCAAACGAGGAAAGGAGCGGGAAAATGGAAGAGTGGGTTGAAGTGGAGGTAATCGCCAGTTCAAATGTGGCGCCTAAATAAATAAGACATGTGCTTTGACCATCTTGACTAGTAACCGCCCAAGGCATGCAAGAGAGAGTGGGGCACGGCTTGAAGAAAGAGGGGAAATAGGGCGGGAGCGGTTACCCGTGATCTTGGGGTTGTCAAGGTCTATAAATATGTGTAATTTACATTCATTTGGATATCTTGGAATCTCAGAAATTACTAATGAGAAAGTCTCTCCTGTTCGTCTGAAAAATTATGCCTTACATTTCCCTTTGAGTTTCTATTGTGTTTATTTCTTTGCTGCTTGTTCTTGTTCGGGTGAGTAAACCTCACCGTGCACCTAACTCATAAAATAGCTGTGACAATTGTGGTATCAGAGCCTTGGTTACGTGAACAATGGCTGGAGATCAAAACGAACCGTTGAAGAAACTCAAGGCTAGTGAATGTATTGCTAGACTTGAGGAGATCGTGGAACCGAAGGTGAAGATGGTGATAATCCTCCCCCTGAAACCATTTTCGGTAATATCAAAATGCTTTCTAATGACATTCAATCTCTGAAAGAAATTATGAACAATTTACTTGAAGCCCATAGGACCCCGTCCCCAACACCTCCTGCTCCACCTAATGTATACCGTAGGGAAAATTCAACAATGGGTGGGAACTCAAATGTAAGAACCTCAAACAAGACCCTTAATCCCACCATAGAGTTCCTTCAAAATGAAATTTCTGTGTTGAAGAGAGCCATTAACACCGGTTCTCAAAGCCTAGAGAAAAGAGGGATTAAGGTCCCCACACCGAGATCTTATGAAGGACAACGTAGTGCTCGGGTCCTTGAGAATTTTCTGTGGGATTTGGAACAATACTTTAGTGCCACTAGAGTTAGAGAGGAGGACAAGGTTGTGATTGCGTTAATGCACCTCAATGGTGACACAAAGCTGTGGTGGAGAGCTCGAGTGTCCGACGATCGTGCTGCTGGTCGTCCCATGATCAACATGTGGGACGTTTTAAAGAAGGAGCTGCGAAGTCAATTCTTGCCATTGAACACCTCATGGATGGCAAGGGAGGCATTAAAGAGCCTAAAGAAAACAGGATCCGTCCGTGAGTATGTTAAGTCGTTTTCGTCTTTATTACTTGATATAAATGACATGACTGAGGAAGGTAAATTGTTTAACTTTGTATCGGGTCTCAAATCGTGGGCCCAAATTGAGATACGGAGGCAACGAGTTCATGACCTTGCCTCTGTAATCATTGTGGCTGACGGTTTAGTAGACCTTAAACCAAACGAGAATGGGGACAAAAGAAAACAGCCTGTTGCATTTAAAAAGAGGAAGAGGGAGTACAAAACTAATTGGAACCGGTATAACAAGTAGCCTCAAACAGGGCCGCCCAAGCCCACGTTTAAGAAAAATGCACCGGTCCCTAAAAAGAGTAAAATGGGAGTGACTTGCTTTACATAGGCCTTCTAAAGTGGTTGTAGAAGAAAAGAAGTGGGTCTTCTACAACCACTACCGATACCTGACAAGCCATGGAAGTCTTTGTCAATGGATTTTATTTCTGGTTTTCCTTGTGTTGATGGACAAAAATCGGTAATGGTTGTAGTAGATAGGTTTTCGAAATATGCCATTTTCATGGCAGCCTCAAACGCTTGTCCAGCGGACCAAGCCGTCCAACTCTTTTACAAAAACGTGGTCAAGTATTTTGGTCTACTTGAAGATATTGTAAGTGACCGAGATTCTAGATTCATCGGTCGGTTTTGGACAACGTTGTTTAACTTAATGGGGTCTCAACTAAAATTTTCCACGGCCAACCATCCTCAAACGGATGGGCAAACGGAACGAGTAAATGCCTTATTGGAAGAATACTTAAGGCACTATGTGACTGCCTCCCAAAAGAACTGGGTGGAGCTTATGGACTCTGCTCAATTTTGTTATAACTTGCACAAGAGCAGTGTCACGGGCTTCAGCCCATTTGAGTTGGCCATGGGTTGGCAGCCTCTCACTCCACACGAGATTGTGAAACAAAGGGGGGGGGGGGGGGGGGGGGGGGGGGGGGGGGGGAAGTGCCCGGATGCACAACACTTTGCGTTAGATAAACAAGAGCTCCTTGACATGGCGAAGGACAGCCTTGACAAGGCAGCTAGGCTTATGAAAAAGTATGCGGATAAAAAGAGGAGACCCTTAGAATTTAAAGTAGGGGATAAAGTAATGCTTAAACTCACGCCTCAAATATGGAAGAAAATAAATAGCAAAATAGTGCATCGTAGCTTAGTGCCTAAATATGATGGACCCTTTGAAATTGTTAAAAAAGTTGGACCCGTTGCTTACTGTTTGGATTTACCCCAGAGGCTAAAGGTGCACCCCACTTTCATGTTAGTTTTCTTAAACCTCACGTTGAGGACCTAATGGGTGCACACTTAAAGCAAAAAAGGGTGCCACCTATTTGGAAGCAATTTTCACAAGAAGTGGAAAAAGTCCTAGACCATCGGGTGTATGGTCAAAGTAAAAAGAACAGGAGACGAGACTTCCTGGTTCTATGGAAAGGCACTCCTATTACAAAGGCTACGTGGGAACGAGACGTAACTTTGTGGCAGTTTGAGGACAAAGTTGCGGAGTACCTTAATTCCCTTCCGAGGAAGTCAGGTCTCTCGGGTCGGGGAGATTTGTAAGACCTGTGACACTCCGGACCGGGGCACAGGTGTGCGCCTTGCGCCTGTGCCGTGTCAAATGGGCTGCCAATGATTGGCATTGTGTGGACGAGGTGCGCACTCAGTTAGGAGTGCATTAGGCCTCCACGGACCTAGGCCTAAGTGATGGAGAAAGTGGGAACCGAGACGGATGCGGACCCAAGACAGTGTCATGACATGGGCCAGGCATGGCTCAGGACAGTGTCGTGACAAGGACCTGGCACGGTCCAGGACAGTGCCATGACAAGGGCCAGGTGTAAGACCCGTGACACCAAGGATCGGGGCACAGGTGTGTGCCTTGCGCCTGTGTCGTGTCAAATGGCCTGCCAATGATTGGCACTGTGTGGACAAGGTGCGCACTCAGTTAAGAGTGCATTAGGCCTCCCCGGACCTAGGCCTAAGTGATGGACAAAGTGGGAACCGGGACGGACACGGGCCCAAGACAGTGTCTTGACAAGGGTCCGGCACGGCCCAGGACAGTGTCGTGACAAGGGCCCGGCACGGCCCAGGACAGTGTCGTGACAAGGGCCCGGCACGGCCCAGGACAGTGTCGTGACAAGTTCTGACTCGGGCCCAGGCAATATCTTGACAAGGACCTGGCTCGGTCCTAGACAATGTCAGGACATAGACAGGGCGCGACCTAGACGGTGTCATGACAAGGCCCAGGGCACGGCACTGGGCCGGCCCAAGGGCGCAGACGAGTAGCGATAGGCACGGGCCCAGTGCAGGGCACTGGCCCGGCCCAGGCCCAAGTAGGCCCAATGAGACCCAATGAAGCCCGACCTTAAAGAATGGTAAGAAAGAGCACGTGACACATATTGGTGACGGTTACCAAAGGAAAAGAAGCGGGAATGACCGTTGACTAGTTCAAACGAGGAAAGTGCGGGAAAATGGAAGAGTGGGCTGAAGTGAGGTAACCGCCAGTACAAATCAGGCGCCTAAATGAATATAACATGTGCTTTGACCAGCTTGACTTGTAACCGCCAAGGCATGCAAGGGAGAGTGGGGCACGGCTTGAAGAAAGAGGAAAAAAAGGCAGGAACGGTTACTCCTTGTTCATGGGGTTGACCACGGCTATAAATATGTGTAATGGGCATTCATTTTAGATATCTTGTAATCTCAGAATTATTAATGAAAAATAGCCTTTATTTCGTGTGAGACTTTTCTCTTGTGTTTTTGTTTTAAAGCCTCTCGTTTTTATTTCATATTGATGTTATTATAGGCTGGGTGAGCGAATCTCATCGCCATCACAGTTAGTTCATAAAATAGCTGTGACAATTGTGGTATCAGAGCCTAGGTTCGCTTGAACCGTGTGTCCAGACGCTGCTTGCTTGTGGTCCAGAACTTGCGTATGTGCTGCCCAGAACTTGCGTATGTGCTGCCCAGTACCTGCGTGCTTGTAGTTGGCTTTGTGACTGAGTCTAAAATCAGGTTTGCCTATTGTTTTCGAATTTTGATTTTGGAATTCTAGTCAAGATATAATTTTGGAATTTTCTCTTTGGTTGGTACTTGTGGGCTTGTCATAGTATCGGTTGTGGCATTGCTTGGCTGGTGAACCTTGTCCCTATCGCTTGTTCTAAGCTTTGTTGGACTAAGCGCATGTGACCTGGGTGTGGATTGTGTGAGATCTTGTGCGTGCTGGTTATTGTGTGGGATTGGATTAATTTTGATCCTCCTTATACTAAAAATTGGTTGGACTGCGTGACTTTGGCCTTGTGTGACTGCTTTTTGTTGGTTAATTGAATTGTTGTATTTGTGGTCACCATGACTCAAAATCATCAAGAACATGGAAAACGTCATAAGACTAACGAGCGCTTGGACCGGATTGAAGAAATCTTGGGTTCTGAGTATATGTCGATGACCTTCCCCCGGGAACAATGTTGGGTGCCATGAATTCTTTGTCTAGTGAAATTGGGTCCCTTAAAGAAATGATCAAATCTCTAATTGCTGCCCAAAGAACTCCATCTCCAGCCCCCACTCCTCCTAATGTATTTCGTAGGTTGGACCTTAATGGGGTGGGTAGTAGTTCCCCAAATGTACCTCATGTCGGTGAGACCTCCATTCCTACGGTGGAAAGCTTACAAAAAGAAATTTTGGTACTGCGTAAGACGATTGATGCAGGTACGTTTGGACTTAACAAGAATAACATTAAAGTTCCTACTCCGAAAGCCTTTTGGGGTGAACGTGATGCCAAAACCTTGGAGAACTTCCTTTGGGACATGGAACAATACTTTATGGTTGCCCATGTCCGTGAGGAAGACAAGGTTGTTATGGCATCTATGCACTTGATGGGTGACGCAAAGTTGTGGTGGAGAACTCATGCGTCCGAGGACCGTGCTGCTGGTCGTGCTGGAACTGGCTCATGGGAGGCCTTGAAGAAAGACCTTCGTGAACAATTCTTCCCAACCAATGCTTCTTGGTTGGCCCGCGAGGCCCTGAAGGACCTCAAACAAAGTGGTTCGGTTCGTGAGTATGTAAATGCTTTTAGTTCCGTCATTTTAGAAATTAAAGATATGTCGGATGAGGATAAGCTCTTTAACTTTATTTCGGGTCTTAAACCATGGGCTCAACTAGAGTTGAGGCGCCAAAAGGTCCATGACCTTGCCTCTGCTTTGGTTGCGGCTGAATCATTAATGGACTTTAATGTTAGACATGACTTTAATAAGAAAGATCACTTTAAGAAGGGAAAGAAACATGGCTTTAAGTCCTTTAAAAAGGAGAAGGGTCCTGCCACTGAACCCAACAACATTAAAGTCTCATTAAAAAATGATGGGAATAACAAAGGAATGGGTCCTAAGTCTATTGCTTGTTTCATATGTGATGGTCCTCACTTTGTAAGGAATTATCCTAACAAACAATCCTTAAGTGCTGTAGTTCAGCAGGACGATGATGAGGATGAGAATCTTGAGCCATCTCCATCTCATGTAAGGATGAGTTAATTAAAGCTGATGGACAAAACAGGTTTTGGGATGATGCGCAAGTGGCTGGTCATCTAGGCAGACTCGTGGGCTGCTGTTTATGTCTATGATTTATGCATGTTTCTATGGTCATATGTTTTGTTTTGGGCTCCGTTGTTTTGGAGGTTCTTGGATGTAATTTTCATTTTATTTCGATGGCTTTCATTTATGTTGTTTCGATGATCGTTTATCAGGGTATTGTGTGCCATACCTATATATGTTAATTATACATGCATGATGGATTATCGAATGTGCGGCGTCTAATGAGACTTGAACGCACCTTATTAACAAAATTGAGCCTTGAAAAGAATGAATGATGAATGATACCACTAACGGAATGTGACCTATGTGAGTTAAAAAGGATGAATTAAACAATGTTCAAAGCACCTAAAGGACTTGAGTGCATTAAGGATTGGTGGACATGAGTTTGGATGAAACGATGTCAAAACACTAACGGACTTGTGTGCATAAGAAATTTTGCCAAGTGTGCAAACCATGGCCTATTGCGAAGCATGATGAGAACGAGATGTTGCCGGTACCCATGAACGACTAAAGGAACTGGATGGCCTAAGTTAGTTCTTAGGGTACTTACTCTTTCTGTCGAGAATGTCAGTTCTTCTGGTAGGAAGGTTTGTAAGACCCTTGACATTGGGATACCACGCACAGGGTGATGCCTGGCGTTAAGCACATCATGACTCAATCAGTGCTCCGACATAGGTACTTGACGCACAAACCTCTAGTGTTTGAAGGGATGTTAGCGCCTATGTCTTGGCTGCGACAGGGGACATAACGGATCTTGACCCAAACATGACCCGGGGAGGGCATGCACGCTTGAAGCAGCGCATTGACATAGTAAAGGACCACCAGTCAAGTGCACAATTATGCTCAAGCGGGCACACGTTAGTTGTGCCGCACTAGTTAAGGATGGACCCATGACTAAGTGCAAACGCATGCGTTGTGACAAAATGAGACGGACATCAATAAGGCACAAGTATATACGCAATGCGTATCCTTTGTAAGGATGAACCGGGCCTAACGGAGATGAGCCTGAGCATGGCATCAACGGATTGAGGGCCATGCGCTTGTTGCACGGCCCTGAGCCAAGGCGCGCGGGTCAGGAGCATTAGGTGCACAAGCAAGGACGAGGCATGAAAAGCTGACTCCAAGCGCACGTGTGGATGCGCTATGCTAGCGTGACAATGGACCTTCACCTAGGTGCCATATGGCACTCCTTGACCATAGGGTGCTTGGAACAAGAGACGAGACTTCTTGGTTCTTTGGAAAGGCACTCCTTTAACGGAGGCTACGTGGGAACGAGACGTAACTTTGTGGCTATTTGAGGACAAAGTTGTGGAGTATCTTAATACCCTTCCGAGGACGTCAGGTCTTTCGGGTGGGGGAGGTTTGTAAGACCCGTGACACCAAGGATCGGGGCACAGGTGTGTGCCTTGCGCCTGTGTCGTGTCAAATGGGCTGCCAATGATTGGCACTGTGTGGACAAGGTGCGCACTCAGTTAAGAGTGCATTAGGCCTCCACGGACGTAGGCCTAAGTGATGGACAAAGTGGGAACCGGGACGGACACGGGCCCAAGACAGTGTCGTGACAAGGGTCCGGCACGGCCCAGGACAGTGTCGTGACAAGGGCCCGGCACGGCCCAGGACAGTGTCGTGAAAAGGGCCAGGCACGGCCCAGGACAGTGTCATGACAAGGGCCAGGCACGACCCAAGACAGTGTCATGACAAGTTCTGGCTCGGCCCCAGGCAATGTCTTGACAAGGACCTGGCTCGGTCCTAGACAATGTCAGGACATAGACAGGGCGCGACCTAGATGGTGTCATGACAAGGCCTTGGGCACGGCACTGGGCCGGCCCAAGGGCACAGACGAGTAGTGATAGGCACGGGCCCAGTGCAGGGCACTGGCCCGGCCCAGGCCCAAGTAGGGCCAATGAGGCCCAATGAAGCCCGACCTTAAAGAATGGTAAGAAAGAGCACGTGACACATATTGGTGATGGTTACCAAAGGAAAAGAAGCGGGAATGACCGTTGACTAGTTCCAACGAGGAAAGTGCGGGAAAATGGAAGAGTGGGCTGAAGTGAGGTAACCGCCAGTACAAATCAGGCGCCTAAGTGAATATAACATGTGCTTTGACCAGCTTGACTTGTAACCGCCAAGGCATGCAAGGGAGAGTGGGGCACGGCTTGAAGAAAGAGGAAAAAAGGCGAGAACGGTTACTCCTTGTTCATGGGGTTGACCACGGCTATAAATATGTGTAATGGGCATTCATTTTAGATATCTTGTAATCTCAGAATTATTAATGAAAAATAGCCTTTATTTCGTGTGAGACTTTTCTCTTGTGTTTTTGTTTTAAAGCCTCTCGTTTTTATTTCATATTGATGTTCTTATAGGCTGGGTGAGCGAATCTCATCGCTATCACAGTTAGTTCATAAAATAGCTGTGACACCAGGCACGGCCCAGGACAGCGCCGTGACAAGGGTCTGGCATGACCCAAGACAGTGTCATGACAAGGACCTGGCACGGCCCAGGACAGTGCCATGACAAGGGCCAGGCACGGCCCAGGACAGTGTCGTGACAAGGGTCTGGCACGACCCAAGACAGTGTCATGACAAGGACCTGGCACGGCCCAGGACAGTGCCATGACAAGGGCAAGGCACGGCCCAGGACAGTGTCGTAACAAATGTCTGGCACGACCCAAGACAGTATCATGACAAGGCTCTGGCTCGGCCCCAGACAATGTCTTGACAAGGACCTGGCTCGGTCCTAGACAATGTCAAGACATAGGCAGGGCGCGACCCAGACAGTGTCATGACAAGGCCCAGGGCACGGCACTAGGCCGGCCCAAGGGCGCAGACGAGTAGCGATAGGCACGGGCCCAGTGCAGGGCACTGGCCCGGCCCAGGCCCAAGTAGGCCCAATGAGGCCCAATGAAGGCCGACCTTGAAGAATGGTAAGAAAGAGCACGTGACACATATTGGTGACGGTTACCAGAGGAAAAGAAGCGGGAATGACCGTTGACCAGTTCAAACGAGGAAAAGAGCGGGAAAATGGAAGAGTGGGCTGAAGTGGAGGTAACCGCCAGTTCAAATGTGGCGCCTAAATAAATAAGACATGTGCTTTGACCAGCTTGACTAGTAACCACCCAAGGCATGCAAGAGAGAGTGGGGCACGGCTTGAAGAAAGAGGGGAAAAAGGGCGGGAACGGTTAGCCATGATCTTGGGGTTGTCAAGGTCTATAAATATGTGTAATTTACATTCATTTGGATATCTTGGAATCTCAGAAATTACTAATGAGAATGTCTCTCCCTTTCGTGTGAAAAATTATGTCTTACATTTCCCTTTGAGTTTCTATTGTGTTTATTTCTTTGCTGCTTGTTCTTGTTCGGGTGAGTAAATCTCACCGTGCACCTAACTCATAAAATAGCTGTGACACTTGCCATCTTGCAAATTTTTTTTTTGAAACTATATTTTTTACATTATTTTGTAAAACTTCTTTTGCAGATTTACAATCAATTCTTAAAAGGAAAGTTTTGTTATATAAATCATCCTGAAATTTTTAGACGCACAAAACAAAGGATAAAACTTCTTTTTTAATTGTTGAATAATTTTTTTGAGTTCCAAGCCAAAGTTCAGAATGAAATCTAATTATTTGCTCACTGCTGGAGTCCACGTTTTGTTTGAGTATATGTCACGAACCTAGGCCCGTGACTCGGTTGGAGTTTGAGATAGAAGGGAGATTAGATGAGAGTTAGAGGAAGAGAGTAGAATTAGAGGGGGAATTAGAAGAGTTAGAAGGGAGAAGAAGATAGAATTAGAAGGGAGAGAGAGAGACGGTTAGGGAGAGAGAGATAAGAGGTAAAGTTTGTTAATTTTCATTGATAATTCAAATGCATCCATACAAGTGTTTAAATGGACAAATTGGAGGGAAGGGGTCTAGACCCTAATACATAGCCTACATCATCACAATTTGAATTTCCCTTTGCCTCCCTTTTCTTCCTCAACACCGGCCCCCTTCCACTTCTACTTTCAAAATTCAAACTAATTTTTTGTACTTAACTAATTCTATATTTTTACATTACATAATCGTTACAAAAAATCAAAAGCAAGAAAATAGCTGCTCGACTTCCTCGGGTTGTGACAGTTGTCGGGTGCAAGGTCACGGTCAAGGATCGTGACAAACCCTTCCCCTTGAAAGCATCCTTGTCCTCAAGGATGAGTGGTATGCGCCGCCTTTGTCCTTCGGTTCTCGTCCGCTTAGTATCTTCATTCTTATCCCTGGGTCATAGGGATAAGTCTTGTCCTTAAGATCCTCTGGCCAAAGTTGAGCTCGGTGGGTTGATCCCTTAGTGCCAATTCTGGTTCTAGGAAAATGTCCCCAAATCGGCACTTCCCTATTTTCTTTGTTCATGCCTCGGTCTGACCTCCTGCGCGCACCCTGCCGCTGCTGCTGCTGCTGCTGCGTGGGTCCGGGCTGAGCAAACTCACCACGCTGTTGCTGCGCTTCAGTTGGCTGTGTCCATGACATGTGCTGCACCATGGAGTCCAGGCTGGCGCATGGTGGGTGCTGGTATGTGGAGGCGATGCGCATCCTAATGCAAGTGGTGCGCACGGCTGCGCACCCTGAGTGAGCTCGGGTGCCTTTGGGCTTGATTCAAGCTGCTCCACTTGGTGCGGATGCGTTGTCTTGTCCAACCCTTCCGGAGGTAAACGAGCCAAGCCATGGTTCCCATCCCCGGTTGATTTACCCGTCCTTTTGTTTAAGCTCTTGCGTGTGATGGCGGCTTCTTCCCTCGAGGTAATGGTCGCTAGAGCATCACCCTTATAGGTCGATGTCGAGTTAATCTTTATCTTTTCACGGCGGCCATAGGGGAAGAATACTTGGTAGAGGATGTCTTTGGTAACGGGATAGAGGAGGTCCCACACTCGGACAATGAGCGTAGATTCTTGTGGGCCCATGACAATTCGGTTGAGGGTGCGTTCTATCTTCGGATGAATGACGGACTCGGAGGCCTCCTCGGCGGTAGCCATAAAGAGGTGACCCAACAGATGTCCGGCTTTCTTGAAGAGCTTGGGGAGGCCTTGACCCGAAATTGATTGTAAGGCGGCTTTCTCGGATGTGCCTTGTAAGTGGACTGCCTCACCCTCTTTGAAGCAAGCGAACTTGAGGTTGGTGAAGTCAATTGTTACGGGCCCATATCGTTGGAGCCAATCAACCCCAAGGACCATGTCACTGCCCCGGAGTTCCAATACCCTCAAGTTATCAACGAACGTTGTGCCTTGGACTTTCCACCTTACGCCCGGGCATTTCTGATAACTAACGAGGCTCTCCCCGTTTGCCACTGTTACGGTCATGACGACGGTGGGTACGGTTTCGAGCTGAAGCTCCCGGACCACATTAACATCTAGGAAGCTATTAGTGGACCCGCTATCGATCAAGATTTTTACCTCTCGCTTCTTAATCAGGCCCTTCAATCTCAAGGTGTTGTGCGTGACTCGGCCCGAAAGTGCATTTAGAGAAACCTCCATAGCTCCATTGTCTTCTTCTTCGGTTTGCTCTGTACCTGCAACCTCCTCTTCCTGGGCTTCGTCTTCGACCTCTTCTCCTTCCATACTATGTAAGGTCTTTTTACAAACGTGCCCCGGAAAGTATTTTTCATGGCACTTGTAACATTGGCCCGGCTCTCGTCTCGGCGCGCTGGGACCTGGGTTGCTGCCGCTGCTGGTCTTGGACACGGGCCCGTGGGACTGGGCCCAGCCCTGGGGTGCTGCCGAGGTCACTGGTCGGCTGCTGGGGACAGGCCGGGCGCTGAAACTGGGTTGATTGACAGGCCGGGCAGCATTCCTGATTTCGGCTACCGCAACCTCTTGAAGTTTGGCCTGTTCAAAGGCCGTGCTAAGCTCGGTCGGCCGGCTTGCCTTGACGGATGCTCGAATGGCGGGCTTAAGTCCGCTAATAAAGCTCGAGACAAAGTATGCCTCGCTCAATGTCGGGTGATGGATAAGCATCCAACTCTTTAATTCTTCAAATTTCAAAATATAATCTTCAACCTGCCCGTTTTGTGACATCTTGCTAAACTCCTCTACTATGTCTTGGAGTGATCGGTCCCCAAAACGTTTGCACAATTCATCCATAAAAAAGGTCCACATCATGTGAGGGTGTCTAAGCTCTAGCCCGTGGAACCAAATGTCCCCGGGTTCATGAAGGTGGCTTGAAGCATATTCAACCCACTCGGTTTCGGGCACTTGGTACCAACGAAAGTATTTAAGGCACTTACGGATCCAGGCTCTCGGGTTCGTACCTTCAAATTTCGGGATCTCGAGCTTGGGCGCATGGGAGGTCCAGGTGCGGTTGCTTCCGTGGCTTCGGTTAAAGTCCCCTTCATCCGTGACTCTCGGTGGGGCTGGGTTGTTTCGGAATTCTGAAGAGTGCATTGGAGGCGGTAGGATCCCATTGCCGGACCTCGGGTACGTGCCTGACCCCCCTGGTGCGGCATTGTCACGGCCTCCCATGGTTGGTGCCACGGTCTCCACTTCGGTCCTCTTTTCTTGGGCCTTCACCAACCGACCCACGGCATCGGTTAGGGCCCTTAGGTCAGCCTTCACGTCCGCCATGTCTGCTCTTATCTCGAGGTTGTTTCGGTTTTGTTTCTCCTCTAGTCGGTCCATCCTTTCCTCCAAGCGGACCATCCGATCATCAACGGCGTCGACCCACTCGTTGGTATCGGTGTGACCGGTTGAGGACATGCTTCTTGTTATAGCCGTTTTTTTTTTTTTTTTTTTTTTTGATTCGGTTTTAACCGAATGAGGAAAGTAAGGATAGGATAAGCCCTCTTCGATCGGAAGATGGCTCTGATACCACTTTGTCACGAACCTAGGCCCGTGACTCGGTTGGAGTTTGAGATAGAAGGGAGATTAGATGAGAGTTAGAGGAAGAGAGTAGAATTAGAGGGGGAATTAGAAGAGTTAGAAGGGAGAAGAAGATAGAATTAGAAGGGAGAGAGAGAGACGGTTAGGGAGAGAGAGATAAGAGGTAAAGTTTGTTAATTTTCATTGATAATTCAAATGCATCCATACAAGTGTTTAAATAGACAAATTGGAGGGAAGGGGTCTAGACCCTAATACATAGCCTACATCATCACAATTTGAATTTCCCTTTGCCTCCCTTTTCTTCCTCAACACCGGCCCCCTTCCACTTCTACTTTCAAAATTCAAACTAATTTTTTGTACTTAACTAATTCTATATTTTTACATTACATAATCGTTACAAAAAATCAAAAGCAAGAAAATAGCTGCTCGACTTCCTCGGGTTGTGACAGTTGTCGGGTGCAAGGTCACGGTCAAGGATCGTGACAGTATACCACCATAACCTATATCCGATGCATCTGTTTTTACTATGAGAGATGCTTTTGGATTTGGAAGGGCTAAGCATGGGAGATTTTTGACTCTTTGTTTTAGGGTTTACACTATCTTTGTATGGTCCTCTGTCCAAGGAAGAGGATTTTTTTAAAGCCTTTGGTATAATGGTTGGCACATATTGCGAAGTTTGAGAAAGAAATCAGCAACGTAATTTAAGCATCTCAAAAACCTTTGCAATTGAGTTTTGTCTTTTAATTCGTTTGGAAATTTGTCTGCAAATTCTATTGCTCTTGCAATAGATTTTATGGTTCCTTGTAAAATATCATGTCCTAAAAATCTTACTTTGGTTTGAAATAATTTCATTTTTGAAGCTGAAATGACTAAACCATTTCTTTTGATAGTGTTGATAAGGATATTTAAATGTTTGAAATATTGATCAATATTTTTTGAGAAAATTAAGATATCATCAATGTAAACAATGATGAAATCTGTATATTGAGTGAAAATGTCATTAATAATATTTTGAAATTCTTATGGAGCATTTTTGAGTTCAAATGGCATTACATTCCATTCATAGTGACCAAATGGGACTGTGAATACTGTTTTGTAGCGATCTTTTTCGTCAATTTGAATTTGCCAAAGACCACTTTTTAAATCAAAATTTGAAAATACATTTGCCTCATGTAACCTATTTAATAGGTCTCTTTTGTTTGGAATTGGATATCTTATGCATTGAAGAACTTTGTTTAATGGTCTGTAATTAATGACTAATCTTGGGACTCCTCTTTCTAATTCTGCTTGTTTGTTAACATAAAATGTAGAACAGCTCCAAGGAGATTTTGATGGTCTTATTAATTTTTTGTCTAAAAGCATTTGAATTTCAGTTTTGCAATGTTCTAATAATTATTAGTTCATTTGAATAGGTCTGGCTTTTGTTGGTATATATTTCTCATTAAAATCTTTTTCATAAGGTAATTGAATTATATGTCTTTTCCTTTCCCAAAATGCATTAGGAAGATCAGAACATACTTCATTAATTATTTTGTTGTTTAATTGAGTTTTTTTTTTTAATTTGGCTGTGCAAATTGTTTTTCAATCCTTTGATATTCTATTTCCTTTTGAAGATATTGAATATGACTTTTCTTGTTACTAATTTGGTTTATTCATTTGAATATTGTTGATTGCAAGAGATTTAAATTTCTATGTTGTATTGGATTTAAGAATTGAAATGTTACTTTTGTGTCCATAACCTGAGTATGAATTCCTTCTTTTGTAACTGTAAAGGGATATATTTGACTTATAAAAGGGGTTCCTAATATAATCTGCTGTTGCAGATCTTTGACTAAAATAAATGGTGTTTTGAAACAAATTCTATTATTGCATATGTAAGAATTTGAAAGTTTATATTTGATATTCATTTTATTTTTACTGGCCATGTGAAGACTTTCTAATATTTGATATTCATTTTATTGAATATGTCAATAGTTTCCCTTGCTCTCCAATGTCGAATTTGCTTTGATATAGAATTGTTAGGACATGGCCATGGACAATCTGAAGGAAGGAGAGAGCGTCTAATAGGTGATCCGTAGACAAGCGTTCTATGTTGAGTAGGGATAGTATAAATGCTATAGAATTCTACAGCTTTTGATTGAACCATAATTTCAATAGAAGTGACACCATCTTGAAAATTCTTTTGTACTACATATTTGAGCTTTCTACCTAATTGATCGGCTTGGTCAGGTTTTGTAAAAATCAAGTGGAATAGGAATCCATAATCCAAAAGTTTTTGGGGAGTGAGGATAATTTCTTGGCCTTCGTGGATAAGGGTCATTGGATCATAGATATCCATGTCAATGCAGACTCGTACAATTGAATAGGTGAGATGTCAAGGGCAATCACCCCTAAAGTCTAGTGGATTAAGGCAATTTTGAGTTTGTTTACAGTCTGCTTGAAAATGGTAGAAGGTAAACCATTGGTAGGTTAGGCCAGGAATATAAATTTCATTGTTAGCCATCCTTTCTATATTCGATTTTGAACATTAATAATTAATTTTTTTGTGGGAGGATGTATAGTTTGGATTATGTGTTCATCCATTGTTAACGTTACATAGAAGAAGAAGAAGTTAGTTTCAGTCAAAGTGATCCATTTAATTTATTCTGATATCTCAAGACAACAAAAACAATTCAATACAGGACAAGCACTAGAAGACAAAAAATGCATAGTGTGCATTAATAATTTAATAAAAGACGGATGCAAAATTTCAAAAGGTGCACAGTGCTGCTCATAATTACAAATGAAGACAAAGGACATGTGTTGCAAATCAAAATAATGGACGGTTACTCTTCGGATTTCAAATTTCGCATTTCAATTTCGGGGTCACGGATCTCAATTGAAGTCCAAGGTGCTGCTTCGCCTATAAATGGAGACGTCCCATCTTCGTTCAAGGCAGAGCGAAAATGAGCAACACAATACAAGAGAAAAATACAAGAACAAAAATTTCTCTTTTGTAATTTTATTTTCAAGTGTTGTACTCCAGCCATATTCAATATGTAAGTTTCATATGTGTTTTAATTTTATGTTTGTATCTTCAATTACTCTTTTGTACTCAACCTATGTTTAAAATTCTCAATTAATAAATTTCATCTTTCTCATCTTTTTCTGTCTATTAATTTGACGTTCATATGACCTTGAGAGTTGACAATTGAGCTTTGGATCATTTGCTAATCATCTATCTACTCTAAAGACCCGTGCTTTTTAACTAGCTTTATTATAGCAATAAAAGTTTTACATATGATAATTAGCCCCAAAATTTTTAAGAACTCTTTTTGAAGTAAAAAGGGAGCATGTAACGCTTAATTCAAGTCTTTTTACTCTGAAGAAAGTATGTGTTTTTGCAATTTTTTTTTTTTTTTTTTTTTTTTTGTTATTTATAGGCTTTTGGTAGAATGGCATTAGGAGCTTTTTTTAATCTAAATGGATCCTAAGATTTTATGAAATTACGATTCTACTTGGAACAAGGATTGTACCATAATTGTGGGATCATGAAGCGTACAATTCCTAAGATCAGCTTGGTGTTTAATAACCATGATTTTGCAGCATCACACCATTGGCAGACGGATATTGGTTTACATTCTCTATATGAAGAAAGTAATAGTGACATGACAAAAAACTTGGGTAAGATAATTTTATAAAAAATATTAATGGAACATTTGACACACTCACGTAAAATTGCTGTAAGAATAGGCAGCAAAATATTTAAAGAAAGTACTCAACATAATACCAAAACTGGGGGAAGAGGCTAGAATACTGACGAGCAATTAGAACATTCAACGAAGGACAGAGTAATTGTAAAGCTCTTACAAAAAATGATGATATCACGCCGTAATAAAGACCACTGTCCTAAAAGACGATTTCGCCGCTGCTCTGGTGCACACAGTATAACCGGCGGCCGTCCTCCATGATTAATGCGATCCGACTCTTAACGTGCACTCGTTAATTGCAGGGTAGGAGTGCCTTGAACTTTGCCCAAATTTTAGGAGAGAAAAACCGAGAGAGAGAGAGAGAGTGTGTATCTATATCTGGTTGTTATAGCTAATGGCATATATATAGCGTAGACAACGATAACAAGTATTAAACAAAAAATGGGTGCAATGAATTCCAACGGCTATAAACGGTAATAAGTATTAAGTCATTGGCTGTAATGAATTCCAATGGCTATAAATGGTAACAAGCATTAAGTCATCAACTGTAATGAATTCCAACGGTTATAAACAGACGTAATAATTTCAACGGCAATATTGTCATTTAATTTCCAACGGTCAAAATTTTAATGACCCTAAACAACTAATAATGGTAAACGGCCGGTAAATAGGCACGGTTAGAATATTTTTCCATAACACTTAAGTTTAGCTTGTATCATTTTTCCAACAATCCCCCACAAAGGATACAAATGAAAGAGAACAAAGAAGAATAGATTGGGCAAAGGGAGTTCAGTTTTTCAGTGCCTATGTCTCGCGGCTTGAATCGTCACCTAGTGTAACCCAAGTTTTGGACCAACATCTTGCAAGGTGACTTTCGTTTTGAACCTCACAAGGGGATGTACAGTCTTCCACTTGGACACATACCAAACTCCAGATCTTGGCAACTCCTGCGGTTTAGTGCGTTTTATCGGCCATGCGCTCGTCTTGGATATTAATAGGCACTCTAGAAGGCAAGTCTTAAGCCTTCATAGGAAGCGGCCACACTCTCACACCTATATAGGTAGATCCCATCAAATGTATATTACCGCACACCACCAAACATATAGCTATAAGTCCATTAAGAGCTAGAGCTCAACCTTACTCCTTTGTAACATAATGACAACTCATGCGGTTCGGAGCGTTTTATCGGCCATGCGCTCGTCCTGTATATTCATAGGCGCTCTAGAAGGCAAGTCTTAAACCTTCATAGGGAGCGGCTAGACTCCCACACTTACATAGGTGGATCCCATAAAGTGTGTGGTGTCCACACCACCCGTCATAGACCTTAGGTTGGGTTAAAGCATCATGCTCAACCATCATACATGGCATTTCACACGGTGTTGCAACAAAGCGGTACTTGAGATTTGACCATTGCTAACGTCAATCACGTGTCGCTCTTACCCTCACATTGAGGTATCTGCAATGAGCTATTAAACAACTAGCTCCATCTCCTGCCAACTCCAATGAAAGTCAGTATAATACAACAGTGGAGCAAATATCATATCAATAAAATCATATCTCCACCCCAAGTACTCAAATAGTACACATCGTACGTATATCGTACACACAGTTGGCACGAAAAACATATACCGCAAACTTTTTAATCCACATATCATCACAATTGTGAAATATTATCATCTCAAATCAATTGGATCACCACCAGTTTAGGTTACAAAAGACCATATACCCATTTTTATTGTACTTAGAGTACATACATTATTATCATTAAGGGTAGTCCATGTACTATTAATATTGTATCAAATATTTGGTGATCTCAAGCAAAAGAGTACAAGAGACCATAATTCACAATGTGCCTTTTACAATTCAACTTAAGGCAACCAAGCCTCTGCAAGGCTCTCGAGCCCAAGTGCTAGTATTGTCAAGCTATTTACACTGACTTTGGACAGTCACCAAAATAATATTTTCATCATAATCAATTTTCATGAGCTAGCTATAACAAGCAAACATTGGCAAAAACACAATAATAAAAAAGATTATGATCAAACAACATATCTCATAGGCTCTCAAGTGCTCTTCCAACCCCCACAATGGAATGTCTCACACTACATTCCTACGCCATTCAATTTTTCTACCTGTTAACTCCATATTTAAGGACAACTAAACAATGTAGGCTTCAGAGAGGTGTCACAACATATAGCTCACTAATGAGCCTAAATATATTGTCATTAGTAGAATATCTCTCATTGATATCAGACATCCAACACAACAAGGAGTCTATTACAATGTAAATCCCATTCATAGTACTTCACTAGTACCTCAACAATTTTACTAGAGCACTTCAGTATTCATCATTTGGATCAATGTATGTAGACTAGGTCTACCACTGACATATGAAATAATAGGATGAATGTTGTGTTTTTCATCAAACCATAATGCTATCCATCACTTGAGCGTATTTAGCTTATGACGTGATGCTACGTTTTTCTCCTCATCGAGTGAACATTAGGATCATATAGTATGTCATCCAAATGACCAACATGAGCATACAACATATGACAATAACCCAAACAAGATATCTAGACATAAGCTAAAGACCAAGCCTATGATTTATCGGGGTTCTCATATGACCCTCACCTTACCCTTTAATCAAAAACTAGAAAAAAAAGGCACGAAACAATGATCCTAAGGGCAAAATAGTTAAAAAATATTTAAATATTAGAAAAATAGTTTATATTACAAAAATGTTTTAAATACTTCAAAAATATTTAAAAATTAAAAAAATATATTAAATATTCAAAAAAATGAATAGAAAGTAGGAGAGATCTACTATGGTGATGGCGGTGGTGATCGGAGGTCGGCAACAATAGCAATGTCAGTGGGGATAGGTCGTCGATGTCGTAATAGGGATTATCTGATTTTTAATAATTTAAAAATTATTTTTTAGATATTTAAAGCTTTGTCAATTATACAAGGGGTGATTTTGTTCAATATTTGAATAAATAGTTATATTTTATTATAATTAAATTTAAAAAAAATTAAAAATAATATAAGAAATAAATTAGACGTGAAAGATAAAAAAGAAGTATGTTACAGTGAAACTAAATATAATGAAAGATTCATGGGTTAATTTTACTCCTTTAAAAGTGTACAATCGAATAAGGTGAAAGTAAAAAAAATTTATGGGTGATGATTATTAAAAAATTTTCCCAGACCCTGAGTAAGCGGGAGCCCTTCAAGCACTAAGTTTGTTATTGTTGTTGTACAGTTAAAGATTATTCCCTTTTTTTAACCTTAAATCAAACATGCCCTCAGGCAATTAGTCAAGCAAAAGCTATTTAAAAAAAAAAAAGTAAATTATCCTAATATTAGTATGTTTTTGATTTAATAATATCATTAGTCTAAAATAATTATCCTATTTCTTCTCTCTTTCCCTTTTTACCCTTTTTGGTAACATACCTGTCTACTTGCCTCTCGTTTTTATCCTCCATTCTTTTTGACTCCTCTCTTTTTTCCAATTATTTTTTCCCTCACTTTGGCTTCTATAAATTATGGGGGTTTTTTTTTTATATTATAATTTCACAAATCAAAAGTAAGTAAACAAGATTTGAAAATAAGTAATCGGCTTCTATAATATCATACAATCTTTTTACAGGTTAACTTGATCTAACCAAACCAAAATTTTTTTGGATTATTTAGGTTTGGGTCATCAAACTTTTGACTTGAATCCTTATCTTTTGGGTTTGGGTCAACCCGTCAAACTGGATCAATAATTATCAAGTCTAGTTTTCTCCCTTTTTTTGTGTTGTTCGTGATCACTGCTCTTTCTTCCTGCATAACAAACAAACAACAAACAACAAACAACAACAAGCCCAGGGCCACCAAGGGCTCCTGCCAAAAGCAGGGTTTGGGGAGGGTAAATGTACGCAGCCTTCTTCCTGCATGTGCCCGAATAATTGTGTTTTGGGATTAATTTAAGGAAATTGCGAAAAAGCATCATGCTTTGGTGAAAAAATCATAATCTTATAACAAATAATATTAAAATAATTTCTGAGTTACTTATTTTTGTCATACATATTAGTATATATAAATTGGATATATAAGTTGGAGTAGTTGTAGCATTACTTGTTAACAAAAATGTTAAGTGTACTTGGTTTAACTATCTAGTTTGTGTACTTCAACGACCAATAACCAGTGGCCCATAGAAACAATGATGAAATAAACATATTTTGTTAAATTAAATATATTTTGTTACATATATTACCTAAATAAATTATGTTTACAAATTACATATATTTTATTAAATATCATATAATTGTTCTAGAATTGAATCTTATAGATCTTTAGGTAACCACAACTTGGAAGCATTAAGGTCCATATTTGAGGCGTTAGATATCAAGTAGTGGTTAAGCTACTTGTCTTTTAAGTGAGAGATTTTATGTTCTATGCTTATTCTACGAACCCTAGATATCAATGTCCTTATTTAGGAAATTTTTTTTTTACCATCATATAAAAATAGTAAGGTTTGTATTCTATATTGTACTAATGAGAAGCACTAGCGTTTGATTGTAAGGTACCTAGATAAAATGGATCCAAAAGCTCGGTTTGGCATGAGCGCCCAAGAGGTCACCTCTCCTTGAGATATTGGTGGTTCGATTCCATGTGGATCCCAACCCTTTGTTTTTCTTTTGCTTGTTTCTTGTCCAGGCTCTGAATACCTTTTGGAACTTATACTTTATTATTGGAAAAATGAAATTAAACTTCTATTAATCTCCCTTTCATTAAAATAATTTCATCTCAAGTATTCTAGTAGGAAAAAAAAGACAAAGCAGTGATCTTAATTCAGGGAAAAAGTTTTAGCTAATACATACTTAAAATTCAATGATAGTAATTCAGAATGATTTCAAATATTATTATATTTTTCTCTCTGTGTGTGTATGTATAATATTTCAGTACTTCAGTTAACTGAAACAAACAAAATCCCTAACAGAAACCATCCTAAAATACCGCTAATATTACCAGTTTGATTAAACGAATTGTAAATTCAATTCCATTAACCTTGTTTTCAGTTTGCTATTTCGGTATTTTGGATCAACATTGTAGTTATGATTTTTCTGAAACACCCTATGTGCTACATAAAATAATTTTGGGTACCTCAAAGTTGTATGTCCTTCTAATTAGGTAGATGTAAGAATACCGTATAGACTATAAAGGTCGTACTTTGGACTCTTCAACTACACGTCGATTAAGTCCTAGAGCATCCCAACATCGGCGGGGAGAGGAAATACTATGCTTTCTTTGTATTTGACCCAGTGGTTGATGGCAATCGATTGCATATAAAGCGTGATATATCGCGAAGACATCCAATTGAACAAGAAAACGATCGACTCAAAACTAGCACCAAAAGTCGAGGTGCCATTTTTAAAAGTGTAAAAGGCGCCTTGTTTGTGACACTCAAATACTTCAAAAGCATTCAACAACTCTGGATGATTGGGGTGGGGCAGGAACAAGGAGTACTTCCTTCATATAGTAACTACTGCAAAATTTTATGTTTTACACCAGCTCCAATACTTGTCACAATTGCTAAATGGATACTCCTTTCCACGTTGGTTGGTACATACTTATAGCCGCTCTACTACCTGTGGATCCTCGACAAGTAACCCATACCAGCCTTATACCCTCCCTATACCCAGCCCAATGCAGTACCTGGCATATAAACTTACAGGATTGTATGAAGTTAAGATTTTTATTTCGATAATTGAGCATATCATCCCAAAATGGCACCAAAGCATTGACATGTACAAATAGACAACCAGAAAAACATACTGACAACATCAATTAGACAACAAATAACACCAAAAAGGTCAAAGAGAACACACTAGCAACAATCAAAATGTACCATCACCTTGACAGTTGCATGAATTTCATTATCCATGTTTGAGGTGCTTTAATATATCTTGCGACCTTTCTCATGCTGTATGAGGACTCACACCATGTGATACGAACATAACTCAAGGCATACCCCATGACCCAAGTATTGCATCACGAGATCCCGAGACCTTGCACGTGACACCGAAGCCCCAACACGTGAGGACGCCAGCCTTGGCACGTGATAGGGCTGTGTTTTGGGAATGTTTAATTTTAATAGACCAATTAGCTTCTAATATAAATAAGGTAATGAGGATTAATTGGGGATTGTGTGATTAAAATTGAGAACTGTATCTTCTTACTCTCTTTCGCTATCTCCTTCCCCAATTTTCTTCTTCTTAGTATACTATACGCCTATACTTACTACTTGTAATTACTCAGTACTTCCCTAGTAATATAAATCTTCATTGGATCCTTGATCAATGTGATTGTGATTGTTTGTTTGGATAGATTAATTTATTGATTGCTGGATTTGGTGTTTTGGGCATTGTTTGATTGTTAGATCTTATCATTTGGTATTAGAGTAGTACATTCTCAGCTTAGATCAATAATGGCAAACGATACCCGATCACAATCTTCGAATCGGGAATGGAGGAGTGGATGTTGTCAACGGTAGATCAGCATTGTACCACCGTTGAAGTTCAACAGATGTTTAGTGGGTTACCCGGTCAAATTGGGTCTTTGGTAGGGGCTTATAACCGAAACAACCCGATCCATTCTGCCAACAAACCTTCAGCATCTGATTAGACCCTCAGGTTTGCCGCTCTCCGTCTATTGATCCTCCAATCGATATTGTGTATGTGTTTGTTGCCAATGATTTTCTACCTACTTAACTAAAATTAATTTTCAAAGGCTTAATGGAATTGATGTTAAGGGGTGGTAGTATTGTTGCGAACGTTATATAAGACCTCCGAACTTGGCAAGGTTATACTCTCTGGCACAATGCCTATGAAGGATCATGGAATTGTTGGGTCACTATCCTGTGGGACATATACTCTACGAAAATTAGAGCCTGATTTTCTGATTTGGTAGACAATCCGCTGGCTGGTTTGGCCAAATTGAAGCATATCGGTGATTTGGGATCCTTGGGGAAGAGGATCAAATTGGCCCTTGCGAACAGCTCGATGCACTATCTCCCTGCAACCCTTTGAGCGAAATGCAGCAAAAGGAACAAAAATCCATGAACCGACCGAGTTGTTTATTTGAGTTCATTCGAGCTACTTGTAGTAGATGCAGATTGAATGAGATGCATAAAATTAGTATTTCCATGGCCGGACTGAGGGATGATTTGGTGAGTTGGATTAAGATGTTTAAACCTAACCCCCTCCAAGGTGCTATTGTGCTCGTGAAGTTACAAGATAAGAACTGTGCTTATATTGAGCGAATAAATATTGCCCCCATTCGTCCCCTTCCCGGTTCTACAAACCATTACAACGTGAATACCACCACAAAATAGCCCTTCACCCAACCGAACCTAGCTCTAACCCCTCGGCCTGACACCCCCGATACAACCTTAACCCACATAAAGGATCCGAGAGGAAGTCAACGCGCTTTGACTCTTCAAGAGATTGAGGAACATCGAGCTAAAAGCTTTGTGCTTTTATTGTCATGATAAATTCACTCCCGGGCACAACTATCAAAATGAAGAAGCATGTCCAACTTTTTTGAGTTGAAATTGATGAGGATACGGTGGATGGTGAAGAGGAGGTTTCCGACATTACTACAGATACCGAATGTGTAAAGCCGCAAATTTTGATTCACGCCTTAGATGGACTGAACACATGTCGCAGAATGAGGGTATAAGGCTACCATGGGAAGCGCATAATCAGTATTTTGATCAATAGGGGGAGCACACATAACTTTATTGATGCTTTGATTGCAAACCAGTTGGGCTGTGAGATTGATATTTCGAATCGATTACCCGTCATCGATGGGAAGCAATTGTTGAGCAAGGGAATGTGTCGAGATTTCAGGTGGCATGTTCATGATGCTAATTCTGTGTTAGATATTCTTGTAATTCCACTCTCAGGATGCCAATATGGTGCTTGGTATTTAGTAGTTATGCACAATAGGTAATGTACAGTGGGACCCTAAGGAGTTGATTTTGGAGTTCTCCTTGCACGGGAATCATTATAAGCTGCGGGGCATGAAGAGTAGTGGCTTGAAGAAGGTGTTGGGAAGTACTATAGCTCAAATCCTCACACAACTTGGGTCGGCTTTCGTACTGCTTCAACAAACTGACTATGAGGTGCATTTTTCAGCATCTCTGCAATAGGGGAGTCAGCTCAGCATGACCAACAGATTTGAATCAAGTTTTGAGTGAGTATTCCGATGTGTTCCAAGAAAATACAATGCTCCTGCCCCTTCACCCGGGCTTTGACCACAAAATACCGCTCAAAAAAGGGAGTAACCTGGTAAATTTGAGACTATACCGGTATCCAACCTTCTCATCCAAGAAATGCTTCAAGCGTGGTCATCCAAAATAGTTCGACTTCTTTCCGCAGTCTTAGTCCAAAAGAAAGATGGATATTGGTGACTTTATGTGGATTATCAAGGTTTAATCAAAATGACGATCAAGGACAAATACCCAATATCAGTGGTTGAGGAGCTGCTAGATGAGCTACACAGCCCTGTGATCTTTTGAAAGATTGACATTAGGTTTGGATATTAGCAAATTCTCATAGAGCCTCATGATGTACATAAGACCGCTTTTTTTACTCACTCTGGGCACTCTGAGTTTATCGTGATGTCATTTGGGTTAACCAACACCCCGTCTACATTTCAAGGAATTGTGAAAGAAAATTTTTGACCGTACTTAGGCAAATTTGTCTTAGCTTTCTTCCACGATATCTTGGTTTATAGTGCATCATGGTATGATCGTCTTGCTCATCTTTGGGTGGTGTTATCAGTACTAAGGGACAAGGGTTTCTTCACACGCCGCTCGAAATGCTTGTTTGCCGTTCCTTAAATTGAATATATTGGTCACTTCGTATCTTGACATGGCGTGTCAATGGATCCAAATAAAGTAAAGGTTGTGACCGATTGGCCCCAAGCTTATGACTTGAAACAATTGAGAGGATTTCTTAGTCTATCCAGTTATTATCGATGTTTCATACAAAATTATGGAGTTATAGCTCACCCACTCACCGCATTGCTTAAGAAGAACGCTTTTGAGTGGAATTTAGAAATTGAGGCTACCTTTTTGCAGTTGTAATGAGCACTGACGTTAGCTCTAGTATTGGCTTTACTGGAGTTCTCTAAGGAGTTTATTATCGAGACTGATGCTTCAAGAATGGGAATTTGTGCAGTTCTAAGCTAGGGTGATCGTTCCTCACATATATTAGTCGTACCCTTGCTCTTAAACATCAAGCGATGTCTATTTAGAGAGAGAACTTTTAGCAGTCATTTTCGCGGTGGATAAGTGGCAATAGTATCTTACAGGGAAACACTTCACCATCAGGATAGATCAATGGAGTCTTAAATTCCACTTGGAGCAGAAATTAGACATCCCCTTTCAGCATTTTTGGCTTTTGAAATTGATTGGATTTGATTACTATATCACTTATAAGAGAGGAACCGAAAACCGTGCCACCGATGCTCTATGTTATTCCAGGGTTGAGATTTTGTGTGTGGCCGTTTCATCTTTTTTTTATTTTTTATTTTTTTTTTTCAAAGAGCTCAAATAGCCTTATTATCCAAGGCAAGGAGATCCACTCAGTCGCACATCCAAAGTAATCATGGCACCACAAATAGCCAAGGTACAAAGGGACACTCATAATGGGTGCTGCACCCAAGATCCGACAGTACATTTTATTATGGTTGCATGATTCCGCCTTGCGTGGACATTTTAGGTATCAAGGCCACATATTCGCGCATTATGACATTGTTTTACTACAAGGGTCTCAAGTCTGACATCCACGCATATATCCGCGAATGCTAAGTTTGCCAAAGGTATAAGTATGAGGCAGCTGTGCAACTAGGGTTGCTCCAACTGCTCCCTATTCCTGTGACTTTTCGGAGCAACATATCACTAGATTTTATTGCGGGGCTTCCTCCTTCATGGGGATATACTGTCATTTTAATCGTCTTGGCAAATATGGGCATTTTCTACCCAAGCATCGCCCATATACCGTAGTTATAGTGCCTCAGCTATTCTTGGATTAGATTTATCATTTGCACGGCAATACTTGACAGTATCACTAGTGATAGAGACCCAATTTTTATTAACACCATATGGCATGAGTGTAATACCCTCTCCAATTAAATTAAGAATGTAAGTTTCGAGGACGAAAATTTTATTTAAGGTGGAAATGATGTAATACCTAGTCTAATTAAATTGGACTGAGTAATATAATATGTGAAACCTGGGATAATTGAACTGAATTAGGTATTATACTACAATTAGAACGCACTGTTATTTCGATTGGAATGTAAAATAATTAATATATATATATATATATAAAGAGTAGGGACCAAGTATGAGTGGGGAGCAAGCAAAAGGGAGTCAACTCCCGTGAGACGCAAGCAGAAGGAAGGAAAAAAAAAAAAAAAAAGACCCTATAAATACCCCAAGCCCCCCAACCTCTTCCTCCCAACTCTCTCTCTCGGCTCTCTCTCACTCCCCTCGCCTCGCCGATGGCTTAGAAGTTAAAGTCGTTGGATTTAAGCTAGTAATTGTAAGTATGCCATTTCCCCTACTTGTTTGTAAAGTAAGGAAATTACTTTAGATGACTTGATTTGTGTGACTTATATTTTGAATGATTTATTGGTTTGATAAAATAGGATTGGGCATATGTGTTTATGTGATTATGTGATTTATACTCTTATAAGTTGAATTATATTGGTTTATACATTGATTTAACATGTGAATTTCGAAGACGTTTTTAAGAATATGTGAATTTCAAAGGAGTTTTTACGAATATGGAAATTTGAAGGAGTTTTTATGAATAAGTGAATTTTGGAGGAGTTTTTACGAATATGTGAATTTCGAAGGAAATTATTGTGAACTTGTGATTTGAATTCGAAGGAAATTATTGTTAACTTGTGATTTGAATCCGGCTGTGCAAGCGTACGCGGGGGAGTCGTCCGAATCCCGGTACGTATGACGACGTGGGGGAGACGTTCGAATCCCGATCGTTACATAGAAGGAAATTATTGTGAAATTGTGATTTGAATTTGAAAGGTTTTGTGGGAAGAGCTTACAGATAACTACGTTGACCCTCCGGGGTCTGTCGACGATGTGAAATGTGAAATACGAAATGTAAAAAGTTGATATGTGACCCTGTCGCAGGAATAATACGGGCACATAGATCTATGTTCGATCCTATTGGATCTGTCGACTTAGAACCGGTTCGAATATGTGAAATGTGAACGTAGATCTGTGACCTGTCGCGGGAATAATACCGGCGGTAGTATTCGATGCATCTATAAGTTTTACCGAAAAAGCTTTTGTGAATGAAGTTTTACCAAAGTGCGTTTGCAAATTGATTTAAAGCATAAAGAAAAATCAGAGCCGTCGATCCTCGGATCGATTCCAAGGAGCTCGGTTTGGTATGGGACAGAACCTGCTCCGGAGTCGTGCTCAATCCGGTATGGGACGGACCGCGTCTGATGGCCGTATTTAAAAGAATAAAGTGATGATTTATGTTTCTTAGAGAATGTTCGAAGTAAAAGAGATTTTAATCATTTTACCAAAGACTTCTTGTGAAATGAAATGAATCATGTAACAATGAGTTGTAATATCATAACATGATTTTAAAGATGAATTGATTTTACTGGTTTTGATCAGAATTTTATCCGTTTTAAATAATATGACTGATCCGGGTAGGGAGTGTGGTGTACTTACTGAGCGCGTTGTTTGCTCACCCAATTCATTTACTTTTCAGATCAATAGCTCGTGGCAATTATAGAAGAATGAGGAAGGCAAAGCGCCGTATTGTTCCGAGAATTATGTCGGTTTCGAGGTTTAGATATTTAAATAAGTTCGTAATAGAATATGATGGAATATTTGAGTAATTGTAATTTTGAGCTTCCGCACTGTTAGATTTAAGTAGCTGGTGATGACGTTTTTGGATTTGATGTCATATTTGTTGGGAAAATTTATGGAAATTTGAGGAAATTTTGATCGAAAAATTCGGGCTTCGTACTATGATGTTGGGATTCATTGTAGTACGGTCGTGTAGCTCCCTTTGACTTAAGCCTATTCGGTATTATCGTTTGGGGGCATTACATAAAGTTGTATCATAGCCCTAGGTTATGAATTTTGGAGAAACTCAAGTGCGAAGATTTGGGCACTAGTTATGAATTTTGGAGAAAATTTAAGTGTTAAGTTGAAAGCCTTAGGTTATGAACCTTGGAGAGATTCAAGTGCTAAGATGAAAACCTAGGTTATGAATTATTGAAAATTTTGGGTGATAAGATGAATGACAGGTTGGTGTTATAAGAGCTTAATTATTAAGATATATGGATGATAAGATGAGGGTGTAGGATATTAATTATTGAGAATTTGAGTGATAAGATAAGTGACATGCTACTAATTATTGTGAGACTTGGGTGTTATGAGAGCTTGGGTTATTAATTGTTGAGGAACTTGGGGGGGTCAAGGTAAGTGACAAGTTATTGAGGAATTCTTGATATTAAGGAATTTAGGTGACGTAATCTAGTGTCTGCAACATCAACTATGGAATTTTAAGTGTGCTCTTTTTGATGAATCTAGGGGCTATAAAATGCGGTAGTAAGTCGGTGACTATATGATTCGACTATAACTCAGGTCGGGTTCCTTTGTTATAGTGTGGAGGTCATGGCATGGGTATAGTGGATTGAAATTTGCAATCAAAGAGATTGAAAAGAAGAATTTGAATGGGAATTTGTTGAACGATATTTTTATTTTGAGGAGTACTACTTACCCTAATATTGTCCAACTATTTGAAGTAATTAAGATTGGATTATCTTTCCTTGTGGGTTTTGTATTAAAATATTTATTGTGGGCTTTTGTTTTGTGAAGTAAATAATTGATGCTAAGGGTTTGGTTATACAAGATTGGGTATAAAGTGCGTTAATTGTTAGGCTGATAGAAATATAATTTTTTTAGGTTTTAGGTAAAAATGAAAGATTTAGTTTTACCTAATTGGGTTAAGATTAAGTTTCCTTTTTAAGGTATAATATGATCGTCGATCTATTATATAAAGACCGTGATTAAAATAAGAGACATGTGGTTAATAGCAGACTTAGAGTTCCTAGACATGAAGAATTTTGATGTGATTTTAGGGATTAATTAGTTATCTTCCTATCATGCATATTTGGATTGTTTTGGGAAAATGGTAGTGTTTCAAATCCTAACCTCCCATAGTTTGTTTATCATTGAAACAGTTTAGATTTCTCTATGGAGAGTCAAGACTCTGAGACTCCTCTTAGGATTACTTAAGCCTTGAATGCTAGAAGATACCTGAGAAAAGAATGTCAAGGATTCTTTTGTCATGTATATGATAATAGGAGGGATGATATGAAGTTAGATGAGATTCCCATTGTCAGGGAATTCCTTAATATAATAGGGAGATTAAGTTTGAAATTGATCTGATGCCTGATAATGGACCTATATTCAAGCTCCTTATAGAATGGCTTCTCTAAGCTAATATTCAATGATAGGTGTTGTTATAACAGAATTAATTTCTCTATTTGATTCACTTGAGTTGTATGATCTTTTGAACCTATTAAGGTTAAGGAGTGTATGGAGAGAATGAGAATTTAAAAGTATTTCCATGATTTAGGGGAGTTCCCTAATGTGCCTCATGATGACGTTCATAAGTTACCTCCTGAAAGAGAACTTGAATATAGTGTGGAACTTGTAACCAGTACCAAATCGATCTCAAAGACACTCTTTAGAACAACACCAATTCAATTGAAGATAGTGAAACCTTGAGTATGGAAATCGCTTGATAAAATAAATTATACCTAGTATCTTACTTTGGAAACACCTGTTAAATTATGGAAACAAAAGATGACAATATGAGTTTCTATTTTGGTTCCCTTGCGTTGAACTAATTAGTTACTAGCGCATGTGTATTCTTTGGAATTAATTCGAGGCCATTGTTAGTTCATAGTGGTGCCTAAAGATATGGGAAGAATTGGAGCCTATGTGCATCATGAGTTTTTTGTAAGTTCTTTGGGTTGACAAATACATGTGTTATGTTTAGGACTTAGATAATAAGGTATTTAAGCCTTGTTGAGATAAGTTTTTGTGGTCTTTATTGATAATATTTGGGGTACCCAAATAGTGAAGATGAGTATGAAAGGCATTGGACAATAGTCTTGCAGACTATTTGTGAGATACGACTAAATGGAAAGTTAAAGAAGTGTGAGTTTTGGTTATCTAAGGTTTCCTTTCTAAGGTATGTGATATTTAAGAATGAGATATAAGTAAATCTTCAAAGAGTTGAAGGAATCATGAATTAGCTAAGACCAATGACCATAACAAAAGCTGAGAGTCTCTTTGGTTTTGCGAGGTATCATAAAAGATGCATGTAAGATTTTGCTAAATTGACTATGCCTCTTACTGGATTGACTAGAAGATAAATATTTTGAATGCAAAGACTTAGTAATTGCTTAGTTGTAATTTAATGTGGGTAAATAATTGCCTATGCCATGAGGCAACTCAATGGAAGCCATATGAAGAGAGTTTTTCTATCCATGACCTTGGGCTACCTGCGATGGTATTTGCATTGAAAGTTTGGATGCACTATTTATATGAGAGGGCATGTGAAATGATCATAGGAACTTGAGGTATATTTGTACTCAAAAAGAGGTAAATGTGATACAATATGGATAGCTAGAGTTGTTTTTGGATTATGGATTGCACATAAATTTATCAATTGGATAAAGCAAATATGGTGATTGATGTTTTAAGTAGGGAAAGAGTAAGAAATTTGGCTTGAATGAGCATTACTCGGTTCCATGTTATTAGTGACTTAAGGAAATGCTAGAATTAAGGTAGAATGGAAGTGAGATACAACTTTGTTACAAGCTATGGTTGTACGCCCTATATTGGAAAACATTAAACGGGCAAGTTATATTTACTCCTTGGTGATTAGAATCCCAAGCCTAAGTAGTTGTGATGGTTTTAGAATTGTGCAGTGGAAGTGTGGTGAATGGAAGAGTATAAGACTTAGCGTTGTTGATCTTAAGTTTAATGTGGATCAAAAAGTTCTCATACCTTGAAGAGATTTTGCAAAGATATGGGCAAGTTATAATTTGGATGACAATAAGCAGAAATGGATAGTAGTGCATATTACACATTATTGATTGTCATAGGATATCGTGTCTTCATTAATTCAGAAATTGAGAATTGGGTTTAATATGAAGTAGGTACCTAGATTTTGTTGGAAATGAAGATAAGTTTCGAGGACGAAACTTTTATTTAAGGGAGTGAGGATGTAATACCCTGTCTAATTAAATTAAGAATGTAAGTTTCGAGGACGAAACTTTTATTTAAGGTGAAAGGATGTAATACCCAGTCTAATTAAATTGGACTGAGTAATATAATATGTGAAACCTGAGATAATTGAACTGAATTAGGCATTATAATACAATTAGAACTCACTGTTATTTTGATTGGGATATAAAATAATTAATAAATATATATATTAAAAAAAAGAGTAGGGACCAAGTATGGGTGGGGAGCAAGCAAAAGGGAGTCAACTCCCGTGAGAAGCAAGCAAAAGAGGGAGAAAAAAAAAAGACCCTATAAATACCCCAAGCCCCCCAACCTCTTCCTCCCAACTCTCTCTCTCGGCTCTCTCTCACTCCCCTTGCCTCGCCGGTGGCTTAGAAGTTAAAGTTGTTGGATTTAAGCTAGTAACTGTAAGTATACCATTTTCCCTACTTGTTTGTAAAGTAAGAAAATCACTTTAGATGACTTGATTTGTGTGACTTATATTTTGAATGATTTATTGGTTTGATAAAATAGGATTGGGCATATGTGTTTATGTGATTATGTGATTTATACTCTTATGAGTTGAATTATACTGGTTTATACATTGATTTAACATGTGAATTTCGAAGAAGTTTTTACGAATATGTGAATTTCGAAGGAGTTTTTACGAATATAAAAATTTGAAGGAGTTTTTACGAATAAGTGAATTTTGGAGGAGTTTTTACGAATATGTAAATTTCGAAGGAAATTATTGTGAACTTGTGATTTGAATTCGAAGGAAATTATTGTGAACTTGTGATTTGAATCTGGCTGTGTAAGCATACGCGTGGGAGACGTCCGAATCCCGGTCGTTACATAGAAGGAAATTATTGTGAAATTGTGATATGAATTTGAAAGGTTTTATGGGAAGAGCTTACAAATAACTACGTTGACCCTTTGAGGTCTGTCGACGATGTGAAATGTGAAATACGAAATGTGAAAAGTCGATCTGTGACCCTGTCGCGGGAGCAATACGGGCACATAGATCTATGTTCGATCCTATTGGATCTGTCAACTTAGAACCGGTTCGAATATGTGAAATGTGAACGTCGATCTGTGACCCTCTCGCGGGAGTAATACCGGCCGTAGTATTCGATGCGTCTGTAAGTTTTACGGAAAAAGCTTTTGTGAATGAAGTTTTACCAAAGTGCGTTTGCAAATTGATTTAAAGCATAAAGAAAAACCAGAGGCGTCGATCCTTGGATAGATTCCAAGGAGCTCAGTTTGGTATGGGACAGACCCTGCTCCGGAGTCGTGCTCGGTCCGGTATGGGAAGGATCGCGTCCGATGGCCGTATTTAAAAGTATAAAGTGATGATTTATGTTTCTTAGAGAATGTTGGAAGTAAAAGAGATTTTAATCGTTTTACCAAAGACTTCTTGTGAAATGAACTGAATCATGTAACAATGAGTTGTGATATCATAACATGATTTTAAAGATGAATTGCTTTTACTGATTTTGATTGGAATATTATCTGTTTTAAATAATATGCATGATCCGGGTAGGGAGTGTCGTTTACTTACTGAGCACGTTGTTTGCTCACCTAATTCATTTACTTTTCAGATCAATAGCTCATGGCAATATTAGAAGAACGAGGAGGGCAAAGCGCCGTATTGTTCCGGGAATTATGTCGGTTTCGAGGTTTAGATATTTAAATAAGTTCGTAATAGAATATGATGGAATATTTAAGGTATTGTAATTTTGAGCTTACGCACTGTTAGATTTAAGTAGTTGGTGATGATGTTTTTGGATTTGATGTAATATTTGTTGGGAAAATTTATGAAAATTTGAGGAAATTTTGATCAAAAAATTCGGGCTTCGTACTATGTTGTTGGGATTCATTGTAGTACGGCCGTGTAGCACCCTTTGACTTAAGCCTATTCGGTATTAATGTTTGGGGGCGTTACAATGAGCTCTTTTCACAATGAGGAGCACAAGTCAACATGTCTTCTTCTTACAATCTGTTTACACCCTAATTTCGAAGGAGCTGGGACGACGCCATTTTAGTAAAAATGCCACGCGCTTATCATGTGAGGTCCTCCTTGAGGAGAGTTAGACCTTTAGATACTAGGATAATGGCATCTCAAGCCCAAGTTCTTGATAAGTTTGTCACCCTAACAAGGGTATTAGCCACTTGAGGCTCAAGATGGTTGAAGGGTAAAAAGAGCTCAAGCTCAAGGGACTACCAAAAAGGCTGTAAGACAGGTGGTTTTCAAGCTCGAGATAGTTACTTGAAGCGTAATTTCACATGCATGGGCTTCACGCTTAATCCAAGAGAACGTGGGGCATCTAGAAGAGACTTCCACTGCAAAAGCGGATGTGGGCTTCAAGAAATACGCTCGAGTACCAAATCCAAGGCAAGTTCAGCTTGGTGGCTTGACAATGGAAGAAAATGCTACGAAAGTAGTGGCAGCCATTATTTAGTTTTTTTATAAATAAGCGACTCTATTTTGGTCCAAATCAGTACATACACTCACACAAAACTTCTTCAAGTTTTCTTTATTGCACATTTGTGCTTCTTTACCCAGGAGTAGCGTAACTCAACTTAGTCGAGCACATTGTTATACTTGCTTCTTCAGTAATATAGTGCTTCGGGCATCATGAATAAACTCTTTTTTTGAATCTGTTCCCAAATGACAAGTTAAGATTTGAGGCTTTAGTTTAAGGCTTTGACGGCCAAGGCTTGACATTGATTGCTTTGGTCTTAACACTATTGTCATTGCTTGATAAGTCAGGTGAGCTTAGGTTTCCGCCATTGTTTAGGGCTTTAACGGCCAAGGCATGATCTTGATTGTTTTGGTCCTAATCCAGTGACCAAAACAAGGTTCTATCTAAATCTTGTCAGACCTTAATTCTCGTTCGAGTTATTATAAATCAAGGGTCTAGGCCTAAAAATCTTTAGGCACGGGTTTGTAAGTGGACTTTTGAGCTCTTGGATTTGTTTCCACTCTAGTTTCTAACTTTCAAGTTTACAACGAAAGGTGTCTGTGGGCCTTGCTCCGTCATTGTAACTATCACTTGAGTTAAGCTCATATTCCTTTAATTTTCTGTTAAAAAATATTAAAAAACCATGAAAAGATATCAAAAAAAATCTTTTTAATTGAAGCATAAGTAGAACTTGCGAAATAAATGAAGTTAGATACACCAAAATATCACCTCCTTTTCTCCAAAAACCGTGAGTGGCTGTGGTTAAGGACATGCAGTCTGAATTTAGGCTCACTTCCTATTTGCAGTAAGTCCCTTTTGCACGTTTGTTTACATTTGTATTTACGACAACCATGTCACACTTAATAACAAATAAATATAGCAAACACGCCTTTTGGCGGCTATAGTGAAAGGCTTAAAACAAGACTTCTTGTTTTCAACCCTATCGTGGATTACCAAAACGTAATCTTAGACCATCGCCGATGTTAGAACCAGGAGATCCAGTGTTCTCGAGCATGAGGAGCCAGAAGGCCTAGCCTTGACTGGGTCCCCACTTGAGCACCCTCTTGAACACAGCCCTGTATAACGAGGGGATGAAACCAGTCACAACTGTGGCAATGCAAGTGGCGGTGATGAAGACATCCCAGAAGACGAACGTATTAGGCTTAATGGTTATTATTGAAAGAGTTTCATGGCTATGCTCAAATGTTGTTTAGAAATCATGGACCAAAGGGTTCAACAAGCTGTGAAAGAGGCCTTTGAGAAACAGCATGCTAAAACAGAGCACACTTTAGCGGCCTAGCTTGAAAACTCTGCCACCGTGAGAGCCATGATCAATGATGTTGGAACCTCAATGAATGAAAGGGTTCATAGAGTAACTGACAAAATCTTGGTTGAGATGAACTCAACCTAGCCTCCTACTGCTATCCTTATCGCTAAGGACGTAGCAAGACAGAAAGTGGTTGAGGTCGAGCCTATCTTGGTTAGATAAGTTGAGGCTCATAATGGCTTAGTTCAAGCAGTTAAAGAGGATAACAGGCAACTCAGGCCTGTACATCCTTCATCAGTTACAAACCAGATACCCCCATGACGCTTCCTTGAGCTCATGGCCACTAGTTGCTCAGGTTGACTACATAGTCCCTGAGAGAATGGGAAACCCAACTGTGGCTATCACAAGTGTCACACACTTGAAACCCAGCCATAGGAATGACAATGTGCCCCTTGAAGTTGCTAGACCTTCGAATCAAGGACTCTCTCTAGCTTCGAGGGATCTCAACCCCAATATGCAAATGTCACCTGTGCTTGAGACAGGGGGACATAACTATTCATACTCTCAAGTTGGAGAGGTTGCCTTGAGGCCCACTCAAAGCCTTGAAATTGGTATACAAGGACAGGTACCCACTTCTAGGGACTAGGCTTTTCCTCTTAGACCTCTTCATACTTATCAAATTGGGGGGCAAGCTAACCATCCACATCCTTAGGACCAAATCTTAGGTATTGATCAAGCAAGGATGAACCAACAGCCTACTAATGTAGGAGTGCCCTTAGGCATGCCATATAACCCAGGGTTTGATGGAACATACTTCGTGGCCAATCAAATGCATGGCAAAAATGATGAAGGGGGTTACCTCGGGTGTGGGGGGCAACAATGGTTCCCACACTTGATTGTAATGGGAGCTCCAGAGTATCCTGCTGATCTCCCTGAAGACACTCAAGCACTTAGGGGCCAATGGCAAGCACACAACCATGTGCCTAACCTACCCCCTCCAAGAACAATTGGCCGCCCTTATCAAACAGATGTATGGGCCAGGCCTCACGAGGGTTAGCAAACCCTTGTATAATAAAACTTACCATGATTATATTGATAGGGATTATCCTTTCTCTCGAGGATACAAAATCCTCGAGTTCACCCTTTTCTCAAGAGAAGATAGTGTGTTGCCCCTTGAGCATTTGGCAAGGTTTACTTGCCAATCTAGAGAAGCGGCTGATAATCAGTATCTCAAACTTAGGCCTTTCCCTAGTTCTTTAATAGGGATCGCTTTTCAATGGTATATTAGCCTACCATCTAATTCCTGTTACTATTGGGATGACATGGCCAGGCAATTCCAAGCCTAGTTCCCAAGAATGGAGCTAAGAACTTCCATGTCTGACTTGGCTTGAATGAAACAAAAACTAGGAGAATATGTGGAAGATTACATTAATCGGTTCAAGAGAGCTAGGATAAAATGCACTGTAGCCCTTTCTGAAGTTGAATATGCCAAACTAGACTTGAATGGCTTGGGTATTGAATTTAGGAAGGAGTTTGAGGGCTCAAACTTCATGATGCTCCTACAGCTGGCAGAAAGTGCGGCTATATACGAGCAGAGGTGGCTAGTGGGCCGGCCGAGCCGGCCCCCGGCGTGTTGGAGGGTAGAAACCCCCCAAAATTTAATGTTAAAAACATATGAGGGTGGGAGGATTTGAACCCCAGACCTCTCGCGTGTTAAGCAAAGCCCACACTATATGAGCTACAACCTTTTTAGGATATATTAGACTAAAGAAAGTATTAAATTATATATATCTCAAAAAAAAGAGGTGACCATCCGAGCTTTATATAGTTTGTTTATACAAAAATATTTTGAGATATATATGTTTACAAAAAATATTAAATTAAACACAGAGGTAGTTGTATTAGATATGGGTATGCCTTATATAGTTTGTTTATGCAATAAAATTAAAAAAAAATTTGGAGCTCACATAGTAAGTGGTAAGGCTTATATGTTAGAGGTATGGGGTTCAAATCCCTTTTGTGTCAATTTTTTGTCAAATTTTTTGTAAAATATATTAAATTGTGTTTTTACCGAATAGAATTATAAATAAATTGTAGCTCACATGGTAATGTTGTGCTTTATATGTTAGAGGTATGGGATTCAAATCTCATTAGTGTTATTTTTGTGTCCAATTTTTCTGATATTAAAAATAAAAAAAAAAAAAACTGGGGGGTTGGGGGGGCCAAAATTAATGTGAAAAACATATGAGGGTGGGAGAATTCGAACCCTAGACCTCTTCCATGTTATGCAAAGCCCCTACCATATGAGCTACAACCTTTTTGTGATATATTAGGGTAAAACAAATATTAAATTATATATATCTCAAAAAAAGGGGGGTGACCATCCGGGCTTTGTATAGTTTGTTTATAAAAAATATTTTGAGATATATATGTTTATAAAAAATATTAAATTAAATACAGAAACAGTTGTATTAGGTATGAGTATGCCTTATATAGTTCATTTATCCAATAAAATCAAAAAAATATTGGAGCCACATGGTAATTGGTAAGGCTTACATGTTAGAGATATGGGGTTCAAATCCCTTTTGTGTCAATTTTGTGTCAAATTTTTGTAGAATATGTAAAATTGTATTTTTACCAAATAAAATCACAAAAAATTGCAGCTCATATGGTAATGGTGTGGTTTATATATTAGAGGTATGGGGTTCGAATCCCAATAGTGTAATTTTTGTGTCCAATTTTCGTGATATTTAAAAAAAAAAAAAAATCTAGGAAGGGGGGAGAGCCAGGCCAGCCCGGCCCTATCTGGTTGGTTTACTGTGAGGCCTGGGCTCGGCCTATTTGAGGGCCAAGCCTAGTCCAATCCGGCTTGCAGCCACCTGTATCTATATACGAGGTTGTCTTAATAGAAGAAAGCCTCAACAAAATAACGTGTATGGAACCTACGTACACTATTTAATTGAAGAGGATGAGGATGCTCCCTATGAAATTGACCTTGCTGAGTACATCAAAGAACCTCCTATGGTTTATAATCTTTGGGTCAAGAAGGATATGAAAGCCAGGAAGTCATATCAATCCCAAAACTCCAGGAAGTACTCATTTGAGGAACCGATGTCATATATGATAGGCTTGAGGCAAATAACAAACTCAAGATTAGGGGCAAGCACAGAAATCCTGACCGCAATTCAACAAAGGGAAAGGTATACTGTAAGTGGCATGATTTGTTGACTCATTCAACAAAGAACTATGTGATTTTTAGAAAAGTGGTCCAAGATGCCATTGGGGCAACTTTATTGACACTTTTGCTAAAAATGATCACTGTAGTGTCCAAACTAATACTTTCCCCCTCTATAGGAGAAACATGGTTTTGAACGATACTCAAAAGGCACGAGTGGCAAACAATCTATTTGAAAGGTTGGTTATTGAGGGAATATTAAGGTTATAATGCTTGTGCGTACACTTGATGATGGAATTTGGTGTTGGCACATTACTGAACTCCATCTCGCGAACAATTGTTCGGTTTTGAAGAACTTGCTGATCAAGCTCAGCAACAAATCAACCATCACTCTATCAGTGGCTGAAGAGTTGGCTACGAAAATCAGTTTTGATCATGGACGCACTCAGAGCCTTACAAATTGAGAAAAAATATCTCAAGATTTGGAGAAGGCATCCTAGAAGGCATGCCGCCATTGTTGTGGGAAAATACAAGAAGCAGTGAAGAAACTCAAGCTGCTTCCCCAGTATATTTCCCCCGTTGATCCGCTTTTGGAATTGAAGATGCCATTTGAGAAGTCCCGCATGTACGAGCCTACTGAAGATCCCCCTTCAAAGGCCCAAATCATCATGGGGACTGTACACCCAAGGAGGAATCCAAAATACCACCTACTTCATGTTGACTCCAATAAGGGACCATAACAGTAAGGAAATCAACCTTCTAGGGTCCGTTTTGGTAATGTTTGGAGAAGGAATCACCTCAAGCAAGAGGGCTAGGTCCCTCTAGCTTTACTCGAACTTAAAAGAGAGAGTAGTTGCGAAAGAAAATAGCACAACGAAGAGCTTTGCTTGATACTTGCTTGACTAGGCTCTCTAAAGAGGAAGCTAGAGTCTACAAGGGAAGGAAAACTAAGCCTATGGATCTCGAGGATCCAGTTACTGAGCCTAGATCTTTTACCACTACCGGTAAGAGGGAGCCACATAAGAAGCTTGAGAGATGGACTAGTCTCTCATCTTCTGAAGGAAAATCTTGGTGGGATCAGCTCGCCAAGAATTCATTGGCTCAAAGATCATCAGATGATGACAAGGAGTATAGCCCCTTTAGCATCAACTTAATGGAACCTCTAGACCATGTTAAGCCAACATGGTCTGACATAGATAATGATTTCCACGAAGAAGATTTCCCCAACCTATAGAGGAATATTAAACTCCAGGGATAAGGCTAAAGGACCAACCTCAAGGTCAGGACATGCTAACTGATGGCAGTCCTTAAAAGTAAGATCGAGATGTGCCAATAGATAGCAGTCCTAAGAAGGAAGCAAATCAAAGGGTCCATATACAATTTGGAATGCTTCCTAAGAAGGTTGATGTTAGAAATGTCCTACTCCTTCCATTGGAGTTCATGGAAACTAATTCTCAAGAAGGCCTTGAGGGAGATTTGATAGCATTAGACAAAAATCCTCAGGTGGAGCTTATAGCTGAAATAATAGCTACCAAAGATAACAAGCCATTCATAGCTTGCTCTAATTTTGTTTAGGCAAAGTTCTATGAAGATGGCGTGGGACTAATTGATGTCAAAAGGACCCCTCCTCAGTCTACTATAACACCAAGAAATGATGGCCATCTTTGACAGCGCACTTACTGAAGCTAAGGTTGATCAAGTGGTCGTGGAGTTAGAAGACAACTTTTGGGGATGCATGAGAGCACTTTTTGATGAAGGAGACCTCCAAGGCACACCAGAAGCCTTATGTGGAGGAGCCAACACCTCCCAGTAATGGTCCAGAGGACCAATTATGGGTTGAGCAGCCATTTGATGGCCTCGAAGTCCAAATGACATAAGAAAAAGAGCTAAAGCTATTTGACTTAGGAGCACCGCCGGCTAAGATGGAGGATTAGAGGCCTGAGTTCAAGACCCGCTCCTCAATGTTAACTTGGGCTCAATAGAAGACCCAAGACCAACCTATATGAGTGCTGTAATTCTTGAGGAGCAGAGAAAGTAGCATTTGACCTTACTTCATGAGTTCAAGGACTGCTTTGCTTGGAATCATCATGAGATGCCTACAAAGAGAGGTGGTTGAGCATAGGCTTCCTATCAAGCTAGGCTCAAGTCCCATCATTCAGGTCCAGAGAAGGATCTCCCAAGAAGTAATTGATTTGGTTAAAGAAGAGATTAAGAGACTCTTAAAGGCCAAATTCATCAGGATTTCTAGTCATGTAGAATGGTTGGCACCATAAAAAAGAATGGCAAATTTAGAGTTTGTATTGATTTCAGAGATCTAAATAAAGCCACCCCAAAGGATAAATACCCATTGCCAATAATTGATGTGCTCATTGATTTAGCCTCAAGGCATGAGGTCTTATCCTTAATGGATGGCTATTGTGGGTACTACCAAGTTATGACTGCTTCGGAGGATACCCACAAAACAACTTAAAATGTCCTGGGTCAATAGGGACCTTTGAGTGGGTGGCTATGCCATTTGGCTTAAAAAGCGCCGGTGCCACCTACCAGAGAGCCATGAACATGATCTCATTGGCAAGGCCATGGAAGTCTACATAGATGAAATCGTGGTCAAATCGAAGTCCCAAGTCAACACTTGAAAGACTTAAGACGTTCCTTAGAATGAGGAACAAAGGGAGACAAGAGTGTCATAAGCTCATGCATGAGAGGGGGGGGGGGGGGGGGGGGGGGGGGGGGGGGGGGGGAGGTGTGGATGGACTTTCGCCCACTGGGCTGTGTGTGTAGGCACGTGGGTCAGTGGCTTTAGGTGGGATCGACGGCACTCCACTTGCTAGCACTACCTCTCCCTGGTGGAGGTGTTTGCTGGTCATTTTGGTGGCCGAAGGAGGGTGGAAAAAGAGAGAGAGTGTGTTAGGGTTTCGAGATCGTGGGTGGTGGCATAGGACGCGTTGGCTTGCTTTTTTGAAGGGCCTTTCACCCGCGAGGCTTCCTTAGCGGTTCCTCTCTCCTCCCGTCATTCTAGTGGTGGTTTGGCTGTGCCTGGTGGTGGGCGTGGTGGTGCGGCTTTGCTTTCTCTCTCCTCTCGTCCTCTCAGGTTTTTGGAGCTTTTCTCTCTAAGATCTCTACTTCTGTTTTGCTGTTTGGATATTGTGACTGCATCGATGGGTGGTGTTAGTTTTGGCCCCTTATTTGTGGTTGTGGGGTGGCGCTTGTTGGCGTCACCTAAACCCTATCTTTCTAGGGTTTTCTCAGTGCTGTTTCCTACTGTTTTTGGATTGATTTCTTATGTACCATGTCTGAGGTACATGAGGACATGGCCTTAGCGATGGTTTCAGGGCCATCATATGAGCGTGAGGGTTCTCCCTCTTGGGCGGACCATGTTTGGTCTACCTCTCATGATACTCTTCAGTTTACTCGTCCTACATTTTTCAATGGCAATGTTGTGGGGTTTGTCCCGAGTGAGGTTGCTGCCACCACGAATGACAAATGGAAGCGGTGTTTGGTAGGTAGTTTGATAGGCGAGTGTCTTACTTATTCTTTTGTGTAAGAGATTGCGCATAAACTTTGGGGTGACAAGGGACTTGAATGAGTTCTTTCATATGGTGAGATCTACATGTTTTAGTTTCAGTCTAAGGACTCGAAAGAGTTTGTGCATGTCTCTTAGTCTTTGGAAGGAGGGGTATGTGCCTAGGAAGGACTATTTGAAGGCCTCGGTTCGGATACACATTTATGGCTTACCTCTTACCGTTTGGAAGCCGTCTGGGATTAGTGTTGCATGTAGCATTGTGGGTGTTCCTCTGTTTATGGACAAAGTGACAGCCGATCGAATTATCTCGGTTATATCCCGGTCTATGCTGAGATAGAGGTGAAATCCCCTATTCCTAGGATGACATACGTTGACATAGATGGGCTTCAGTATAAGCTCACTATCTCATATGAGGCTATGCTGAAGCATTGTGCTACGTGCATGGTCTTTGGTCATACCTGGCAACCTCGAGGTGACGGTGCTTCTAGTTCCGTGATTAATGAGGTAGGTAAGAAGAAAAAAATGAAAGAAAATCATAAGAAAAAGGCCCCTAATGATTCGGGCACTACTCCTATGGAGGCTTCCTTGGCTGTGCCGGTGGCGGCGCCCATGGTGGAGTCGGATGTGGGTGCTCCAGCTGGCGAGCCCTAACTGTAGGGGATGTGGCTGGCTGGAGGCCTATGATTGTTGGTGGTGTTTGGGTTGCTGAGGGAGGTTTGCCGTTGAATTTGGGGATCCTTGTTGAAGGGGGTGCATTGCCTGCTGCTTGTTGCCCAAGGCACCCTGTGGCTCGTTCTAGGCCCAAGGCTGTCTGGGCCCTCTTCGAGCCCAGCTCACACAAGAAGTGGGCCTGTGCACCCCTCCTCCACTTGCCCTTCTGTGGGCCGGGACTAATAATAGGCCCCTCTTTGGGTCTACCTTTGCCTTGATGCGGTCCTTGCGAGGCCAGTTGTGGGCCTAGCTCTTGCTCCTGGGGAGGTGCCTAGCATCCACTTGGCCGAAAATGGTGGCTAGCCATTGCCACCTTTAGCAATGGCTAAGGTTGGCTTGTCGGACAGCCCGACTATGGGTAATGGAGGGGACTTCTTCGATCCCGCTCGCAAAGTCGCCTTGCTCTGAGTCATGCCATGCCCAAGCCACAAGTGTGTCTCGCGCCTCTGAGTGCAGCTGTAGGTCCACTGCAGGCACTCAGCGGAGTGTTTGTTTGTCTGAGGATTTGGATCGTGCCATTGTTCCCTATGAGATTAAGGCGGGTCAAGATGCTCTTGTTGGGGTTACGAAACCTGCTGCTTGTTTTGAGAACTGATTGATGCCTAGTGTGGTGTCGCCGAATCGGTTTGCTTGTTTGTCAGAGGAGCATGCGGGTGAGACAGGGTGTTTCGCATCCTACTTTGGTTGATCGTGGTGTAACATGCTTTAAAGCGGCCATAGGTGGCTATGGGTTCACGTTAGTCCTATTTTCTGATGATAGTTTGTTGGAATTTATGGGGTTTTAATAACTCCAACTTTGTTATTGCTATTCGCGATTGGATTTCCTCCAATTGCCTTTATTTGGTTGGTTTGGTCTAGACCAAAACTAACCCTGTTGATATTGAGATGGCTGTTGCTCGTTGTGCTGATGGGTGGTAGTTTATGTTCAGAGGTGTGTGGGGCTCTTGGTGCCATATTGTCGTGCTTTGGGATCCTAGTTTTTATCATGTCACGAAAGTGTAGGGTGGGGACCAGTGTCTGACCTGCAAAGTTTCTGATCTTCAGGGAGATGTTAGCATTGTAGTTGCATTTGTCTATGGCTTTAACGAGCTAGGGCTGCATTAGGATCTTTGGAGGTATATTCGAGGGGCCAGCGTGGTTATTTGGGAGTAGCCTTAGATACTCCTTGGAGACTTTAGCACTATCTTGAGTCCTAGTGATAGGAGTGGTGGTCAGGACAATTGGCCTAGCCACATGGACGACTTTCGAGACTGCGTTTATAGAGCTGAACTCTCTATTCTTTCATATAAGGGGCTGCATTATACGTGGTCTAATAGGGAGGATGGGGATGCTCTTATTCTTAAGCATCTGGACTGTTGTTTGGTGAGTGTGTACTTTTCCTACTTCATCAGTTGAGTTCCTTCATCGTGTGAGACCTGATCACTATCCGTTTGTTGTTAGAGGGCTTGGAGAGCATCGCACATCATGGCTCCCTTTCAAGTTCTTTAACTTCTAGACCAACTATGAGGAGTTTCTTCCTATGGTAAGGAGGGTGTGGGAGTCTCATATTGAGGGTATGCCTATGTTTTAGCTCACTGAAAAGCTGAAGCAGTTGAAGGGTGAGTTGAAAGCCCTTAATGCTAGGCATTACGGTGATATCTCGGTCAGAGTGATGGTAGTGAGGGACGCCTAGGCTTTAGGCCAGCAGGCTTTAAATGCTGATCCTGAGAGTGTGACTATTGGGGCTGAGGAGCGTTGCCAATCTTGAGAGTACTCACGCTTGTGTAGGGATGAGGAGGTTTTCTATCATCAGAAGTCTCTCATCTAGTGGCTTTCCTTAGGTGATCAAGGTACCCGGCTCTTCCGTAAGTCTATCGTTCATCTAAGGGCTAGGAGCTGGATTTCTATCATTGTTGGTTCAGACGGCTTGAGGACCTATGATGAGGGAGAGATCTCGGAGGCTGAGGTTTCTTACTTTCAGGAGTTTTGACTGAGTTGAATGGCCCGTTATGTGGGTACAATTAGGTCCCTTCCAGGCCTGTTTATCTAAGGATCAGGCTAGATCTTTGACTCTTTCGATCTATGATGCAGTGGTGAGAGATGCCCTTTTCTCAACAGGTGATGATGGGGCTCCGGGCCCTAATGGCTACACCTCCCTCTTCTTCAAGAAGGTGTGAGGTGTTGTTGGCCGTGATGTGGTGACAACAGTTCACTCTTTCTTCCAGTCAGGGCGCATGCTGAGTGCCCTAAACACTATCCATACCAATTTCATTTCTATTCTCCACCTTCTCTAACTATTGCCCGATCTCCTGTTGCAATGTGACCTATAAGTGTATCACAAAGATCATTGCTAACAGGCTGAAAGGGGTTTTTCCCTTTCTGATTGATGACTCATAGTCTTCCTTCGTTCCTGGGATAAGGATTTCAGACAACATTTTGCTTGCTCTGGAGTTTATGCGGGTCTATCATCATCAGGTGTCACCTTGGTGTGCCTCGAAGGTTGATGTTCGTAAGGCTTTTGACACAGTGCGATGGGACTTTATTCTGACTACTATGTGTTGTATGGGTATCCTCGGGGTTATGGTTGGTTGGGTGCAGGAGTATCTTTCCATAGCTTGGCTCTCTGTTACCATCAATGGTGAGCTCCAAGGGTTTTTTTGGCACTAGTCAGGGCATTCGCCTAGGGGATCCTCTTTCCTCCTACTTGTTCGTCATTGCTGTGGAGGGTTTACGAGGTTCGTGTGACTATTACCGCGATTTCATTTTCACCCACACTTCTATGCTAGCTCTCTCATATTTGCTTCGTTGATGATCTGATGATTTTTAGCCAAGCTGATGAGTGTAGTGTTTTGGTTATCCTAGAGACTTTGGATCGCTTTGCTGTGCTTTCAGGACTTTCCTCGAATGTAGCAAAGAGTATTGTTTTCTTTACCAGGGCTAATTCTGAGGCTCAGTAGTCTATCTTGGACATTCTTAGTTTCAAATTAGGGCACTATCCGGTCAGGTGTTTGGGGGTGCCGCTTATCACTTCGAAGCTTTGGTTCATTGACTATAAGCCTCTTTTAGATGGCATCCTTGCTCGCATCCAGCTCAGAACTTCACACGCTCTCTCTTATGCCGGTCGTTTATAGTTGATTCGGTTAGCGTTGTTCTTTATCTAGTTTTATTGGTCCTCTATCTTCATTCTCCCGAAGTTAATGATCAAGAAGATCGAGTTAATTTTTTTTTTTTTTTTTAGTAAGTCAGTGTGAAAATATCATATATGTACAAGTCTACTAGGGGCATACCCCAAGCCAAGGCCCAAGGCCTACATCAATGAATCAATCCGAAGAAAGAAATCAAAACAACGAAATCAAATGCCAATATGGCCAAACAAAAAGGACAAAGCCAAAAAGCAAAAAATATAAAGCTAGCGCTCAATCCCCCACTCCTGCAGAAGCTGTGAGTGATGATGCGCACCACGAAGCGTAGAAGCAGCAATGAGACGGCTGCGAACCAATCCTGTGATCTCCTCGGTAACGACTGCAGAAGGCCTGGACTAGGAGCGCTGGATCCTCAGGTTACGCTCGTACCAGAGGGTGTAAACCGTCGCTGAAAGACAAAGGTGGGCAAGGATCCGATCGACCCTGTGACCACAGAGTCTGGAAGCAGCCCACTGAACCAGCTCATGCTAAGGAAGCAAAGGCCATGCGAAAGAGGTGCGAGAAGACACCCTGGACCAGACAGTAGCAAAGAAGCTGCAGCTGAAGAAGAGATGGCTGTGCGACTCATCATCTGACCCACACAACACACAAGTAGCCCAAACATCCTGCACTCGATGTCTGAGTAGCCTGTCAAACTTCCAAAGCCGCTCACAAGAGGCAAGCCAGAGTATGAAGGAGTGCCTCGGAATATGCAACTGGAACCAGAGGAGATGGTGGATGGAGTCCTCCTCCCTCCGACTACGAATCATCTCCCTAGCGGACCTGGTGGAGAAGACCCCAGACGGGTCTCCCATCCACCGAACACTATCAGCTACCCTCGGCCGGGGCCTGAAGTGAACAGAATCCGAGATAGGTAGCAGCTCGGCAATATCCTATGGGAAGCGCCACTGATCACCCTGAATAATGTCAGAAAACATGAGAGCCCAGGCGATGACCAATTGAGTGAAGTTGGCGGAATGTAAACCGCCGCCCCTCTAAACGTCCGCAAGGCAACCAGTAGTCAGACCATAGCGCTATAGCACGGCCGTCACCAATAATATGTCAGAAGACCTCGGCACACAACAACCTAACATCCAGGATGCTCCTCCATGACCATGGAATCGAGCCTCGAGGCTGAATATCCCAGAAGGATTTCCCCCGGAGTCGGTTGGCATGGATCCACTGAGGCCAGAGAGAATCACGATCAGTCAAAAGAACCCAAATATGCTTCATGAGAGAAGCCTGGTTCCACTCACGCAACCGCCGAATCCCAAGACCCCCCTCCCTACGGGGATAGCAAAGATGCGACCAGGCAACCTTGGCCCCACCTGGGCCCAGAGAAGTGCCCTTCCACAGAAAGGCGGCAAGAGTTGGCTCAATCTTCCGGATCATCAGCTTCGGAAGGATGAAGACAGATGACCAGAAGACTTGAATAGAAAAAAGAACCGATCGGATGAGCTGCAGACGACCGGCATATGATAAAGAGCGAGAGGTCCAGAGCTGAATGCGAGCTAGGATGCGATCTAATAAAGGCTTGCAGCCCATGAACTGAAGCCTCGTCGTGATGAGCGGCACCCCCAGACATCTGACTAGGCACTGTCCCAATCTGAACCCCAAGATGTCAAGGATAGACTGTCGAAGCTCAGGCTCAACCCCTGTAATGAAGACGGTACTCTTTGCTGCTTTCGAGGACAACCCCGAAAGTGCAGCAAATCGATCTAACGCCTCCCGAATAACCAAAACACTGCGCTCATCTGCCTCACTGAAAATCATAAGGTCATCTCCAAAGCATAAGTGAGTAAGGCTGGTAGTCTGGCAACGAGGATGAAAGCGAAACCTTGGATCAGAAGACGCGCGACGCAGCAAACCCTGTAAGCCCTCCATGGCAATAACAAAGAGATAGGGAGAGAGAGGGTCACCCTGCCTGATACCCCTGCTCGTGCCAAAGAACCCCTGAAGTTCGCCATTAATGGCGACTGAAAATCTGGCTGTGGAAAGGCACTCCCGCACCCATCGAATCATAACCTCAGGAATACCCATAGACTGCATAGCAATAAGAATGAACTCCCAGCGCACCGTGTCAAACGCCTTGCGAAGATTGACCTTTAAAGCACATCGAGGCGATGACGTCTGAAGGTGATAATTGCACAAAAGCTCCTGAGCCAACATAATACAGTCTGATATCCTCCGACCAGGCACAAAAGCGAACTGCGAGTCGTCAATGAGGTAAGGAAGCACCCCTTTCAACCTGTTGGCAATGATCTTAGTGATATACTTATAGACCACATTGCAACGGGAGATCGGGCGGTAGTCAGTGAAGGTGGAAGGGTTCTCCACCTTCGGGATCAAGCTGATGCGAGTAGAATTCAGGGCGCCCAGCATGCGCCCCGACTGAAAGAAAGACCGGATAGCTCGAATAACATCACGCCCCACCACATCCCAAGCCCTCTTAAAGAAGAGGGAGGTGCAACCATCAGGGCTGGGAGCCCTATCATCACCAGTGGAGAACAAAGCATCTCGCACCTCAATATCTGTAATCGGAAGGGTAAGAGGCCTATCCCGATCCTCAGAAAGCCGGGTCTGAAAAAGCTCTGAAATATCCTCATGAAGTGGCCCACTCGGCTCAGTCAATAAGTCACGGAAGAAGGAGACACCTGCCTTCGAGATCTCCACATCATCATATGTCCTCCTGCCATCAGTGCGAACAATGGAATGGATTCGGTTCCTAGCCTGCCGATGTGTGACAGACTTATGGAAGAACCGGGTACCCTAGTCTCCCAAAGAGAGCCACTGGATGCGAGACTTCTAACGATAGAAAGCCTCCTCATCCCTACATAAACGCGAGTAGTCACGAGAAAGGCGACGCTCATCCTCTCGAAGCGAAGTACTCTCTGGATGATCATCAAGTGCCCGCTGACCCGCACTCCAGGCATCTCTCGCCGCCACAACACGAGCTGAAAAGTGACTAAAATGTCCAGCATTGAGGGCCTTCAGCTCCCCCTTCAGCCGCTTCAGCTTCTGGGGTGAGCTGATACATGGGTGTGCCATCAATGCTAGTCTCCCAAACTCTTCTCACCGTAGGTAGAAACTCCTCATGGTCAGCCCAAAAGTTAAAGAACTTGAAAGGGATCCGCGCATTGCGGCGCTCCCCAAGTCCTGTAACTACAAAGGGACTGTGGTCAGAACATAGCTCTCAGGAAAAGAACTCGACAGAAGAGGAGGAGAAAGAACGCAACCAACCCTCGCTCACTAAACACTAGTCAAGACGCTTCAGAATGAGAGCGTCACCATCTAATCCATTAGACCACAAAAAACGAAGTCTAGTGTAAGGCAGAACTGTAAGCTCAGAGTCGTGAACACAGTCCCTAAAGTCATCCATGTGCCCAGGCCAAGTGTCCTGGCCACCCCTCCTATCACTCGGACTGAGGATAGCGTTAAAGTCTCCAAGGAGTATCCAAGGCTCCTCCTGGAGGCCCACGCTGGCTCCTCGAATATAGAACCAAAGCTCCCGACGCAGTGCCCGCTCATTGAAGCCATAAACAAACGTAGCAATGAAGTCCATATCACCTTGGATGCCAGAAACCCGGCAGGTAAGATACTGATCCCCACCCTGTGCTCTCACTACACGGTAGAAGGTCGGATCCCAAAAAATGGTGATACGGCACCCACGGGGTCTCACCCCACGGAACAAAAACTGCCACCCCTCAGCACAGCAGGCAACAGCGGAATCAATATCAACCGGGTTAGCCTTGGTCTCAACCAAACCAACAAACTCAGATGACTGGATACTATCAAGCCACGAACAGCACGAATAGTATTGGGGTTAGTAAACCCCCTCACGGTCCAGCATCCAATCATGGAACCGGGAAACTAGTGCACACCATCGCCCCCACGGCCCACACGGGCAGCCGCAGAGCGAGTACGACGAGCAATAGGAGTCAACTGCGATGTACACTCCGATGTGGACGTGTCACCCGTGCATTCCTCAGCAAGCATCTCAAAAGCGTTCGGCGACTCAAAGGAAGGGACAGTAGCCGCCGATCGACTCTCAACACAAGTAAGTGGCTCCTCAAACCCGACAAGGGCTCCCTGAACCTCCTCAACCTCGTAGGGGACCAAGGCACGCCCCAAATCCTCAGACGAGTGATCCACCGGTGCACCAAAAGAATCCGAGCATGAACGAGACCCGTTAGTGGGTTGGACATGGCTCACCCCGGGAGGTGACTCCGTGGGCGAGGCCAAGGCGGCCCATCCTCCATCATCCAAGATTGGGCTGCCGGGCAGCCCAACCGCAACAGCAGCCGAGGTGGCGTGCTGTTGCTCACCATTTTGGGCCAAGGGGCCGTGGGCCCCTCGGTACTGCACGAGGCCCCAAACGGGCTCATGAACCGCGGGAGGCTCTGCGTTAGGCCCATTGCGGCCCAGAGCGGGGGCCTCCACACGGCCTAGGCCCGTCCAAGAGCGGGCAGGGGGGGGGGACGCGAACCCCCCCTCCTCCTCATAGGGTCCTCCCCTCGTCTCCCTCCAGCAACCGGGCGAAACACCACGCCCCCACCAGCACCTCTCGTGCCATCACCACGTGCTGTCACAGCCCCGCCACCCTCCGACGTGGCCACCGGCACATCAACCCCAGCACCAACACCAGCACCCTTCTTCTTCCTATTTTTCTTCCTCTTTTTGCGCCCAAGAACCGGTGCCGCCATAGTAGGGGCTTCACGAGCCCCAGGTGGTGAACAGTCATGCCCAAAAATCGAGCAAGTAGGGCAACGTATCGGCATAGCCTCACACACAATATGTAACTTGTAGAGCGTCCCATTCACATCAATAGAGGTCCCCTTAGGTACAAGCCCCGTGGCCTCCACCTCAACACAGACCCGAATATAGCCGAGACGAGTGCAATCAGCAGTGACCTTATCCATAAACAAAGGTCGACCAATCGTACTACAAGCAACACTGATCCCAATAGGCTTCCATAATGTCAAGGGAAGCCCAGAGATACGGACCCAAATAGGGGCAGTCCGACAATTCTTCTGCAACGTAGTACCCTCCCTCCAAAGTTGGAGCGACATGCAAACGCCCTTGAAGAACCAAGGACCCCCAATAAGAACACTCTCATCCTAAGCCTTAGTCCTAAACCGAAAGTAGTAAACTTCTCCATCAGAAAGGACACACTCGAGACCCTTCGAACCCCACAGGAAAGTAGCGATCTCGTGGGCACGTGAATATGCAAGTCCCATGCCAATCAAACGACCCACTAAACAATGCTCCCATTTCTCATTACCAGACTCAAAAGCCTAGCGAGGAAGAACTCCCACAGGCTTGCCGTTAACAAGAACAGGATGAATATATTGTAGCGTGTCATGATCCGTGGACCGGACCCGATCCGCCCATGTGGGTGAAACCGGGTCACCCGCACCAGCTGCCGAGCCCGAACCCACACCGAATACAGCATCACCACGCACCTCAGACATGGTGCATGGCTCAAATAAGAAAAAAACGAAATAAAAACCCTAGAAAATTAGGGTTTCCAATTGCCCCACCTCCGGGCGCCGCCAACCACCACCCTTCGGTCAGAGACCGTCCAGAGTCCGGCCTCCCACACCCAGCAACAACAACCAGTAAAGGGTAAGGGAAGACTTACGTGCGTTGCTCCAAAAAACGAAGAGAGAGAGTCGCGAGGAGAGTGCAAACGCGAGAAGAGAGAATCGCGTCGGCCGCCGCCACCTGGCCACCAAAGACCGCCGGACGACCACCAGGATGAAGAGGAGAGAGAGGCGAACCACCAGGTATGAGGCGTTGGCGATGGACTGACCGGAGTTAGCCGCCACGATCGTCGCAATCCCAACGATCCCAAAAAAACCCTACCTCCCTCTCTCACGAAATTCACCCTCAAGCGGCCGCCGGAATCACCAGTGAGCACCACCACCAGGAATTGGAGGAGCCGGCGAGTCGAATGCCACCTGAACCACCCTCGTCCGACCACGCACACGCTGTCACACGCCTGCCCTAGCCGGAGGCGACCAAAATCACCCAGTCGCCCCTGAATCGCCCCCGAATCGCCCGAGCTACTGTTCACAACTCATCCAGGATGGAGTTAATGCTTGCTGCCTTTCTGTGGAAAGGCACCTTGCCTGCCTCGGGGGGAGCGAAAGTTGCCTGGAGGAGTCTTTGTTACCCTCGTATGAAGGGTGGTCTCGGGATTTGTTACTTGACTGAGTGGAATCATGCTTCCATTATGAAGCACATCTGGGTTCTTCTCACTGATCGCACTTCTCTTTGGTCTTCGTGAATTCATGAGAACAAACTCCAGGGGAAGAGATGTTGGGAGGTTCGGCCGACTGGGTCGATTCCTTAGTCTTAGAGGAGCATTCTTATTGTTTGGCCTTTGTGTGATGGAGCGTTCAGATGCATCATTAGCGATGGACGTGACACTGCTCTCGGAGCTGACTACTGGCTGCCTTGTGGTCGTCTGTAAGGTCGATTTTTGGCCCACCTAATTGACCTCTACTAGTCACCTCTGGGGCTCTCGTGTATATTTTATATTATTGAGGGTGATCAGTGGAGGCTCTCGCAAGAGAGCGTTCAGTTGCTGCCTATTTGGGATTTTGTTGATTTTAGGCCTCGTCTAGGTGTAGCTGACCATGTTAGGTGGATAGGTCACTGTTCAGGGTTATTCACCATTAGATCAGCATGGGTGATGATTCACAGTAGGAGGGAGGAGGACTCATCCATCATCTTCTTTGGTTCCCGTTGCGTTCCTTCTTTGGCTTGCGTCCTGTAAGCGAATTTGGACTCGTGATAGACTTCTGAGAAATTTGATGTAGGGCATTCGGGCTTCATACATGTTGTGTGGTTTGGCTGATGAGTGACACAGCCATCTTTTCTTTGCCAGCACCTTCTCAGCTTTTGTTCGGATCAGGGTGTCATCGTGTACATCCTTTGCTTGACCCTTGCTTCCTTGGCATAAGCTCGCGACTTAGGCGGCTTTGTGGCTATGGTGTAGATTGTGTTCTAGCCTACCTTTACCTGTTTGTGACGGTCTATATCCTCTGGTATGAGCATAACATGAGGATTTAGCGCTCTCAGTCTGGGCCTTATTCATCTATGGTTGAGAAGATTACTGGATTGGTCTGCAGTCATCTCATTGCGGCTTCTACGCTTCATGGTGCTCGCTGGCATTCTCAACTTTTGCACGATTAGGGGATTGAGCATTACTTTCGTTTGGCCATCAGGCTTTTGTTAGCTTTTGCCTTTTCCATCATGTTGACCTTTGTTGCTTTCTATAGCTTGCTGTTTCTTTTGATTCTTTAATGCAGGCCTTCTGGCCATGACTTATGGAATGCTTCTCATAAACTTGTACATATATACGTTTCGCATATATGGTATATCTCACTGACTTACCCAAAAAAAAAATAGAAAGAATGAGGAGCCATAATCTCAGGATGAACCCGTTAAAATATGCCTTTAGCGTGCGCGCAGGAAACTTCCTTGGTTTTCTGGTACACCAGAGGGGTATTGAGGTGGATATAAGTAACACTAAGGCCATTCAAGAGGCCAAACTACCTTCGAGCAAAAAGGAGCTTTAATGCTTCTTGGGGCAGGTTAATTTCTTGAGACGCTTCATTTTTAAAAGTCGCAAGGAAAACTAAAGTCTTCTCTCCACTACAGAGACTCAAGTTTGAGAAAGACTTTAAGTGGGAGAATCACACCAAGTAGCTTTTGAGGACATCAAGGAGTACCTAATTAGGCCCGCTAGTGTGGGTTCTACCAAAGCAAGGCAAACCCTTATGTCTCTATTTCTGATGAATCAATTGGTTGTTTGTGTGCGGAATAAATAACCCAAGAACTGGATTCGATTCAAATACTATAACAAATACGAGAAGTAAAACAAGGATAAAAGAGAACAAACCGAAGAACACAGTGATTTATGTGGAAACCCCTCTACAATCGAGAGGGGGAAAAACCACTGGCAGAGATAGAGAATCTTTATGGAATGAAACAACGAAAGAATTACAAATCACTTCCTCTCTCTCTCTTTCTTAATGATGATGGCGCTCTCTCTTTAATTGGATACCTAAAACCTAAACATCACGTTATATTTATACTAGCGGAACAAAGGTTCCGTGTTTTGGAGTCCCTATCGATCGGTATTTGCCGATCGATCAAGGCCCTTTCTGGACCCGTCATTTTTCTGCATACTTCCCCATTCGACTTGTCACCCGATCGATAGGCCTTCCTGCAGCCTTCTCCATAAATCCAAGAAATTTGAGACACAACCTAACAAATCTCTACCGTGGCTCAAATTTCAAACAAAGAACTTCTCCACCTTCTCCACAAAACACCCCCAATCGGGGTTATCTCAATAAAACAGAAAGCCCAACCAAATATGAGCAATGCTCGAATTTTCTACGGGGTAAAAATTAGTGAACATATCAGCGGGATTATCAGCTATGCCAATCTTCTTCAATTCAACCTTGCCCTCTTCAATCAGATCCCGAATAAAGTGATGCTTGACATCAATGTGCTTCATCCTGTCATGATGGGTCATCTGATCCTTGGCTAAATGAATTGCTAATTGACTATCACAATAAACACCAACTGTGCCCTGATCATCACTAAGTTCACTGACCAAACCCTTTAACCAAATAGCTTCCTTGAATGCTTCTGTTAGTGCCATATACTCTGCTTCTGTAACTGATTTTGTGGTAACTAACTATAATCATGCTCTCCAATTGATAGCACTATTACCCAAACAAAACACATAACCTGAAGTAGATCTGTTATTATTGAGGTCTCCACCATAGTCTGAGTCAACATACCCAACTAAACAGCTTCTACTCCTCCCAAATTCTAAACAAACATCAGAAGTGCCATGCAAATACCTGAGAATCCATTTAACAGCCTCCCAATGCTCTTGACCTGGATTCGCCACATACCTGCTCACCTTGCTAACAACATATGCAATATCTGGACCTGTACACACCATAGCATACATGATGCTACCAACTATGTTGGAGTACGGGACCTGTGACATGTATGTGATGCCTTCCTCTGTCTGAGGCGAAGCCAATGCTGAAAACTTGAAATGAGCTGCCAAAGGAATGCTAACTGGCTTAGCATCTTTCATATGAAAATGATCTAGAACATTCTCAATATACTTCTCCTAAGACAAGTATTACTTTCCTGCTTTTCGGTCCCTCTTAATTTCCATACCAAATATCTTCTTGGCTGCTCCTAAATCCTTCATCTCGAACTCACTCTTCAACATTGCTTTCAACTTATCAACATCCAACATATCTATAGCTGCAATCAACATATCATCAATATATAACAGAAGATAAATGAATGAACTTGAATCTGTTCACCTTAAATAGACACAACTATCATATTTGCTTCTAAAGAACCCATGACTAATCATAAACTGATCAAACCTCATGTACCACTATCTTGGCAATTGTCTAAAACCATAAAGAGATCTTTTCAACAAACAAACATAGTCTTCCTTTCCTTTTACAACAAAGCCTTCAGGCTGATGCATGTAAATACTCTCCTCTAGATCACCATGCAGGAATGCAATTTTCATATCAAGCTGCTGTAATTCTAAATTGTGCACGGCTAGTAAAGCAAGTAGTGCTCAAATAGAAGTATGTCTAACAACAGGTGAAAAGATATCAATTAATACCGTGTACCTGACTATAGCCCTTGGCTACCAATGGAGCCTTATACCTTGCATCTTCCACTCGAAGAATGCCTTCTTTTCTTTTGAAGACCCATTTACAACCAATAACTCTCTTCCCAGTTTGAAGCTTGATAAGCTGCCAAGTTTGGTTCTTCTGTAATGATTCCGTCTCTTCATGCATAGCCATCAACCACTTTTCTGAATTAGATCTAGACACAACTTTTGAATAAGTGGAAGGTTCACTGTCTTCCATAGTCTCAACTACTGAAAGAGCATAAGCGACCATCTCTTTGTAATCATAATGCTGCGATGCTTTAGTTTGTCTCTTTTATCTCCCACTAGCTATAGTATACTGCTCCACCTGCTACAAAACTATGTTATTTAACTATATCTGAACAGCATCTGGCTTCTGCAGCTGACTCATATCACAAATAGTGGCGTGTGTGGTGGATGTAGTAGCAAAGACTGATCAAAAGTAACATCCCTACTAGTTAGAAATTTATGAGACTTTAAATCCCATAAATGAAATCCCTTCACACCTGACGTATAACCAAGAAAATGCACTTCTTGGCTTTAGGCTCTAATTTTCCTTCATTCAAATAAACATAAGCAGGACAACCAAAAATTCTTAAACGAGAGTAATCAACAGGGGATCCAAACCATGCCTCTTCTGGAGTCTTCAATTGAAGCGATGAATGAGGTGATCGGTTCACTAAGTAACACACCATGTTAATTAAATCTGCCCAAAATTCTCTCCCCAATCCTACATTTGACAACATATATCGAGCCTTCTCAAGTAATGTCCTGTTCAGCCTTTCTGCCACTCCATTCTGTTGAGGTTGACCTGTAAAGGTCCTATGTCTGACATTGCCTTGATACTCATAGAATTTGGTGAAATCATCCTCAACAAATTCAAGGCCATTGTTTGTCCTCAACCATTTAATCTGCTTCCCTGCCTGTTTATCAAGTAACGCCTTCCATTTCTTGAAGGTGTCATAAACTTCATTTTTCTGTTTCAGAAAATAAACCCAAATTGTTTTTGAGAAATCATCAGTAAACATTCGAAGATACCTGGAACTATCTTTGGAACCAACTCTGGACGGTGCCCACAGGTCTGAATGAATATAATCTAACTTTCCCTTACTCTGATGCACTACCTACTTGAAGCTAACTCTCTTCTGCTTCCCATAAACATAGTGCTCACAGAACTCCATCAGCCCTGTTGACTGACCACACAACAGACCCCTTTTACTGAGCTCTGACAGTCTCTTATCACCCATATGACCAAGCCTCATGTGCCATAAATTAGTGATATTTGAATCTATCATAGATGATGTAGAAACAGCTACTGACCCTCTCACTGTGGAATCAAGAAGTTCATACAAGATTCCTACCTTTTGACCTTTCATTACAATCAAGGCATCCTTACTGACCTTCAATACTCTACCTTCAGCTGTGTACTTGTACCCATGTGACTCAAGAGTACCTAAAGAGATGAGATTCTTTTTCAAACCTGGGACGTGATGCACGTCACTCAAAGTTCTAATAGTACCATTGAACATCTTAACTTAGATTGTTACTACACCCATAACGTTGCACGTTGCATCATTACCCACTAGAACAACTCCACCCTGAATTGACTCATATGTGGTGAACCAGTCTCTATTGGGACAAACATGATAAGAACAACCCGAATCCATGATCCATTTGTCTTTAAATCTAGACTGGGATTCGGTAACTAATAGAACATCAGCATCACTCTCATCTTTAATTACACTAGCCTCTGCGGACTTATCGTTTCTTTTCTGATCTTTCCTGTTATCTTCTTTTCGTTTTCCCTTAAGCTTATAACAGTCTTCTTTATGGGCCCTTTCTTGTGACAGTAATTACATGATAGGTTTTTATATATTGACTTGGACTTAGACTTGTTTCAACTACTATCAGACCCTCTAGTCTCAGTTCCACCTCTCACGAACTAACCACTTCCTGAGTCATTTACTGAATTAGACAATTCCTTATCTACTCTTTCCTTACTCAGCAAGTTTTTCTTAACCTTATCAATAGAGATGGTTTTTCTACCACCATAAATCATGCTTTCAAGGAAACTTTTATAAGAGGTTGAGAGAGAACATAATAATAACATGGCCTGATCTTCATCCTTAGGGGAATTATCCAATTCTTTTAACTCTTGAATAATAGAGTTAAATTTATTAATATGGTTCTTAAGAGACGTACCTTCTAACATACGAAAAGTGAATAACCACCACTTAACTACAAATTTGTTGGAGACAGACTTGACGCAGAACATTTCCTGTAATTTTTTCCACAACTTCTTAGAGGTTTTTACTTCCAAAACTTCTGTCAAAACATCATCTATAAGACACATCTGAATGGCGGTTAGAGCCTTTTCGTCTAACTCCTCCCATTGTCCTTCTGATAAACTCTTTGGTTTCTTCTCTTTTCCATCTAAGGCTTTCTTCAAGCCATTCTGAATCAAGAGGCCCTTAACACAAACCTGCCATAAACTAAAACTCCCTTAACCACCAAACTTCTCAACTTCAGATTTAACTACAGACGTTATAGTACCAAATCGAACAACTAGGGCTCTGATACCAATTTGTACGGAATAAATAACCTGAGAACTGGATTCGAATTAAATACTATAACAACTACGAGAAGCAAAACAAAGATAAGAGAGAACAAACAGAGGAACATAGTGATTTACGTGAAAATTCCTCTACAATCGAGATGGGAAAAAACCACAGGCGAAGATAGAGAATATTTATTGAATGAAACAATGGAAGAATTACAAATCATTTCCCCTCTCTCTCTCTCTCTTAATAATGACAATGCTCTCTCTTTAATTGGATACCTAAAACGTAAACATCACATTATATTTATACTAGTGGAGCAAGGGTTTCGTGTTTTAGAGTCCCAATCGATCGGTATTTGCCAATCGATTGATTTCCTGGACGCGTCATGGTTCAGTATGCTTTCCTGATCGATTGGCTTCTCACCCGATTGATCGGCTTTCTTGTGGCCTTCTCCATAAATCCAAGAAATTTGAGACACAACTTAACAGTTTGCTTATACAAAACAATGAGCAAGGATTTGAACAAGCAGTGTTCTATTTAAGCCATTGTTTAAATGAATGTGAAATAAAATATCCCTCTATTAAGAAATTGTGTCTATCTTTATTTTATGCGTATGTGAAATTGAGACATTACTTCTTAGCATTTACCATATACGTGATTGTTTAGACAGATGTCCTCAAGTATATGCTAGATAAACCTTCAGAGGAAGATTAAACAAGTGGAGTTTTTCCCTACTGTAGCTTGAATTGGCGTAACAAACATTAGTCAATGGCCAAGCCTTAGCTAACCATCCAAATATTCACTCTGGCATGGGCTATGAGCTAGACCAGCTCCTAGCGGTGGAAATGGTCCCTTGGAAGCTGTACTTTGATGGATCAAGGGCCAATGTAAGAGCTAGAGTTGGGATTGCAATTGAATCCCCTATTGGGGTTATCACCAAGTTAGTTATTACCTTTGGTGGGCAAATGCTCCAACAACATGGAAGAGTATGAAGCACTAATCATAGGCCTACAAACTCTCCTAGAAATTGCCAAGTAAAAGGGAAATTTTAGTGTTTAAGAGATACCTCAAACAAGTACATTTTAATGGTGCAAGAATTATTGAATAAGTTTGACGGTGGGGGGGTATGACCCGTGAACCCCAAAACCATCAAATTTCTCACCTTCTCTCTCTCTCTCTCGTGCCTCTCTCTCCCTCATAGCGCCTCCGTCTCTCTCTCGTCCTCCTCGCATTTTTCTCGTTTCTTGTCAAAACCCTAAATTCCGAATCCGCGCTTGATATGGTCCTAGGCTAGTTCACAATAGGAGTCTGACTTTTGGATTATAAGATAGTAAAGGTAAGCATACCACTTCCCCTACTTGTGAAATATAAAGATTGCTTTACATGATTTGATATATGAGATTATATGTTGTACGGTTTATTGGTTTGATGAAATAGCATTGGGCATATGTGTTTATTTGACTGTGTGATTTATACTCTTACGATTTGAATTATGTTGACTTATACTTTGATTTAATATGTGAATTTTCGAAGGAGTTTGTACAAATATGTGAATTTTGAAGGAATTTATACTTGGGCTTATGTGAAAGAAATTATTATGAACTTGTTATTTGAACGGAAAAGTTTTGTGGGAAGAGCTTACAGATAACTAAGTTGACCCTCCGGGGTCTATCGACTATAGAATGTGAAATCTGAAAGTCGATTGTGACCCTATTGCGGGAATAATACGAGCACATAGATCTACATTCTAGCGGATCTATCAACTTAGAACCGGTTCGAATATGTGAAATGTGAACGTCGATTGTGACCTTGTCACTGGAATAATACCGGCCGTAGTTTCCGTTTTGTCTGTGATTTTTACCAAAAGAGCTCTTTTAAAATAAGTTAAATTACAAAGCTGTGATTTGTGCTACTTCAACATGATTTCTGAAGATAAATTAGTTTACTTGTTTGATTGAACTTTTATCCACTTTAAATAGTTTGCTTACCCAATTCCTTTACGTTCCAAATTAGTAGCTCATGGCAAATTTCTGAAGGATGAGGAAGATAGAGCAGCTTTCTATTTTGAGAATTATTTTAGTTTTCATGGTTTAAGTGTTAAACAAATTTTGCAGTAGGATATAATAGACTATTTGGGATATGTAATTTCGAGCTTCCGCACTACTAGTTTTTTATTGCTATTATTGATGTAATTGGGATTATCTATTATATATTATGGGAACCTTTATGAAAATTTTGAGGAATCATGGCTTGAAATTCTCGGGCTTCGTACTATGATGAGGGAATTCATTATAGTACGGTTGTATAGCGCCCTTTTAAATTAAGCCTATTCGGTATAATGTTTAGGGGCGTTCCATAAAGTGGTATCAGAGCGCTAGGTTATGAACTTTAGAGAAATTTAAGTGTTAAGATGAGAACCCAGGTTGTCAATTATTGTAAAATTTGGGTATTAAGATGAGAGCTTAGGTTATTAATTATTAAGAAATTTTGGTGTTAAGAAATTCAGTTGACTCATTCTAATTTTTGCAACCTCAACTATGGAGTTTTGAGTGTGCCCCTTTTGATGGATCCTGGGGATAGTAAAACGTGGTGTTTAGTTGGTTACTATATGATTAGGCCATGACTTGGGTCGAGTTCCTTTGTTGTAGTGTTTAGATTATGGCATCGCTATAGTAGGGTTGAATTTGCAATCATTGAGATTGATAAGAAGAATTTGGATGAGAATTTGTTGAAGGAGATTTTTATTTTGAGGGATATTACTCATCCTAATACAATTCAGCTAATTAAAGCAATTGAGGTTGAATTAGCTTTCTTTTTGGGCTTTGTATTAAATTATTTATTGTGTCTTTATTTTATGAAGTGAATAAATGATACTGGGAACTTGTTTGGTTAACACAAGATTGGGTACAAAGTATTTTGATCGTTATTATGATAGAAGTAGAACTTTCTAGGAGTTGGATAAAAACAAAGGAATTAATTTTACCTAGGTGGGTTAAAATTAAGTTTCTTTTTAGGGGATATGACGTGATTGTTGATCTTGTGTGTAAGGATTGTGTGATTAAAATTGGTGACATGGAGTTAATAATAGACTTAGTGCTCCAAGACATGGAGGATTTTGACATGATTTTAGGGATTAATTGATTCTCTTCTTATCTTACATATTGGGATTGTTTTGGGAAAAAAGAGTAGTGTTTCAAATTCCTAAATAACCAGAGTTTGCTTATCATGGGAACGGGTTAAATCCTCCTATGAGAAGTAAGGACTCTAAGACTTCTATTATGATGATTTCAACCCTAAATGCTAGAAGGTCCCTAAGGAAGGGGTGTCGAGCATACCTTGTCATGTGTTTGACAGTAGGAGGGATGACGTGAAATTAGATGACATCCCCATTGTGAGGGAATTCCCTGAGGTCTTTCTAGAAGATTTGCTTGGTTTGCCTCCAAGTAGGGAAATGGAGTTTGAAATTGATCTAGTACCTGGTAGCGAACCCATATCCAAAGCTCATTACAGAATGGCTCCCTCTGAACTACGAGAATTGAAGGTGCACCTCCAGGAATTGTTAGATAAAGGCTTCGTCCGACCTAGTGTTTCACCATGGAGTGCTCCAGTATTGTTTGTTAAGAAGAAGGATGATAGTATGAGGTTATGCATTGACTACATAGAACTGAATAAGGTGACTGTTAAGAATAAGTACCCCTTGCCTTGAATTGATGACTTGTTTGATCAATTTCAAGGTGCTAAGGTCTTCTCTAAGATTGACCTCTGATATGGTTATCATCAACTAAAGATCAAGGAGAAGGATGTGGCTAAGACTGCTTTTCGAACTGGGTATGGCCATTATGAATTCTTAGTTATGCCATTTGGGCTAACAAATGCACCTGCTGCTTTCTTAGATTTTATGAACAGTGTGTTTTGACCATACCTGGATCGATTTGTAGTTATATTCATGGATGACATATTGATTTACTCTAAGAGTAAGGAGGAGCATGAGGAACATTTGAAGATAGTATTGCAAACTTTGCATGAGCACTAGTTGTATGCCAAGCTGAGTAAGTGTGAGTTTTGGCTTGACAGAGTGGCATTCTTAGGCCATGTGATATCCAAAAATGGGATCTCAGTGGATCCAAGGAAGGTTGAAGCGGTGTTGGGGTGGAATCTGCCCACAAATGCAACAAAGATTAGAAGTTTCTTGGGCCTGGCTGGTTACTATAGAATATTCATTGAGGAATTTTTGCAAATTGCACTTCCTCTCACCCGTTTGACTCAAAAACAAGTGAAGTTCATGTGGACAGATGAATATGAAAGAAGCTTTCTAGAGTTAAAGAAGAGGTTAGTATCCACCCTCATGCTTGCACTACCTATTGATGAGGGTAACTTTGTCATTTACAGTGATGCGTCAATGAAAGGACTAGGTTGTGTGCTAATGCAGAATGGGAAGGTGATAGCCTAGGCGTCGCGACAATTAAAGTTTCATGAAAAGAATTATCCAACGCACAACTTAGAATTGGCAGCGGTGATATTTGCTTTGAAGATTTGGAGACATTACCATTATGGAGGACCTTGCCAGATTTATACAGACCACAAAAGTTTGAAATACTTGTTCACTCAAAAAGAGTTGAACTTGAGGCAGAGGAGATGGTTGGAGTTGATCGAGGACTATGATGTGACCATTAATTACCATCCTGGGAAAGCAAATGTAGTTGCAGATGCACTAAGCAGGAAGTCGGTGGACAGCTTAGCTGGCCTAATCACTTCTTAGCCAAAGCTACTTAGAGATTTAGAGGAAATGCAGATTGAAGTGTGCATTCATAATAAGAAGGGTAGTGTTTTAGCCAATGGTGTTTTAGCCAATTTGGTTGCACAACCGCCATTGCTAGAGAAGATCAAGGTTGCGTAGCAAAATGTCTCCTTTTTTATGAAGATAAAAGGTAAGGTGTCCAATGGAGAAGCTTCAGACTTTCGACTACATGATGATGGAGCATTGTATTTTCGAGATAGATTATGTGTACCTAATGATCCAGCAAATTAAGAGGGATATCATGGAAGAAGCACACAGTTCTAGCTTTTCAGTACATCCTGGAGGCACGAAGATGTACCGAGACTTGAGAAATTGCTTTTGGTGGAGAGACTTGAAGCAATATATTGCTGATTTTGTGGTTAAGTGCTTGATTTGTCAATAGGTGAAGGCTGAGCATCAAAGCCTGGTGGATTACTACAGTCATTAGAAATGCCTGAATAGAAATGGGATCGAATTTCCATGAATTTTGTTATTGGCCTACCGAGGATGTCTAGAATGAATGACGCGATTTGGGTCATTGTGGATAGACCTACCAAGAGTGCGCATTTTCTTCCCATTAGGTTTGGTACTCCATTAGATAAGCTGGAAGAGTTATACATTGATGTTGTGTTGTGGTTGTATGGTGTGCCAGCTGAGATTGTTTCTGACAGAGTCCCGAGGTTTGTGTCTAGATTTTGGGAGAGTCTACAAAAAGCTTTAGGAACTAAATTGAGTTTGAGTACCGCTTACCATCCTCAGATTGAGAGGACTATTCAGACATTGGAGGACATGCTGCGTGCCTGTGTTATAGACCGTAGGGGTAGCTGGGATAGTTACATGAGTTTGATAGAGTTTGCCTATAATAACAGTTACTATTCCAGTATTAGGATAGCACCGTATGAGGCTTTGTATGGACGAAGATGCAGAACTCCCTTGTTTTGGAATGATGTTGGAGAAAGAAAATTATTAGTTCCCGAGATTGTATAGGATACTGAAGAAAAGGTCAAGTTGATTAGAGAGAGAATGAAGACAAGTCAAGATAGGCAGAAGAGTTGGGCAGACAAGTATAGAAGACCATTGGCATTTTCAGCAGATGAACATGTTTACCTAAAGGTATCCCCAACTAAAGGTGTAATGAGATTTGGAAAAAGGGGCAAATTAAGTCCTCGTTTTGTAGGACCATTTGAGATCTTGGTGAAAGTTGGAGACGTAGCTTATAAAGCAGCCTTGCCGTTGGAACTGTCCAGAATACATAATGTGTTTCATGTTTCTCAATTGAGGAAGTATATTTCTGATCCCTATCACATCCAGTTCGCATAGTCGACCGAAAAGAACAAAAGTTAAGGCATAGGAAGATCAGATATGTCAAGATCCAATGGAGTAATTATACTCCTAACATGGGAGACAGAAGAAGAGATGAGAAGCAAATACCTAAAATTATTCGAAAACGAAGGCAAGTTTCGAGGACGAAACTTTTGTTTAAGGGGGTGAGGATGTAATACCCAGTCTAATTAAATTAGACTCGGTATTATAGTATGTGAAACTCAGGGTAATTAAATTAGGCTTGGTGTTAAAATACAATTAAAATTCGCTATTATTTCAATTGGGTTATTATCATAAAGGGGTCCATTAGTAATACTAAAGTGATTGAAATATGTATAGGTATATATATATATAGGGGGGTATGACCTGTGAAGCCCAAAACCCTCAAATTTCTCACTTTTCTCTCTCTCGTGCCTTTCTCTTCCTCATGGCGCCCCCATCTCTCTCTCTTGTCCTTCTCGCGTTTTTCTCGTTTCTCGTCAAAACCCAAAATTTCGAATCCGCGCCTGATAGGGTCCAAGGCTAGTTCACAATAGGAGTCCGACTTTTGGATTAGAAGGTAGTAAAAGTAAGTATACCACTTCCCCTACTTATTGTGAAATATAAAGATTGCTTTACATGATTTGATACATGAGATTATATTTTGATCGGTTTATTGGTTTCATAAAATAGGATAAGGCATATGTGTTTATTTGATTATGTGATTTATGCTCTTATGATTTGAATTATATTGACTTATATATTGATTTAATATGTGAATTTTCGAAGGAGTTTGTACGAATATGTGAATTTTGAAGGAATTTATAGTTGGGCTTATGTGAAAGAAATTATTGTGAACTTGTTAATAAAGTTGAAAAGTTTTATGGGAAGAGCTTACAAATAACTACGTTGACCTCCGGGGTCTATTGATGATAGAATGTGAAATGTGAAAGTTGATTGTGACCCTGTCGTAGGAATAATACCGACACGTAGATCTACGTTTGATCCTAGCCAAAATATCGACTTAGAACCGATTTGAATATGAGAAATATGAACATCGATTGTGACCATGTCGTGGAAATAATATCGGCCGTAGTTTCTATTCCGTCTGTGAGTCTTACCAATAGAGCTCTTGTGAAATAAGTTAAATTACAAAGCTGTGATTTGTGCTACTTCAACATGATTTCTGAAGATAAATTGGTTTCCTTGTTTTATTGAACTTTTATCCATTCTGAATAGTATGCCTGATCTGGGTAGGGTGTATGGTGTACTTGCTGAGTGTGTTGTTTGCTCACCCAATTCCTTTACTTTCCAGATTAGTAGCTCATGGCAAATTCCTGAAGGACGAGGAAGATAAAGCAGCTCTCTATTTTGAGAATTATTTTAGTTTTCATGGTTTAAGTATTAAACAAATTCTACAATAGGATATAATAGACTATTTGAAATATGTAATTTCGAGCTTCCGCACTATTAGTGTTTAATTGCAAGTGTTGATGCACTTGGGATTATCTATTATATATTATGGGAACCTTTATGGAAATTTTGAAGAATCATGGATTGAAATTTTCGGGCTTCGTACTATGATGAGGGAATCATTATAGTACGACCATGTAGCGCCCTTTTAACTTAAGCCTATTAGGTATAATGTTTGGGGGCGTTACAATCACTACTCTTATGATTTGAAATTATAGTGATTTATACATTGATTTGATGATACAGAATGTAAATTTTTGAAAGAATTTATACTTGTGAGAATGTGGATGAAATTATCGCGAACTTGTTGAAATTATTTCGAATTTAACAAATTTAATGAATTCTAAAAAGGACTTGTGTGGCCATTGAATTGAATTCCAAAAGAGCCTGTGTGGCTAATGAATTGAATTCGGGAAGAGCCTATGTGGCAGATGAATTTAATGAATTCTAACAGGGCGTGTGTCGCCGACAAATTGAATGCATTCTAAAAGGGCATGTGTCGCAGATTGCATTCTAAAAGGACATGTGTCACCGACGAATTGAATGCATTCTAAATGGGGGTGCGTCACCGACGAACTGAATGCTTTCTCAAAGGACGTGCGTCGCCAACGCATTGAATGCATTCTAAAAGGGAGTGCGTCGCCGATGAATTGAATGCATTCTAAAAGGGTGTGTGTCACCATCAAATTGAATGCATTCTAAAAGAGCGTGTGTCACCGACGAATTCAATGCATTCTAAAAGGGCACGTGTTGCCGATGAATTTAAGGTGAATTATGCAAAAGTTGATATATGGCCCTGTAGTGGGGCATAATACTGTCCAAAAATCTCCGTTGGATATGTGGGGAAAACCAATGAAATTTTAAGGAAAATATTGTAATATAAAGTAACGTTTTGTTTTTCTTGCGAATTGATCATTAAAAATTGATTTGTTTTACTTGTTTTCGTTGAAGGTTTTCTTTTGTTTTCCCTGTTTTAAATAATATGCCTGATCCGAGTAAGATATGTCTGTTGAGGTTGGAGACTTCTGGGCTTCTCGAACAGCCCTTAATGTCTGGAATATTTTGGAATTTTCTAGAGAAGACCCTTCACATGGCTGAGACTCTTCATCTGGATGGATTTATTGCAGCCCTTCATCTTGTTGCAGTAATTGAGCTCCCATGGCTGTTCTTCTTTGGAGGTCTATAAATAGGGCCTGATCCCTTGTTGTAAAGCCAGAGTGAAGTGAGGAAAAACAAGTAAAGAGAAGAGTGAGAGTGAGAGAGAAACACTCTTGTAATACCTCTGATTTTTATAGTGAAATTCGTTGCTCCCCCTCCATGGACATAGGCTTCGGCTGAACCACGTAAATCCTTGTATCTCTTTTCTTTCCTTGCTCTATTTTCATTATTTTTGAACCCAATCTAGGGTTTCTGTGTGTGGGTCACTTAATAACTGGTATCAGAGCCATTCTAGACCCAAATCATGTCTAATGGAGGTGAAGGAGGAAGAAAGAGGACGAATGAACCTCAGTGGTGCTCCGGCGGTGCTCTCGGTTGTCGGAGGTGTACGGATCTGGTGGTCTCCAGCCCAGATCTGGTGGTTCGTGGTGCTGGGTGGTCATAGCGGCGACAGAGGTGGACAGATCTGGTGGCCTCCGGCCAGATCTGGTGTTTTTTCGGCCCTTGGTGATGAAGGTCGAACATGGTGGTTGGGAACATCGACCAGCAGTGCTTGGGTCTGATGGTGTTAACCGTGGCGGTGAAGCACAGCGACTGCAAATCGGTGGTTCTCGGTGTCGAGCGATGGTGTTCATTTGGGGAGTGAAGTGTTGCAGAGAGAGAGCTCTTGGGGGAAGGTTGAAGTTTCTGGAGAGAGAGAGAGAGAGGAATTAGAGGAGAGAGAGGATTGGCATTGACTTTAAGCTCATATTTTAAATGTTAATTTTTTTCCCTTTTTCTCTGGTAACCTTTTTAAAAAGGCCCAGTCCAAAAGGCCCTAATTTTCAGAGTATTTAAAAAAAAAAATCTGACCCGACCTATTCTAAAAAAAAAAAAATTCAGCCCAACAGTAAAATTTTTCAATGGCTTTCGAGGACATAAAAATTTCGGGTATTGAAAAATTTGACGGTACTGATTTCGGGTACTGGTGTATGCAAATTGAGGATTATTTGTATGGAAAAAAAATTACATTTGCTTTTGTTGGGGGAGAAGCCAGAAGATATGAAGGGCAAGGAATGGGAATTGTTGGATCGACGGGTCCTGGGTGTCATCCGTCTTACCTTGTCCAGGTCCGTAGCTCACAACGTTGTTAAGGAAAAGACAACGGCGGCCTTGATGTTAGCTCTCTCAAGGATGTATGAAAAGCCATCAGCGAATTAAAAAGTTGTTCCACCTGAAGATGTCGGAAGGTACTCCCGTAACCCAACACTTGAATGCATTTAATACAATTGCAAATCAGTTGTCGTCGGTGGATATTACATTCGATGATGAAATATGGGCGTTAGTGTTGTTGGCATCATTACCTAACAGCGGGGAGGCCATAAGAATGGCTGTTAGCAATTCTGCGGGCAAAGAAAAGTTAAAATATGACAATATACGTGATTTAATTCCGGCAGAAGAAGTGCGCCGACATGACTCGGGCGAGTCAAATGCTTCGAGCTCAGCCTTAAATGTTGAAACCCATGGCTGAAACGTTGAGAAAAATTCGCGTAGAGGTAGGTCTAAGTCTAGATCTAGGGGGAGAAGTAAAAGTCGAATGAGACGTAAAAATACTTGTTGGAATTGCGGGAAATCGGGTCATTTCAAACGAGATTGTAAAGCTGCTAAGAAGTCTGACTCAGACTCAGCTAATACTATAACCGAGGAAGTACAGGATGCTTTGCTTCTTGCTGTACATTCTCCAATCAATGATTGGGTCTTGGACTCCGGTGCGACTTTTCACACTACCTCGTGTCAGGAGGTGATCAGAAACTATGTGGCTGGGAATTTCGGTAAAGTGTACTTAGCTAATGGTCAACCACTAGACATCGTGGGAAAAGGTGACGTTTGTATAATGTTACCGAATGGGTCGACATGGACTCTAACTGAAGTTAGACATGCGCCCAAATTGAAAAAGAACTTGATCTCTGTGGGACAGTTAGATGATAGCGGTTATTCTGTTACTTTCTCGAATGGAAAGTGGAAGGTTTCGAAGGGTGCGCTGGAGCTAGCCCGTGGTGTGAAATCGGGCACGTTGTATTTAACCTCGAAACCAGCTGACAGTGTTGCTGTTGCAGGCATTGCAGGATGGGGCATATAAGTCAGAAGGGCATGAAGGTCGTTGCTGCAAAAGGGAAATTACTAGACTTGACGTCAGTGAACCTTGGGATGTGTGAAAGTTGTATCTATGGCAAGTAGAAGAAAATTAGTTTTTCAAAGCAAGGTCGAGCACCGAGATCACGGCGGCTGGAGTTAGTGCACAGTGATGTCTGGGGACCTACCCCAGTCTCTTCCCTTGGCGGTTCCCGTTTTTATGTGACCTTTATTGATGACTTCAGCAGGAAGTTCTAGGTGTACTTTATGAAGCATAAGCCAGAGGTGTTCGAAATATTCAAGAAGTGGAAGGCCATGGCAGAGATGGAATCAGATTCCAAGCTGAAATGTTTACGCTCCTACAATGGCGGTGAATACATTGATGGCGGCTTCATCAAGTACTGTGCTGCAAACGGAATAAGAATGAAGAAGTCTCCCCCGAGGACACTTCAACTTAATGGTGTTGATGAACGCACGAATAGAACCATAAATGAACGAGCTCGGAGCATGAGGTTGCATGCTGGTCTGCCCCTGATGTTTTGGGCAGATGCTGTTAATACTGTTGTTTATCTGATCAATCGTGGTCCGTTTGTTCCCTTAGGCTTCAGATTGCCGGAAGAAGTTTGGAGTGGCAAGGAGGTGAAATTGACTCATCTAGGGATCTTTGGCTGCACATCTTATGTCTTGCTTGATCCCGATGCCAAGAATAAGCTTAAAGCCAAGTCTAAGAAATGTTTCTTCATCGGATATGGTGATGAGTTGTTCGGTTATCGGTTTTGGGATGAACAGAACCGGAAGATCGTTAGAAGCCGAAATGTTGTGTTCAATGAGAAAGTTCTGTATCGAGACCGAGCCAACCTAGAGAAAGAATCTGAGAGACCTGTTCGGGATGAACCAGAGTTTGTCAGTTTGGAGCCACTTCACGATATCACTTCTCAGTCCAGTGGGCCAATAAGCTCTCCTATGCCGGTCATTCAGCAGGAAGTTCCAAGTGAAGCAGAACCGAGTACACCTGCTCCATCCTTACGCAGGTATGCAAGAACTGTCAGACCTCCAGTTCGGTATTCTCCATCTTTGAATTATATTTTGTTGACCGATGGAGGAGAACCGCAGAGTTTTGAAGAAAGCCTCGAAGATGAACATGCCAGCAAGTGAGCTTGCAATGGAAGACAAAATGAGATCCTTACACGACAATCAGACTTGGGAGTTGACAGAGTTATCAGCAGGAAAGAAGGCTTTGCACAACAAATGGGTTTATCGAGTGAAAGATGAACCTGACGGTAGTAAGAGATTCAAGGCCAGGCTCGTCGTTAAGGGTTTTCAGCAAAAGAGGGGAATTGATCATTCTGGGATCTTTTCTCCTATGGTGAAGCTTACAACTATCAGACTTGTTCGGGGGCTGGTGGTAGCTGAAAATTTACATCTTAAGCAGTTAGATGTGAAGACCGCGTTCTTGCAACGTGATTTAGAAGATGACATCTACATGCACCAGCCAGAAGGATTCGTAGAGTCTGGGAAAGAGCATATGGTTTGTAAACTGAAGAAAAGTTTATATGGTCTGAAGCAGGCTCCGAGACAGTGGTATAAGAAGTTTGACAGTTTCATGAGTGGTGCCGGTTATACAAGATGTCGAGCAGACCATTGTTGCTACATTGAGCACTTTGACTCCTCATATATCATTCTGTTGTTATACTTCGATGATATGCTGATTGCTGGGTCCGACATTGAGGAGATTGAGAATTTGAAGAGACAGCAATCGAGTCACTTTTCCATGAAGGATTTGGGACCCACAAAGCAAATCCTTGGCATGCTCATTACAAGAGACAGAGCCGCTGGTACCTTGAAGGTGTGGGTCACTTAACAATGTCATGTACTTGCTGAGCATATTGTTTGCTAACCCAATTCCTTTACTTTCTAGATTAGTAGCTCATGGTAAATTCCTAAAGGAAGAGAAAGATGAAGCGGTTTTCCATTTAGAAAATTAGTTTAATTTTCATAATTTAAGTATTACATAAATTCTGTAGTAGGATATTATGGATTAATTGAGATATTGTAATTTTGACTTTTCATACTATTAGTTTTAAGTCGTGGACGATAATGTATTTGGATTCGGTGACGTATATGTTTTGGGAAACTTTTATGGAAATTGAGGAATTGTGAATGATAAAGTTTTTGGGGTTCGTACTATGATGAGGGGTTTCATTATAGTACGGTCGTGGAGCAACCTTTTGATTTAAGCCTATTCAGTGTATTGTTTGGGGGCGTCGCAAACAATGTTCCTTTTGGTATTGTTACAACCTCTAATTTTAATGACCACCCAAAATAAGGATTTTCTTTTTTAACATCGCCGTAGCATTTAGTATTGTTGTTAAACAATAGCATATGATTATATGTATGATTTCAATTTCTAACCCTTAAAATTTCAAATGCATGTTGGTTAACAATTATGGAAAACTGTATTATAATCTCTATTCATGATGGCCCTGATATCACACGTAAGATTAATCGTTTGAATATCATAGAAATCATAGCACTATGCTAAACCAAGCATTAGTAATCGGAACATAGATGTGCATTCATGAGTGTTGATCTATTAAGTATTAATGGCGATTAAGCTTGAAACACACTTTTTATCACCCACAATGATATCAACCAATCAGGAAAGGAGAAGAGACGTGAAAATTTTCTAGTAACCTTAGTTTATAATTAGGAGAAAATGAATCAACCAAATGTAGGAAGGGGGTTGCCTCTTATATAGACAAATATATGGGTCTACCTATCATCAGCCCATTAATCTAGCCCTTAAGCTCATATATCACAATAGGTTCAACAAATAATTAGATATATACTTATTATATATTATAATAAATTGGACTTTGGTCATTATCTTCTTATATTAACCCAATTGATTAAGTGTGAAATTCTATTATTTTGGATGATTTAATCTAGATAGGCTGGACCTTATTTATAAAAAAAACTTGTAGATCTAAAAACACAAGTTAGGTATAACAACGACTAAAGAGTAGAAGAACAAAACAGTAATTTAGCAGCAGAAAAAGGCACACGAGGAAAACATTACATGTGTGAGCAAATTTAATATAAATGGCTGACATACAAAATGACTTGTTAGACTAATCTGACGCGACGGGAACATTGTTAAGACTAAAATGCAGGAATAAAAAGCAGACCAACCCACCCAACCATTGCAGTATCTTCAACTTCTCTCTCTCTCTCTCTTCCCCCCAGTCTATTTCTACTAGAATATCAATTTGAGCTTCCGTTCTTATTTGCTATAGCGATTTCAAATTATGGGTTCTCTTCCAATTTGCAATTAGCACAGATTTCCATTTTGGGCACAAGCTAGCTGCGCTTCTGGTAACTTCTTTTCATTTGTCTTTCTCCTCAACATACACAGGATGCTGAACATTTTGAGTCGCATTTTGGTGCTTTTTGTCAGCTCGGCTGTGTCTTTTCATGCTATATTAGCTCTGAGCTCGGATGGGAAAGCTCTAATTTCTCTGTTAAGCAAGTGGGATGTGCCAAATTCTGTGAAACTCAGCTGGAATGCTTCGGCTTCCACCCCGTGTTCTTGGGTTGGTGTGGAATGTGATGTTGCCCACCATGTAATTACATTTAATCTGTCAGGTGTTGGCATTTCTGGTACATTAGGCCCAGAAATTGGTCAATTGAGCTATTTGGTGTCAGTTGATTTGAGCTATAATTACCTTTCTGGTCCTATCCCTGTTGATCTGTCTAATTGTAGTCTTCTTGTACTTTTGGACCTGTCATTGAATAATCTAACTGGTCGGATTCCAGCATCCTTGTTTCAGATTCCAGCATTGCAGCATGTGTATCTGTGGGAAAATGGCCTTAGCGGTAGTATCCCAACAAATGTGGGGAATATCAGTGAACTCAAAAACTTGTGGCTACAATATAACCGCCTGTCTGGTACAATTCCATCCTCAATTGGCAATTGTTTTAAATTAGAGTATCTTCATTTGGGCTCGAATCAACTCGTTGGAGTGTTGCCTGAGAGTCTTAATAATCTCAACAATTTGGTCTATTTGGATGTGGACTCTAACAGGTTGGAGGGCACAATTCCATTGGGTTCTGGTAGTTGTAAGAAATTGGATACCTTGATTTTGTCTTTCAATCATTTTCATGGGGTTCTTCTCCCAGGTTTGGGAAATTGTACCAGCTTGACGGTGTTTGCTGCTGTTCATAACTCCTTAACAGGTAGCATTCCTTCTTCCTTTGGCCAGCTTACTATGCTCTCAAGTCTTTACCTTTCTCAAAACTCTTTATCTGGAAAGATACCTTCTGAGTTGGGGAATTGCAAGTCATTGACTGGGTTGCTACTACAATGGAACAAACTCGAGGGTGAAATTCCGATTGAATTAGGAAGGTTGAGTAAGTTGCGAGTCCTTAGGTTGTATAATAATCATTTAACAGGTGAGATCCCACTTGGTATTTGGAAAATTCAGAGCCTTCGGCACATTATGGTATCTTATAACAACCTCTCAGGGGAGCTACCCCCTGAAATGACTGAGCTCATGAATCTCACGAGAGTCTATTTGTCCAACAACCAATTTTTAGGAATCATCCCTCAAGGTTTGGGAATCAACAGTAGTCTGGTCGATGTCGAATTCACAAGCAATAGTTTCGTTGGTGAAATCCCACCCAATATTTGCTTTAGGAAACGGTTGAAGATGCTGAACATGGGTCAAAATATGCTTAGTGGTAGCATACCTCCTGATGTTGGGAATTGTCCCACATTGAAGAGGTTGTTCCTTAAGCATAACAACCTTACTGGAGTGCTTCCCGAGTTTATAGGGAACCTGAACCTCATGTTTATGGACTTGAGTGAAAATGACATTCAGGGTAAAGTTCCTTTGAGCCTGGGAAACTGTACTAACATTACCTTCATCGATTTGTCCTCGAATAAGTTATCTGGCACACTGCCACCAGAGCTTGGAAAGATGAGGGAACTTCACAATTTGAATCTGTCATGCAATCATTTGGAAGGTCGTCTGCCATGCACACTTGCAAACTGGGATAAGTTGCTCAAGCTTGATGTCAGTTTCAACTCCTTGAATGGGTCCTTTCCCAAATGTCTAAAAAGTTGGAGAGGATTAAATTTCTTGAATTTAAGAGAAAACTGTCTCACTGGGGAAATTCCATCATCTCTCTCAGAATTTCAGTCGCTTTTGGAGCTTAACCTTGGTGGGAATAAGTTAGGAGGGTCGATTCCTTCATCCATTGGATCCTTGAGGATGATCAATTCCTTGAATCTTAGTGGCAATGGTCTCTCTGGTCAATTACCCCTACTAATTAACTTGACCAATCTAGTGGAACTGGACATCTCTCACAACAATCTCTCGGGATCCCTGGCACCTTTAGATAATATTCCTGCTTTAGAAAAGGTTGATGTCTCATATAATCACTTCTATGGGGCAATACCAGTGAAACTGATCACGCTGTTGAACTCAAACCCGTCATTGTTCTCGAACAATTCCGAGCTTTGCTTTGTTTGCACCCCACCTGGTGGATCTGCTTGCATCTCAACCAGAAACTTCAGACCCTGTAAAACTCAATCCAACAATCACAAAAACACGCGACAAGCAATTCATATTGTAGTTTTAGTGCTTGGATCATCACTGTTTACCTTCCTAGTTGTTCTTCTTTCAGGATACTTGTTCCTCAGGTATAGAAGAACACTGAAAAAGGAAGTTGGGATTTCATCACCGGAAAATTCTTCTTTCCTACTCAAGAAAGTAATGGAGGCAACCGGAAATCTCAGTGACCAATATATCATTGGCAGAGGTGCCCATGGAACTGTATACAAGGCTGTACTGGGTCGAGATACAGTGTATGCTGTCAAAAAGCTTGTATTTGCAAGGCAAAGTGGGGCAAATAGAAGCATGGTTAGGGAAATTCAGACGCTGGGAAAGATCAGGCATCGTAATTTAGTCAAACTTGGGGACTTCTGGTTCAGGAAGGACTATGGAATCATAGTGTATCAGTACATGGAGAATGGAAGCCTTCTTGATGTTCTTCATTGCTTGTGTCCTTTACCAGCATTACCATGGAATCTGCGGTACAAAATTGCTCTTGGGACTGCACAAGGATTGGTGTACCTGCATTTTGACTGCAATCCTGGTATTGTTCATCGTGATATCAAACCTGCAAACATCCTTCTGGACACGGAAATGGAGCCTCATATATCTGACTTTGGCATTGCCAAACTTCTGGAAGAAAGTCCTGCTTCAACGCAGTCACTTGCGGTTCCTGGAACAATTGGTTACATTTCTCCAGGTAATAATTTAATCTCTTTTCTCTATTAGCTCTTTATGTTCTGCATTTGTTCTCTGTAGAAGAATTGGAATTGTTTTAATATGCTTCATTGAAACTGTAATGTACAGTAACATACCAGTATGAGTTAAATAATAACGGCCAACATACCCTGCAAGTGTAATAAGTTTGAAAAAAAGGGATAGGGAAAATTTTTTTTTTTTTCCCCATAGCTAACTGAGAAGGGCACCATTTTTATACAAAATGGAACAAGAATGGCACTAATATGACAACTGGTGGTTCACTTATCGACCAAGACATTGGAGGGCTATTTCTGTTACTTATATGGACACAATTCTTGTGAAAAAGTAGTTGAAAACTATTGATTGTTCTGTTAGAGTATAAAACTATTCTTGGGCCTTCATCCATTAGCTTAAGTTTTGAGAAAAGTTAGTTTCTTCACATGGTATCAGAGCCTTGTTGATCGAGATGTGACGAGTTCGAATCTCTACAGCCTCTACTTTCAATATTAAAACAATTTGAGCACAAGGTAAGAGGTGGCCTTGTGCACTATCCATGCTTCAAGTCCAATGGGCATTCAAGTGAGGAGGTATGTTAGAGTATAAAACTATTTTTAGGCTTTTACCTTCATGCTTAAACTTTAAGAAATGGTGCCTTTCTTAGGTAACTATCATATGTAGTGCCCACTTGTTTTCTTTCGTCTTTTTAAGCTACTTTGGTCTCTAGTTTTTAATTCAGTTGTTCTGCATGGTACAGAGAATGCTTTTACGACATCAAAGAGTAAGGAGTCAGATGTGTATAGTTACGGGGTCGTATTGCTTGAGTTATTAACAAGAAAGAAGGCTGTGGATGAAACATTTGCAGAAGGAATGGATATAGTGAGATGGGTCAGAGCGGCGTGGAATGATGCACATGAGCAGATAGATTCCATACTTGATCCAGGTCTCATAGATGAGTTTCTGGATCCGCATGTCAGGGACGAGGTCTACACTGTGTTCTCGGTGGCCATGAGATGCACTGAGGTAGAACCGAGACAGAGACCAACCATGCGAGATGTGGTGAAGCAGTTAGAAGATGCAAAAGCTCTTGGAAGAGGCAAGAAGCATGTCCCAGATTTCAATCCAACCGACGTTGATGATGCACCATTTTATTTGATGGAATGAAATTGCATGTCAGAACAGCTGGATGTTGTGGACATTACATTACACATTGTAGAATACTATAATATAGGGGCTGCCTCTATTACATGGTGTGATGGAAATGTCTACAGTGTTTGGCAAGGATCAAGTCCGACAATGGATTGGATATCATCAGATTGGTCTGTTTAATGGAATTGATCTATAAGAATAATTTATGTAATTTGATCTTACCATTACAAAATTAGCCAGTTGAATTTAAAACATCGAAAGAACACGAGATTTCAAGATTTTCATATCTAAGTTATTCAAAAATGATATTGCAGCAAAACAAAGGATGAACATGAAAATCACACAGCCAAATAAGAACACATGATATTTACGTGATTCGGCACCTTAAAACGAGGTCTTATCCCACGGCTTCCTTTTTCTAGGGAAGTCTTTTCACTAATATCAAAGTTTAAGTAATTACAGATCAAATGCAAACCAAATACCAAACATAAACCAAGATCTAAAAGCTTATAAGGCAGAAACCACAAATTCAAACCAAAAGAGGAGGAAAACTCACAAAGAAACCATAAAAGTCTTCAAGATGTTCCAACAAACGTTGAATCGGTTTGCATGTGTTCACTCCCATGGAATCGCCTCAAGAATTGCCTGAGAATCACTAGGGTAAGAGAGAGAGAGCTAGCACTGGAAAAAAAAAACAAAATGAGTGAAAATTAAGGTTTTACAATGTAAAACCGAGATTATGTACCCCTAGGGTGTGATCCGTGGCAATGCACGCATGGCAAGATCCCAGCCGTTCATCTTCATCATATCCAACAACCCAAAATGCTCTAAACAAACACAATCTTGATTGTTGAGGAGTTGACATGTGTCAAGCTCTTTTTCTCCAGATTTCAACACGAAAGGTAAGGTTGAATATGCATGGAAAGCAACAGGCAGCACTTGGTATGGGTATAGGCAAGTAAAAAGTACGCTTGGGCAAGGGCATGACTTTGTGTTCATGGCCAAAATTTAAGAAATCGATGCAAAATAACCATGGACTTGAGCTTATTTATAAAGTATGTCACTCAATATAATACAACATATACTTACCTTAAACACTGCATTTTGAAAATGAAAGTTATAAAACTCAGTGTTTTTACATATTTGGTCCATAATACAACACTTGATATTAATATTACATGACATAGTTAGATCATATAGGGACCAATATTACAACAAATCGCCATCTTGGTACCTATATGAGCTAACTACTAAACATTCCCTAGTAAAACGGAGCAAAAATGAACTTTGGATCAACCATGATCCCAATTACTTTGAACTAAATGAATATATTTAACTAATTTGTCCAAAGTGACATTCTTTGTGCCCATATCCACTACATACACATTACTACAGATTTTCTAAAAATCAACTGTATTAGCATCAAGCCGATTCTTAACAAAATTCCTTTTAATAGCTAGATGTTTTGTCCTATTATGATAAACAAGGGTTTTACATAAAGCTAAGGCAAATTGACTATCAAAAAATAGAACAGGAGGCCCATAATCTAAACTAATTTTAGATAGAAGTCCCCCTCAACTAGATAGCCTCCTTAATGGCATCTATTAGAGCTAAAAACTCAGCTTATGTTGTTGACAAGGTTACCATGGATTGCTTCTTGACTTTCGACAGATAGCTCCACCATTAAGAGTAAAATGATAGGCACTAATTGATCTTCTTCTAACTAAATCCCCTCAAAAGTCAGAATCAATGTAACCCATAAACCTAGGGTCTGTTTCAGTCCTTCCAAATGTAAGGTCTAATCTAATAGTCCCTTAATATACCTTAAGAGCCACTTAACCCATCCCAATGTTCTTTTCCTAGGTCACTCATAAACCTAGATAAAACACTCTTGGGAATGGCTAAGTTTAGCCTTGTACAAGTCATAGCATACATTAAGGACCCTATAGCATTGGCATAAGGAACTTTTTCCATTTGTTTTTTCTCTGAGTCATTTGAAAAACAATGATTTATAGAAAACTTGTACTGATTCACTAAGAGCAACTTAATAGGTTTACAATCAGATATGTAAAACCTGTTTAATACCTTCTTCAAGTACCTCTACCAAGATGTTTTATATTAAAGTTATCTGAAAGCATTAGCTTTAAATCATTAATATGATCCATAGATCTACTAGCTAAGAGCATATCATCAACATAAATTAGTAAAAATAGTGCATCATCAGTATCAGCATGCTTAAAATAGAAACAGTTGTCATGTATTGATCTATTAAGCCCCTATCCTTCATGAATTGGTCAAATCTTTTGTACCATGGAGTAAGGGATTGTTTCAAGCCATACAAAGACTTTTTTAATAGACAAACATGATTCTCTTTTCTAGGTTCAACAATCTTTTCATCTAATTTAGAATGTAAAAAGGTTGTTACATTTGTTTGTTCTAAATGAATGCAAACTTAGCAGTTAAAGCCATAAGCATCCTTATTGTGGTATGTTTAACAACAAGTAAGAAAATCTCATTATGGTCCTGCCCTTCCTTTTAGGAAAAGCCCTTAACAACTAATCTATTTTGTTCAGATGTGCCTGGTTCTTTAATGTTAAAGACCCATTTTGACCCAACTAACTTCCTACATAAGGATCTACGAACTAAAACCCAAGTTTTATTCCTTTTAAGACTTTCCATATCTTCTACCATGGCTTTTAGCTATTGTTTAGAGGAGGCCCCCCTTCTATCATCATTATGGGTACGAGGTTCAAATTCCACATTCTCTAAGGTTGTATTAAGAGCATAGAGCATAGTTATGCAATCAGCATTGCCAAATCTAACTTAAGCCCCTGTTTCTCTCCTCTCCCCACCCCTAGCTAGTTGATAGTTGGTTAGATCATTATTTTCAATTTCTTCTTGAGGTTCAATGCTCCTTTTAGAATTATCAGGCACCTTATTCTCAGTCTCCAGGTTTTTATTTTCATGATAAATAGGTTCAAGTGGGTTGATTTCAAACTCAGAGTTTTGGATCATACTTCCTAGGTGTGGTAGGTGTGACTGTAGTACTAGCCGTCATAGATTTATCCAAGTGGGGCATTTCTTCTTCATTAAATATCACATCTCTACTCATTATCACTCTTGTTCTAGTACCATCCCTAACCCCCCACCCTATAACCCTTCATACCATCTGGATAGCCTAGGAAAACCCCTTTTAAAGATCTAGGTTTAAGTTTCTCTTCAGATTGGTGTGCATGAACAACACACCCAAAAACGCTCATACCAGAGTAGTCACCAGGTTTTCTAGTCCACTTTTTTTCGGTGTTCTATAATCTATAGCAGAAAATGGGATTCTATTATTCAGATAGCATGCAGTCTTAACAGACTCTCCCCAGTGGATTTTATTCAATCCATATGCAAATAACTTGCACCTAACTCTATCTAGGAGGACATGATTCATTCTTTTAGCAAGTCCATTATATTGGGGTGTCTTTCTAATAGTATTAGGTCTTTTTACACCATCTTTAGCACAGAAACTATCAAATTCAACACTTACAAATTCAAGTTCATTATTAGTTCTAAGCACTCTAATTTTTCTACTAGTTTTCTATAAGATTTTCCCATCTAATAAAGGAATTAAAATATTCATCTTTTGTTTTACACAGTTACACCCAAACCTTCCTAGAGAAATCATCAATCATAGACAGAAAATAATGAGTTCCGCCTAAAGTAGGTACCCTTGTAGCAGATTTAAAAGATAGATAGTGATTTTTGCCAAATATTCATTACTCACAAAAGTCAAGTTTTGAGACATAACCCTCCCCTAACAGCCTTTGCTTATTTAGTTCGTTAAGGCCTCTCTCTGATATACGCCTTAGTCTTTTGTATCAAAGGTTGGTTAATTTTAACAACAACAGAATAATGAACAAGAACACCACCACATTTCAGAACATACATACCATTCTTGACCTCCCCAATAAGTACCACAAGGGAACCTTTAAGGACATTCATTGCCCCTTGCCTAGCTTTTAAGGTCATCCTAGCCTAGCCTAACTGTCCAAGTAAAATTAAGTTCCTCTTAAGTTCAAGCACATGCAATTGACCCTAACCCTATCACCTTGCACCAATGGTTATTACCTAACATCACTTTCCCGCATTTATGGTTTTGTACTCAGTAGAGAAAGACCTATCTAATGTCATATGGAAGCTATACCATGAGTCAAGCACCCATTCAAGTGTATTAAGGTCTATAGTCACTATTAATACTTTAGCAGAGTCATAATCAGCAGAACAAATAGTGTTATCAGTAGAGCCATTAATATTCTTTCAATAATAAGGATAATATCTTTTCAAGTGTCCAAGTTTTTCACAATCATAGCGCTTTATTTTGCTGCAATCTTTTCTTCTTTTGGATGAAGACCTATTCTTACTCTTGTTTCTTTTATCTTCTTTATTATCTTTTATTGTTATTATTATCACGAGACTTTATTCTACCCCTAACAGGCAGACCCTCACCACTGTTACTAGTAGGACGATGCTTCCCATCCCGTTTTAGTTCAAGAATCTTTGACCTAAGGATCTTAGTAACATCTTTAAGGGCTATAGTATCACGTCCATACCTTAAGGTGTCCTTACAAGATCTAAGGTACTTAGGCATAGCACACAATAGGATAATTGTGTTGACCTCATCATCTATAGTTACCTTTACATTAGCTAAATCTTGACAGATTTTATTGAACTCATACCAAGATCCGTCTAAAAGTTTAATTTTGTTCATTTTAAAAGTGTAAAAGTTTTTCATACAAAGTATCCTGTTAGACAAATAGATCTCTTATGACTTAGCTCTATCTTAGTTACAACTAATTTGTGAATGAACTGAATTATCTAAGCTAAGTAATATAGATCCAAAGGCCTTATGTTCAATTTTAGAAGTTAAATGAACAAGTTGTTCTTCAGGTGGTAAAATAGTAGTTCTAGCATCATGAGACATAAAACAGGGCCTTCATCTTAAGTTTCCACGTATTCAAGTCATTTCTTCCATCAAACTTTTAATCTCAAATTTCACATATTTGTTTTGTTAAGACAAAGAATCTAAAGCTCAGATGCCACTTATTGATTTTAAAACTTCTAAAGAATACAAAAGACTATAAGATTTTCATATCTAAGTTACTCAAAAAAGATATTCCAGCAAAACAAAGGATGAACACGAAAATCACACGACTAAACAAGAATACATGATATTTATGTGACTTGGCACCTCAAAATGAGGTCCTATTCCACGGATCTCTTTTTCAAGGGAAGTCTCTCTACTAAATCAAAGATTAAGTGATCGCAGAACAAATCCAAACCAAATTTCAAACATACATCAAACTCTAAAAGCTTCCAAGATAGAAATCACAAATCCAAACTAAAAGAGAAGAGGAAAAGTCACAAAGAAACCATACAAGTGTTCAAGATGCTCCAACAAACTAAAAGAGAGAGCTAGCACTAAAAAGTTAAAAAAAAAAAAAAAAGGAGTGAAAATTAGGGTTTTCACAATGTAAAACCGAGCTTATACACCCCTATAGGGAGTGATCAGTGGCAACACACACATGGCAAGATCTTAGCCATTCATCTTCATCACATCCAATGGCCCAAAATGCACCAAACAATCACAATCTTGATAGTTGAGGTGTTGACACGTGTCCAACACTTTTTCTCCATATTTCAACACGCAAGGTGCTAACAAAGCTTCCTCTAGAAGCTTTAATATGCACGGGCTGTGCCAGATATGGGTATGGGCAAGTAAAAAGTACGCTTGGGTAGGGGCATTATTGACTTTATCTTCAAGGCAAGAGTTTAAAAAAAAGATGCAAAATAACCCTAGACTTGAGCTTATTTACAAAATATGCTTCTAAATATAATACAACATATACTTGCCTTAAACACTACATTTTGAACATAAAATTTACAAAACTCATTGTTTTTGCATTTTTGGTGCGTAATATTTAATACAACATTTGACGTTAGTTATTACATGACATAGCTAGATCATATATGGACCAATATACAACATAACCTATTTTTAAAATTTGTTCTTATTTAGATTTCAATTTGGTTGTTTGATCCCTTAAAATTATAAAATTTTAGATAATTCTAGGATTATACTATTGTTTTTTTTGATAATTAGTGACATAGTCGCGAAACAAGCAGACTACTCACCTTGCAAGGCCTGAGTCCAACAGTAATAAAACGGGGACCAAAACAACCAACACAAAAAATAAAGAAACAAGACAACACAACAATAGAGCCTGACCAATAGGCAACAAACAAGACTCAACACACGACAAAACCAGACATCGAAAACAAGTCCAACCAGATATAAAGAAAACATACCAAGCAACTTGCAAAAAACAAAAGGATTAGGGAAAACGGCAAAAGCGGAAACACTCCCCCATCTTCATCTTCTATTGAGCATGGTTTTCACCATAGGCAGATTGAATCCTTCAAAATCAAGGCCCAACTTTTTTCCCATTTCTATTGCTCTCTCCACTTCCAGGATCTTCTCAGCATCAGTAGCGCTCTTGATTTCCCCCTATTTCTCTTTTTCTTTTTTCTTTTTTTTTTTCAGCGATCTTCGTCATTTTTCCTACTCTACTCCTAGGTGACATGCCCTTCACGAATTCGTGTAACTGCCCGCTTCTCTCTTTCTTTCATCTTATGCTTCAGAGCTCTCCTTCCCCTTTTTGTTGCGTGCAGTCTTTCCTCTTTTCACCGACCTGAGCTTGGTCCTTCCATGAACGAAACTGTTGCATGGTGGTTCCCGGGCATACTATCTTTAGTATGTGGATGTCTCATCAATGTAGAGGGCTTGAAGCCTGGAGGGAATTCCGGTCCAGAGGCTGCGGAATCATTATCACTATAGATCCCCGGAGCTTCGTTCCCCGAGGAATTATCTGAGCACGATGCTGCAATGTTACAACTTCATCCTGCTCGATCCATGAGAGTAGAGGAGGAAGATGTTGGTTTTCTTGGTCGCCCTGGTATGGTAATTAGGCCACGGGCTGTGGAACACAGGTAATCAATGTGGCTCACGGAAAAACATTCCATGGTCTATCTCCCAAGGATTTGACCATTGAGATGGATAGAGACCTGTCGTAGTGGCTGCCATGTAGCACCCGCCTCTTCATTCACTGTCCATGGAATAGGAGTTCTAGTATCCTCACAAGCAATCGAGACATCTGCAATCTGCTCATCTGGAGGTTGGATCCATGATGTATTCCCTGCTACTGTGGTACAATAACTCTATCCAAAGGACTTTGTCGAAAAAGATGCCTGCTCCCTAGCCAATCTGGCTGAGGTCGCTAGGGCAACAACTTTGGTACCTTCTTTAACAAGGACCAAGCGGGATCCCCGGTTATGCTGAACTTGGATTATCTGATGAATGCATGTTGTGTAGCAGGTGTCAATCAAGATCTTGGCAATGTCAACACATCTCATAGAGGACGTTCTCGAATCTACCCTTACGAACTTCCCCCATACTTTGGTGATGTCAGCAAAACAATCATTAGACCACCATTGGATAGACAGTCCATGGATCTCAAGTCACACTCTTCTATTTAGGGATCTAAGGGTCTCGCCAGAGTACTTATACACCTCTTTCAACTTCCGTAGTAGAATCTCTTTACGGGGGCCAAGGTAGGAGTCATATAGTAGGATAAAGACGTGTTAGTCCGTAGAGATCATTCTCCGTGATATATGTAAGAATATCATCAAGACCGATCTTATCTGCCGAATGGGCAATGATTGACCGCTGAAGCCATGCATCCACACTCTTGTTGGTATTTAAAACCACAATCCTCAGAATATTTGTACTCACATCTTCCCCACCCCGATTATAAACTATTCTTAAAATATTTAATGTTATAATAAGCAAAGAAAACATCATCTTTTGTAAATTTTGATTATAAAAAATTATATGAGAGTTAGATAAAAATATTAAATATTATAAGAGCATGGACTAAAAAAAAAATTATTTTAGAAACTACACTACAAAGTAAACTTTATTAAAAGTTGGGATATAAAATGTAATTTACCACTTGGGATACAAAATATAATTTACCACTGCTCCCATACTATCTTAATTTATTTTTTTTTTTAAATAATCCGGTTGCCATAAATTGATTAGTTTGATAAACTAACAAGCAATGGGAGGAATTTCTAAACGAAAATTGATGTCTTTTTAAGGAGGTAAGAAAAAAGCATAGAAGAGCAATTAGAACTACCGAAATGTGACATGGCTGGATGTCTTGACCTATTTAACCTGCAATTCAACTCGAGCCTAATTCGAAAAACTAAAAAAATTATTGGAACCTGGACCTTCAAAAGATCCACCTGAAATTGACCCTGTCTGAGCTGACCGGATACTTGAAATCACCTGACCTGATTTAGAACCAACCCTAGTTTCACCCGACCCGTGATGACTTGAGAACCGAACCAAACCCTACTAATAACCCAAAATGACCCGAATAGAAATCCAAATTATCGTGAAATTTAAATAATAGGGTAATTATAGGTATTCCATTTAATCATTTTAGGTATGATTTTCAAGGACAATTAAGATGACAATTACAAATAATAATATGAAAAGAAAAAGTTTCTTAATGAGATTTAATTGCTCAATTGGAGTTATTATGAAAAATAACCAACGATAATGGTATTACGAAAAACACATAATAAATATTGCATAGTCAAGAATTGAGTTATTCGAGCTACTAGCAAATCATCTTCTCTATATTATTGAACTAATATCAAGTAATAACAAGTTTATAATGAGCCATTAACAAGTTCATAGTGAGTTGTTAACGAACTATTAATGAGTTCATAAAGAGTTCTTAACTAGATTTGATAAATTGTTATCAAGCTTTATTGAGACAAGCATCCCTATCAAACTCCGTTAATTATCAATTTTGAACTTGTTCGATTTACTATAAAGCCTTCAAATTAAACATAAACAGGCTCTAATTTATCTCATACATAAGTAGTTTAAGAATGCTTAGTTCATTCATAATGATATTTCCAATACTTAGGATTTTTATCATTATGTGAGGAATGCATTTTTTTTTTTTTTTTTAATCAAGCTTGATAATTCAATAGGATGAGAAAGCCGTCTTATTCATAATTCCATTATTTTTTATATGTATTAGCCACCTAGTAAAAAGATTTAGATAATGAATATATTATTTTGGTAGTATTTGTTTGTCATAATATTATTATTGTTGGGTATTTTTAGTAATAGCTCCAATAGAGTACAAAGCAAATCACAATAAGTAATTTTTTCTTTTCATATTATTATTTGTAATTATTATCTTATTTGTCCTTTAAATCATATCTAAAACTATAAAATGGAATGTCTATAGCATAATATTCACCCAAGGAATATTTTTACAATGCAATTGGCGATGTGCTTATTCATCATGTTTAGGGCGAGATCCGATAGGATGAGAGCCAAACACAAGCTCTAGCTACACGCCCGCTAGGGTATTTTCCACTAGATGAGCAAATGGTTACACAGGTCTGTGGATTAATCCATAAGGGACCCATCCGATTCTCATTTCAATACTAATCTCACAAAATAATAAACAAAACATGTAATAAATATGCTAACAAAACATGTAATAAATAAGCTTGATAACAAAGAGTCGGCTAATTAGTGGAATCAAGTAAACAACAAATACTCAGCTAGAACCCATAGATTGAGTATGTTACAAGGGACCAGTACAAGACTGACTTAGAGCTTGCACAAAGCTTCGATGGGCCAATAAGATGAAGACTTAGCTAACTAGTCCCTATGTGGATTAACAAAGCGAGTGGACTAGCAAGAACACTTGGTTAGTGTTTATAACATAGGAGGTGTTTTCCACGGCGAGTCATTTATATGATTCAGCTAGTTATAAAAGGATGGAAGGTTATACTTATTTTAGATTATGCGCCAGGTATATGCTTGCCTGGTACCTACACTCCCCATATCTACTCCTACGGTACTTATAGGCCACTACTTATAGCCTCGATGCTACAAGTATAATAAGTAGGTAATTAATATATAAAAATTAAGTACTAAAAATCGAACCCCAAAATACCAAATAAACGGATTGTACTAGAGGTCACCACGTGTCACTATGTGACATGTGGCAAAAGTTGGAAAGTCCACCCCATATTCCAAAATGGGGAGACGTGTTTTGATGAGAAGAGAGGAGGATGAGGATTGAAAGTATTTAAATAGTGCAAACATCATCCATATGCAAGGGCCCCCTCTTACACGCTACCTTCTCTCACTCCACCCATTCTCATTTTCTAATCACCTCTCTGAAGCAATAATTGTCTAAGCCTCCTATTCCACTTATCGCTAAGTATTTTTCATATATTGTGTCTATTTATTACCTACTTTTATTATTATTTCATGAGACCAATATTGACTTGAAAATCGTAGGGGTCGACAGGATTACCCCACAGGCCCTTCCAACTGTTTGTTTAATCATGCAGGAAATATCAAGCTGGGTGTGTAGTTAGAGCTTGCGTTCAGCTCATCTTAACGAATCCCACCTCATACAGAACTCCAATATGATTTATAAGCACATTAACCTCAAACATCATAAACAATTAGCATGAAAAGTTTGCTAATAAGAAAAGTGGGCCAAACTGGAGAGTTTCTTCAAGATGAAGATGGGAGAGTTTCTTAAAGATCAAGACACAAGAGCTCCTTGAAGAAGAAAAAGGGAGGGCTTCTTGAAGATGGAAGAATTTGTGCATTAATAATGGCTTACCCTCTTATTCATGACTTGATATCCTTTTATAGACAAAAGGGGGAAGAATGATGGGTTAGCAAGGAGGGGCATGTGGTTCTCTTCTTTGGTTGACAACTGTCCCTGCTCATGCTTGAAGAGCAAGCATCGGGTGAGCTAGAATAGGCACCGAGCGAGTAAAAACAACTATTAGGTGAGTAAGAATGATTCCTGGAGCATGTGACTTAAAATGGGCTTAATTTTTTATCTGTAAGTAGTTATGGGGGAATCATATATCAAACGAAAGCTTTCGAAGAGATATAAGTGCTCGTACAGCTTTATTCTTGGCCTCAACTATTATCGGGTCATTAGTACCATTCTTTTAACTTCTTTCCTTATTTTGGGCTATATATACACTTACTCGACCTTTTTAATTGCTTCTAATTTAGCAATCGAGTATATTAACAAGCAAGTTTTTAATCACTGCTTGCTGCCTTACATTGTTCTGTTATAGTCATGAGTAATCAATGTTTGTGAAGAGTTATGTATATGACGTTTTGTAGTTACCGGCTATATGAGTCTTGGCCTTTATTCTAGCATTTTTTCTTATTTGAGCTTTAAGTTAGTCCATATATGCTTGAGCAGGACGTTCTTTTTTTGGTTTTATGGCGAGTATAATGCCTTTTAGAGTGAGTCCAATCCAGTGCCTTTCTGAGGTACCCTACGTGGAGTTGCTTAGTTTGGGAAGGCAAGTTACGGCAACGTGTTAAGCATCTTCAGGTTACTGCAGGTGCTTTGGGCCAACATGTTGAGAGTATTCTAACTCTTCCTTTTTATAGGTGCTTGAAGTGACTTATTAGAAGTGGCTGAATCATAATGCTGAATCATAATTGTCGTGTAAATATTTAAATGTTGATTGGACACTGAGTAGCTTGATAGTATTAGGCAAGGTGAGTTTAATATAATACACATGGAGGATATTTGGAATCAATGTCTCCACCTCCTTCATTTTTCTATGTTTAAAACAACTTGGATAACAAGAACGTTTTTGGCATGTTTCGCTATTGAATGGATAAGACACTCACTAGTTCTTTCTGACAGTCATAATTTCATTCTATGTATACATCCTTGAGTATTTTTTGAATGTTTTTCCATGACATATTTGTTAGTCGCATTTGCTAAAGTGTTAAACTAGCATGAGGTACTTGATTCGAGTTGGTGGTCCTTTATTCATGTTGGTATGTGGACCTATAAGAGTTATAGCCGTCAAAGATAAGGTAGAAAATCAAATAGTATAGCTACTGAATTTATGACAAGAAGAGTAAGTTGCTAGTGTTCAAATAATTAAATAGGCAAACAAATAACCGAATAACTAGGTCATTGATAGCCAAATGGCATAAGTTGATAAGTATATAGGATACTCATGTCTAAATAACAAGTTAAGTATAATGTGATGAATATATAGTAACAAGTTATTGTGATCTAAAAGGGTGGTTGACTAATTGTAAGCTGTTGATATTTGAGTTGTAAGATTATAGAACTTCTCCCACTAGTTCTAATGGGATTTCTCCCACTGGTTTATTGTCCATGTTCGCGCATAATTAGACTATCAAACTTGATCTTATTCTGCTCAGGGTGTTTATAGCTATATTTACTATGCTCTAAATGTTAGAGGAACTATTTTCAAAATTTTGACGCAAGCTCATGTATGATTGACATGTTCTATGCTTGTTCAGAAGATATTTCTGAAACCCACAATTAATATTGAAGTGTAGCAATAGAATGCCTGCAACATTCTCGTCCATTTAAAGCAACTTAATGAGGATATAGTCTTAAGTCCTTTCTTTTCGGAAGGGTTCGATACATTGGGTCGTAATGTGCAAGATTTATGTTAGAGTTTTTCTATATTTTGCAGATGTGTTGCTTTTAAGTGACCTGGGCATATCTCAAATAAGCATTGGGGGTTTTAGAGAAAGAGGTAAGTCGAGAGATTCAAAGAGGGGAAGCCTCACCTTTAGATGTTGTACTATTCTGCTTGTTAAATAGTCATTTGATTGATCTAACACTGGTACACTATCTAGATTACCAAAGCTAGAAATGTTATTCCTTCCATATTACTTTCTTATGTATACTAAATAGGTGCCCCCATCCATCCTTCTTGTTTTAAGAGTATGTGGAGAGTTAGCTGCTAAAAGCTAAGTCGTCTGTATTACATTTCAAAATTGTCCTCTAGTAGTTAGTGAGTATAGTAATAATGTAGTTGAAGGATATTTGAGTTGAGATAGTTTGACTATTGGAACAAAACTAGGCTTTGTCCGTTTGCGATAGATTTGCTGCCACTTTATGACAAGGAACAAGCCCATAGTTATTGAGGATTAGTCACTTTTTGGTCAAATATGAACAAACTCGGTTAAGCGGAGCATTCGTTTATGAAGGGATTGGGTCACAACAATGCATGACAGGTGATAATTCAAGATGCATCGAATAATTATTGCTTTATCTTGAGTACATGGTGCATAATTTCTTTCCGAATTTAGTCTCATAAATAAATGAGTAAAAATAATGAAGAGCACAAAATAGGATGCGTGCTTGTGCAACATGGTACTTGGCTATTGCGCTAGTGAGCAAGATGATAGTTAGCAGACGATTAGAGCTTAATGGGAAAAAATGACATTGTACATTACATTTGCAGGGTGGTTGTCTTCTAAGGATGCCAACGATACTTAGCCAAGATTGGCAAGTGCGGATTGCTTAAGTGGAGTAATGAGTGTGGTCTATGTTTCACCTTCTGATTAGAAACTTACCATTGGGTCGCAACAAGTGACTAAGTCTCCAATCTTTGATTTGATCATTGACTCATGAGTGTAAGCGAAGCCACCTAGTTATGACACAATTTTTAGTTACATGCCCAAAAAAAGACAACCCCCAAAAAAAAACCTAGAAGGGATTTACAGCTCGTGGATGAAATGATTTTTAACTTATGGCTGGGAGAGAAACCTTATAGCCCTGAAAAGATTTTTAACTTGCATACGAAATGAAATTTAACTATGTGGCTAGGGGGTGAACCTCCTAGTCTTGAAATAATTTGTAACTTGCGATGAAATGAAACTTAGCTCGTGGTTGGGGGCAAAGCTCCTTAGCCCTGAAATGATTTGTAACTCACTGATTAAATAAAATTTAACTCGTGGCTGGAGGTGAAGCCCCCCTATACGTGACACGATTTGTAGCTCTCCAATCAAATGAAATTTAACATATGCCTCCAGCCTTAAAATAATTTGTAACTCGTTAATGAAATGAAATCAAAGTCATGGCTGGGGGCGAAGCCCTCCTAGCGCTAAAAAGATTTGTAACTTGCATAAATGAAATCTAACTTATGGCTTAGTTGAAGCCGCCCAGCCTTGAAATGATTTGTAACTCACAAATGAAATGAAATTAACTCGTTGCTACAGAAGACACCTCCTCCTTTTTTAACTTCCCATGAAATGAAATTTAACTCATGATAGGGGGCCTAATCCCCCCAAACCTAAAATAATATGAAATTACCTCGTGGTTGGGTGGAGTCCCGCAGGCATGAAATGATTTAAAGTTTGTAAATTAAATGTTTTATAACTTGTGATATTGCGTGATTTATTAGGTTGGTTAGATATCTTTACACTCTTTGTTAATGGTTGAATGACTTTTTCTAATATTTTAATGGAGAATAACAATAGCCTGGGTGAATAGTGGGCGACAATATTTTGTGGGCGGTAATGACACCTTGAGCTCATATTTGAGGAATCAATGGCTTTGACCATTACATTGTGTGCGTATAAGACAAGTAGTTGAGAATTTCATAGAGCAGTTGGATCATCTAAGATTTGAACCATCCAATTAAAAGGAATAGAATGCAATTACGAGATTAAAGTGGCACACACATGGGTCTAAAAAGAGTTATAATGGCCATTGCATGCCAAAAAAAACGTTATTGGAGCAAACTATACAACCTCGACTGCATTGATATACACCTATCCATTATGCCCAAACTCAACTTTTAAAGGTGCCTCCTGAGCCGCATTTGTGCTCTAGTATTGGACTTTACACTTAACTAAGGGCACTACGTCAAAATCAAGCTATTGGGACACCAAGCTAGCGACACTTTTAAATGAGTGTCAAGGGCTCAAAGGTAATTTAGGAAAAATGAGCTATTGGGTCACTTTTAAGCATATTTATAGCCTTTGTTACACAGGCAACTGTGCTACTAATGAAAGTGTCGCTAGGATGGCTAGATACGCTTTTAGGGGTAACAAAAGTTAAAATCTAGTGTCACAATGGACTTTTTTTTGGGAGTGGGGGCCGTTTGGTACGTGGGAATGAATTTGTTCGAGTGGGAGTGGACCAATTATTCCCACATCTTCGTTTGGTATATGGTGCAATGGAGATGGGAATAGTCATTCTCATGTTTGGTATACATAAGTGGGAGTGGGTATAAACAAAATAGTTTACCAAAATACCCTCCACTAGAATTTCATTTGGTATACACAAGTTTGAGCTAGAAATGGCGAGCTAGAAAACGATGACCAGAAGCAAGCAGCTAGGAATCCATAAATACTAGAAGAACGAGAAAGGAGTGAAGCAAGCGGTAACACCAGAGGGACCTTTCATCCTCACCTCACCCCCCATCCTATGAGAGACCACTCTCTCTCTCCCAAGGCAAACCTCGTCAATAAGGTAGACCTCTTTTATGCCTCGTCCTCCCGTCGTCCATTACAACCCCCTCTCTAAAGCAATGAACGCTCAAACCTTTCCACCTTACTCATACCCAGAACTATAAAGTCAAGCGTGCAGCTAGAGCTTGAGTCCAGCTCGTCCTTATGAGCCCCACCTCGTACCGAACTCTCACACGATGAATAAGCTCACTGGCCAAATTTGTCGAAAACATTAGTATTATAGTATTAATAATAACAATAATTATATTATTAGTAGTAGTAGTATTACTATAATAATAGTATTATAATAATATTATTATTATTATAATAATAATATTATCATTATATTAATATTATAACAATAAGATAATTAAGTGGTATACTATATGCATTTATATTTTAGAAGTCCTTCTAACAACCTATGTATTTTGTTATCATTTCCAATCGGATTAGTATTATTATATTAATATTGTAACAATATTATTAATGTTTGCTATAATAATAATAATAGTAGTAGTAGTAGTAGTAGTAGTAGTAGTAGTAATAACAACAACAACAACAATAATAATAATAATAATAACAATAATAATAATAATAATAATAATATTATTATTATTATTATTATTTTGCTTAAAAATTTGTTTAGATTTATTATTTGAGGGAAAATAAATAAAATAAAAATTAGATTGAGATTAAAATAGTAAAAAAAAAAAGTGCAACCAAAAATTCCTCCCCCCCCCCCCCCCCCCCCCCCCCCCCCCCTCCCCCTCCCGGAGTATGAAAATGTGAAAATGGAAGTTCATTCTCATTCTCACCCATTCCCACTTCCATCCCACCAACCAAACGGCCGCTTACGGAATTTTTTACTTGGGGTCACTAGATTTATGGTTGGTAAGTAAGTCGACGAATAAAGACATGTCTAATTCATTAACCATGTGCCAGTTGCCAATGTAATGATAGGCAAGTAAGAACCCGGTGAAATGTTTAACTATGTATGTGATCTTCCACGAGAGAGATACATACTGGATGAGCAAGTTACTTGCTTGAAATGATAATAGGCGAGCATGAACAATCTTTCCTAATGGATGGTTAATTTGTGAGTACAATTTCCACAATTTCTGGGAAGTGATGTTAGAACTTAGCTGCCACCAATAGCAGTTAAGTAGACTTAACTAATAGCTCAAGGATGATGGTTGAGATGATGAGGGTGCAAACAATAGTTCTTGATAAAAAAAAAACCTAGTCGTGACATATGGCAAGTCAGTGAGCCTATTTGCTTGTCATTTGAATGCTTGCTCTTGAAGACAAAATGCATAACTATGCTTGCTCACCTGGTAAAATGGCAGGTATATGAGGTTTAACATGGATGCTTGGGTATGCTCAATTGTTACTCACCTGACAGATAAATGGTGCTTGTTCAATGTATGGCGAGTAGAAGAGGTTATCGACCCAAAACATAAGTGCTAACGTTCAAATACCCACGCAGGTTTATTTGGTTTGAGCATCATTCTCTTAATTTGTGTCCTTTATGAGAGGGTGGTGCATGAAAATTGGGAATTAGTTAAGCTGCATGCACTTTGGTCTGACAGCTAATGTCACCAAGAGAGGGATTTGTTACTTAAGACTTTGAAGTTTTAGTATTATCACATAGATTCCATCATATAAGATCCAGTGAATTTTGATTATAATTTAATAAATTTTCACAGTGAAACTAGTGTTGTATAATTTTAGTTTGTAATTCCAATAGAAGTTGGTTGAACTCTAATGAAAATTCATCGCATTTCAGCAAAGTATATGCATATATTGTTAGAATTATCATTTATCACCTCTGCATTTTTTTGGTGAAAACAAAGGATGTCGAGGGAATAAAATTTTATACTTTAGTTGCCCTGTTTTAAATAATTCTCCCGGTATGCAATCGAACCAAATACTACGACAATACGAGAAATAAATGGACTCAAAGAGAAAAGAAACAAACGACACAATTATTGACATGAAAACCCTTTTACGATCGAAAAGGGAGAAAACCACAGGCAAATATTGGAGCTTTTATTATTGAATCGAAAAGAAGAATTACAATCACTCATTTTCTCTCTCTCTCTCTCAATTTTAATTGGCGGCACCACTAGGGAAGAACCTGACGTGAATTGGATAATTGACGTAAACCCTACGTCCGTATATATAGGCCCCGTGAAAACGCGCTTCCCGTTCAATCGGGGGGTCCTGATCGATCGGCTGGCTTACTGCTGTCGTCCTTCTTTTACGTAACATTGCCCGCCGATAGAGCTCCACCCGATCGATCGGCCTCCTCACGGCATCCCTACTTAGAATACCAAGAAATTTTGAGACATTTTCCTAACAAATCTCTACCTTGGCTCAAAATTAACATCAACAATAAAATAACTCCACCTTCTCCACAAACGCCCTCTCAACCGGGGGAAACACACATCAAACAGAAAGACCCACCAAATTCGAGCAATGCTTGAATTTGCTCCTTGGTAGAACCTTAGTGAACATGTCAGCTGGATTGCCCTCAATCCCAATCTTTTTCAACTCCACCTTCCGCTTGTCAATTAGATCTCTAATAAAATGATGCTTCACATCTATATGCTTCGTTCTATCATGATGTGACATCTGATCCTTCGCTAGGTGAATGGCGGACTATCACAGTAGACTCTAACAGTGCCCTGTTCAACACTAATCTCACTAATCAAACCTCTCAACCAGACGGCTTTTTTGAATGCTTCTATGACTGACATATATTCGGCCTCGGTAGTAGACTGTGCTGCAACAGGCTGTAAACACGCTCTCCAACTAATTGCTGTGTCACTTAAACAAAACACATACCCTGATGTGGACTTCCTCTTATCGAGGTCTTCACCATAATCAAAATCTACATACCGAACCAAGCAACACTTACTTTTCCCATATTCCAAACAAATATCAGAAGTTCCACATAGATACCCGAGAATCCACTTCACAGCATGCCAATGCTCTTGACCTGGATTCGCCATGTAGCTACTAACTATGCTCACTGCAAAAGCAATATCTGTACGTGTATAAACCATTGCATACATAATACTGCCCACTATACTAAAATAGGGAATTTGAGACATATACCTGACATCCTCCTCAGTCTGAGGCGGATCTAATGATGAGAGTATGAAGTGAGCTGCTAAGGGCGTGCTAACTGGATTAGCATCCTTCATATGAAGCCTGTTTAACACCTTCTCAATATACTTCTCCTGAGACAAGTATAATTTTTTGGCTTTTCGGTCTCTACGAATCTCCATGCCTAAAATCTTCGTAGCTGCTCTAAGATCTTTCATCTCAAACTTACTCTTCAATATAGATTTCAAGTCATCAACATCTTTCATGTCTCGTGCCGCAATCAACATATCATCAACGTACAAAAGTAAATAAACAAAGCCTGAATCAGTCTTTCTGAAGTACACACAACTGTCGTACTTACTCCTGATGTACCCATGACCTGTCATGAACTGATCAAATCTCCTATACCATTGCCTAGGAGATTGCTTCAAACCATATAAAGACTTCTTAAAAAAACATACATCATCCTCCTTACCTTCTACAACGAAGCCCTCGGGCTTATGCATATAGATACTTTCTTCTAGTTCACCATGCAAAAATGCAGTCTTTACATCTAACTGCTCAAGTTTTAAGTCATGCATGGCAACTAAAGACAAAAGCTCACGAATCAAAGTATGTCTAACTACAGGTGAAAATATATCATGAAATCCAACACCCTGTACCTGACTGTAGCCTTTAGCTACCAAATGTGCCTTGTATCCTGCATCTTTAACTCCAGGAATGCCCTCCTTTCTTTTGAAGACCTATTTGCAACCAATCAGTCTTTTCCCTCTTTTAGGCTTCACCAATTCCCATGTCTGATTCTTATGAAGAGATTGCATCTCTTCATTCATAGCAACGAGCCACTTCTCAGCATTTGATCTCGATACAACCTCTGAATATGAAGTCGGGTCACTGTCTTCTAAAGACTCAACAGTAGTAAGGGTATAAGCAATCATCTCCTCATACCCATATCTCTCTGAAGGCCTGATTTGTCGCCTCGGTCTACTAGCAGCTATAGTATAATTCTCCACCTGCTGACCTATTTCTGCATTATCAGTAACAACATCAGAAACCCGTACCTGAGGTGCTGGAATACTGTATAGCTGAACAACCTGCCGATCTGGCTGTATCTCTGTAACATCAGGTGTCTCAACCTGGACTGAATCACTGTCAATGGAGGGTGTGCGTGGTGAATGTAGTAGAGTAGACTCATCAAAAGTAACATCTCTACTAGTCAGAAACTTAGAGCACAGGGATCCCAAAACCTATATCCCTTCACATAGGACGAATAACCAAGAAATATGCATTTCTTAGCCCTAGGCCCCAGCATTCCATCATTAACATATGCATATGTAAGACAACCAAATACTTTAATCTGAGGATAATCAGAAGTAGAATCAGACCATACCTCCTCAGGTGTCTTCATCTACAATGAAGAATGCTGTGTCTTATTCACAAGATAGCAAGCCATGCTAACTGCTTCTGTCCACCATTCTCTTTTCAAACCTGCATTTGAAAGCATACAATGAGCCTTCTCAAGTAACGTCCTATTCAATCTTTCAACCACTCCCTTTTGCCGAGGTCGACCTGTACATGTCCTGTGTCTGACTATACCCTGATCTTCACAAAATCTAGTGAAGTCAACTTCAACAAACTCAAGACCATTATTAGTCCTCAACCTCTTGATCGGATTCCCTGTCTGTTTTTCAAGAAGAATCTTCCATTTACTGAAGACATCATACACTTCATTTTTCTGCTTCAGAAAATAGACCCAAACTTTTCGTGAGTAATCATCAGTAAATGTTAGAAGATACCTAGACCCACCTTTAGAAGCCACTCTGGAAGGGCCCCATAGATCAAAATGTATGTAATCTAACGTTCCCCTTGTCTGATGCACTGCTGACTTGAAGCTGATGTTCTTCTGCTTCCCATACACACAGTGCTCACAGAATTCCATCAGTCCTATTGACTAATCACAAAGCAGTCCCCTTTTACTCAGCTCAGATAATGCCTTATCACCAATGTGACCCATTCTCATGTGCCATAGTCTTGTGATCTCTGCATCTATCATAGCAGATATGGAAATAGTAGTCGAACCTGTCACGGTAGTACCTGCAAGCTTATACAAAGTACCAACCCTATTTCCTTTCATCACAACTAAAGCACCCTTACAGACCCGCATAACACCACCTTCAGCAGTCTACTTGTACCCACTAGACTCAAGGGTACCTAGAGAAATTAAGTTCTTCTTTAAATTCAGGTTATGATGTACATCACTCAAGGTTCTAATAGCCCCATCAAACATCCTCACACGGAATGTCCCAATCCCCACTACCTTAAAAGAAGCATCTTTACCCATCAAGATAACTCCACCCTGTATAGTCTTATACATGGAAAACCAGTCGATGTTTGGAGTAACGTGATATGAACAACCCGAATCCATGACCCACTTATCCTTGGACTTGGACTGAGAATCAGCAACTAATAGGAACTCCCCATCACTATCATCCTCTATAACACTAGCCTCAGCGGACTTGTCTTTGCCCTGGTCACCCCTGTTACCCTCTTTCAATTTATTTTTGTATTTATAACAGTCTTTCTTTATGTGCCCTTTCTTGTGACGATAATGGCACAACAGGTTTTTATGTCTAGATTTAGACCTAGACTTTTTTCCACCATTGGATCCCATATGTTCTTGTCTACCTCTCACATGCAAACCACTACCTGAGTCATTCACCGAGTCAGATAACTCCTTATCTACCCGTTCTTTACTCACAAGGTTTCTTTTCACCTCATCAACGGTAATGGTCGGCCTACCCCTGTATATCATGCTTTCTACGAAGCCCTTATACGAATTAGAGAGTGAACACAGTAACAACATGGCTTGATCCTTGTCCTTAGGGACATCATCCAATTCCTTTAATTCTTGTATAATAGAGGTAAACTCGCTAAGATGGCTTTTAAGAGATGTACCTTCTATCATATGAAAAGTGAATAACCGATGCTTTACTACGAGTTTGTTGGAGAGTGACTTGTGGCAAAACATGTCTAGTAATTTCTCCCATAACTCCTTTGCGGTTTCCATCTCCAGTACCTCTGACAGAACATCATCAGCCAAAAACATCTGTATCGCCGTGAAAGCCTTATCATCCATCTCTTCCCACTGTGCCTCAGTCATAATCTCGAGTTTCTTCTCTTTCCCCTCCAGTGCTTTCTTCAAGCCATTATGAGTCAAGATTCTTTTCACATGGACTTGCCATAAGCTGAAGCTTCCTTGACCATTGAACTTCTCTACCTCAGTCTTAATACCTGATGCCATTGTACCAATTCGAATAACCGGGCTCTGAAACCAATTTGCGAGGAAATAAATAATTCTTTCGGTATGCAGTCGAATCAAATACCACGACAATATGAGAAATAAATGGACTAAAAGAGAAAAGAAACAAACGACACAATGATTTATGTGGAAACCCCTTGACAAAAGAAAGGGGAGAAAACCACGGGCGAAGATTGGAGCTTTTATTATTGGATCAAAAAGAAGCATTACAATCACTCTTTTTCTCCCTCTCTCTCAATTTTAATTGGCAGCGCCGCTGGGGAAGAACCTCGTGTGAATTCGATAATTGTGACATAAACCCTACGTCCATATATATAGGCTCCATGAAAACGCGCTTCCCGATCGATCGGCTGGCTTACTGTTGCCATCCTTCTTTTACGTAACATTCCCGATCGATCAAGCTCCACCCAATCGATCGGCCTCCTCACGGCATCCCTACTTAAAATACCAAGAAATTTTGAGACATTTTCCCAACTAATGTTTGCTATAATAATAATAATAATAGTAATAATAATAGTAGTAGTTGTAGTAGTAGTAGTAGTAGTAGTAGTAGTAATAATAATAATAATAATAATAATATTATAATTATTATTATTATTATTATTATTATTATTATTATTATTATTATTATTATTAAAAACTTGTTTAGATTTATTATTCGAGAGAAAATAAATAAAATAAAAATTAGATTGACAAAAAAATTGTAAAAAAAAGCGCGAGCCAAAAATTAGCTGCCAACAATAGCAGTTAAGTAGACTTAACTAATAGCTCAAGGATGATGGTTGAGATGATGAGGGAGCAAACAATAGTTCTTGACAAAAAAAAAAAACCTAGTCGTGACATAAGGCAAGTCACTGAGCCTATTTGCTTGTCATTTGATTGCTTGCTCTTGAAGACAAAACACATAACTATACTTGCTCGCCTAGTAAAATGGCAGGTATATGAGGTTTAACATGGATGCTTGGGTATGCTTAATTGTTACTCACCTAACTGATAAATGGTGTTTGTTCAATGTATGGCGAGTAGAAGAGGTTATCGACCCAAAACATAAGTGCTAACGTTCAAATACCCACGCAGGTTTATTTTCTTTGAGCATCATTCTCTTAATTTGTGTCTTTTATGAGAGGGTGGTGCGTGAAACTTGGGAATTAGTCAAGCTGCATGCACTTTGGTCTGACCGCTAATGTCACCAAGAGAGGGATTTGTTACTTAAGACTTTGAAGTTTTAGTATTATCACATAGATTCCATGATATAAGATCCAGTGAATTTTAATTATAATTTAATAAATTTTCACTATGAAACTAGTATTGTATATAATTCCAGTTTGTTATTCTAATAGAAGTTGGTTGAACTCCAATGAAAATTCATCGCATTTCAGCAAAGTATGCATATATTGTCAGAATTATCATTTATCACCTCTGCATTTTTTTTTTTTTTTTTGTGAAAACAAAGGATGTCGAGGGAATAAAATTTTATACTTTAGTTGCCCCATTGTATATAATAATAAACCAAACTTCATGCTTGCAGGCAGCGTGGAAGTTTTCTTAATTTTTGTTTCTAAAATCCCATGTTCATGGTGGATGCACCATGTTGACTCGCCCGCGGTGGATAGGGATGGCAATGTGGCGGGACAGGTATGGTGGATGCCTCCTCCATACCCGTACCCATCATCCAAATTCATACCCATATCCACTTCATTATCCTTCACGGGTATGAAGTGGATATCCATACTTGCCTCGATGAGTATAAACCCATACCCGCCCCATTACTCATGGGTATTCAATAGATATCCATACCTTCCCCATAGCCACCCAAATATCTAAACCAATTTTAATTAATAGTATTTTAAAATTTTAATTATATTTTTTTATAATATTGATAAAAAATTTATGTACTTGAATTTAAACACACATTTTTAATTTTGAAAGTTAATTAGATATAAATGGAGTAGATACGATGGATATAAGATAGGAAGGGGCCAGGCAGGTATAATACTATACCAGTACCCGCCCCATACTCATGGCACGTACAGGGTGGGTACACCAAGTCCGTACTCACTATCCATACTCGTCCCAAATGGAGCAGGTACTCATGGGTATCGAGTTTTACCCGCCCCATTTCCATCCCAAGCGACTAATATGTGGCTCGGGTATTTAAGCATTTTGAACTATTATTTCACCATTCGCGGGCATGGTCCTTTACAACATATGATGCTAATTTTAAATAGAGTGCCAATTGGATTTGGCGGATTTCCATACATTGCAAGTAAGGAGAAGAGAATAATTGCATAGATGGTACTATTTTGTTTCTGAGACAATATTACTAATGGGAAAGGATGATCAAAATCAAAGGGTAGGTTTTACTGAAAGAGTACTCAGCCTACTTGGAATCCAAGCCTTTAGCGCCCATGCACTCCATTCACCAACAACAATAGGCGAGGAAGAAAAATTGAATGAAGCTTCGTTGGCCCCGACAGCTCCCCAGTTATGGAAGGACTTATGGCCGCGGTGAAACTCTTTCAGTTAGGAACTAAATATAGACCTATGAGGGCGGTTATAGTCCCTAATTCAAGAAAACCCTAAACAATTTGGCTGGAAAGCATTGAAAACTTAAAATGGCCGAAACTTTTGATCCATAGAGAGCTACTGGAACCAACAAATCTATTAGGATTATGCCTCAAATTCCTAAATTCTAAGTGGAGGCAAGCCGAGAGTCCGCCGATCAATCGGCAGAAGAGCCCAATCGATCGGGAATGCTGCGTAAATCGATCCTGCCTGCAGAGAGCTCACCGATCGATCGGTGAACTACCAATCGATTGGGACCCTCTAATCGACCGAGAGCCGTGTTTTCAAGCGGGTATAAATAGAGACGTAGGGTTACGTCAAAAATGTATCCAATTTCTTTTTAGAAATTTTCCCATGCGGCGCCGCACCCAAAAACGAGAGAGAGAAAGGAGTGATTGTAATTCTTCTTTTTCAATTCAATAATAAAAGCTCCAATCTTCACCCGTGATTTTCTTCCCTCTCGATTCTAAAGGGGTTTCCATGTAAATTGTTGTGTTCTTGTGTTTGATTCTCTTTAGTCTATTTTACTTCTTGATTGTCGTGATATTTGATTCGAATTCAGCGCTTGGGATTTCTGCATTTCCACACAAATTGGTATCAGAGCCCTTGTTCGAGTTGGTACAATGACGTCGGCAATCAAATCTGATGTTGAGAAGTTCAGAGGTCAAGGAAGCTTCAGTTTGTGGCAAGTTCGTGTTAAAAGACTCCTAACCTAGAATGACATGAAGAAAGCATTGGATGGAAAAGAGAAGAAACCGGATAACATGACAGAGGCGCAGTGGGATGAATTGAATGATAAGGCTCTTACGGTGATATAGATGTGTTTAGCAGATGATGTACTGACGGAAGTCTTGGAGATGAAAACTGCCAAGGAGTTGTGGGAGAAGTTGCAAGAGATGTTTTGCCACAAATCAGTCTCCAAAAGACTCGCAGTAAAGCGCCGGTTATTCACGTTTCGTATGATGGAAGGTACACCGCTTAAAAACCATATTAGTGAATTTAATTCTATAATTCAAGAATTAAAAGAATTGGATGACACCCCTAAGGACAAAGATCAGGCTATGATATTGTTGTGTTCACTCTCTAATTCTTACAAAGGCTTTGTAGAAAGCATGATATATGATGGTAGGCCAACTATCATAGTTGATGAAGTTAAAAGAAATCTAGTAAGTAAAGAGAGAGTTGATAGAGAATTGTCTGACTCTGTGAATAACTCTGGTAATGGATTGTTTGTGAGAGGTAGGACTGAGACTAGAGGGTCTGCAGGTGGAAAGAAGTCTAGGTCTAAATCTAGACGTAAGAACCTATCGTGTAACTTCTTTCACAAGAAGGGACACATAAAGAAAAACTGTTATAGGCTTAAGAATAAGCAGAAAGACGATAACAGGAATGACCATAAGTCCGCTGAGGCCAGTGTAGTTGAAGATGAGGGAGATGCTGATGTCCTACTAGTAACCGAATCATAAACCAGGTCCAGAGATAAGTGGATCATGGATTCGGGTTGCTCTTACCATGTTTGTCCTAACAAAGACTGGTTCACCACTTATAAGTCAATTTAGGATGGAGTAGTCTTGATGGGCAATGACTCCGCTTGTAAGGTGATGGGTATTGGAACAGTTCGTGTGAAGATGTTTGATAGCACTATCAGGGCACTTAGTGACGTGAGACACGTTCCGGACTTGAAAAAGAATCTTATCTCTTTAGGTACCCTTGAGTCTAATGGGTACAAGTACACAGCTGAAGGTGGAGCTATAAGGGTCAGTAAAGGTACATTGATTATGATGAAGGGTAGAAGGGTAGGAACCTTGTATGAGCTTGTAGGTTCTACCGTGATAGGGTCATTGGCTTTTTCTACATCGTCTATGACAGATACAGAGATCACTACGATGTGGCACATGAGATAAGGCTATATGAGTGATAAAGAGCTATCAGAGTTGAGTAAAAGGGGTCTGTTATGTGGTTAATTAATTGGACTGATGGACTTCTATGAGTACTGTGCATATAGGAAGTAGAAGAGAGTCAGCTTCAAGCAAGCAGTGCATCAAACCAAAGGAACGTTGGACTATATCCATTCAAATTTGTGGGGACCGTCCAGAGTCGCTTCTAAAGGGGGTTCTAGGTACTTACTAATGTTCATTGATGATTATTCACGTAAAGTTTGGGTCTATTTTCTGTCACGTTCCGAAGGTCGTGACCTAAATTCAAAGATCAAGGGAGATCAATTGAATTTTGATGTTAAGAGAGAACTTTGAAGAATTAAGATGAAAAAGAGAAGAAATTAGATGAGAAAATAGAGAGAGAGTTGAGATGATTTAAGAGAGAGGTTCATTGATATTTAATTGGATGATCAATACAAGTATAAACTTCCCTATTTATAACTACTTACACAATTCAAATAAAGAGGCAGGAAATAACCATCCTCATCAAAAAGGCGGGAAAGGGGAGGAGCATGTTAGTTACAAGTATTTCTAGAGAATTCTGGATAATTCTATTACAATTTAATAATTCCTAATGTGTCATATTGTTTGAATTAATACCCAGTTTATACTTATTACTACTGGGAGTTAAGACAAGCAAGTAAGGACCAAGACATAAACACTAACGGATCATGACAATGTCCTGACAAGGGCTGGCGCGTACTCAGACCGGACCCAGGCATTGTCATGACAAGCCACTAGAAGCGAACTGGTGCGGACCTTGACAAACCTCTGGAGCGACTAATGCGGACCCGTGACACGAGCTGGTGTGGACCCATGAGAGTGCCTCCCCCATAAAACGATCCTTGTCCTCAAGGATTGAATTGAGGAAACTGTTTGCGAATAAAGGCCCAGTTTTCCCAAGTTTCCTCTGCTAAGTTCTTCCACTTGATCAGCACTTAAGCCACTTTCTTCTTGTCTCTTGTCATGGTGCGGTGCTAGAGCACTTCTTGAGGCATCACTTCAGGATCACCTTCCAGGTCACACTGTGGAAGCTCGTGACTGATTTGTGCCCGTTGCCCAATCTTCTTCTTGAGCCTAGATGCATGAAAGACAGGGTGGATCTGGGCCCCTTATGGTAGGCCCAGCTTATAAGCAACCATCCCAATCTCGGCCAAGACTGGATATGGACCGTAGTAGCTAGCTGCCAGCTTCAAATTCTTCCTTAGAGCCAAGTTTGAGGTAGACTAAGTCCCCTTCCTCAAATGTGCGTTCAATCCTCTTCAAATCTGCCATTTGCTTATAACGGTGCTAAGCTGCCTTTAAGTTCTCTTTGAGAATGTTGATCATGTTGCCTCGTTTTGTGACAAAGTCCTCCACATCAGGGGAGGTGGAGTGGCATGGTACGTCCCAAGCTATGAGGCATGGCTCATACCCATACAAGGCCTTGAACGGTGAAGTCTTCAATGATGAGTGATAATTGGTATTGTACCAAAACTCCGCTAGAGGCATCCATTGGGCCCATAGCTTGGGCTTGAGGAGAGCCATGGCATGGAGGTAGTTCTCAAGGCATTGATTAACTCTCTCCGTTTGCCCATCTGATTATGGGTGATAAGAGCTGCTCATATGTAGATCCACTTCTACAAGGCGCATAAATTCCTTCCAAAATAAGCTCAAGAATGAGGAGTCCCTATCTGAGACTATGTCCTTTGGCAATCCATGTAAACGGTAGATGTGGTCCAAGAAGAGCTGGGCCACTCTTGCTGCTGGGTATGGATGTGTCAAAGTTAGGAAATGAGCATACTTGGTGAATCGGTCCACCACCACAAGGATCATATCCCTCCCTTGAGACCTAGGGAGGCCTTCAATAAAATCCAGGCTGACACTAGCCCAGGCCTGGTCTGGTACTAGCAGAGGCTGAAGCAGCCTAGGGTAGGTCACATGTTCACTTTTAGTGTGCTGACAAACATCACAACTACGCACCCATTCTTGAACACTGTTTTTGAGCTTGGGCCAATAGAACACGCTCTTAATTCTTATCAAAGTGCCCGTTACTCCAGAGTGTCCTCCCACTGGAGAATCATGGAGGGCATGCAAAACCCTGTCTCTCACGGCTGCGCCTTCACCCACATAGATGCGCCCCTTATAACGGAGGATTCCTTGCTCTAAGGAAAATGGAGGTTGCCCCTTGGTATCAAGGACCAGCTGTGCAAGGAGTTGGGAGGCTTGGGCATCCCCTTCATAACTGTCGCTAACCTCACGCACCCAAAGTGGGGTGACAATGGTCAGCTGAGCCAACGTTCCCTGGTCTGGACCTTCACTGTGCCTTGACAAGGCATTTGCAGCACAGTTCTCAGCACCCTTGCAGTACTGAATGCCGTAGCTGAGGCCCATAAGCTTGTAGACCCCCTTTTGCTAAAGCCTGGTTTTGATGCGCTAGTCCAGGAGGTGGCGCAGGCTGGAGTGATCTGTCTTGATGATGACAAGGTTGTCTAGGAGGTAATGCCTCCATTTTTGTACGGCCATGATCACGGCCATGAACTCCTTCTCATACACGGACAGGCCCAAGTGGCATGGGCTGGGGGCCTGGCTGAGATAAGCCAAAGGCCTACCTTTTTGAGTCAAAACAGCTCCAATTCCCACATTACAAGCGTCCGTTTCCAGGACAAATGGTTCGCTGAAGTCAGGCAGGGCCAGCACGGGCACTGTCATCATGGCGGACTTCAAGGACTCAAAGGCATCTTGGGCGGCATTGTTCCATAGGAAGGCTCCCTTCTTGAGGAGGCTTGTTAAGGGCTTGCTCAGGGTCCTGTACCCCTTGATGAACTTTCGATAATATCCAGTGAGACCAAGAAACCCACGAAGGCTTTTGACACTAGTTGGCACAAGCTAATCTCTCATGGCCTCAATCTTGGCTGCGTCAGTGGCCACGCCCTCTTGTCAGATGATATGTACCAAGTACTCAACATGGTCCCTACCGAATGTGCATTTGCTGCGTTTAGCGTACAGCTTATGGGCACGGAGTGTGTTCAGGACCACTGTCAAGTGTTGCAAGTGTGCGCCCATCCCAGGGCTATATATCAAGATGTCATCAAAGAACATCAAAATGAACTTCCTTAAGAATGGGGCAAAAACCGCATTCATTAAGGCTTGGAACGTGGCTGGGGCGTTGGTGAGTCCAAAGGGCATGACACGGAACTCATAATTCCCTTGGTGTGTACGGAAGGCGGTCTTGTGGCGATCTCATTTCTGACCCGAATTTGATGATAACTGGCCTGGAGATCTATATTTGAGAAAACCGCTGCGCCTTAGAGCTCATCCAAGAGGTCATCAATAACCGGAATGGAAAATTTGTCTTTGACAGTGATCTGGTTGAGCTGGCGGTAATCAACACAAAAATGGTAGATGCCATCCTTCTTTTTAACCAAGAGAACCGGTGAAGCAAACGGACTCTGGCTGGGCTGAATGATAGAGATTTTGAGCATCTCCTCTACCTGCTTCTCTATCTCGTCTTTCTGGTTGTACGGGTACCGGTAAGGCCTAATGTTGACCAGTTTGGCTCCTGGCAGCGTAGGAATGCCATGATCATGGTTGCGAGGCGGGGGCAGCCCTTTTGGGATGTCAAACACATCGTTATAGTGGCGCAACAAGTGCGCTATGTCTGGATGCAACTCAGCTTCAGATATTTCCACTCCTGTAGCCATAAAGAGATGGCCTAGTACACAACTGGCCTGTTTCTTCAAGAACCGGGTGATGCCACCCTTGGATATGGAGTGTAGAGTTGCTCGCTCAGCCATGCCTTTCAGCTGAATCGCCTTCCCCTCCTTGAAGCAAGAGAAATGAAGGTTTTTGAAGTCAATGGTTACGGGGCCATAACGTTGTAACCAATCAACCCCCAAAACCATGTCGCTATCATGTAGCTCAAGTACACGCAAGTCATCAGTGAAAGTGGTGACTTGGACCTTCCACTTGACACCCGTGCATTTTTGATGGCTCATGAGGCTCTCCCCATCGGCTACCGTGACTGTCATTACCAGCGTTGGCACTGTCTCAAACCTTAGCTCACGGACCACGGCAGCATCCAGGAAGCTGTTAGTGCTTCCACTGTCAATAAGGACAGTAACATCTCTTTTCTTGATGGATCCCCTTAGGCGCATTGTATTATGGGTAATGCACCCTGAGAGAGCGTTAAGGGAGATCTCCATCACCCCCGTTTCTTCCTCTTGAGCCTCTTCTTCCTCCTGCACCTCCTCTTCTTGTTATTCCTCCACCTTCTCTTGCCCCTCCATGCTTTGGAGCTGCTTGGGTTTACAAACGTGCCCAGGGAAATAACGCTCCCTGCACTTATAACACTGGCCGGGCTCTCGCCTTGGGGCGCTGGAGCCAGAGGAAGCTGTTAGGCCAGACCGTACCCCACTAGGCCTTGACACGAACCCGTAGGAGGACGTTGGGCCCTAGAAGGACACAGACGGTCCCGTGAGTGCACTGGACATTGTCTTGACACTGGAACCAGGTCTAGCCACACTCGATCCGGTCCCTCTAGTGCCACGGATCTAAGCAATAGATATGTCCTGAAGCTTGGCTTGCTCAAACGCCAAACTTAATTTATTTGGCCGTGATGCTTTGACTGAGCCTCTAAGTACGGGCTTGAGGCCGCTGATAAAACTGGAAATGAAGTAATCCTCTATTAAAGTTGGATGATAAATCAACATCCAACTCTTAAGCTCTTCAAAATGTATATGTAGTCCTCCACGGTGCCGCTTTGGACAATCTTGCTGAATTCCTCCGCAATGTCATGAAGAGATCGATCTCCAAATCTCTTGCAAAGCTCATCAATGAAGAACTGCCATGTGATCACTAGATTTTTGAGTTCTAGGGCCTGGTACCAAGCCTCTCCGTGCTCGGGCAGGTGGTTAGAAGCAAATTCCACCCATTCCTCCGTTGGCACTTGATACGAACGGAAATATTTGAGTAACCTCCTGATCCAACCCCTAGGATTAGATCCATCAAAACGAGGAGGATCAAGTTTGCCGGTATGATGAGAACTCCAGGTGCGGTTACTACCATTGAACCCACTGTTTTCACCTTCTTCACCCATCCGTGAGGGAGCTCAGCCCGGTTGGGGTGGAGGTGGAGGGATCAAGCTATTTCCCCTTAAATGAACGTAGTTACCAGATCCTCCAGTAGTAGTGTGGGCAGTGGCGGCCTGTATTGCTACCTCGATCGCTTTTCTTGGCTGATTGTGAACTTCTTCATAGTGGTGTTCAAAGTCTCCATTGTGACCCTTAGATTCTTGATGATTTGAGCTTGAGAATCTATGGACGTTTTCAATGGTGGCTTTTCTTACTTATGGTTCATTGCCCAGGAGTCGGAGCTTGATTCTCGCTGAAGTTATACTCACTCAGTAATATTGGGGACATCTCAGTGGTGGCTTCTCCTACTTATGGGTCATCGCCCAAGAGTCGGAGCTTGATTCTCACTAAGGATAAACTCATGAGTCGAAAGTGACTTAAGCAAATAAGTTCCTCTACAAAAAGAAAAAGAAAAAAGAAAAAAATGTTTTAGTTTTGGGCATACTCGATAAGATTTGTTATGGGTGATATGAATTTTTTCCTCTATTCTATTTGAATGTCTTGAGATTTGAAAGAACGGATAAACTTAATTTGCTGTCCTAGCTTCTGAATAACAGCTATCTAGGTGATTGACAGGTTTTTCCTTAGAAAGGATGATTTTGCCTTTAGAGCCTCAAACGTTGATTTTCGGTATTCATTTCTGAATTAGAGTGCCCTTGCTTTAAACAGTAGAAAAATTCTTGAAAAACATGAGATAAGGTACTGAAATATTCAGTCTTGCTCAGGGACGAGCAAGATTTAAGTTTGGGGGTATTTTGATAACCTTAAATTTGTATATATTTATTTATATCATTTTAATACATTTTTAACCATTTTACTTCTAATTTTTATCAATTTTGCCCAGTCTTGCTTATTTTGAACTATTTTGCTATTTTCTTATAAAAGCACAAATTTCGTATTAATTCTTGCTAGTTTTATTATTAATATCAATAAGTAAAAGCAAGATAAATCAAAAAATTGCAAATAATAACCAAAATTGTACGAAATTATCAAGAACACCTAACTTATACCTTATTTCACAAGTTTTGCATCAATTTTTAGCTAAAATTCAAGCTTTTGTCCTCATTACTCATCTTTTATGCATTTTATAATACAATTAAACATTACTTTAAGCTATTTTAAGCATTATTTTACATAAAAAAACCAAAAAAAAAATATAAACAATTACAAGTTGCAAGCAACTTGCAACCTGCTGCAGCAATGCACTTTGCAGCTCGATTTTTTTTGATTTTCTTCAGCTAAATTAACTGAACCAAAGCTTAAATAAGTTATTTAACATCTTTTTAACATGATATTTCAGCATTTGGGTGGAGGATTTCATGAAAAAATAAAGAAAATCGAGCTGAAAAACAGATGCAGAAAACTGGTGGCAGATTACAGTTTTTCATGAACAACTTGCATTTTGGCAATTAAAACTTGATTTTTTTTAACCAAATCCATTGTAAAAACATCAGACAACATTAATATGATGTTTTGGTGCAGAATGTGGGCGGTGGAGTGTAGAAAAAATCAAGAAAAATAGCAAAACAATCAGATCTGCAGTCTGCCTCAGGTTGCACCAATGGGAGCTGATTTTTGAGATTTTTACCAAAATTTTTTTATCCCAATCCTACTTGTGTAAATGGGGGAGGTTGTAATGAGTTGATTCATCAAGTGTTTAGACAAAAAAACACAAAAAAATCGAGTGAAATAGGGGTGAGAAGGGGTCGGGTCTGTGCAGCAGACCTGACTTGTTCTTTGCCACTTTTTTTGTTATTTTTGTTTTATCATTTCTCTTCATTAGTTCATGTATTTTGATATTTTTAATGTTTAATATTAAGTTTAACATGAACTAATTTTGTTAATCTAAGGCTACGATGTAGCCTAAGTTGTAAAATACGCTCATTTCTAATTCAAGGTATTCAATGTTTATGTTATTACGTTGTTGAAGTGTTTATCATTGTTCTTCATGACTTTTAAATGCTTGATCACCATTTAAGGCCTATAATGATTCATAATGAGGCCGAAAGGAGATTTATGATGAGTGCTGAGGTGATAAGCACCACAAATTGGGCGAATGCTCGAGAGAGATTAACGCGATTTGTGTGGTTTTTAAAAGAGAATCATAGAGTTTTTATAACTCTTTTCTTATTTAAATTCATGCACGAAAGTGATGGGTTAATATGTTAAAGAGTACGCTAAATATTGCTAGAAAGAGAATGTTCAGTAAATTAGGATTTTCAACCATCAACACATTGTAACAACTTGAATATCGAGAATAAAAAAGGTGTATTAATGCAACTAAGGTGAAATCGGATGCCTCAGACTTTATTAACCAAAAAAAAATAACTTAAATCAGCTCATACTAGTCTAGTTTTAACTTTTTTTTTATTTTTTTTTATCTTACTTTATTTTATATCAAAATCCCCAATTTTACGATTTTTCAAATAGTATTAAAGCTATTAATTTCAGTACTCACTCAGCAATCCTCGTGGAAACGATACTCTACTCACTCTGTATTACTTGAAGCGACTAGTGCACTTGCTAGTAAAAAAATACGCATCACACGTTCCTAAGGTCGTGACCTAAATTCAAAGATCAAGGGAGATCAATTAAATTTAGAGGTTAAGAGAGAACTTTGAAGAATTAAGATGAGAAAGAAAAGAAATTAGATGAGAAAATAGAGAGAGAGTTGAGACGGGTTAAGAGAGAGATTCATTGATATTTAATTGGATGATCAATACAAGTATAAGCTCCCCTATTTATAACTACTTACACAATTCAAATAAAGTGGTGGGAAATAACCGTCCTCATCAAAAAGGCGGGAAAGGGGAGGATCGCGTTAGTTACAAGTATTTCTAGAGAATTCTAGATTATTCTATTACAATTTAATAATTTCTAACATGTCCTATTGTTTGAATTAATACCCAATTTATCCTTGTTACTATTGGGTGCTAAGACAAGCAAGTAAGGACCAAGACATAAACGCTAACGGACCATGACAATGTCTTGACAAGGGCTGGCGCATACTCAAACCGAACCCAGGCAGTGTCATGACAAGCCACTGGAAGCGAACTGGTGCGGACCTTGACAAACCTCTGGAGCGAACTAGTGCGGACCCTTGACACAAGCTGGTGCGGACCCGTGACATTTTCTTAAGTAGAAGAACGAAGTCTATGAAGTCTTCAAGAAATGGAAGGCACTGCTTGAAAAACAGATAGGGAAGCAGATATAGAGGTTGATGATAGATAATGGTCTTGAGTTTGTTGAGGGTGATTTTCTCAAATTATGTGAGAACTAAGGCATTGTCAGACACAGGACTTGTACAGATCGACCTCAACAGAAAGGAGTGGCAGAAAGAATGAATAAGACGTTACTGGAGAAGGCTTGGTGTATGCTTTCAAATGCAGGGTTAGGGAGAGAATGGTGGGTAGAGGCAGTTAACATGGCTTGTTTTCTAGTGAATCGATCTCATCATTCATCACTTCAGTTGATGATTCCAGAAGAGGTATGGTCTGGTTCTCTTGCTGATTATTCTTATTTGAAGATATTAGGTTGTCCTGCTTATGCTTATGTAAATGATGGAAAGCTAAAGCCTAGGGCCAAGAAGTGTATCTTTCTTGGTTATACGTCAGGTGTGAAGGGATATCGTTTATGGGATCCAAAATCTCATAAATTTCTAACTAGTAGAGATGTCACATTTGATGGGTCAACTCTACTACCTCCACCACACACACCCTCCTTAATTCGTGAATAAGTTCAGGAGCAGAAGCCTGATGAAAGTGAGATAGAGTCAGAAAGTTCTAATCAATAGCAGATAGTTCAGTTTGAGAGTATGCAGGCACCTCCAGGACAGGTTTCTGATAATGATGAAACAGAAACGGGTCTATAGGTCGAGCAGCATACAATTGCAGGTGGTAGGCAGAAAAGGCAGATTAGGCAGCCACAAAGATATGGGTATGAGGATATTATAGCCTATTCCCTTACTACAGCTGAAATAGTGGAAGACAGTGAACCGTCTTTATATTCAAAGATTGGATCGAGATCTTACTCAGATAAGTGGCTTATGGCCATGCATGAAGAGATGGAGTCTTTAAAGAAGAACTAGACTTGGCAACTAGTCAATCTTCAAACAGGAAAAAGAGTCATTGGGTGCAAATGGATCTTCAAACGAAAGAAGGCATTCCTGGAGTGGAAGATACAAGGTACAAGGCTCGGTTAGTAGCTAAAGGCTACAGTCAGGTACACGATGTTGATTTTTATGATGTTTTCTCACCTGTTGTTAGACGTTGCTCCATACAAGCAATACTTGCTTTAGTAGCTATGCATGATTTAGAACTTGAGCAGTTAGATGTGAAAACTGCATTTTTGCATGGTGAGCTAGAGGAGAGTATTTACATGCATTAGCCTGAAGGCTTCATTGTTGAGGGTAAGGAAGATCATGTTTATTTATTGAAAAGATCTTTGTATGGTTTGAGGCAATTGCCAAGACAGTGGTATAAAAGGTTTGATCAGTCACGGGTTCTTCAGAAGTAAGTATGACAGTTGTGTGTACTTCAGGAAGACAGATTCAGGCTCTTTTGTTTATCTTCTATTATACGTTGATGATATGTTAATTGCAGCTAAGGACATGACAGATATTGATGATTTGAAAGCAATGTTGAAAAGCGAGTTCGAGATGAAGGACTTAGGAGCAGCTAAGAAGATTCTTGGCATGGAGATCAATAGGGACTGAAAAGCAAGAAAGTTGTACTTGTCTCAGGAGAAGTACATTGAGAAGGTTATGGACCGATTTCACATGAAGGATGCTAAACTAGTTAGCACTCCCGTAGCAGCTCATTTCAGGCTTTCAGCATTGGATTCACCTCAGACTGAGGAGGATGTTAGGTACATATCACAAGTCCCTTATTCTAGTCTTGTTGGTAGTATTATGTATGCTATGGTATGTACTTATCCAGATATTGCTTATGATGTGAGCAAAGTGAGTAGATACATGGCGAATCCAGGAAAGGAGTATCAGCACGCAGTCAGGTGGATTCTTAGGTACTTATGAGGCACTTATGATGTTTGTTTGGAATTTGGGAAGAGTAAATGTTGTTTAGAAGGGTATATTGACTCATACTATGGTAGAGACCTTGATAAGAAGAAATCTACGTCCGGTTATGTGTTTTGTTTAGGAGACAGTGCTATCTGTTGGAGAGCTTGTCTACAATCAGTTACTGCACAGTCGACTACCGAGGTCGAGTATATGACAATTACAGAAGCGTTTAAGGAAGCTGTTTGGTTGAGAGGTTTGATTAGTGAGATTAGTGTTGATCAGGGTACTGTTGGAGTTTATTATAATAACCAGTCAGCGATTCACCTAGCTAAAGATCAGATGACGCATCATGACAGAACGAAGCACATTGATGTCAAGCATCATTTTATTAGAGATATGATTAATGAGCGGAAGGTAGAGTTGAAGAAGATTGGTACTGAAGATAATCCAGCAGACATGTTCACTAAAGTTCTTCCCGGTAGGAAATTCGAGCATTGCTCGAATTTAGTTGGACTTACAGTTTCAGTTTGTTAACCCCGGTATGGAGGTGTTATTGGAGAAGGTGGAGATATTTTATTTCAGTGATCGAATTTGAGTCAAGGTGGAGATTTGTTAGGTTTATGCCTCAAATTCCTAAATTCTAAGTGGAGGCAAGCCGAGAGTCCGCCGATCGGCGATCGGGAATGTAACATGAATTGATCCCGCCTACAGAGAGTTCACCGATCGATCAGTGAACAACCGATCGATCGGGAGCCGTGTTTTCACGCGGATATAAATAGAGACGTAGGGTTACGTCAAAAATGTATCCAATTCTTTTGAGAGATTTTCCCTTGCTTCGCCGCTCCAAACAAAAAGAGAGAGAGAGAGAGAAAAGGTGTGATTGTAATTTTTCTTTTTCAATTCAATAATAAAAGCTCCAATCTTTGCCCGTGTTTTTCTCCTGTAGAGAGGTTTCCACGTAAATTGCTGTGTTCTTGTGTTTGATTCTCTTTAGTCTATTTTACTTCTTGATTGTCATGGTATTTGACTCGAATTCAGTACTTGGGATTTTCGTATTTCCGCATAAAATCAAATCTCTCTAAAAGATCTATGCACTCTCAGCCACTTTGCCGATGAACACAGCCATGTTTTCAAAATAAGGCTTCTAGAAGCATCTTTTGCCATTTTTTTGTTTTACAACTAGGTTTTGCGACTAGTTATGGGTGCTTTGTGTTTTGCCTCTTTTAAAGTCCTAATCAATGTGCAATTTGGTGCATGGATGCATGTCTAATTTGTTATTATTTTCCTCTTTTCACTTAAATTTCATATCAATTCCAATTGGCATTCGCTCTGCCTTGAACTATTGTAAGTGCCAAACAAAAATTTACGAGTGGTGAATTCAATACCCAAATTGGTAGTCGCCTAAGGTGAGTTGAGTACTATTAACCTATGGCAAGTGTGAGTTGTGTCTTCTTAGGCGGTATGTTCAGTTATAGCCTCGGGTGAGTCAACTTAGTAGATCATGTTGGCGATTCAGTGTCACCGAGTGGACAAGTAGGTGAGCTGAGTTAGCGTTTTGGATAGCGAGTTGGCACTCGGTTTTGGCTGGTCAATTTTGTTCGATGGCCGAATGAATTACATTTGTCGATCGGCAAGTAGGTGATTTGAGTTAGCTTTTTCGCCGGCAATCTGGCACTTGGTTTTGGCAGGCCGAGTTGGTTCAATGGCTAAATGAATTGAGCTAGTGCAGGTGCTTCAATATGTTAGTGAGTTTGCCTAGGGATTGTGGGTGAGCTGCATTTTTGTGATCGGTGAGTTTCTTCTAATATCAATGAGCTGTCTCCAGGCGAATTGGTGGCTGAGCCAATTGATGCCGACTGAATTGGTGTTTATGCGAGTTAGTGGCCTGGTGATGATGGCGAGGTGCCTTACTGGAATTTGGCTTGTTTGAGTGAATGTGATCGGGCGAGTTAGCCCGTTGTTTGGGCCCGCGAGTTGCTTGTGGTGGTTAGTGCTCAAGCGAGTTAGCTGGTGATATCAGCAAGTTGAGTAAGCTTGGTGAAGTTGGTTTGCAGGTTGGTGAGTATGATTGATGATGATATTGGTGAGTAGGAAGACGGGTAGGGCTGGCGAGTAAAGTTGGTGGCCATGGCTAATGAGTAAAATAGATAGCCAAGCAAGCAAGCTTGGTGGCTAGTAACTTTGCTCTTGGTGGTTGGGTGAGTTGATGTCCGAGCTGGCTTGGTGAATCCAGCAAGTTGGATGAGTTCGCAAGTTCATTGAGCAGGGTGGTCGAGCAGTCATGTTGTCCAAGGTGAGTTAGTTTTGTCAACTAGTAAGCTGGGCGAGTTTTTTAATTGCTTGTGAGTTGGAATTTTTAGTTGGGCAAGTTAGTTTTGGATGGCTGAGTAGCTCCCATGGCTAGTCAGGTACATATTGTAACCAGGCAAGTAATTTTGGTTTGAAAGTGGACTTGATCAAGAAATGTGGCAAGTCGTTTTAATTGATTAAGTTGGCAAGTAGTCACTTTTTTTCCCAAAAATATGTGAAATATAAGTTTTTGTGCTTTATTTCGCCTATGATTGAGGTCCACCCGTCTTTAAAAAATTAAGGGTAACCCCCTAGCTTAACCATATTCAAATAAAGAAAACCAACCAGCATATGAAGATTGAAAGATGCGAAAATGAAATTATCAGTGACTTACGTGGTGCAAAAGGTGTTTGAGTCATGTAAAGAATACCAAGTTAGATGTGAGCTCACAATCCTTTCCATAGATGGCACCAAAATGTTTATTAATGAATTTGGCAATGTGGTTATTCCTTACTTTTAAGGTGGGTTTCGACAGGATGAGAGTCAAATGCTAGTTCTAGCTACACATCTACCTGGGTATTTTTTGCAAGACTGTCAAATAATTGTAGGGCTCCATGGACTAATCCTCAAGGGCACCCCTTCGATGCTTAAGTCAATACCAATGTCACAAAATAATAAACAAAACAAGTAATATATAAGCATAAAAATGAAGAGTTGGCTAATTAGTACGATCAAATAAATATAGAAAAATATTGAACTATAACCCACATAATGAATCTGATGAAAGGGGCTAATACAAGACCCACTTGGAGCTTGCACGAAGCTTCAATGGGCTAACAAGATGAAGACTTGGCTAGCTAGGTCCTATGCGGGCTAACAAGGTGAGCATACTAGCAAGGGCACTTGGCTAGCATGAAGAGTTTGCTAATAAGAAGAGTGGGCCAGCATAAAGAGCCTCTTGAAGATGAAGATGGGAGAGTTTCTTGAAAATGAAGATGGGAGAGCTTCTCAAAGATGGAAAATTTTGTGTAGTATTAAGGGAGAGTAGGCAAGGAGGGGCATGTGGTTCTCTTCTTTTGACAACAACATACCTACTCATGCTTGAGAAGTAAGAATCAGGTGAGCAAGAACGAGCATTTGGTGAGTAAGACCAGACATTGGGCGAGTAATAAGAACTAAATGGTGAGTAAGAAGGATCTTTGGTGCTTGTGACTTAAAACAGGTATAATTTTTTATTTATAGGGAGTTTTTGGATAATTATATATCAAAATAAAGCTGTTAAAGAGATCTACGTGATCGTAGGTCTTTTATCTTTGGCCTTAGCTATTATTGGGTCATTAATACTCTTCTTTTAACTTATTTCCCAGCTTTGGGCTAGGTACATACTTAATCGGCCTTCTATAGTAGCACGCCGCTTAATTATACTTATAACACATATTAATTTGCGTTCCTTTTACCAAAAAAAAAAAAAAAAAAAAAAAAAAAAAAAAAAAAAAAAAAAAACCACACACATTTAAAAGTTTTCATTTTTCACTTAATCACCACAACTTTTTAATTTTTCAGAAAACCACCTCCATAAGTCTAGAATTTTCAATCAACTACCCTAAATCATACCATTAATTATTTGTTACACACTACGTACTTTTATATTAATTTTAGAGTCCATGCTAAGCAAGATTAAAGTATCATAGGTGCAAAACATTTTCCACTTCCCTCCCACCAAGGTTTGAATCCCATCTCTTTTAGACCTCATTCGGGATGAAACCTAGTTGGAGGAAGGGGGCAAGTGAATGCATTGTCAGCTTGACTAGTTTTTAGCTCTTGTTTCTTACACGCTGAAAAAGTAAAAACGGTAAGTTTAAATTCACATAGAAGTTACATAATGTATAACAGATAATGAACTACAAACATGATTTAAGGTGGTTGTTTGAAAAATTTTATACTTTTGAGGTTGGAATTCTAAAAAATTAAAAAGTTGTAATGATTAAGTGAAAAATGACAACTTTTCAAGGTGATTTTCTGTAAAGGAAAAAAAAAAACCTGATTGACATATCAATGAATATAAAGTTATGATAAGATTTAATCATTACTAATATCTAAATATTTTATTTTCCTAAATCAATATATTATCAATTAAAAACAATATATGAATTATAATTTCCTCTTAATTTGAAGGGGAAATACTATATGACGATAGTGGGACCAGCTATGTCCTATGGTGTTGAATGTTAGCTAGTCAAATGGTACCACACACAGAAGTTGAAAGTGGCGAAGATGAGCATATTGCGGTAGAAGTGTGAACATACTAGGATGGACATAATAATAAACGTTATAAGAAAAATGTTAGGCTTTAGTGATAACAAGTTGAGGGAGCAATGCTTGTAATGGGTTGGGCATGTTTGGAGGAGATCGACTACTGCCCCTGTTAGGAAATATGAACAACTATATATTACACACTAAAGGAGAGGCAGAGGAAAGCCAAGGAAAAGTTAGATGGAGACAATTAGATAGACGACCCCCCCCCCCCCCCCCCCCCCCCAAAAAAAAAAAAAACAACCCCCTTTAAGTGCCAGTCAAGAATACGTGTGGCAGACATAAGCGTTAGGAGTGAGCAGCACACATGCCAGTCCACAGTGCCCTTAGGCTTCCATGTTCATCATGTCCACTGTTGTCGATGATTTCTTATTGCTTGCATCCTTACATTTCTAGTACTGAATTATTTGACTTGACTTTGACTTTCACTTGATTTTATAAATATAAATATTGCTCCATTTTTTTACTTTTTTGCTTTTTTGGATTGGGGCCCCCAAAAACAGCCTCCATTTGGGTAGGACCCTGTAGGAGTAATGCTGTGTACATTTCACCTTCCAAACCCGATCTTGGTAGGAGCCTTTTATGCATTGGTTTTATTGCTGTTATATGAATTACAATTTCACTCCCGAGAGAAAATGAATAATTAAAAATATAATATCAAAATAAACCAATGGCTCACCACAAAACCCAACCTGATCCAACCCCGATTGGACCCTTGATTATTTCGACTCGAGGTTCATCCAACTTGATGTCAACCCCATCAGAGTCTGACCCTGACCTGATGTTAATCTGACTTGATGTTAACCCAACCCGACCTGACACAATTCCCAAGTCTAGAAGAGCTATTTTTGGGATGGTTATTCATAACACATCACCTCATGTTATTAGTATAATATCCTTGGTATATAGGATAAACTTTAGGTATTTTACTATTATTCTGCCTTTGTATAGCTTCTGTATTTATATAATACATCAACAACCCTATTAGGTATGCTCTCTGAAATACTTTCTCATGGTATCGAAGCTATTAAACCCTAATTACCTTCTCTAACCTTAATTTCCAATCAGACGACCTTTGTGCCTCACCATAGCCGCCTTCTTCTTCATTGGCACAGCAGCAGCGCCGGCTGCTCCACCCCTCATGTAGAATACTACCCAATTCATCCAATTCATTCAATTCAATTCACTGATCAAACTTCAAAATTGATACTACCCAATACCACTTCTGTGCTTTACGTCACACACCACCCCGATTCATGCACCTAATTCACGCACCTTCCCACACCGTTGTCACCTCCCAAATCGATGCTACCAACTAGTGAATCAACTCCTAGTCTAGGCTTGAGTACTCTAATGGAAACCCCGCCCCCCCCCCCCTCGAGTCCACTGACCTCCTCTCCGGTCCCCGTTACCACTATTGCTTTGCGCTCCGCCACCGTCCCTTCCTCCTATGTCGTCCCTCCCTTCCCGACTTCCTCCTCCTCTATTTGGAGTTTCCCATATGGTAACTTCTCTCCTTCCCTCTCTCCCTCTCTCTCTCTCTCAAATACTCATGAAGGAAACATTTTATCGTTGACCTCACCCTTAGCTCACATGTCTTCGACTTTTCCCATGACCCACATCTTGAGTCTTGGCCACCCTTATGGTCAATTGGCTTGACGGCCCTCTCTCTCGATGCCACACACTCTCTCTCCCTCTGTTGTCACGAGTCCTTTTACAAGTTAAACCTGAGTCCATCACTGATTATCCTATGGCGTGAATAGATCTAAATGATTCTTCAATCTTATTGTATGTAGGGGTTTGTGGATGGTCTCCTTCCTCCCCCCTCCCCCCCAAAAAAAAAACAACACATCCTCAAACCCGGTGCCATCCTCATTATTCAACCCTGATCACATTACTTGGTCATGTACTGATCAAAGTGTTAGGTCCTAGTTGTCTACCTCCCTAGCTTGTCAAGTACTAAAAAATGTTATTCACCATACCGCTTCTAAACATATGTGGGATGCACTTGCCAAAAGATTCAGGGATCATTCACTAGCAAATGAATTTGGCCTTCACTCTCAGCTTGTTATTCAATGTAAAGAAAACAAGACCATAGCTACATACCTTACTGAGCTTAAAACCATATCTAATACCCTTGCTGTCATAGATTTCCCAGTATCTAGTAGAGAGTTGATTCACTATGCCCTCTTTGGATTACCCCTTGAGTGTGGTCCCTTTAACACCTTCACCTGCAACTTCTCCTAAAATCTTACCTTTGAACAACTCAAGACCTCTTTACTGGATGAAGAAGCAGCTCTTACTCGGATTCCGGGACATTCCAACTCTAACCATGGTCATGCCCGAGCTGCTACTAGCCAGTCTCAGGATTCCATAAGTGGTGGGCGCGATGGTGCTGGGCGTGGATGTGGCAGACAAGGACACAATCTCATAGGCCAAGGAGGACGTGGTGCTCACAATAGTGGCCATGGTTATTCAGTACAACCTCCACCTAGGTATGGTTGTACTTCACCTCAACTTACCTCGGGCCTGGGTTCAGGTCCCGGTGGTCTTGGTGGATTACCTCTGCTCTCTTAACCTTGGGAATAACCCTCAGGTACGTCCTTTCATTAGTCAAATGATGGTATACTTTGATTTGGCCCTCTTGTTTGTTAGATTTGCTATTATGTAGGTCATGTTGCCTCCTACTATGTTCACCTATATGCCCAAACTAATCTATCCCATTCACTGCTGGCCATGTTTGTCTTTGATCCATCTTACTACACATGGTACCCATATTCTAATGCATCCAATTATATGACTTCAAACTCAGATATTTTAAAAGTTTGTAACCTTATACTGGCTCTAAAACTGCTCAAGTTGGCAATGGTTCGTTATTTCCTGTTTCTCATGTTGGATCGTTTACTATTCATACATGGTCTCACCTTTGTCACTCTCTAATGTTCTCCGTGTTCCTAATCTTACTTATAACATGTTTTCTATTGAACAACTTTCTCATGATAATAACTGTGTTGCTTAATTTGACTCCACTTCTTTCTATGTCAAGGACAAAGCTACAAGGATGCCTCTCCGTAGGATTTGCAATAATGGACCTCTCTATGGCTTTTCCCCTCATCTCTTTGGACTTGTGGCATGGACAAGCACTGTTGAACTATGGCACAGATGCTTAGGACACTTAGAAAATTCAGTTTTAGTTATTTTAAATTGTCATTTTTTTTTTTTTACTTTCTACTAGTTCTCATTTGTTGAAACATTCTAATGCCTGCTATTTAGAAAAGTCTCGTAGACCTTCATTTTCTTGTATTATTCATATGACTGCTAAACTTTACAATTGATTCATTCTAATGTGCGGCAAGCTCCTGTTGCATCTAACTCTGAATTTTAGTATTAAGTTATTTCTATTTATGATTTCTCTCGCTTTTGTGGTTACATCTGATGCAAAAGAAAGATGAAGTTTTTTTTTCCCCGTATTCTCTTACTTCAAAACTTTTGTTGAAGACCAATTTGATCTCAAAATTCAAGTGTTTTCAAAGTGATAGAGATTGTGAGTTTAACAATCGTTCCATTAGCACTCTTTGTTGAACACATGGCATACACTTTCATCTCTCCTGTTTTATACTCCATAACAGAATGTAGTGTCAGAGTGTCAGCATCAACATGTAAGTGAAATGGTATGGATGCTACTTTTTCAATCTCGTTTGCCACCACTATTTTGGGCTGATGCAGCCTGCACTACTTGTTATATTATAAACTATTTGCCCACACCAACTTTACAAAATCTATCTGCTTTTGAAAAACACTTTCACCAGGTGCCTAAATATAGCTCTTTTCACATTTTTGGGAGTGCATGTTATTCTAACATCACTCCCCGTACCACAACTAAATGAGCACCTTGATCCATACCCTGTGTTTTTCTTAATTATTCATTGCGCTACAAAGGGTATCGATATCTTAACCCGGTTAGGGGTTGTGTTCATATTAGCACCCTATGTCTTCCTTAGCTATTCACTTTGTAGAAAATGTCTTTTCGTATCCTAACTTAGCGCCTGGTTTGGTGACATCACACTTTACAAGTTTTGTTGACCTTCCTCTTCTTATCACGTCCATGACCTTGCCACCTACAAGTGGTCCATTACTATTGTTTCTTTTAATGGTAGTTCCCTCACCTTTGATATTGCTTGTTTCCTCTAGTCCTGAGTTGGTAGCAGTTCCCTAGTCGATCGTGCCTACCAGCACTGACAATCAAGATGGCTCGGCCACTCCTCCCTCCAACTTGGCTCAAGAGGGAGCCTCGGGTTCACCATGGAGTTCCTTTTACAATGACTCGGTTGCGTCTTCTAAGGCTAATGATGTACAATGGCCCACATCCACTTAGCCCATAGTGTCACAAAATATTCATCCTAAGCGCACTAGGCTTAAAGATGGCATACAGAAGTCCAAACATATTTTGTCTTTATCCTCTATCATGATTGTATAGTAACCTACCTGTTTGTCATAGGCTATTAAAATCCTCAATGGCTAGAAGCCATGGCTAAAGAATTTAACGCACTCATGCTTAATCAAACTTAGGATCTTGTTCCACCTTCCCCTCCTTAGAACATGGTTGGTAGCACATGGATGTACAAGGTCAAGTATAAATGCTTACACCCCAAACTCAAGGAAGTTGGGATGATGCCACTTTAAAATAAAGTACTACTCACTTGTCATGTGAGGCCCTTCTCGAGAAGGTAAGGTCTTTAGATACGAAGATAATGGCGTTTCAAGCCCATCTGCTTGAGGAGTTTAAAATATAGATAAGGGTATCAACCACTCGAGATTCGAGAATATTCAGGAGGTAAAAGGAGCTTGAGTTTATGGGACTTCCTAGAGGGCTGCAAAATAGGTGGTCTTCAAGCTTGAGGCAGTTACTTAGAGTGTAATTTCAGATACATGAGCCTCAAGCTTATCTAATAGATTGTGGGGCATCTAGAAGGAACTCCAACTGAAAAAAGAGAGGTGGGCTTCCAAAAAGACACTCAAGTACACCAATTCAGGGCATGTTCACTGCCCATTCATGCAACAAAGGAGCTTTGAGGCCAACATGGGAAGAAAGTGCCACGAAATTAGGGAGAACCAGTTATTTCCTTTTTCTATAAATAAGAGACATTGTTGAGGTCGTAAAGTACCTGACACAACTTATACAAACTTTTTCAAGTTTTTTTACAGCACACTTGTGCTTTTACCTAAGAGTAGCCTTAGCTTATCTTAGCGTAGATTTTTGTTGTACTTGCTTCCATCAAAGTAATACAGTTCTTCAGGTTTCAGGTATGAACTATCAAATTTAATCAATTCCCAAAATCAACAAGTTGAGAATTGAGGATTTAGCTTAACGCTTTGATAGCCACGACATGACTTTAATTGCTTTGGTCTTAACACTACTACCACTGCTTAATAAGCCAAGTGAACTTAGGTTTGCGCCATTGTTTAAGGGCTTTGATAGCAAAGGCTTGACCTTGATTACGTTGGTCCTCATCCAGTGGCCCAAATATAGTTTTCTCCATCTTAATCTTATCAGACTCTAACTCATTCGAGTTATTGTAAGTCAAGCGTGCCAAGCCTAAAAGTCTGATTAACTCGGGCTTATAAGTGGACTGCTGAGCTCTTAATTTTGTCTCGACCCCAGTTCCTAACTTTTAAGTGTACGTGGAAAATTTTCTATGGGCCCTGCTTCATCACTAAAACTGCCACTTGAGTTAGGTCCCTATGCCTTTTAATTTTCTGTCAACTTTTATATTGAAAAATCCACAAAAGATAAAAGTCTACCTAATTAGAGCATAAATAGAATCCACGTATTTATCAAATGAAGTTGGATACACCAAAATCATCACCCCCTTTCTCCAAAAAGTTGAATGGTTGAGGTTATAGATGTTCGGTCCGGAATTGAGGCTCGCTCCCCAGTCTCTGCGAGTCCGATTTGTACATTTGTATGAGTTTGTATTTATGGTGACCATATTCACACACTTAATAGACAAATAAAACAAATGTGCCTTTTGGGGACCACAGTGGAAGGCTTAAAATAAGACTTCATTGTCTTTAACCCCATCGTGGATTATTATGATATAATCTCATACCATTCACTAATGGTTAAAATTAGGAGAACTAGATCCCTTTAACGTAAGGAACCCGAAGCCGTAGCCTTAGTTGAGTCCTAACTTGAGCACCCGTTAGAACAAATTCTTGTATCACGAGGTGATGAGACCGGTCATAATCGTGGCAATGTAAGCTGAGGTGATGAAGACAGCCCAAAGGACAAGCGTATAATGCTTGATGGCTATTCTTGCAAGAGTTTTATGACAGTGCTCAAGCATCGTTTGGAACTCATTGATCAGAGGATTGAGCAAGCCTTGAAAGAGGTCTATGGGAAATAGTGTGTTGAAACGAAACACATTGTTGCGACCCAGCGTGAAAACCCTACCGTAATGAGAGCTATAATTAACGATGTTGGGACCTCAATGAATGAAAGGCTTCTTGGAGAAACTGACAGAGTCTTGGTTGAAGTGAACTCAACCTTGTTTTCCAGTACTACCCTCATAGCTAAGGACATAGCAAGGCAGACAAGGGTTGAAGCCTAGCTTATCTTAGTCAGCCTAGCTGAGACTCATAATGGCTTAGTCCAAGCCGTTAAAAAGGCTATTAGGCAACTCAGGCCTATTCCTCCTCCTTCAATTCCAACTTGGTATCTTCGTAATGTTCTTTTGAGCTCACGAATGCTAGTCATTTAAGTTGACAACATAGTCCCAGAGAGAACAGAGTCCCAACTATGGCTAACTCAAGTGTTTCTCACATTGATCCTAGCCATAGGGTTGACAATGCTTTCCATTTGGGTTCCAGGACCTCTTAACCTGGGATATTCTCTTGCTTCGAGGGATCTCAATGCCAATATTCAAGTAACGCATGTCCTTGAGATAGGGGGCATAACCATTCATACTCTCCTCATGTTGGAGAGGTTGCCTCGAGTACTCAAGACCTTGGAGTAAGTGCATAGAAGACAAGTACACAATCATGGGGACCAAGCCCTTCCTTTTAGACCTCCTCTCACATATGAGACTTAGGGCAAATTAACTATCCAATCCGCAAGATCAAAACTTAGGGATGGATCAGGCTAGGATGACCAAGCATCCTATTAATGTAGGAGTGCCTTCAGGAATGCCACATAATCATGGATTGGTTGGAACATGCTTCGAGGCCAATCAAATGAACGGCCAGAATGAACAAAGGGTTTACTACCTTGCGTATGTGGGGCAATTGCCATCTCCCATCCAATTGTAATGGGAGCTCATGGATGTCCTGCTAATCTGCCTCGAAACCCTCAACCACTTGCCTTTTTTTTGGGGTGGGGGGTGGGGGGACGTAGCAATGGTATTCACATAACCATATGCCAAATTTACCCCTCCAAGAATAAGGGGCAGGCCACAGGAGGGTTAACAGACCCGTGTATAATAAACCATACCCTGACTATATTGATAGGGATTACTGATGTGCCTTATATTTACATATTTTATTCTTCATTCCCAAGATATATTTGGCTTTTATATGTGTGTTTTGTAGTAATCTAGGTACATTTAGGCTTGGAGTGCAACAGAGCGGACAAATGTGGAAAAGTGACAAAATCAAGCATAATCAATGCATATTTGAAGACTACTTTGAGAAACCCAACCACGTGCTAGAAAAAGGACCAATCAGGTCATAATTCGGTAACCTAAATAAGTCTTGTGGATAGTTAATATATATTATATTTTATATATATATATATATATATATATATATATATTGGATGGAGACAGGAAGGGGAACCCACACGGCGCAGCACGACACGCACATGATCCGGCGGTTTTAAATATCAAATACCTAATTATTTTAGGGATCTTTTCGCCACATGTCTCCTCTCCTCCCGAAGCCGCTATGAGATCCAAGGAGTTCTCAAATGCCAAAGTGCAGGTGGTCGGGGTGCCGGAAGGATCAAAAGCGAGAATCACGTCATTGTCAATTGGGGGAGTTTTCAAATCCTTAGCTTTATCCATTATTGTTTTATTTTTGGATTTCATTATATATAAAACTCCCATGGAGGAGTAAACATTCTTAGTTTCGGGATGAAAGGCAGGTAGCCGCCTGTATCCTAGATTTATATTATACTTTTGACGATTGGTTTAGTTATGTTATATTCACACCCCTGTGGGGAGTTCTTCATGGTTGTTGGGTATTTTAGTATGTGTGCTTTTAGCCATAACTAGATCTCCAACTTTTCAATGATTAGTATTGTGCTTGTAGCCTAGACCATAATATAACAGGATTTCACGTGCGGATAGGGTTGAAGTTGTACTCAACCCTGAACCCAATCTTTTACATAAATTAATATTGAATTAGGAGTAACAAAGGAATTAAGTAGTGCTAATGAGATAATTTATGCTACATTTAGGGTACTAAGATAAGTTATGTATTTGGAATAGTTCAATACCCTAAGCCCTAATTTATATATTAACCCGGGCTTAGAGCTTGTAGCTCAGTCCTTCAAATTATCGTTCTGAGTAAAATATATTGATGGGATATGTATAAAGCTACCCTAAAGTCACTCCCTAAACTAACCTCAATTGAATTGACACTTTTAGTTTATCGTTAGTTTTGTTAATTTAGTAAATAAATCATTTAAACCACACGAAAACACGATTTCAATTGCCCGTTAATCAAGCATGACTTAACACCAATTCCCTGTGGATACGACCCGTATACCAAACAGAGCTACAACGATTTTGTACGGTTGCGAGTAGACGGTTTTAGAACACCTTTAAAATCCCATCAAGTTTTTGGCACCATTGTTGTAGAATCGGTAGGCTAATTTAATTTAGAAATTAACCAGTTATTTTCTTTTTTTATTTTTAATTTATTTGTTTTCAATAAAGGAAAAGAGAAAAAAAAAACTATTTGTTTTGCGTTAGTTTATTTTTCTATTTTATTTTTCTTTTTAGTTTATTTTTCTTTATTTATTTACTTATTTTAATTTTTTTTTGTTATTATTTATTTTGCTTTTCTTGCTATGGCTAACTTTACACTGCGTGTGATTGGGGACCACTTCATTCCCCAAGCGTACGTAGCACCCGGCCGGAGTGACGTTACCCGCTATGAGTAATGCAAACTTCGAAATTAAGCCTGAGATCGTCGACATGCTTCCCACTTTCTATAAGAATCCGATAGAGAGCCCATATGAGCACCTTAATGCATTTATAGAAATTTGCTAAGAGGTGATTTCAATCCTTACCCAGGGGTGAAATCACCAGTTTGAATGACTTCCAACAATGCTTTCTTGTAAAGTTTTTCCCTAAAGCCAAAACGATGGTTATTAGGCGCACTATAAATAATTTTGTGCAAAAGGACTAGAAGCAATTCCATGAAAGTTGGGACAAATTCAAGGAACTTCTTAGAAGCTATCCCCACCGTGGGTCACCCAAGTGGACTCTTGTTTAGAATTTCTATGATGGTCTTAGTGCTTCAAACAAACAAATGGTTAATGCTTCATGCGAGGGAGCATTCAACCAACAAAATGAGGACAAGGCGAGGACGCTATTTGAGTGACTCAGTGAACACTCTCTGGATCAAACATCTTCTATGAGGGTGGTTAGAAGGAGCACATATGTCGTCTACGAAGTAGCACCTAACGATGACGTCAACCTTAGACTGGACGCCCTTAGTAGGAAGATAAATCATATTATGAATTTGCAGATGAATCTTACTAATGTGTGCCCTGTCAATGCAGTTGAGTCATCAAGTGGTACTACTCCATGTGACATTTGTCAGGTGAGGACAATTCTGTGCTTAACTGTCTATGTGTGTCACAATTTACTGAATACGTGTAGGAACAGGGTCATGCAGCTCAAGGCTATTCGGGAAATAGCAATCCATTCTCCTATCCCGACAATCCCAGGTGGCCTAATCATTCAACCTTTTCGTGGAAGTAGAACGCCAATCAAAATCAACCCACGAGACAAGAAGATCCTGGCTTTGTAGGTAACGTGCATCGTCCCCTTTTTCAGGGAGGGCATAGGTATGATGTTCGACCTCACTCCAATGTTGCTCATAATGACCGTCCTCCTCCACCTTCAGGTTATACGACATAGTTCGAGGACCGTATGATCCACTTTATGGAGGACACCCCACAAATGGTTTGGTCTCACTCGCAATCTATCGCTAAATTAGAGAACCAGATAGGACAGTTGACCCACGCACTGAATAGGATAGAGGAAGGGAGGTTACCCTCCCAACCACTCACAAACCCCGCAGGATCAACTAGTTCTAACCCCAGTTTGCTCATTCATGAGCAAGCTCAGGTTGTGTCGGTTTTAGGAGAGGAGAACCTTAGGGAAGTTGAGGTTGAAATTGAGAAGGATGTAACTCCCCCTTCCAATGCTAATAGGGAGGGATCACAAAAGGGGTTTTTGAACTCGTTGTCCCTTTTCCTTTAGCCATTATAGGACCGACGAAGAAGGACGACCCAAAGAGGGCTGAGCTCATAAATGTGTTTAAGGACGTGAAGATTAGCTTACCGTTGATCGAAGTTATTAAACATATTCCTATGTATGCCAAGTTCCTCAAGGAGCTTTGCACTAGAAAGAAGCGCGCGCAAGCGCGTATCCTAAAGAAGGTCCGGCCCACCGAGAAGGTGAGCGGCATTTTAGTGTCAGGCACCCCACCCAAGTTTCGAGACCCTTAGGCATTTACCAATCCATGCTTCTTAGGAGAGCATTATGCCAGTAAAGCCTTGGTAGATCTAGGAGCGAGTGTAAACCTCATTCCTTACTCGGTTTTTCGAGAATTGGGTATAGGATACCTTATGCCAACGAATGTTACACTTCAGTTGGCTGATAGGATAGAGCGGGTACGTCGTGGAATAGTGGAAGATGTACTTGTCAAGGTTGACAAGTTTGTCTTCCCTGTTGATTTTCTTGTCTTAGATATAGACCCTACTCCTAGGCAAAAGCACAATGCTCCCATTATTTTAGGTTTACCGTTCCTAGCAATGGTCGACGCTATGATTCACTGTAGGACGGGAGTGTTGGAGGTTTCTTTTGGAACCTCAAGGGCAAATTCAAAGTCTCGAACTTTGTTCGACACCCTAAGACTGAGGACGAGTTGGAATGCTATAGGGTTGATGATATTGACCCTTTGGTAGAGCCGAGTAAGCCTGATTCTACTAAAAGTGATGATTGTAATAGTGTCCCTATCTGTGTAGATAGCTATGCTTCATTACCTACACCTGGTAGGATATGTTTCTCTCCTTGAGAGTCACGGGTCTCGAAATGTTGTTGGATTTGGGGATCATCCCCACTAGATCAACCTGAGTTCTATGGCTGACATTGCCTCGAATTTTGGTTGTTCTCATGTTCTAAACTACGTCCGGCTAAAGACGTTAAACTTAGCTCTCCTGGGAGGCAACCTAACCTGTTTTTAATTTTGTTTTATTTTATTTATTATTATATTTTTTTTTTATGAACTCTCTTATAATTGCAGATCTGTTTGTTATCCCTCTTATGATAACTTTGTTTCTCTTTTACTAAACACTTGTACGCTCTTTATTTCTAATACTACTAACAAGTCTGTTTAGTATCATGTCTTCGAATGAAACTTGCTACCTCCGTCTTTCTTCTTCGGATTTGCTCACCACATGTCGCTGAATATGTTACACCTCAGGTCGTCTCTTTCCTTTCTTTGCTTGAATTTATTTTTGTCAATTTGCATTGAGAATAATGCAAGGTTTCAGTTTGGGGATGGTAGATTAGAGCGAACTTTCGTTTGTCCTTTAAAGCTTCATTTGGCATAAATTAGCTACATTTTTGCATGAATAAGTATAGAGTTGCTTGTGACTTTTATTGTAGACCCAAATTTGAGATGTATTATGACGATTATAATGCTTATGTAATGAGATTATTGTTAGATCCTACTTTTGAATCCGTATTTCTTCCTTTTAACTTGTTAGAGAAATTATTATTTTTCACCCTTAATCTTGTGACATATCTTACTGTTTAGGTTAAAATAGCAATAATAGCTTTAGGAATTGGAATCCACATTCTACTTCAAGCAATGTTAAAATCGATTTACTATCTCTTTATTTTGAGTATTCCCTTAAAAACAAGAAAAAAAAAAGGTAACTTGTTGATTCTTGTAGCCCCTATGTCTCGAGCAAGTAAGCCCGTAGGGGTGTCTTAAAACCTAGTACCTTGAGCCAACTGGGTCGGGAGCTGCCGGTCGAAAGCTCCCTACAAGGGCCACAGGGAAATCTTAAAAAGAATCAACCATTTAGATCACTATAATAAGCGCTAATACCTAATTAAAAAGAAAAAAGAAAAAAAAGGGGTATGTGCTAACGGATTTGGCTGTGAATTCCTTGGACTCGAGGCATTAGGTCCGCAGGGGTCTCTTAAAACCTAGTACCTTGAGCCAACTGGATCGGGAGCTGCCAGCCGAAAACTTGCAACATAGGTTTGAGGAGACACGTCTCCCATAGGGGGAAAAAAAACAAAAAGAACAAGAAAAAAGAAGAGAAAAAAGGGGGAAATAAGAGAGAAAAGAGAAGTTTTTCTAATTTCTTTGTTGATTAGCGGTGAAGGGGTAATGATAATTGATTCCTTTGTTTATTCTCTCTATTTCACCTTAAACTTGGAGGTTTTGAAATAAGAAGAAGGGAAGAAAAGGTCTAAGCTCACTCACTAGTCAACAAAACATCAACAACTGGAACTTGAGTTAGAACCAGTATAATAATAATGTTACATAAGGATTTTCTACTCTCAGTTATGCCTTCAAATATGATCAAACAATGATTCTCACAAGAGACTCTTGCCATACGTGCCCGACTAAAATTTTCCATTATTAGCTAGTTTAAGTTAAATCATGCTTGAGGATAAACAAGGAGTGGGTTTGGGGATGTTGATGTGCCTTATGTTTACATATTTTATTCTTCATTCTCGAGATATATTTGGCTTTTACATATGTGTTTTGTTGTAATCTAGGTACATTTAGGCTTGGAGTACGACGGAGCGAACACAGGTGGAAAAGTTACAAAATCAAGCATAATCGGTGCATATTTAAGGACTCCTTTGAGAAACCCAACCACGTGTGCGAAAAAGGACCAATCAAGTCATAATTCGGTAACCCAAATAAGTCTTGTGGATAGTTAATATATATATATTATATTATATTATATTATATTATATGTTATATTATATTACAATTAATATATATATATATATATATATATATATATATATATATATATATTGGACGGAGACAGGAAGGGGGACGCACACATTGCCGCACAACATGCACATGATCCGGCAGCTTTAAATATCGAATACCTAATTATTTTAGGGATCTTTTCGCCTCACGTCTCCTCTCCTCCTCTCCTCCTGAAGCAGCTACGAGATCCAACAAGTTCTCAAATGCCGAAGTGCAGGTGGTCAGAGTGCCTGAAGGATTAAAAGCGAGGATCACATCAACGTCAATTAGGGAAGTTTTCAAATCCTTAGCTTTATCCATTATTGTTTTCTTTTTGTATTTCATAATGTATAAAACTCCCATGGATGAGTAAACATTCTTAGTTTAGGGATGAAAGATGGATAGCTTCCTGTATCCCAGATTTATATTATACTTTTGACGATTGGTTTAGTTATGTTATATTCACAACCCGGTGGGGAGTTCTTCATGATTGTTTAGTATTTTTGTATTTGTACTTGTAGCCATGACTAGATTTCCAACTTTTTTGCAATTAGTCTTGTGCTTGTAGCATCGACCATAACATAACAGGATTTCACGCGTCGTCAGGGTTGAGCTTGTACCCAACCCTGAACCCAATCTTTTATATAAATTAATATAGAATTATGAGTAACAAAGGAATTAAATAGTGCGAATGCGATAACCTATGCTACACTTAGGTTGCTAAGATAGGTTATGCCTTTAGACTAGTTCATTACCCTAAGCTCTAATTTATGTATTAATCCAGGCTTCGAGATTGTGGCCTAAGTCTTTCAAATTATCGTCCTAAGTAAAATATAATGACGGGATACATGTAAAGCTATCCTAAATTGACTCCCTAAACTAACCTCAATTGAATTGACACTTTTCATTTATTGCTAGTTTTGTTAATTTAGTAAATAAATTATTCAAACCACACGAAAACACGATTTCAACTACTCGTTAATCACTAAGTCTGACTTAACACCAATTCCCTGTGGATACGACCCGTATACCCAACAAAGATACGACGATCTCGTACGCTTGCAAATAGACGGTTTTAGAACACCTTCGAAATCACATTAATTACCCTTTCCCTCAAGGATTTAAAATCCCTGAGTTTACCCTTTTCTCCAGAGAAGGAAGCATGAATGCTCTCAAGCATTTGGTGAAGTTTAATTTCCAATGTAGGGAAGTGGCTGTTAATCCATATCTAAAACTTAGGTTGTTCCCTAGTTCTCCGACAGGGACTGCCCTTTGGTGGTATATTAGCTTACCGCCCAATTCCATCTATTGTTGGGATGACATGCCCAGGCAATTCCAGGCCCAAGTCCCAAGGATGGATATAGGAACTTCTATGAGGCAAAAGTCGAGTGAATCCGTGAAGGATTACCTCAATCAATTCAGGAGACCCGGGTTGAAGTGCACAGTGGCTTTTCATGAAGTTGAATATACCAAGCTAGCCTTAAATGGCTTGGATATTGATTTTAGAAAGAAGTTTGAATGCTCAAACTTCACAACTCTCCTACTGCTGACAAAATGTGCCACTAGGTATAAGGTGGTTTTAAATGAAAACAGCCTTAAGAAAAATAGTGTGTATGAAACTTACATACATGACTTGATAGGCGAGGATGAAAACCCTCCATATGAAATTGACATTGCTGAGGACGTCAAGGGCCCCCCTATGGTTTGTAATCCTTTGGTCATGAAGGATATCAAAGCCATGAAGTCTTACCAATCCCAAGACTTAAGGAAATACACATTTGGCATCTTAAGAGCTGGTGTTATATTTGATTGGACTGAGGCAAATAGTAAGCTTAAGATTAGGGGCAAACAAAGAAAACCTTACCCTAATTCACTAAAGGGGAAGGTATACTACAAATGGCATCATTCATTGACTTGCTCAACAAAGAATTACATAATCTTTAGAAATGTGGTCCAAAACTCCATTGAAGTGATGGAGTTAATCTTCCTCGGAGAAGGACAAATGGGTGTCAAAAAATATCTCTTCCCTAATCCTGTCCCTGTTAACATAATAGAGGCAGTAAAACCTCGAAGTACCTATGATAGCCAAACTAATGGCGGATCTTTGTGCAGGATGAGCGATGACAAGGAAAGATTAGCCGTGGCCAATGCTTTGTTTGATAGATTGCTTTAGCGAGGGGCACTCAGGTTTCCCAATGCCTAAGTGGAATTGACAAATGATTAGTGCAAAAGGCACATTATTGCAGATCATTCAACGCATGACTATGCTAGCTTTAAAAGGTTCCTAAAAGACTAACTAGAAGAAGGAGCTATCCTCCTCTCAAGAGGAGAAGAGTTAGCAATTGAAATATCCACCGATGATCACTGGAAAACCATCTTTGCTACTAAGAAGGAGGCATCAAGAAAGCTTATGCTTGTCACTCATGAACTTTGGGGGGGCTGTTTTCACAAGTTTGTATCTAAAATGAAAACATTGAGCCTTTACCCAAGGAAAAAGCTAGATCCCACTAAGAAGGCTTCACTAGTTGGACCCCCTTGTGGTCTCACTTCCAAGGCTCAGATAATCATGAGAATTGGGCACCCAAAGAGGAATCCAAAATATTACCTGATCGATGTGGACACTACTCATGGCACATGGTAGTCAAGACAACAACCTTCGGGGGTTTATTTTGGTGTTGTTTGGAGAAGGAACCACCTTGAACCGAAAAATGTTGGGCCCTCCAACCTTACATGAACTCAGAAAACGAGGCAGTTGTGAAAGAAAGTAGCGCAACGAAGAGCTCGACTTTAGACTTTGTTTGACTGGGCTCTCTGAGGAAGAGAACAAAGTCTGCAAGGACAGGGGTACTAAATCCATAGATCTCGAAGATCCAAAAATTGAATCATGACGTTTAACCACTAGTGGTGAATGTGAGCCACATAAGAAGCTTAAAAGATCGGCTAGTTTCTCGTCTTCTTAAGGTAAAGAATCATGGTGGAATTAGCTTGCCAAGAGTTCATTAGCTCGAAGAATGTCTAAAGACCTTGTTAAGCCAACATCAATTTAGTGGAACCTTTGGACCTTGTTAAGCCAACATGGTCCGAAATAGAAAATGACTTCCACAACGAAGACTTCCCATAACAAATGTAGGAGTCTCAAACCCTAAAGGTTGTACCAAAAGGTCAACCTCGAGATTAGGACATGCTAATAGATGGTTGTCCTAAGGAAGGAACGAGTTAAGGGATCCAGGTATGGTTTGGGTCGTTCCCTAAGTAAGTTGATGTTAGAACTGCTTTGCTCCTTCCCTTAGAGTTCACGGCAACTAACACTCAAGAGGGCCTCGAAAAGGATGTAGTGGCATCAGACAAAGATCACTAGATGGAACTTGTGGCTGAAGTGGCAGCCACTAAAGGTAATTCTAATCATTTGTCTTTTAAAGTTAAATTCTTAACATTCAAGTCAATTGATGACACTCCTGACATAATGAAGATGATGTTTGATAGGCCTAATACTGCCAATAGACACATCAAGCCTTTATACATTAAAGCCAAATTTGATGGCAGTCTAGTGAATAGAGTCTTGGTGGATAATGGTGTAACCATTAATGTCTTGCCTTTATATATGTACTGGTTATTGGTAAATCTCGAGATGACTTGATAACTTTAGATGTGGCAGTCTTTGGTTTTTCAGGGGCCACCACTAAGTCTGCAAGCATCATCCTGATTGAGTTAACTTTTGGCAACTTGAGCAAGCTAATAACTTACTCTATAGTGGATACACCTTAAGCCATACAGCTTTGCTTGGGAGAGATTGGAAACATGCCAATTACTATATCCCTTCTTTACTTCACTAGTTGTTAATCTTCTGGAACTATGACAAGTATGAGGTTCTATGGAAGATAATAGGTCATTGATAACTTGCTCCAACTATGTTGAGGCAAAATCTATTAAGATGGCATGAGACCACTAGATATGATGAGGACCACTCCTCAAACTATCCAACATCAGGAACTGATGGTCATCCTTAATAGCCCTCTAACTGATGCTAAGGCTGATCAAGTTAAGTAGAGTTAGAAGACTCTGACTTCTGGGGCTGCATAAGAGCCCTTCTTGATGAAGAGGAGCTTTAAGGCATGTGATTTTACCTTAGAGTAGCATAACTTAGCTTAGCGTAGATTTTGTTGCACTTGCTTCCATTAGAGTATTACAGTTCTTCGATCTTCATGTATGAACTCTCTGTTTTAATTTATTTCCAAAATCGATGAGTTAAGAATTGAGGCTTTAGTTAAAGGCTTTGATGGCCAAGGTTTGACCTTAATTGCGTTGGTCTTAACATTACTGTTACTGCTTAATAAGTCGGGTGAACTTAGGTTTGCACCATTATTTAAGGGTTTTGACAGCCAAGACTTTACCTTGATTGCGTTGGCCCTCAATCTTGTCAGACTCTAACTCATTCGAATTATTATAAGTCAATGGTGCTAGGCCTAAAAATCCGATTAACTCAGGCTAGTAAGTATAGTAATGAGCTCTTGAGTTTGTCTCCATTGCAATTCTTGACTTTTAAGTGTATGAGAAAAAGTTTTTGTGGGCCCTGCTCCATCAACTTATATATTCAAAATTTCACCCAAAAAAAAAATAAAAATTAAAAGTCTCCTTAATTGGAGCATAAGAAAAATCCATATGTTTATCAAACGAAATTGAATACACCAAAAAGCATCACCCTTTTCTCCAAATAGGTGAGTGAATTAGGTCAAAGACTTGTGGTTCGAAATTTAGCCTCGCTCCCAAGTCACAGTGAGTCCCATTTGCACATCTGTTTGAATTTTTATTTACAACGACCACATTCACGCACTTAATTTACAAATAAAGCAAACAATAAACCTGATGGTTCTATTGATCATTTCAAAGCTAAACTTGTGGCCTAAGGTTTTCACCAATGAGAGGGCCTTGACTACTTTGAAACCTTCATCCCACTCGTCAAATCCACCACCATCAGATTTATTATGGCTCTGACTGTTACGAACTCATGGTCTATTCATCAACTTGATGTCAAACATGCATTTTTTACATGGTTTCCTAACAGAAGAAGTTCATATGAAACAACCACAAGGCTTTATACACCCCAAGTTCCCTAACCATGTTTGTCGTCTGCATAAAGCTCTCTATGGGCTCAAATAGGCATCTCGAACTTGGTTTCACAGGTTCAGTACATTCCTTTATAGTCTTGGGTTCCACTGTAATAAGGCAAATCCTTCTCTTTTCATACCTCGACCCCCTAATGGGATTGTGTGCCTTCTCCTATATATCAATGATTTACTATTTCAAACCCATCTCATCTACAATACCTTATTGCCTCTCTATCCACCCAGTTTACCATGAAGGACCTTGGTCTTCTTCACTACTCTCTTAGCATTGAAGCCAAACCTTCCCAACATGGTCTGTTCCTCACGTCAACACAAATACACCATTGATTTCCTCAATAAGCATGACATGCTTAAGGACAAACCTATACAAACACTTCTTCGAACCCGGGTTCAACCATTCTTTTACTGATGGGGATATACTTGATGATCCAATCGAGTATCGGAGGGTGCTCTCCAATATCTCACCATGCCCTGTCTTGATATTTGTTATTTTGTTAACCATGTGTCCCACTTTATACATGCACCTAGGTCCTTTCACTGCTAGAGGGTCAAGCGCATCCTTCGCTACCTTAAGCACACACCTGATCATTGCATCACCATTTCCCCAGGATCTTGTATGACTATAACTGCTTAAGATGATGTTGATTGGGGTGGGTGTCCAGACACTTCTCGATCCACTACTAACTTGGCCCTCTTTCTTGGTCCCAATTTCATCTCCTGGTGTGCCAAGAAGCAATACATTATCTCCTGGTTATTTATAAGGGCATCCTGGTATTTTAAAATATCAGCCCGATATTTTAAATGCTTATAATACTAGCCCAATATCCACTCACCTAAACATTTGCAGCCCAAAGACAAGTATCCACAAGCTCACAAGTCTGGACACCCAAGGCCCCGACGTCCAGCAAGGGGCACCCAGACTTGGCACCCAACGGGTGGGCGTTGAGGCTGGGGGCTCGAAAGGTGGGCGCCCAGACTGGGCACCCCACAACATGGGCACCCCCTAACCTGAGCACCCAGCAGCCAGACGCCCAAGCCCCGTGTACCCTTATGGGGGTGGGGGGGACCCCGTTCTTTCCCTCAATCAACGAGATCTCTCTCTCTCTCTCTCTCTCTCTCTCTCTCTCTCTTTTCTACCCTCTCCATCACTCTTTCTCTGTCTCGAGCCCAACCTCAACTAAGGTAGGCCACTCTATGCCTTAACCTCCTATCGTCTTTCACGTTCATCTCTCTGGAGCAATAACTATTCAACCTTCTACCCTTCTCAGGCTAAGTTTTTTATATCTTTCATATGTATTTATTACTTGCTTTTACTATTATTTCATGAGATGGGTACTGACTTGAGCATTGAAGGGGTCCCTCGTGTGTTACCCCACGGGCCCCTCTAACTGTCTGTTTGAATCTTACAAGAAATATCAAGCCGAACATGTAGCTAGAGCTCGAGTCCAGCTTGTCCTTATGGACCCCATCTCATATTGGACTCCTATTCGATGAATATGCTTACTGACTAATTTCATCAGAAACATAAATGGTGCCATCTGTGGGAAGGATTACAAGCTCATGCCTGGCTCGATGTTTCTTGTGAGGCTCAAACATCTTAAGGGTCAAGTAAGGTAATTCTTGATAATTTTTTTGCATTTTTCGGGTTCCTTGACCTTCTCTGTAAAGGCCCATCCAAATTAAAAATTTATAAAGAAAATTTGGTTGAACAAGCTCAAATATAGCTGCATATTTTACGCCCCATTTTCGTTTTCACTCTGGGAAAAAATTCAGAAAATCATAATAAGAATCTATATCTCTTTAAGAACTTCATTTTTATTAAAAATTTCGATCCATAGCTCCTCATAGATTGAATGTTATGTTCTATTTAAGCTAAGAGCTATGTCATGTGTCGTACTTGCATCTAGCTTGCCCAAAGATTTTTTCAGATGCTCTCTCCTCGTCGAATGTTCCAAAAACTAATATTTCTATCTAGAGCTCTTCAATATCTTCTTCTTGATATAAAATTTGATCCATAACTCCCCACAGATTGAAAGTTAAGTCTGTTTTAAGTTGTAAATACGTTATTTGCCGTACCTGCGTTTAGCTAGCCCAAATTATTGCTTGGGTACTTTATAACATCAAACATTCAAAATATTTATATTATACTTGGAGCTCTTTGATAGCTTCATTTTGATATAAAATTTTGGTCCACAACTCTTCACGTATTAAGAGTTATGTCCGTTTTAAATTGAAAGGTCTGCTACACGCCTAGTATGCATGTAGCTTGCCTAAAGCCTTTTTTGGGTAATTTTTGTCATCAAACTTTTAAAAGTTTATATGGGTACTTAGAGCTCATCAAGGGATTCAATTTGATATAAAATTTTATCCGTACCTCTTCACGAATTAAAAGTTATGCCTATTTAAAGTGGTAACGTAAGTTATACGCCTTACCTATGTTTAGCTCGCCCAAATCGTTTTTTGGGTACTTCCTACCACCAAATGTTCAAAAATTTTATAGAGGAGCCTAGGGCTCCTCATGAGCTTCACTTTGATATAAAATTTGATTCGTAACTCTTTACTGATTGAGAGTTATGCTCGACAATTCAAGTGTAACGCAGAGTTTGACCGCTATTTTAAGCGTTGACCGAACTTCTCATTGACTGCCATTTGACTGCATTGACCGCCTTTCGTCTGTTGACCAGCATTGATCATGTTGAACACCCTTTGGCCGTGTTGACCTTCCAAGTTTGACCTACAACTTTTGACCGACTATGTTTAACCTCCAAGGTTTGACCTACCACGTTCGACCTTCCAAGTTTGACTGCCTATGTTTTACCTTATAGGTTTTACCAACCACAAGCGACCTACCATGTTTGACCTTTCATGTTTGACCGACCATATTCGACATTCCAGGTTTGACCTACCACATTTGACCTTCCAAGTTTGACCGTTCATGTTTGACCTTTTAGGTTTGACCAACCACATATGACCTTCTAGGTTTGACCAACCATGTTTGAACGCTATTTTAGTTTTGTCTTCTTATAGTTTGGTTTGACCGGCTATAATTTGTTGACCAAACCTTTGGCTTTGACCACTATTTTTGGTTTGCCTTCTTAGATTTTGTTTTGACTAGCTATAATTTGTTAACCAACCATTTAGGAGTTGACCGCCAATTTCCTTTCTTCATCGCAATTGATTACACCCCATACCAACAACGCATCCATTGCCACCTATAGTGTCTGGCACCATGGCGGCTCTGCTTTCTTGACATCACTCGCCCATTTTCTGCTCGACTGCACCTCGACTCGCCCACGCTTGTATGGCCTTGACCCGTGGTTCGCCGTTCGCTGGACTCTAGTGCTGTCATGCTACCACTAATAGCCCACTTTGGCCACCACCACTAGTGGTCCTCTCTCTCTTATGTTCAACCCTAAAAGGGCCAATTTCTATTATAATCTTTGCTCCACTTGACCCTAACTTGGGTCAATTTCTACTACATCATTAATTTAATTCAACTTTGAACGGTTAATTTTAGTCATAATTTTAACATAACTCAACCCTGATTAAGCAAATTTTTAATAGCAATCTCAGTTTGATCCAGCTCTAAATGGATTAGTTTTCCTTGTAATCTCAATCACGTTTAGCTGTAACAGATCAATTTCGTTACATTTCTTATTCATTTCAGCTCTAAATGCGTTAATTTTTGTTATAACAATTGATTTAACTCGGTCTGGATTAGATCACTCTTGCTACAATCTTAGCTTAGGTCACCTCGTATGAACAAACTCTCGTTATGTCACTTATTCAATTCAACCCTTATAGAATTTATCCTTGCTATAATCTTAGTTAAACTCAGCCTTCGTGAAGAAATCTTCGTTGTAACCTCTGTTTAACTTTACCTTGTTTGGACTGATTCTTGCTATCATCTCATTTTAGTTCAACCCTACTTGAACTAACTATTCATAGCAATTTCAGTTTAATTCTATCCTGGTTGAACCACTTTCGTCTTAGCCTCAGCAACCTCTAGTTACAATCCCATGTCGAATAAACCTCAACTTGGCTAGTTTTCATTTCCACCCTAAAATCGACTTGGGTCATAATCCCAATTCAACTAAATCTTGTTTCGATCCAGTCTGTTATAACTCATATTGAGCCGATTCTCATTTAACCAAGTTATAACTGGGTATATTTTTCTTACTTTTCATTCCTATCCAATCAAATTTGGATTAAATCAACTTTTACCCATTTGTTCATATAACAACCGAAGTCATTCATCATATATAATTTCTTATGTATTTGATAATCGCATTCAAATCTTTTTTATATGCTTATTGAGAGTAAGGCTCTTACAACTATTATTTCATAATACGGCCCTAAGAGACAGCCTATCCCAGTGGTATATAAAGTTAACAGTTACTCGCTTCTTATTCTGAGAGTCTCAATTACATAGTTTTCTCTTAGTTAGTCACAAGCAACTAAATTTCTCTGAACACTCCACCGAAAATGAACAATAAAGTAATTTCCTTCTATTAATCACCTTTTAATTAAAAGTTCATTAGGTGATATGTTATACTAAAAACTACGGCTTCTTTCTATATATATCATCTATGTTATCCACTTCCGTTCAGTGCTAAAAATCACATACAAATTATGCATGAAACTTGTTGTGAAAGTATCCGTATCCCCTGCCTCCCCTGCCTCTCTTAAATATCACACATATTTAAACTTCTCTTGTTAAAAATCAACCGGTAGAACTATAACATGACTTAAATTGTTGCAACCTCAATGGCCAACCTAACTCATCTTTGCGGCAACCCCATTTCAAATCAAACCCCAAAGAATTAATCTTTGCTATAATTCCATTATAATAGGTTCTTGTTTGAGCCAACTCTCGTAGCAATTTTATTCTAATCAAACTCTACTTGAGCAACCACTACTATAAACTAAGGAATAATTGGCTAGTGTCAGAGTTAACTCTTGCACTTTCTAAGGCTTCTATTGGTTGATAAGTTTGACTAGAAGCAGTCTTTGATGAATTAAGAGAAAAAGCAACAGGTGCAGGAGAATGCGTGTACTTCAAACTAGGATTATTAGTAGTAGAAGAACTTGTGTTCGTCAATTTAGTTTAGCACTATTCGAACTAATTCCTGTGACAGTCTCAATTTAGTTCAACCCTACTTAAACTAATTTTCAATATAAACTCAGTTGAGATCAACCTTTCTTGAACCAATTTTCGTTACAATATCAATTCGATCAAGCCCTAATTGGATCATATTCGTTCTGATCCTAGCTTAATTCAACCCTAATCGAACCCATCCTTGTTACAATTTCTATTGAACTTAATCCTAATTGGGCCAGTTTTTGTTACCATGTTAGACTACTCTGACCTTAATAGTTAGGCAAATTATTTTCATTAGCTAGTCAATAGGAGAGCTTGTCTATGCCTACCGGCCACTATATCGAGCAATCAATTTCACTATAATACATCTTTCACATCAAAAGTCATGCTTTGTTATAACTATACTTGCGAATTATCAAACTAATAGTATAATCAGGTGCGACAATTCTGAATTAGGAGCATTAAAGAAACAAAGTCGTCAATCGTACCTTTCACAATGACTGCGACACAAACCATATATGGTCCAATGCTGGGACACGAAGCATACACGGTCTAAAGCCAGGACACAAGTGCAAATCAAAAGATACATAGCAGCGCCAAGTTCAAAAGTGCCCAAAAGCACCAATAGCAAGATGACAAAGTTACATGATTTACTCTAAAGACTTTGCCGAGACATACAAGAAACCTCATAGCCCTCTTGGAAATTGCAAAACGGGTTTATTATCTCTTTTCATAACTGATTAATCCAATTACTCTATGGATTTCTCACCTATATATTCTATTCACCCATAAGGCAACTTCAAAGCATATAATTCATCAAATGAAAATACAGGACACCATTGTCACCTGTAAAAACTAAGCTACTCACCCGATGTGATCAAGCTCATTACTTATCTACAATGCACTAGCATGGGTTATTTAGTCAAAAAGACAAAATTCCACCATTTTTAACTTACTTCATAAGCTGCACAATATCACCATCTCTCGAAATCAAACGTTATTGGAAGCTAAGCACTTTCAAGATAGTATTGAATCTATAGTACATTAAAAACAAAAAATAGCCTCGTAAATGGCAAGGGTAGGAAAAATTGGTCTTTTTCCATGAATTCCTTTTATTGGGATGCTATAACTCTTTTCAAGACTGAGGGATTTCGCCTCAGTCGTTTCCTTATTCTGGGGGCAAATTATTTCAAGGTAGGGGGACTTTGCCTCAGTCCTTTCCTTATTCTGGTAGTAAATTATCTCAGGGCTGGGGGACTTCACCTCAGTCGTTTCCTTATTCTGGTGACAAATCTTTAAGACTGGGGGACTTCACCTTAGTCATTTTTCTAACTGTAGCGTAAATCATTTCAAATACTGAGGGACTTCATCTCAGTCATTTCCATAGTGGTGGTGCAAATCATTCTTAGAATTGAGAGACTTTGCCTCAATCATTTCTTTATTCTAGTAGCATATTATTTTAAGACACTGGAACTTCATCTTAGTTCATAGTGTAGACTTCCTTATCCTAGCAGCGTAAATCATTTTTAGAACTGGGGGACTTCGTCCTAATTCAGAAAACTTCAAATTCATTGTCTTGATGACACAAATCATTTTTCACGACTATAGGACTTCACCTCTAGATCACAGTCTAGATGCCATTTCCGTCACAAAGGGTAAACCGTTCCAAAATTAAGAGAATTCACAATCAATAATGAGTGAGAGCACATTTCTTTCGCATGATGCAAATCATGTTAGAGTAACTATAAGTTGGGAATCACTCATCCCTTAGATACAATCCCTTTCAAAGCTGCGTGAGCTTCACCTCAATCATATCGTTTAACATGACATAGCAACATACTTAAAGAGACTTCATTATTCATTGCGAGTCGATGATCAAATTGTCATTAAGTAACTTAACCTCTTATCTTGACCCAATAAAACATTTCTAAACTGGAAAGTCCAACATGAACCACACATATTACCGTGCGTTAACAACTTATACTTTAACCAACCTCTCGATAAGATATTTGGGACCACTGTTAGTCATCAACTTGGTAAGAAGTAGTGTAAGATATCGTCTTCATCTGCTTAGCGCCACCTTCACGATCACATACATTCGGTGTAATCATGTAAGCGGTACTTCCAAACCACGAAAACAACTTCTCGACAATCATAACAACTTAATATTAAAAATCCCTTCAGAGGATGACAATATAAACAACTAGCAACAAGGGAAAAATAGTCCAATACCTGCGATAGTCTATTTTAAAGCTGTATTGAACTTCCTTACAAATAATCTAAAACTCCTTTTATACCCTATTCGGGCTAACAATGATTAACTCCTTTTATGGCCTATTTGGGCCAACAATGATTGCTGATAATAAGGGAACACACAATAAAAGTTCACTGAGTCTTTAAATATAGCTCATGATCTTATGGCAAGAATAACATGATTGATATATACAAAAAACATATGTATGCCATACCACTAAGGTCTTTTGTTATTAAAATCTTATAAACTCATCTTATAGAGGTTTTTATACCAACGACATACTGCAAGCTATCAAAACTCATCATTGGTAAGTCACACATTATGCATAAATGTCTGTCCTATCAACATTGGTGAAGGTTCATGTGATTTACTCAAACATAAGCAATGCCAAAACTCATAAGCTCATAAATAAACATATAAGACCAATGAACATTAATCGTTGACGTCCTATAAGGATAATATACCATAAGTTTGTCTTTTAAAGGGTAATGGCCTTAGAAATATGATTAGTTCTTGCAACATTGCCTTTACTTTAATATCTATCCAAGGCATATTCGTTGTTTGACAAGTATATTATACTAACATGTTTGGTTTGATCTACTGCCTTGAGTGTGCTTAACTTTATCTAGGTATTCTATACGTAGCACCTGACGATTATCCGCGTATACTACCAACCACCATGGTCCTCCATGGTGCAACCACCCGCAACGGATGCAACGCTTATCACATGGTCCGTCCTGGTGCAACCATCCATAACGGGTGCAATACTTATCACCATGGTACGCCCTAGTGCAACCACTGGCAACAGGTGCGAGGCTTATCACCATGGTCCGCTCTGGTGCAATCACCCCTAATGGGTGCCATACAGATCACCATGGTCCGCCCTGGTGCAACCACCCACAACGGGTGCAATACTCATCACCACAGTTTGTCTTGGTCTAATCACAATACGAGACACTGTGACTCGCTTGAGGGTTATTAGGCATCATTATTTACTCGAAATATATAGTGTGTAGTTTATCACGTTGAAATTACTAGGTTTAAAAGATATGGTAAACAAACAAGATACACTGAACACCCTAACCTCATTCAGGTGCGTCATATATATATGTCACCTACATCTTAAAAGAACATATTAAGTTAACAGCTAGGGAACTTCAGCCAGACATGCCCTGCTTATCACAATAACTTAATCAAAATACATCATGCTCACCATTTTATGGATATTACAAACCAAATACGTATAAAACCGGTGGCTAGCTATCATAGCCATACCCTCATGTGCTTAGTACACGAAACTCATAACTAAGCAAGCACTTATCAAAATAAAGGAACAAAAATGCTACAAATGCTCTGTGGTTCAAAAGTCCTCAGCAGCTCAGACTCTTTTAAACACCCTTACACAAATAAGGACTACCCATTCGGATAGACAGAAAGGTAAAATGTTCCTTTAAAATCCTAAAAGGCTAAACGCCTTGATGGAGCAAACAGTGTGCTAAACACTCTGCTTTTGGACTAAAAAACCTGTCAAGGCTCATAATGGACCCGGCACCCAATTATGAGCCGAAATGACTTAAACATTCGGTTAGTGGCCACAATCTTGATGCACAGCTTACTTAGGTCCTACGCTCTGTGAAGGCACATGGATGACAATTAAAAAAACCAAAAACATAATGCTAAAGTGTCTTTGTCGCTTAGACAGACATCATGCGCTAGCCAACCACGGTTAAGCACTGACGTGTAATCCACTCCATGGCCAAACTTGGAATGACCAAAGTTTAACCATGGAGTGGGGGGACTACATATTTATAATGGTACCCCGGTATTTTAAAATATTAGCTAGATATTTTAAATGCTTATAATGCTAGCTCGATATCTACTCGTCCAAACATCTGCAGCCCGAAATAAGTGCCCCAAAGACAAGCATCCACGAGCACCTAAGGCCCGGATGCCTAGCAAGAGGCGCCCAGACTTGGAGCCCAATGGGTGGGCTCCTGAAATGTGGGCGCCCAAAACATGGGCACTCAGCCGGCTGCCCAAAGGCCTGGTGTACCCCTATATAAAGGGGGGAGACCCCGTTCTTTCCCTTAATCAACAGGATCTCCCCCCCCCCCCCCCCCCCCCCCCCCCCCCCCCCCACCCTTTCCATCACGCTTTCTCTCTCTCGAACCCAACCTTGACTAAGGTAGGCCACTCTACGCCTTAATCTCCTATCATCCTTTACGTTCATCTCTCCGAAGCAATAAATATTGAACCTTCTATTCTTCTCAGGCTAAGTCTTTTATGTCTTTTATATGTATTTATTACTTGCTTTTACTATTATTTCATGAGATAAGTACTAACTTGAGGGTCGGAGGGGTCCCACGTAAGTTACCCCGCAGGTCTCTCTAACCGTCTATTTGAATCTTGTAGGACATATCAAGCCGGGCGTGCAGCTAGAGTTTGAGTCCAGCTCGTCCTTATGGACCCCATCTTGTCACAAGCCTAAGTCCGAGACTTGGATAATTTTTGGAAAGGACCGAGAGAGAGAAATGGAGTAGGAGATAAGAAGTAGAAGTTAAGATGAGGAAAGGGAGAGAAATTTGAGAAGGAGAGAGTTAGAGAGGAAGAGACAGTTGAGAGAGAGGAAAAAGAGAGAGACTTAATTCATATATTTTCATTGATGATTCAAAATACAACTCTTTACATGCCTTATATAGAATGGGAAGGGGGGATCAACCGGTTGACAATACACCCCTAATCCAACAACTACATTAAATGCTTAACACTTGCTTATAAGCAACATCTACCTAATCCTACCTACTAGTAAGTGGGAAACTGGTTGGGACAAGGCACCAGTACCTTCCTTCAACTAACCTAGATTACTTAATTAATATTATATTTTACATTACATATCTTATACAAAATAATAAAAGCAAAAAAAGACTGATACTCTGATATGGAGCGTGACACATCTCATATCGGACTCCTATTCGATGAATAAGCTTACTAACTAAATTCGTTGAAAACATTGGTCTACTACTGAGTATCAAGTTGTGCCACGGGTGGTTGCTGAGTGTGACTGGCTTAGGTATCTTATGCATGACAATGGTCTTCATCACTCTGGTCAGATCAAGATTTTTTGTGACAATATTTCAACTACATACCTTATTACCAATCCTATCTCCAATGACTATAGTAACCATGTTGATGTTGATTACTATGTCAGAGAGAGGTAATTAAGGGTGGCATCCAAGTTCGATATACTCCACCATTAAGCAAGTTGCTGATATTTTACCAATAGTTTATCCTCGGATTGTTTTCGCACTCATAGAGCCAACCTGAGCATGATGAAGCAACGTTCAGATTGAGTGTTTATTAGTATAATATCCTTAATATTATGTTAGTAGGATAATCTTTAGATATTTTACTAGTATTCTATATTTGTATAGCATCTCCACACACACACACACACACACACACACACACACACATATATAATACATTAACGACCCTATTAGATATGAAATTTAAAATATTCTCTTTCACTTATGACAGACAAAAACTACAAAAACTACAAACACTAATAGAAAGAACCATTACTTATGGTAGAAATACAGGTGACCTTTAATCAATCTACTAATTGGTAGTCAAATTGAAGGTGGTTGAGGGTTGAAAATTTATTTCTTGCTTGCCACCTTTCATCTCTTATTTTTTTGGCTAAATGGCACCCTTCATCTCCAAGATATCATTTACTTTATTTTGAATATTCCAAGAAGCCTCGTATTGATCCTTTAGAGCCTCCACAATAAATAATAAAAATTTATCCATATACAGCATTAAACATCCCTTTCAAAGAGACACTGACCTCGTAATTACAAAATTCCACACTCCACCCCATCAGATTTATCTGGATAAGATCATCCCATTAAAGGGTCAGAAACCCCCATCTCTTACTCCCTATTTTTCCCTCTACCCTAAAACAAAATTGATAGGATCCACACGGATCCCTCTGATTTTCTCCCGGGTCCCTTCAATTTCGCAATCACAATTTGAAAGTTTCATCAGGCGAGGATTGTGGACAGAAAGAGAGAAAGAGAGAGAGAGAGTTAAAGGGGGTGATTTGGAGTAATTGAGACATCAATTTTTGTTTGGATTCTGGGCTTGGAAAATTTGGGCCTCTCCTTTCTGTGGTGGGGAAATTTAAGTCTCTCTCTCATCTTTGATTTGAAAAGGACTAAAGGGATTACTGGCTGCTAGATTCGATCATTTTTGACAAGGGTTCAGGGAAAAAATATTGGATGGATGATCTTTCTGTGAGTTTTTATTTTTCCACTGAAAAAAACTTAAATTAAATTGGAGTAAGTGAAAGTATGTTGTTGGAATGATATGGCTTGTATATGTTGTTGGGAGGATATAATTTGCAGTGACTAATAGTAAGTATTAACAATTTTTATAACATTACCCAAGTGAAATTAAAGTATTTGTTCCTTTGTGCGACTTGTTTGTTTTTGCTGAATTTGCGGTGTCACCATTGAAAAAATTACTTGGAAATCCATCTGGGTTCTCTCTCTCTCTTCTCACATCTCCCCCCTTCCACCCCGTAAAGGAACCATCTATCCCAAAAGCTTAAGCTGATGAGTGAAGGTCCAAGATTGGTTTTCTACTCTAACATGTCCCTTCATGCAAATGCCTGTTTGGGCTTGAAACATGGATAATGCACCGGTCCACCTCTTATCTTGTGCTTAATTGTTTTAATATTGAAAGTGAGGGCGGTTAAGATTTGAACTCCTGACCTCTTGATCATTAAGGCTCTGATATCATGTCAAGGAATCATCTATCCCAAAAGCTTAAGCTGATGGGTGAAGGTCCAGGATTGGTTTTATACTCTAACACCCTTTTTCTTCCTATCTTTTACACAGACAAATGAATAGGAATTTTTTTTTTTTTTTTTTTTCCTGAGTAAGAAGTTCGATTAGTACTTTACTTGTTTGGTGGTTGAGAAATGAAGCCAAAGTACAAAATTGGTTCTTTACCAGTTTTAGATCCTTCTGACTTGTGGTGGGTTCCCTCTAATTTAATGAATCTATGAACTTCAATAGTACTAGGAGTCTATTTTTGTGAATTTTATAATCGTTTTGTCATTTGTTGTGTTATTTTTGCAAGTTGATATGGGTATTTATCAATTTTGGAGTCGTTGCCTTAATTTTTGTTATTGCGCTGGAGTCTTGCTTTTGTGAGTTTCACTGTTAGTGTTATTTTCGGGACAAAAAAATATGTTCACAAAAATAATGGTTAACTTGTAGTGAATACGACAACAATACTCAATGCTTCAAGGGCTCCTGTTTGAACAGGGTCGGGGAAATTAACTTATAGTGAATATTAACCATAAATTTTCATAAAGTTGCTCTTGTTTTAGCATTTCTACGTTTGGTAATTATCCTTCATCATTTATGTGAGAGGGACTTCTGTTGTATAAAGTGCTCTTTGTTTCCCTGGCTGCTTTCCACGTCTGTCAGCTAAAAATAGCCAAAAGGTAAGGCTCTAAACAGAAAGAGGGCTTCTGCTTTTGTTTACTTATTTTAGGTTATAGATCTATGAATAGAAATGTTTTTGATAGTTCTTTCTCATTTAGATAGACTGCCGTGTCATGGTTGCCAGTTGATTCGTGCAGAGGCTAATATCATATGGTTTTCTAGGGGCTTTCAATTTGTGATTTGATTGATTCTAATTTTGTTAAGGTTTTCCAATTGACATGTTTGAGTAATCTATGACACCAAAATTGTATTCTTGTCTTTCTGGCCACAGGTTTGTGTTGCCTGTATGATTCCAAGTTGAATGGTTATCTTCATGGCATTTCCGATCTTTATGCTAAGCGAGTTTCCTTGCGAATGAGGTGACAATTAAGCTGTTGAATGATGGGATCTTCTTGTGAAACAGTGGAAAATAATGGAGGGCCCAGTAATGGCCTTCATTTTATTAGACATACTGCTTTCCAATCTTCTAGTAAATTGTCGCCATCATGGTTTGATTTGAGAGTGTTCTATGTTAGAGTCAGCAATTTAAATGTCGATGATTCAACCCCAGAATTTCTTACTCTCAACCATATTCCCTTGAATCCTGATACACTTCTTGAAGTCAACGGTTTGAGATGTGGTGTTCACTCAGATGGAATCTCATCATCTCTTAGGAGGGATCGACTAGACAAGAAGTCTGAAGAGGCCACATTTGTTTGTACAGACAGCATAAGGTTCACAGGAAGTGTGAAATTTGAGGTTTTCAACAAGGAGGATTTGGTACTCACTGGGGTTCTAGAAATGCTTAACAGCAATGGGTTTACTGGAGAATCAAATGACAGTGTCAAGAGATGGATCTTAAGTTGTGATTCAGAAATGGGAGTTGGCACTGCATTGTTAAAGGGAAAACGTAATGGAAAATCAGAATATGCAATACCTATGATTGAGGTCTATGTTGCAGGTTGTTATTCTGGCGATCCGATTATCTTGTCCAAAACATTGCAGCTTACTAGTCGTAAGAAACAGAATAGGAAATGTACTTTGGATGCAATTCCAGAGTTCATGACAAATGGAACACATAATGATACTGATGCTGAAAGTGATGCTCCTTCTGACCTTGACTTGCAGGTAACGGTTCACAAACGCCTTTCCTTTCAGTTCCCTGTTGATGCCTTCTATTTTGTTAACGTTCCCTTCTTCACTTTGCTTGTACGTGTTGATGGAGGAAGAGAAATGATCCTCTCCTCTTCCAGTTTCTTTATTTTTTTGATTCTCAACCTGCCCTAAAGTACTTGTTTTGGACGAGGCCATGTAGACATTTAGTATGACACATAGACACTTCAAGTTAAATGAAAATGTTGAAAGTTTTAGAAAATAGTTGATTCTGACTTTGGATACAATACCAATGTCAGACTCTCCTACCCAAGTTTGGATAACATAGTTTGTTTGGTCAATAGTAATACCTCTGAATATGTTCCTGTGTACTTCATTTTATACGACGGAAAATGGCAATTGCATTGTCGCCGGGTTTTCTATGGCTGCATGGGAATTTTATAACAGTTTTTGTAGATTTTCTTGCATACATCATGCTTCTCAATAAGTATCTTAGAAACCGTGTGGATAACAATGTGAAATTGCCATGTCTCGTTTATCTTGTCCCCTTCTCCATTGACCTTAGATGATCGTAACGCATACAATGGAATCACCTTATGATTAGGTTATATTTTTTTCACTGAATGCTTTTTTGATTTATTTCTACACTGTATTTGCTCAGTTGTTTGACCATACATGATACCAAGAAGTCGTGCCAAATGTATTTATTGACTTTTTGGAGGAGAGATGTGAGATGGTACCCAAAAAAAAGGGTGACAAAAAATCTGGAATGGTAGGCTTATGTGGTTGACACTGCTGCGTTTGTATGAGCTTACGTGCTACTGTGTGATGGTGGTGCCTTTGTGGAGGTTTGGCATTTTTGCGCCAGAAGGAATCCTTACAATGTATTTATGAGTGTACTTTTAGAATGTATTTATAATTTGATTGACCTGGCCATATTGTCTGCAGCAGAAACATCCCATTCCCAGAAATGAAGCTAGAAGTCTCTTCTCTTGTGAGAGAGGGAGTAGTAGGATAGGATCAGACTTCATATATCATACAATTTAATGGGTTATATGTGTACCATGAAATAACACGGGAATTGGAAATTCATAGGAAGTAGGTATTGTGGAAGAAAGAGATAAATACTTAAATACAGCAATCAAAGAAAGAGAACTTAAAAGCGACAAAGAATGATTATACTGCACCGTGGCAAGAGCCATTGTCCTGAAAGATGATTTTGCTGCTGTTCCGATATACACAGTACTATCAGAGGCCGTGCTCCAGGATTAACGCGACCAACTCTTAACATGCTGTCGTTAATTGCTGGGTAAGAACGGCTGAGAAACTTTCCCAAGAGATTTTAGAGAGTGAGAGATATATATATATATATATATGTACGAAGAGAAGAGGAGTTGGTATTGGATGCTTTGAGAGGCAACTTGAGAGGGTTATATATCATGTAGGAAATTCCCAACAGTCACCTTGAAGAGGTGCCGGGCATGGGCGTAACACAACAGTACTGGCAGGGCTGCTTCTCCCAACGATCAGCTTGGGAAGAGAACCGAAGCGATATAATGGCAGGCAGTTGGGAGTTCAACGGATGGAAGCACAAAGCTCGGTTTGCAAAATATTTTCCAAAAAATTAATATACCCGTTAGAAAAAGGACACCCACATCCACACACACGCCCAAGCACGGCATGGCGGGCGGGCAGGCGGGCGGCGCGCGCGTGGTTCCCTCTATTCTTCGACCCTTATCTTAATTTAAAGTATCTGAAAACACTTCCATAAATAAAGTCAAAAAACCTCACCTTTTTTTTTTATGTGGGACAAGCTCCATGTAGGTTCCAAAATTTTTCAAAACCAATTTTGCTTGTATCATTTTTTTAACAGGTATTTTCCCTCTTATTTGATTACTAAGAAATTGACATAACATGGGAATTAGAAATTCTTGGGAAGTTCCAATTCCTTTGTTACACATGATTAACTTACCATGGGCACGGGGGGAGGCTAGGACAGTTCTAATTCTTCAGAATTTATATTTCCTATTCTAGCAATCAAACACAAATACCGACTTCCAAAAAGGAGCCATTGCCCAAAATGGCTCAAAAAAAAAAAAATTTACCCAAAATGGCCTATTTCAAAAAATATTTACCCAAATGGCCTCTACGTCAGCAAATTTGAAACTTTTTTTTTTTTTTTTTTTTTTTTGGGACCTCCCTCCCTATGATAATAATTTTAAAGATAATAATTTATATTAAATATTATATAAACTAACAACTATTATTATGTAACTGTAATAATGAGTAAATTTAAAAATTATGTATAGATAATATTATTTAATATTTAAAAAATAACTTAATTTAAATTTTTTATTATAATTACATATATAATTTAACTAAAATGCGTTATAAAGCTAAATGTAACATGACGATAAAAATAGAATTAATAAATTTAGTTTAATTAATAATTAATAATTTATTAAAAATTAAATAAAAAAATTTAAAGAGGTTTAAAGTGTCAAGTATCCCAAAACACAAAAAAAAAAAAAAAAAAAATTTTAAATTTCTAAAATTGATGATGGAGGCCATTTTGGGAAATTTTTTTTTAAAATGGGCCATTTTGGGTATTAGTTTTTTATTTTGGGCCATTGCGGGCAACGGCTCTCCAGGAAGTTGACACAAGATTTGAATTCTTTGAAAATACAACTTTCCATAGGAATTTAATTTATGTGTTAACCAAACAAGGCCTAAGTATCTAATGCTAAAAATTGTCTTCCCTATTCTAATGATTTTCTGCACTTGGAATACCTCAATTGAGTTCATTGTTTGGCCATGCATTGTGTTACTCAATAAGACCCTTCTAATTTGAGTCTGAGCCATTTTTTGATGTAGCACATTTATTTCACCAAATGGGGTTCGAACCTTTGGCTGTAGTTGCAATAGTATGCTCTAATCTTGCCATGAATTCAGTGTGCTCGTTACTTTGTTTAGGCTCATGAGCGCTAGGATTTTTAAATATCAACATGTGCCAGTTAATTTCTTATGGGAAAATGTAGTCTTTTTAGGATCTCTTTGGACAAAAAGCGTTGGGGGCTTTGTTGACGTAGTTTTAGTTGATTTGCAAAGGGATTGGAGGGCTTTATGCTATTAGTTCATGGTGTTTTATTGTTGTATTTGTAAATTTGAGGACATCTTCTCCTGAACTCTGCGAACATTTGCTCTCTCTTGAGATAATTTCTTTCTCTAATAAAAGACTTTGTTTAGGCTCATTTACATTTCATCAATGACAGCCATTTTTCTGGTACTTCGCTCATGGCATCAGTTTCTATCTTGTTATGAACTCATGATTGTGTTGAGTTGTGTCTGTGTACATGTTTTTGTTACTTTGTATCTTATTGAAGAGAATTTTATTTGTATATATTGGAGATTGGTTTGTTGTGCTGGACCAAGTTTGGTAGTGAGGACATGGAAAAATATCCAACAGACAAAAGCACAGGCTTTGCTTGGTTGGGCATATGTTTCATTTTGGAAAATATCTTTTCTATTTTGCCTTGAAATCATGCGAGCGTGATGTTGATTAACTTGCATGTCTCTTTTTCATCATCCTACATGTCAAGATGCTTTCGCACATCGAGATCTCAGATTCATTTTTCACTTGGATGGCAATGGTGCCGAGGCCTTAATGTCATTCGACCTTTATTTGCTTTTTGTAATAGATTGACTAAACTAGGTACACCATTATTTGCTTTTTGTAATAGATTGACTGAACTAGGTACACCAAGAAAAGGCAGCGTAGAAATATATTTTTATTGACCCATTAGAATTGCCTATAAATTCTTGAAGTTGCGTGGGCTATCCACAAGATGCAGGTACCTTTTTTGCATTTATGTTACAGAGATAGCCCTAGGTGATTTTCAAACATTTGAGGAGTACTAGAACTATTGTTACTATAGGCAGATTGGAACCGATGAAGTCAGGGAAGACCTGAAACATATGGGCAGGGGTAAAACAATTGGCCCTAATGGAATACCTATAGAAGCATGGAGATACGTTGGACAGAAGGGCATTAGTTAGCTGACTAAACTATATAACCAAATCCTTATGGGAAAGAAGATGCCTAACGAATGGAGGAAGAGCACATTAATCCCAATATATAAGAACAAAGGCGACATCCAGAGTTGCGCTGACTATCGGGGTATCAAACTAATGTGCCATACTCTGAAGCTGTGGGAGCGGGTCATAGAGAGGAGGTTATGGCAACAGACAGAGGTGTTTGAGAACCAATTCGGATTTATGCTCGGGAGAACAATGATAGAAGCCATCCATCTCCTAAGGCGGACGATCGAGCACTACTGGGAGAGACAAAAGGATCTCCACATGGTTTTCATTAATTTGGAGAAGGCATATGATAAAGTGCCAAGAGAGGTCCTGTGGACAGTTTTGGAGAGGAAAGGCATCCCCATGCCCTACATTCGAGCCATTAAAGACATGTATAAGGATGCACAAACTAATGTGCGTACAGTGGAAGGGGAGACAGACGCCTTCCCCATAACAGTCGGGGTACACTAAGGATCTACCTTGAGTCCCTTTCTGTTCATTCTGGTCATGGATGAGCTCACAAGGCACATCCAAGGAGAGGTGCTTTTTGCTGCATGCTTTTTGCAGATGACATAGTTTTGGTAGGAGAGTCTCGAAAAGAGGTAAATGAGAACCTGGAATTGTGGAGAAGGGCATTGGAATCGAAGGGCTTGTGACTCAGCAGATCCAAGATCGAGTGCATGGAACTCAAGTTTGGTTCCTCAACCACGCCTAGCATAGAAGATGTCAAGATTGGATCTAAGACCATACCGAGAAAGGAGAGTTTCAAATATTTGGGTTCCATGGTACAGCAGAATGGCGAAGTTGACGAGTATGTCAACAACCAGATTAAAATAGGATGGTATAAATGGAGGATGGCCTTCGCCGTAGTTTGTGATAGGAAGTTTCCGTTAAAGCTAAAGGAAAAATACTATAAGATGGTAGTGAGATGAGCAATGTCATACGGAGCAGAGTGTTGGCCAATTAAACAACATCATACACAGAAGATGAAGGTGGCGGAGATGAGGATGCTGCTGTGGATGTGCGGGCACGCAAGGAAGGATAGGATTAGGAACGACATCATAAGAGGCAAATTGGACGTGGCCTTGATCGAAGATAAATTAAGGGAGCAACGTTCGAGGTGATTTGGTCATGTCAGGAGGAGACCGACCACTACTCCAGTCAGGAGATGTGAACAGCCCCATACTACGTTAGGCAGGAGAAGGAGAGGCAGGCCGAAGAAGAGATGGTTGGAGGCTGTCCAGCAAGACCTCACCCACCTAATTCTATGGGAGGAGATGGCCTTAGATAGAGTTAGGTCGAGGCCTAGCATAGGAGAAGCCGATGTTGCGGCTTAGAGAAGGGGTGCTTTTATTGCTATCACTAGTGTTTCTAGGCGTATATGACTTCATCCTTGGGTGCACTTATATGCTTATCTGCCTACTTGTTTATTACTCATCTTGCAGTTGACTTCCATTGTGATTTACTTTGTGATGCTGGCCTTGTGTTATGTACCGTTCTTATGATCTATTGCTCTCATGCTTCCACGATTCCATGCTACCTTGCTTTCAAGCTGCCTTGTTTCTCAGGTTGGAGATCTTCAGAAATAGCCTCCCTTCAGATACATCCACCCCCCAAGACCCCGCTCAGGCGGGAGCTCTTGGGGCACTGGGAATGTTGTTGTTGTTACATAGATAAATGCACTCTTTTGGTGGGAATAATCTGCTGATATGAACACCTGATTCTAGGCAGTTGATGTCAAAGTATAAAGTCATACGCAAACCTTCACCTAATGATTTAAGCTTTTGCGATAGTTGGTTCCTTGATATTTTGTAATTTCTTGAAAGATTTTCATGACTCCTGGAACTTCTATGCCTCCACACATACATGATAACCACCACATTCATGTCACTATAAGCTTTTATTACCTTTCCTGTAGGTTGCAGAATACAGGGACTACAAACCCGAGATCCAAGAGCCTCTCAACATGTACTGGACAAGACCCAATTATATGGATGGAGAAGATGGTGAGCTCTCATGGTTCAATGCAGGTGTAAGGGTAGGAGTCGGGATCGGCCTTGGCGTCTGTGTCGGTGTTGGGATTGGTATTGGTTTGCTGGTTCGTACGTACCAAACGACCACACGCACCTTTAGACGACGCCTCTTCTAGCACACCCTAATCTTTTATCGCAATCCAGTCGATTGCGGCTAACAATTTTCCTGGTATGTATCTCACTCTTGAGTGTTTTTCCCCTGTGTTCATTTTCTTTTGTTTTTAGATGCTTTTATATGACTGCTATTGTAATTTGCAGGTTTTTTTCCTTTTCCTTTTCTTTTTCTTTTTTTACCTGAAATGGGTCAATACTGGTGTGTGTTTTGAAATGCTTGACAAAGATTTGGGAATTAGAGTTGGGATTTTTTGTGTGTTTGGAATAAATTAGATACGAGCTCATAAATGATGTATTTTTCCTTGTAAATAAGGTGGTGCTTGAGGAAATATTGTAGGCTTTGAAGCGTTTGATGTTAATGGAGACCTTTAACAGAATGCTACACATTCTTCTTCTTCGTCTTCATTATCTTCTTCTTCATGGTTTTTCTCTATATAGTGATTAAAATACAAATGGTTCTCAATGGAGTATGATGATGTACTTTGTTCCGTACAAATGCTAACGTTTTACACGCAGAAACATGAAGTCAAATTTGTGTTTCCAATGCGCATCAAACTCGGTGGAATCATGATTGAAACGATCATGGAATTATTTGGATAAGAAAATACTTATTCGATGATTTGTTGGCTAATTACAATCACTCAATTTAAAGAATGATTGAATTATGTGGACATATTGGAGTCATTGGAGTACTTAGTTATATTGATTTTGTTTTGTTACTTATGCTTTAATGGATCAAGTGATGACATTTAATTAATTTTTTTGTATATCTAATATATAGCAATATAATGCTCCTTCCGTGCTCTAGCCTTGGAAACTTGTATGACTACCTATCCCCTGCTTCTGCTTTCGTTTTTGCTTCCACTTCATGCAACTATGTTTTCTCTAATGCATTGGTCTTGTGCTGAATGTACCCAATGAGGTGGTTGCTTGTTTCTCTTCCTCTACCTTTCTATCTCGGAAGAAAGCCATGTTGACTATAATGAGACCAATAGATCTTTCTTTTCTCGTTTATCTTCTACATTAAAGCAACAAGGTATGCCCTTTTTGGCTTAAATGGTCTATCAGCCTAGGAGACTTTCAACTTTTGTAGGTTGTGTTACCGCAGTGTTGGGTTGGGTTGGGTTGGGTTAATTTGAGTTCATCCGCTGGGATCACTTCCTCTCTCTGTTCTTTTGACTATCTCTAAATACACCTTCAGTACTAACTCTTTCCGGTTTATTCTGTAAGGCACTATCCACATTCCATTTAAATTGGTGAACTTAGGTTGTTACGCTAATATATTGTTACATTTAGATCGTTTTTCACATGAATAGAGAATCATTCTTCAATCTGCCGAGTAATAAAATCCAGTTTATTCTTGACAAAAAAGCTCCTGTCGAGAGGAGCGGTGATGCAGATTAAGAAAACGCACTGTTGAAAAGAAGAAGAAAAAGCGTTGTTACAAGAGAAATAATATGTATTATCTTTACATTGCAATGGAGCGGGGTGAGCCGTGTACAGGTCACCTCCATAAGCTTACCGGTCACCTAAAGTGAATATTCATACTTATCCCGACGAGTATTTGTATCCATACCAGCTTTATCATCCGTGCGTATCCATCGGGTCCTTAGTACTTATGTGGTATCCACCCTAATGTGGGTATCGATCCACCCGCTCATATTAATTATTAGTATTATCTTTTAAAATTTAATTATATTTTAATAGAATATTTGATATGAAATTGAGTAATTAAAAATGAGCACATATTTTCTATTTCAAAATTATCCAACTACAAATTAGAATGTGTATGTTGAGTAGTGGATGGAATTATATAGAGGATAATTGAAAATTAAATATTGCTAAAGTTTGATGTATATGTAAAACAAATTCAAAACTCGGGATAATTGTAAACTAGTCGGTCTTGACATTTTTGCAGCCCCAAATAAAAATTTTAAATGGGCCCTTCACATACAATGAATCAGAAAAATTTCTAATTGTAAAATTTATTAATATTAACAATGAGTACTTTAAAAATCATAATCCTTAAAATTTAGGGGCTCTAAGCAGTTGTTTGAGTTGCACATTTTTCCAAATAAAATGTTGCAAATTTACATTGCCTTGACAAATAAAAAAGAGAGTATTATTTGTAGCATTGTGTTTTTTTAATGTACAATTTTTAATAAAAGATAAAGATGACGAGCTTTAGGATGGTTCTTGATAAATAGAAAATCTTAAAGCATTTCTACTAATGTGGGTAGAGAGGGCTATGTCCAATGGGTGCCTCACTACACTGGAAGGACAAAGCCTCTATGGCCCAAAATTTCATTGGTTGGTGATATTTTTTTATTAAGTAGGTGAGAACATGAGGAATTGACAATTATTTATTATTAGTTCACAATATTAATTGGGATTTAAAAGCTCAATATCACGAACCGAGTGCAAATTGGCCTTGCGGCACCCAGCTCCTAAGATTAGGGCCGGACCAACGTACCCGATGCGGTCGACAAGCACTGATGATACTCAAAATGAAATGAAAGACACGGTAGATTGAAGGAGCATACCTACACCAAAACATGCGCATTGGGGACTAAACCTACAACAAAGACCGCACATGAGATAAGATGCTCATTGAGCACTAGTGAAATTTCGGCCCACGATAAGGTTAATTCACAAAAACGACAACTAAAATAAAACAAAATGTAAAACAAAAAATCGTAAATTTAAATATTCCTTCCAACCTTCGTTCAAAACAAAAAAAATATTCCTTCCGACCAAATTTACTTGGCTACCTTAAAAACTCTCTACCGGAGAAAAATTAAAAAGCATTATTATTATATGTATAGTCCGCTCGACCATGTGCGGTCAAAAGATTTAATATAAGGGTGGCATCACCTGCACATAGGAATGCCAACACTGCTTCTATATTGGGTCCCTGTACGTGAGCAAATGCATTATCCTGGATTAACCAACGTTCAAGGGGGCAATGCAAGTTGAGGCACAGGAGAATCTCCAACTAGATCATGATGTACGTGGGCACTCTCCGGAGTTTGTTGGACAATCTATGAGTAATCCTTTATTTCCTCTGGGTTTTGAGCCTTGGGTCATAGAACCTATAACAAAGCCTCCAGTGTGTGAATTTCAAGAGCATATTAGTAGAGTGTTGGCATATACTGCAATTGGTTCTATCCAAATTGATGAAAAGCATACACCAACCTTCCCAGAGTAATGATGAGGAGGTAGGTGTGGACAAACCTGGGAAAAGTCACTATATTCCTTACTTGGAAGAACCAAGGAAAGCACAGGACAAAAGTGGATACCAAAATGTCTCCAACAATGCACCACCTCAAAAGGGTAAAGAGCTAAGAAGCGTGAAAAGAAAAGACAAGCAAAGAAAGCTTTTTAAGAATTTATAAAGGATATGGAAATCAAATTGATATAGGACGAGTAGCAGAAGAGTTCCTCAAGTAGCTAGACAGCCAAAAGTCCAAACAGGTGGGCCGGAAGCACTAATTTGCGCAGCTAACTTCAGACGGACATAAATTTTGATCCGTAAGGAGTTACAGGACCCGTAAGCTGTCAAAACGAAGCTCCGTAAGCTGTCAAAATGAAGCTATCGGACAAAACCATGCAACCTCAAATGCTTTGGCTCTGGCTCACCGATTTTCTCAAAATTAGGCCTCTAAACATGTTTTTGGGCCGCTTATATGTTTGCCGCCTAGATTAGGGGTAGTTTTGTAATTTCATGTTTTGTGGCATTTTTGTGATTTTTCATATTAGGATTTCTCTTTGTTTTCCTATAAATAGTGGCTATGACTAGTTGTTTGGCTCATTCTCAAAAAATTTTGAATTATAAACCCTTATTTTTTCTCTGTTTGGTGGATTCTAATTTTGTGTTTACAAATTTGATGTATTCTATTTCCATTCCACATCAATTGGTATCAGAGCAGGATTTCGCCTAGTACGATGGCCAATCAATCTCGCAATGAGACAAACCCTAACGATGCTAGTCGAGGGGAGTATTGAAGAACAGAGGCGTGAAATGGCTGAGCTTTATGAATTGTTGCGTTGTGCTCTCAGCTTTGACAACAACCCTAACCCTAACCCTATTCAGCCTATAGGTGATATTCGTGTAGAGGGAGTTGCCCAAGGCTATCCAGACCCAAATGCTAATGTTCGTCATGTTCCTAATCTGCAGAATCTCAGTGATAGTGACTCCCCCGATTCAAATGGAGTTTTCGAAGATGGTGGTTGTGCAAGGAGGAGCCCACCCCTTCGTTAAAATCGGGATGATGGTAGTTACCGTATCAAAGTTGAGCTACCAACCTTCAATGCTAACTTAAACATTAATGACTTCCTTGATTGGCTCTCTAAGGTTGAACATTTTTTTGATGTGATGGACGTCTCTGAACACCGAAGGGTTAAATTGGTGGCTTACAAATTAAAGGGTGCAGCTTTAGTTTGGTGGGACCAATTGCAACAGAACTGGGAGAGAAAGGAAAGGGCTGAATCAGAAGTTGGAGGAAGATGAGAAAGTGTTTGAGGGGCAGATTCCTCGCACAAGAGAAAGATGAGAAAGCGTTTGGCATATAGATGTATTAGTATTGTGTGCAAGGTAACCGCTCTGTAGTCAATTATACTACTGATTTCTTGAGGCTTACTGCGAGAAACAACGTCTCTGAAACTGAGGTCTAGTACGTCTCTCAATACATTAATGGGCTGAAATCCTCTATTCAAGGTAGAATAGGGTTGCAAGTACTCTAGACTATAGATGAGGCGTATAATATGGCTTTGAAAGCTGAGGTGAAAGAAAGTAACAGAAGAGTTGAATTTCAGAGGCGAAATATCGCAGAATCATCCAATCGGTCACTAGCTAAGCACCCACTTGGCTCAGACCACCCCGCCATCAAGCGGTGCTGCCGGAGGGTCCGAGACACCTCCTACTTACAAGGACCAACCCAGAACTCAAAACCTGTATGCCAAACCTGGATCTGTGAAGTGTTACTGATGTGGGCAACCCGGGCATACCTCTAATGTTTGTCTAAGTTGATGAACTGTGAACTTAGCAGAGCATGAGGAAGATGAAGGGGAAATACTTAAGGACCAGGAAGAGTCCAATTTCCTTGATGGGGTTGATATTGCTGAAAAGGAAGGAGAAAGAGTTAGCTGTGTCATGCTGCGACTACACAGTACCAAGCAGGAGCCCCCTTCGCAACTAGTGGTGGCCATGGGCCGAGTCGGGCCGGGCCGGGCCTGGGCCTGGGCCCAGGCCCAGCAGGCCCAGCCCTGTAGCGAACCGGGCCAGGCCCGGGACCGCTACAGTGCGGGCGGGCCGGGCTAGGCCGGGCCTGGCCCAGCCTTTTTAACTAAATTGAAAAAAATTTAAAAAATACATAGTCGTTTTGTACTAAAATTATTGTAATTCATTGATAAATAATATGAGATACAAATATATTTCTTTCCAAGTATACATGTTCATAAAAAATAATACTAAATATATGTAATAAATAAAATACAATATACAACAAGTAATTATCAAAAAAATACCAGTAAATAAATAACGTATCAAATACAAATACAAAGTTGGGGCCTAATATTTAAAAATACAAATTTATTTATCAAAAAATATTAAGTTTGACATATGGAGTGTGCGGTCATATTTTGACGTAAATATTTGAAAGTAAATAATTAACATACAAAAGTCTTGAATCTTGATATTCAGTCATATCGGGGGGTTTCTACGCCATCATTTGACGTATCAGTTGTGCGGTCGTCTTCTTCATCACTCGATGAATCCATCTTCATTCTCTGTTGATCTCTTGCCTCAGCTAGCAGCCAATTCTTCAAGCACACGGACATCTCCAAGCTCGACGGCAATAGCTTTGCCCTTTTCGTTCCAAGCAGCCTGTCACCAATACTAAAAGCACACTCCGATGCTACTGAAGACACCGAACAACTTAGTATATCACGTGCCATGGTGGAAAGCACGGGATATTGGGTTTGGTTTGTGTTCCACCATTGTAAAAGATCAAAATACGGGTTGGCCGGCGACTCGAAAATATGGACCAACGGTGTCCACAAGTAATAATCTAGCTCGTCACATGACGTGAGGGCTACTGCGGGCATAAATTGCTCCAACAGCTTCCACGAATATGACATGTGTGAACTACTTCCACTAGATGTGGAAGATCCTACTGCAGTAGTACTAGGATTATTAAATGATAATTTACGAGAATACTCAGAAAATAAATTATGCAAGTCGTTATCGAAATCGGCAATGAAAGTGTCGGCATTAAGAGTAGGATGCAAATATTTAAAAAAATGTTGGCAAAACAAGTTGAAACCCCCGCGTTTACAACGAGGGTCTAAAATAGTTGCAAAGCAATAAGTAAGAGGTAGTTCAGAAAAATATTTGGCAAACTTTTCTTTCATTGCCGTAATCGATCCGAACAAAATGGGGTTGGATTGATTACCCACCATCCAATTTACGATATCAAGCAATGTTGATATTGCTTGAGGCATGGTCGGATAGTAGCAACCCGAAAAAAATATTGTCGCGTCTTTAAACATGCTAAAAAATTTACAAATTTCAACCATTGTCTCTCAATGTATACCGTCCAGGTTGTAATCGCGCCATTCTACACGATTTTCCTGGGCGAATTCCATCAGAGCGTCTTTATATGGTAGAATGTGCTCTAACATTACTACCGTAGACGACCACCTAGTTTTGGAGTCTAATTTAAATTGTTTATATTCTATGTTATGCAACCTACATACATTTTTAAATCTTTTTTTCCTAGCGACGGATGCCTTAATTGATATTATTACAGATCTTAAGGTGGCAAGGGATGCGTCTATAAGATCGAAACCATCCATTACCATTAAATGCAAAATGTGACAGATGCAACGAATATGAAAACACTTCCCACCTAACATGGGTCTCATTTTCCTAATTAAATGTGCCACGGATGCAGTGTTATTGGAAGCATTGTCAAACGTAATACTGAAGATACGTTGTTCTATGCCCCAATCGCGGACTGCCGACATAATCGCACCCGTAATTACCTCGACAGTATGGGGGCAATCTAAAAGCCCAAAATAAATTATTCTCTTCTGGATGATGAAGGATTCATTGGTCCAGTGTATCGTTATGCACATATAACGTTGGTCCAGTGTGCCGTTATGCACATATAACGTTGGCAGGGTTTGGAAGGTCCATACGTCCGATGTCAACGAGAACATGCTCGTGTTAGTCGCAAAAAGTGTATGTATCCCAATTTTAAGATTGTGGTACAACGTAAAAGCGTCCCGCTTTACGGTGTTCCGAGGAATCCTCACAATGGCGAGGTTCACATTTCGTTGGAGGTAGTCAACGAAATGTGGGTTTTCGTCTGTACTAAAAGGCCTTTCACTCAAAATTACATATTTAGCTAGCCCCCTACGGTTGTTCTCCTGAGAAAACCTCAAATTAGCAAGTGCACCGGTCACTTGCAGTACCAAACGTTGTTGGCTCTTTTTCGGGAATTGCTCGGGGTGGCACCTAAGTATATGTCTATTTAGTGTGCCCGTCCCACTGCCGAGTTGATGGCTAAAATTCTTAGGTAGGTCACATAATTTGCAGGATGCTTTATTAGTTCTCTTGTTAAGGGTAAAGTGCTTCTATACCCCACTAGTTGTACGCCTACAAGTCAAGGTACTAGTTTCAGGTTGGGCATCGGTGGTGGGGGTGGGATCCTCATCAGTTTGTGAGTCTCCAACCCCACCACTACCTGACTCATGATAATCTTGTGGTTGTGAAAAGTTATAATCTATGCTATCATCAGTGTATTGGGGTGTTGGGTCTGGTTGTATAAAAGCTCGTTCTTCAGTATCAAGTAAGACAATTCTAGTCCTTTTAGGGATTCTGGGAAGCCGAGAAGAGCTAGAACTAGCACGACTGGCTCCAGATGATGAAGAGTTGTGTGCCATATTAGTATAAATGATTATTATTTATAAAATGCAAGTAGTAATGCAAATTAAATAACTAAAAATGCGAATCAAAAAAAATTACGATACTAAAATTACCGAAACGAGAGAACAATGAAATTCACACTTTAGCCAAATACTTTACGAACTTCGAACTTTAGAGCACAATTTTGCAATTAGCAAATCAGACAAGATGGGAGATGATGAATGTGTAGAGAGAGAAGAGAGAATTGAAGATTTTGTGAGAAATTGAGTTGGGGAGGTTTAAGTATTTATAGAAAAAAAATATAATTTTTTTTTTTTTTTTTGGTAAAAAAAGAGCCGTTGGCTCTGTACAACAACAGAGCCAATGGCTCTTTTAGAAGAAAAGAGCCAACGGCTCTTTTGGGCCGGGCCCAGGCCCTGAAAAAATTAAGCCCGAGGCCCGGCCCGCTATAGTGCCATGCGGGCCAGGCCGGGCCATAAACGGGCCGGGCCGAGCTGGTTTTCGGGCCAACCTGGCCCGTTGGCCACCACTATTCGCAACGGAACAACATCTTTGGGTCTCATTGTACTGTGAACGAGAAGGCCTGCTATCTGATTTTGGACAGTGGTAGCATTGAGAATTTTTTGTCAAAGCATCTAGTAGACCACCTTAAGTTTCCTATAGAGAAGCATCCTGCCCCCTATTCAATTGGGTGGATTAAGAAGGGTCCACAGGTTAAGGTAAATGAACAATGTCGCATCCCTATTTCTATTAGCAAGCATTATCATGATGTGGTAGACTGTGATGTTATCGATATGGATGCTAGTCATGTATTGTTAGGAAGACCGTGGCAGTTTGATGTTGATGTCATTCATAGGGGGCGGGATAATTTGTATGTGTTTAATTGGGGAGTTCATAAGACTGCCGTGGCGACCTTAGCAAATGTGTTAGATACATCTAAAGTGGAGGGGTGATCCCTTTTGTCTGTCACATCTTCTGAGTCTAAGTTTGAGAGGGACCTTAAGGCCTCACAGGAGGTTTATGCTGTGATAGTGCGATCAGTGTTGTTGAGTGAGGAAGAGTCTGTTAAGAACGTTCTGGAAGACATGAAATATTTGCTGGTTTGAATTTGTTGAGTTGGTTTCTGATGATCCACCTAGTGAGTCGACTGCGATGCGAGACATACAACATCATATTGATCTAGTCCCAAGGGCTAGGCATCCTAATTTACCGCACTACCAAATGAGTCCTAAGGAAGCTGAGATCTTGCGAAAGAAGGTAGAGGACTTACTACACAAGGGGTTTATTTGAAAGAGTATGAGTCCTTGTGCAGTGTCTGCTGTGCTTACCCCAAGGAATGATGGAAGTTAGCGCATGTGTGTTGATAGCCGTGCCATCAACATGATTACAGTGAGGTTCAGTTTCCCAATTCCGCGCTTAGATGATATGTTGGATATGTTGGATGGGTCAAAATTGTTTTTGAAAATTAATTTGTAGAGTGGGTATCATCAGATCAGAATCTGTCCAGGGGATGAGTGGAAGACAACATTTAAGACCAAGGAAGGTCTATATGAGTGGTTGGTCATGCCCTTTGGCTCACGAATGCACCTAATACTTTCATGGGGCTTATGAACCAGGTGCTCAAACCTTTCATTGGGAAGTTCGTGGTTGTTTACTTTGATGATATCTTCAGATATAGCAGAAGCAAGGAAGATCATTTGGACCACTTCCAACAGGTCCTACAAGTCTTACAAGATAATAAGTTGGATGTAAATTTGAAGAAATGCAACTTTATGACTGAGAGATTGCTTTTCTTGGGATATGTAGGCGTGGCCAACTGGCCGGGCCCCCGAGCCTGGTATACCCCGGGCTGGGCCATGGGCCAAAATATGCTGGCCTTTGGGCCCGGCCCGGCCCATGAGCCGGGCCCGGGCAAGCCCAGCGTTGGGGCAACGGCTATTTATTTATAGCCATTTGCAATGGCTATAAATAATAAAAAAAAAAATTTATATATATTTTTTCTATAAATACTTAATCCTCCCCAACCCATTTTCTCACCAAATCTTCAATCTTCTCTTTTTTCTCTATACATTCATCATCCCCCATCTTCTTCTACTTTGCAAATTGCCAAATTATGCTCAAAAGTTCGAAGTTCGTAAAGTGTTTGGCTGAAGTTCGAATTTCATTGTTCTCTCGTTTCGGTAATTTTAGTATTGCAATTTTATTTGGTTCACATTTTTAGTTATTTAATTTGCATTACTACTTGCATTTTATAAATACTAATCACTTATACTAATATGGCACACAACTCTTCATCATCCTCTGAAGCCGGTCGTGCTAGTTCTAGCTCTTCTCGGCCACCCAGAATCCCTAAAAGGAGTAGAATTGTCTTACTTAACACGGAAGAACGAGCTTCTATACAACCAGGCCCATCACCCCCATACACTAATGATAGCATAGATTATGACTTTTCACAACAACAAGATTATCACGAGTCGGGTGGTGGTGGGTTGGAGACTCACAAACTGATGAGGAAATCACGCCCACCACTGAAGCCCAGCCTCAAAGTAGTACCTCTAGTAGTAGGCGTACAACTAGTGGGGTATGGAATCACTTTACCCTTAATAAGACAACTAATAAAGCAATTTGTAAATTATGTGACCCAGCTAGGACTTTTAGCCATCAACCTGGTAGTGTGACAGGCACATTAAACAGACATATGCTTATGTGCCACCCCATGCAATACCCAGATAAGAGCCAACAACGTCTAGCACAGCAAGTGACCGGTGCACTTGCTAATTTTAGGTTCTCTCAAGAGAGCAACCGAAAGGGGCTAGCTAAATATATAATTTTGGGTGAAAGGCCTTTCAATGCCGGCAAAAACCCATATTTCGTCGATTACCTCCAACAAAATTTGAACCCCGCCATTGTGAGGATTCGTCGGAACACCGGAAAGCGGGACGCTTTTACGTTGTACCACGGGATGAAAGTTGGGGTCTTAACACTTTTTGCGACAAACACGAGCATGTTCTCGTTGACGTCGGACATATGGACGTCGAAACCCGGCCAACCTTATATGTGCATAACGGCACATTGGACCGATGACTCCTACATCCTCCAAAAGAGGATAATTCATTTTGGACTTTTAGATTGCCCCCACACTGCCGAGGTAATTACGGGTGCAATTATGTCGGCAGTCCGCGACTGGGGCATAGAGCGACGTATCTTCAGTATTACGTTTGACAATGCTATCAATAATACTGCATCCGTTGCACATTTAATTAGGCAAATGAGGCCCATGTTAAGTGGGAAGTGTTTCCATATTCGTTGCATTTGTCACATTTTGCATTTAATGGTAATGGATGGTTTAGATCTTGTAAACGTATCTCTTACCACCTTAAGATCCGTAATAATATCTATTAAATCATCCGGCAATAGAAAAAAAAAATTTAGAAATTTATGTAGGTTGCATAACATAGAATATAAACAATTCAAATTAGACTCCCAAACTAGGTGGTCGTCTATGGTAGAAATGTTAGAGCGCATTCTACCATACAAAGACGTTCCGTTGGAATTCGCACAGGAAAATCGTATAGAATGGAGCGATTACAACCTGGCCGGTATACATTGGGAGACAATAGATCAAATTTGTAACTTTTTAGCATGTTTAGAGAGGCCATGACATTTTTTTGGGGTTGCTACTATCCGACCATGCCTCAAGCAATATCAAGATTGCTTGATATTGTCAATTGGATGGTGGGTAATGAATCCAACCCCATTTTGTTCGAATCGATTAAGGCAATGAAAGAAAAGTTTTCCAAATATTATTCCGAACTACCTCTTGCATACTGCTTGGCAACTATTTTAGATCCTCGTTGTAAACGCGGGCGTTTAAACTTGTTTTGCCAACATTTTTTCAAATATTTGCATCCTAGTCTTAATATCGACACTTTTATTGCCGATGTCGATAACGACTTGCATAGTTTATTTTCTCAATATTCCTGAAAATTAGCGTCCAATAATCCATATCCTAGTACTGCTTCAATAGGATCTTCCACATCTAGTGGAAGTAGTCCATACACGTCATATTCGTGGAAGCTGTTGGAGCAATTTACGCCTATAGTAGCCCCCACGTCATGTGACGAGCTAGATTATTATTTCCGGACACCGTTGGTTCATATTTTCGGGTCGCCGGCCAACGCGCATTTTGACCTTTTACAATGGTGGAACACAAACCAAACCCAGTATCCCGTGCTTTCCACCATGGCACGTGATATACTAAGTTGTCCGGTGTCTTCAGAAGCATTGGAGTGTGCTTTCAGGCTTGGTGGCAGGTTGCTTGGAACGAAGAGGGCGAAGCTATCACCGTCAAGCTTGGAGATGTCCGTGTGCTTGAAGGATTGGCTGCTAGCTGAGGCAAGAGATCAACAGAGAATGAAGCTGGATTCATCGAGCGATGAAGAAGACGACCGCACCACTGATACGTCAAATGATGGCATAGAAACCCCCCCATGCGACTGATATCAACACTTTTGTATGTCAATTATTTACTTTTAAATATTTACGTCAAAAGACGACCGCACCCCCCATACGTCAAACTTTCCATTTTTTGATAAACAAATTTGTACTTTTAAATATTAAGCCCCAACTACATTGTATTTGTACTTGTTACGTTATTTATTTAACATTATTTTTTTGATAGGATATTTACCATTACTTATTATATATTTTATTTTATTACATATATTTAGCATTATTTTTTCTGAACATGTATATTTAGCATTATTAGTGCTTGGAAAAAAATGTATTTGTATCTCATATTATTTATCAATGAATTACAATAATTTTAGTACAAAACGAATTTGCATTATTAATCATTGTAGCGGGCCCGGGCCAAGGGCCGGGCCGGGCTTGGCCCTGGAACCCCCCGGCCGGACCCGGCCCGGCCCTCTGGCCCGTGGCCACGACTAGGGATATGTTGTTAGTTCAGAAGGCATATTGGTTGATGAAGATAAGGTAAAGGCAATCAAGGAGTGGCCAGCATCCTGCACCGTTAATGAAGCCCGTAGCTTTCATGGACTTGCTACTTTCTATCGCAAGTTCATTCAAAATTTTGCAGCTATTATAGAACCTGTCACTGATTGTCTGAAGAAAGGAATGTTTGAATGAGGAGAACAAGCTGAGAGAGTTATGCCTTGATTAAGGAAAAGTTGTGCATTACCCCAGTTCTAGCGTACCCAACTTTGATAAGTTGTTCGGGATTAAGTGCGATGCCAGTGGAGTAGGAACTGGTGCTATTCTTTCCCAAGAGGGTAGGCCTGTAGCGTTTTCCAGTGAGAAGCTCAGTGAGGCTTGGCATAAGTGGTCCACTTATAATCAGGAGTTCTATGCTATGTTTCGAGCTCTTAAGCAGTGGGAGCATTATATTATTTCTTGAGAGTTCGTATTTTGCTCTGATCATCAGGCCTTAAAGTACTTGAACAGTCAAAAGCACTTAGAAAAGATGCATACTCGGTGGGAAGCTTATCTACAGAAATTTTCGTCCGTCCTCCATCATAAGGCTGGAGTTTCGAACAAAGTAGCTGATGCATTGGGTGGGCGAGCCTCTTTATTGATCACGCTTAGCAATGAGGTTGTCAGGTTTGAATGTCTTAAACAGCAATATTGTGATGATGAAGATTTTTAGTCGATCTAGATTGAATGTTTAGAGAGGCGATCTGCTGTTGGGGATTTCCACATTACTGATGGTTACCTGTTCAGAGGTAACCAGCTCTACATTCCCCATGTGTCACTTCTTGAGAAGATTATTCATGACTTACATGGCAGCGGACTCAGTGGACATTTTAGTAGAGACAAGACCATCGTCAGTGTTAAGGAGAAGCACTATTGGCCACAACTTAAGAGGGATGTGGAGAATTTCTTCTGAAAGTGTTATATCTGCCAGACCTCCAAGGGGAGTGCTCAGAATACCAGGTTATACATGCCATTACCAATTCCTAATGGTATATGGGAGGATTTATCCATAGACTTAGTGTTGGGATTACCTCGCACTTAAAGGGGGGTTGACTCGGTCTTTGTAGTGGTAGACAGATTCTCGAAGATGGGTGGTCACTTCATTCCCTGCCAGAAGACTTCGGACGCATCACACATCGCTCATTTGTTCTTTCACGAGGTTGTTCAACTTCATGGGGTACCCACATCCATCTTATCAGATCGAGATACCAAGTTCCTTAGCCTTTTCTAGCTTACCTTGTGGAAGTTGTTCGACACTTCCTTGAAATTTAGCAGCACTGCCTATCCTCAAAAAAAATTTACCTTGTGGAGTTTTAGATGGAACTGTTGTTAAACCGGATGAAAAGGAAATTAACTGTAGTATTACGTACTTTGAAACCTTCCCAAATACTTGGTTAGATTTGAATGAACGATTTTCAAAAGGTAATGTTTCCCGTGTTTATGAAATTAAACTCGAGATTTCACAACTAAAACAAACCAATATGTTGATTTTCAATTATTTTACCAAGCTCATATCTCTGTGGGATGAACTTTATACTCATGGATCAGGCCAAGCCTTTGCGGCTATTCGTGATATGGAGCGCCTACTTGATGTTCTTATGGGCTTGGATGTGTCGTTTTCTACAGTTAGGTCCCAATTGATGAACACTAAACCTTTTACTTCAGTTGGGAATTCGTATTCTGTTTTATGTCAGGAGGAGAAACAACAACATGTCACGGCCGGGACCAACATGGTCCTAGAAGCTACCGCTTTGGTAGCTAAGACACCAACTGCATGCCCATGTTGAGCAATTCCTCTCTCACACTTTCACATGTACACATGGTAAGAAGCAGGGGCATACAAAGAGCGGTGTTTCGGGTTAATAGGTTATCCTCCCAGTTGGAGAGTCAAGAATTCAGGCGGAGGAGAACAAGGGGTGGTTGCAACCGATAACCTTGCTGCCGACAGCCTAATAGCGGGACTCACCACATGTCAGTATCAGCAACTCATTGCATTACTTGGTTTGGTACAAGGTCTCCTAGTATAAATCTCACAGGAAAGATTAAATATTCATCACTTGATTGGATTATTGACACAGGTGCCTCATATTATATGGTTTCTTTGTTGTGTGTCATGTTTGATAGTTTTGTAAACAAGTCAGTTGGACCCGTAAAATTGCGTAACGGGTCAAATTATCTGTTACTCATGTGGAAAAGGTGTGAATCTCAAAAGACCTTATCCTAAATAATGTTCTCTACGTGCCTGGTTTTCATTAATGTCTGTGAGCAAATTAACCAAAAATGGGAATTGCGTGTTAACCTTTTATTCTGATTTTTGCTGCATTCAGGACCTATGCTCGAGGAAGCGGGTAGGCAAAGGAATGGGCTATACCTCTTAACGACGCAATCAATGCCCTCCGCAGCTTTTCTCAGTTCAAAATGAAAGGAAGACTATTTTGTGGCATCACCGTTTGGGCCACGTTCCATTTTCTGGATTGTTAGTTTTTCTGCATTTGGATATTGAGAAAATAGATTTTGTTTGTGATACTTGTCATCGTGCCAAGCAAGAACATTTACCCTTTTCTTTGTTAGTTTCAAGAACTCGTGTTAGTTTGAAATTATACATTGCGATATTTTGGGACCTTATCGAATTGAATCATTGATCGGAGATCGTTATTTTCTCACAATAGTTGATGATCTTAGCCATTGTACGTGGGTGATTTTAATGATGGAAAAATTCCAAACTCACAAAATTCTTATGGATTTTAGTCGTATAGTTAGAACACAATTTGGTTTTCAAGTAAAACAAGTCAGAAGTGATAACAGGCAAGAGTTCAAGTATGGGCCATTATTGGAGTTTTATGCTCAACATGGGATTCAGACGCAAATATCTTTAACCGGAACATCACAACAAAATGGAGTGGTTGAACGCAAACACAAGCATTTACTCGAGGTGGGACATGCACTTCGTCGTCAAGCCGGCCTACCTAGGAATTTTTGGGGTGAGTGTGTCTTAACGGCGGCTTATGTCATCAATATTACTCCTTCCGTTTTGCTGAAAAATAAAAGTCCATATGAATTTTGATGCGTAAAACACCTATATATGAACATTTGCGGGTTTTTGGATGTCAATTTGACTACTATACTAAGACTAGTGATAAACTCGAAGGTTGGGCTTCTCCAGGTATATTTATTGGGTATCCTTGTGGGCAAAAAGGATCCAAGGTTTACAGTCTTGAGGATAACAAGATTGTTGTGCCTAGAGATGTACGTTTTTACAAGGAGGTTTTTTTTTTAACAGTAAGTGAAAACCGGACAAGTCACATTGATGAATCAAATAAGGAGATACCTACTGATTTTATATATAAGGAAGGACCGGTCCTGTAGAACTGGTTCTTCCCCTGCAGTAACAAAACCGATAGGCTCATTGCCAGCTGAACCGGCTGGTCCAGCAGAACCGACCCGCAATGAGTGGTCGGTCCAGATCCAGATAGTCCAAGACCAATTGAGATAGGGGAGTCTAGTCCCGAGTCGGGTTCTGAGATTGTGCTAGAAGAAGTGGTCGTATACGTTCAGTGCCCGTCAAATATCAAGATTATATTTGTGATCTGCCATCCTATATAGTCCATCCCCTTACCACCGATCCATTAGCTAATTGGGGTATTCTCTATCCTATTTCAAATTTTGTTTCTAACGTTCAATTTTTAGATGCTCACGTGACTGTTTTAAATACCATCACATCTTGTGATGAGCCAAAAAATTTTCAATAGGCCGTATAGTACAAACATTTGAGAGATGCTATGGAGAAATAGATTCAAGCTTTAGGACAAAACAATACATGGACGTTGGAGATATTACCAGATGGGAAGAAGGCCACCGATTCCAAATGGGTATACAAGGTGAAATACAAGTCTGATGGGACGATAGAACGTTATAAGGCCCGATTAGTAGCAAAGGGGTTTACACAAGTGGAAGGTATAGACTATCACAATACTTTTGCTCCTATTGCTAGATTAGTCACCGTTCATTATGTCCTAGTTGTTGTCATGGCTAGAAAAGGGATAATACACCAATTGGATGTTAGTAATGCATTTTTACATAGAGATCTAGATGAGGAAGTTTATATGAAACTTCCTTTAGGTTTTGAACGGAAAAATGAAGGAAAAGTGTGTTGCCTTTGTAAATCACTCTATGGTTTAAAACAAGCATCTCGTAATTAGAATCAGAAGTTCACCTCTATGCTAATCAACATAGGTTTTTGTCAATCCAAATCAGACTACTCGGTTTTTGCCTATTTTCGCGGTGAAGTTTTTCCGGCGATTCTTATGTATGAGGATAAAGTTATTATTACTGGTAACAACAAGGAAAATCTTTCTAAAGTGAAAGAAATTTTGAACACTTCATTTGGAATTAAGGATTTAGGGGGCCATAAAATACTTTTTGGGGATAGAAGCGGCATGGTCATTGAAAGGGGTCATGTTAAATCAATGAAAGTACGTTTTGGACATTCTTGATGAAGTAGGAATGTTAGGAGCTAAACCAGCTTCCACCCTAATCATTCAAAATCATGGATTGGCCGATGGAGTAGGTGAAGTTCTTGCAGATCCGGGTCGGTACATTGTTGTATCTCATCATTACTCAACCGGATATTTGTTAGTTGTTCACATTTTAAGTCAGTTCATGCATGATCCTTCTCAACCTCACTTTGAGGCCATTATGAGGGTCCTTCGTTATTTAAAGGGCACTCCAGGACAAGGAGTGTTTTTGCCTTCTAATAGTTACTTAAAGCTTCATGGGTTTGTGATGCTGATTGGACTGAGTGTCCTACCACTAGACGATCAACCACAGGTTATGTTGTGTTTTTAGGGGAGGCACCAATTTCATGGCAATCTAAGAAGCAAACTGTCATTTCCCACTCTTTAGCCGAAGCCGAATATCGCTCTATGGCCACCACTACGAGTGAAATTGTTTGGTTGAGACGTTTGTTATCAGATTTATTAGTTGCTACTAACGATCCTATTATGTTGTTTTGTGACAATCAAGCAGCTCTTCATATAGCATCTAATCCTGTTTTTCATGAAAGAACGAAGCACATCGAGATTGACTGTTATTTTGTTCGAGAAAAGCTACCTGCAAAAGAGGTTGATACTTCCTTTGTTCGATCTAGGAATTAAATTGCCGATGTCACAAAAGCTTTTGCAAGCTCAAGCCATTTGGCTCTCCTTCACAAGTTGGGCATGATAAACCTTGATGCTTCAACTTGAGGTGGAGTGTCAAGTATTATTTTTGTATTTTACATCTATGTAATTATTAGCATTTGTACTTACGCATTTTGTGTATCTGTACATAGAATATTTTTTTAGCAATTTAATAGTATGATAGATAGACATTACTAGTGTGGTAAGTAAGCTTTAATGAGGAAACCCTTCTCCTTCCCCTTCTCTTGACTAATCATTCAAATAAAAGTGTTTGATTGATTCCAGTCGGTGTATTCTTGTTTTACCTTAGTATTAATTTTCTACACTCATTCATGTTATTTTTCCAATTGGCTGAACTTCTCACCAGCCGAGCATGCGCTTTGGGTTGGGGCCCTTATGGTATTCAGCAAAAACATTTTCAGAACTTTGGCTTTTGAAAGGTACATGCATAAAGTGAGCAAATCTAAAAGAGGTGGTGCTATCAATTTTGAAGTCTGCTTGAATCATTCGACTTCCATTTACTTAATCACACTCCGCACCAATCTAATTATTTCTTCCAACCTTAAAGGGTATTCGTTTTTTTTTTTTTTTTTTTTTTTTTTTTTTTAATGAAAAGGATATAACTACTCTCCACTACAACATTCTCATTTGTGTTGTAAAATTTGTCACCATATATACTAAGAAAAACAGTTATTTACGCAAATTATATTAACTTTGTCTACTATGAAGGTTTAGTTCTTTTATTTTTAATTGCGTTAACTAACTCATGTAAAATCACCTAAATTTTAGATACATCTTTAAAAAATTACTTAAATTTTTTAATTTTTCAATGTAACACCTAAAGTTTTCAAAATTTCTCAATCTCACACTTTAATGTGAAGCCGTTAACATCCGCTAATTTTTACTAACGCGTCATTTTAAAAAACATTTTTTTATAAAGTATATAAATTATTTTTCTAAATATTTACAAACTTTTTAGATATGTAAAATATATTAAAATATTTAAATTTTTAAAATTATTTTAAATGTAAATACCAATTTTTATAATTATTTTCTCTCTTTTTTTAAGAGTGTCACACCAGCAAAAGCTTACGAATGTTAATGCTGTCACAGTAAAAACCCTAATTTATCTTATATCAATTTAGTTTAACGTAAGTTGATGATGTAGATTGTAACCTTTGTGTCATATCAAATGCATATGACTCACCACGAGCCTACCAATTTATCCAACACAAATCCACCTGTGATGTAATTTTAGAAAATTAATTATGTCGCTACCTTACTGCCAGTCGATGAATGATTATAATACTTAGTGGCGAATCCAGGAACCCAACTATTAGGAAATGCTATGACTAAACAATAAAAAGTTCAACGAGAAAAATAAATAACAAACACACAGATTTACGTAGTTTGGTCAAAATTGGCTATGTCCAAGGAGTTGAAGGGAGAATTTTATTTCTTGGAATTGTTAAAGAGGGTTTTCTTCAATTCGTTCTACACTCTCAGACCCTAAAATCTAGTTTTAGTTGAGATCTCCAAAAATGAGCCTAAACCTCCACTTCATCGGACTTGACCCCATGCAGTATAAAACCAGACTCCACACAAAGTGACCCAACACCAACAAAATAGGTTCATTTTTACAATTAAACATAAATATAAATAAATAAATTATATAATCAAATAATTTCAAAAATGGAAGAATAAACGTATATATTTCTTAAAAGAAGACCTATTGAACACAAATTATTTAAAAAAATTAGTGGGACCGGCATCATGGGCAACTTGCAAGAAATATAAGGATTAATTAAAGAAAAATATTACATCTTTTCCAATTTATGTACTTAATAATATGGAAAAATACAGTTTTATCATAAAAGTTGTTTGCCTATTTAATTGTTTGTTTATGGTTGTCATTTATTTTAAAAAAACAAACTTGGAAAATGATTTACCACAACAAGGGGGTAAATCAAGTTTGAACTGCACATGATTGACATCATCCAATAACTTATTATACACATATATTTGATATTTTTGGTGCATTTGACTTATGTTTGTAATTACGATGCATCCTAACATATGTGTGTGCATGTGCGTGTGTGCCTAGCTATTGTCATTCCATACATGTGCCTCATGAATCAAAATGGTGTCATTTTCCAACCTATCATTTTGTTTGGTAAAAAAATGCCTCCTATATTTGTTGGGACAAATTCAAAATAACAATGTAGTTGAAGCTTAAATTTTGAAAAAGCCCGTTCTCTCTCTCTCTCTCCCTCACAACGGGTAGTTGCAGGACTCCTCACGCGCTGCTAAGGTCCAGCGTGTGAGGGCGCATCACCCGGAATCCGGGCACCAGGGTTGCATCACCAGGGTCACCATCGCCTCGCCGTTCAGGTCGTACAAGCAATTTCTCCACCCGTCATCATTAACCCCAACCTCTGCCACCGTCTTCCCCAACACCTTCGTCTTCTTCACCGGCTTCCCGCACCGGACTCCGGCCTTCATCTACACCAACAACCACCACAAGTCGCCTCCATTACTCTGTCCCTCCATCAAAAACGCTTTACCCCCTCATCATCCCTAATCACCCATTTTCTCTCCCCACCACTCCGCCTCCCCTCTCTCCTAACCAACAACAAACCACCGCCATCGCCACCGCCACCGGTTCCCCGCACCGGACTCCCATCATCGCCACCGCCTCCCAGCATCTCTCCACTTAAATACCTCTTCATCCAAAAATTTCGTTCTCTCCCTCCTCCTACCACCACCAACAAACCCACCAGGAGACCAATGCCAATACCCCAAGAAACGGTGTCCATATTCGTTGATGGCTTACCTGAGAGAACAACAAACTCCTGGCTCAAGTATGTCTTCCGTAATTTCAGGTTAGTTTTCGATGTTTATATGCCTGCTAAGAGGAGATTGAGGTCTAGATGCTCGTATGATTTTATCCTGTTTCATAATCCGAGGGAAGCTGCTAGAGCAATTTCATCTATGAATGGTAGATGGGTGGTGAAATCCGAGCTTATGGTTGAATGGGCTAACCCACCAAGAAGATCAACTGAGTCATCAGCCCGGAGCCAGTATCGTTCAAGGTCTTTCAGCAGAACAGAGACACCGGCCGTTTACATGATCAGGATGTGACCCCTCCTACTCAGACCAGAGATTATATGGGTTTTGACATTCCAAGGATTGTGGTTTCAAACACCAACGAGAATGTGGAGGATTGGCTTCAGTGGCCTATTATTGCCCACACATCGGGTGAGGTGAGTCCGGATAGTATTCTCACCTTTATCATAGAGAACGACCTCCACGGTTTAACCCCTAAAGGGTTAAGCACCAACACTTTCGTCCTGGTTTGTGATTCCACTGAAACTGTGGAGTTCTACCTCGGCCCTCATCGCGAGATTCTTCGTAGGAAATTCAGCAAGATTTCTAAATACTCTGGTGAGATCCTTAGCTCACTTAGCAGAAGAGTATGGATTGAGGTTTTCGGATTGCTTTTCCAATGCTAGACTAAGGAATGCTTTTCTGACCTCGCTAGATTATGGGAAAGTTTGTCAGGGCGGACTCGAGGATGTCAGCCATGAGATGCATTGATGCTGCAAGATTTCTCATCGAAACATGCTCACCTTCACTGATTCATCAAATGGTGCAAGTCTATTTTAATGGAGTGACCCGATTGGTCCGGGTCAGGAGGGTAGGACAGAGCTGATTCCAGATTACTCACCTAGTGCTGTTGCTTTAGCTGCATCAACCAGATTAGCTAGAGAACGGACCTCTTCATCATTGAGTCTGCACCCGAAACATCAATGCTCTACCCTAGTGTGCCCTACCACACTGACTCAACATTCCCCTGTTCATAGGATAGGAGTCTTGAGTGATGGGGATCATGGAAGTCGCACTATTAGGCTAGTGTATGATGGTGTTAGCATAGCTGAGCTGTCACGGGGTCAACTTTCTATCCACATTGAAGGTCAGTATGTTGGTAGGTGGTCTGTGGAATGTAGCTGGCCGCATGCTTCTCCTCTCCATCTGTCGTCACAGCGTGGTGATCATATTCTAGTTCAGGTTGTGCATGAAAACCAACATATGCCTCCTCTGCTCCAATGGATGAAGAGTGATATAGCCAGTTCAGATCAGCCTCAAACTCAGCTATCACATCTTGAGAATGTAGCTCGTGACTCCAACAGTGAAGATGATTTTGTGTCCTCGGGACCTGAGTTTCGTCCAGGTTTTGTGCCCTTTACCTTGAACACATCAGAGTCTTGTATGGAGAGACCCAGTGGAGATGGGATAAGAAAAGGAAAAGGACTACTGACAAAAAGGAAGAGAAAAGCGCTGAAGCACATGGAAAAACAGAGTGGAAAAAGCTTCAGAAATTTCTTAAGGACATGTCGCCTAGGAAAAGTACGCCGGAAAATAACAAGGCATCAGGCAAACGAAAAAAGGGTAAGGAGGTAAAATGGGGAAAATCATCAAAGGCAACCGGGAAGAAGAAGAAGTGGAATCGGGAGAATCGATACTACAAGATCTCGGAAGCAAAGTATGATGAGCTGATCCTTCAAGCGGAGCGTGCAATTGACATGGGGAGAAGAGTTGGATTTAACTTCGATGGTTTCGACCCACCCATGGTGGCAGACCTGCTGGCTAAATGAGGCGGGTGGTTTTGTGGTTGAGTTTCAGTCTTGCTTCGGTTTCCTACGCGGGTGGTTTGGTTCTTTTTCTTTTGGGTCCCCGGTCTGTGCCTGTTTTGTGCGTGTCTTGGGTGGTGTGTGCTCGGTGTCAATTTTGTCGGGTTTTAGGTGTTTTGGTTTTGTTGCTTTTTGTTTCCCTTTTTGTTCCTCCCTCCATTTGGGAGTGTCCTGGCCCTCATCTTATCGAGCGGCCTGTCTATTCTTCGGCTTTGCAGATAATTATCGAAAAAAAAACGATGCAGTTGATTCAAACCTTTTCTATTTATACCATAAGTTCAATGGTCACTCTCTAATAGTTTAATGCTCTTTTCTCTCGAGTCCACAACTGCTTTAGATATTTTTCTATTGAAACCCTAGAGATATTTATCTCTCTCTCTCTCTCTCTCTCTCTCTCTCTCTCTATCTTTTGTAAACACAGAAACGGTCACCGGCAACAAAGCACCCCCCCTGTCACGTTAGCCAACTCGCCGACAACTGCCACCCACCACCACCTCGGCGACGACTGGTCGACACGGTGACAGCCTGCCGCTAGCCCTAGTCCCCGCGTCCCACCCTCTTCCCCCTCCCTACTCCGTTCGCTCCCCCTCTGACGCATCTCATATTTACGCATCTTTTAATTGTTATTTTAATTATTTTACACATATTTAATTATAGTTCTACACTCATTTTGGCAATTTTTATGTTCAACAGGTTTGAAATTAAAGTTCCAAAAATTGTCAAATGTTGGTGCAAATGAGGCAAATTCGATGCGTAAACAATTAAATCAAGTCAATCGAGATTTGGGACAAGAAAGTATAGGCTCGACCCGCATGGACCCTAGCTAGCACTGTTCATCATCTTCAACACAAGCCCAGCCCAGCACTGCTCATCTCGACCCTGTTCAACACAACCCGCAGCCCAGCCCAACAGCACGTAGAGCCGGCCACCAGGGCTAGACTCCGACCCAGCTCCGACACCGGTCCGGCCCAGCTCTGACACCGGTCCAGCCCACCTTCGCACCAAGCCCAGCCAGCCCAAACGTACAGCTGTCCAGCCCACGACACCATCCCATACTCGCGCATCACTGACTAGACCTCCGGCCCACCACCTGCACCGACTTAGGGTTTCGTTTGGTTCAATTATAAAAGGAGAAGGACGAACATGAGTGGAGTAGGCTTTGCCGGCCGTTCTCTGTTTTTCGCTCTCTCTCCCTCGTCCTCTTTCTTTACTTTTCTTCATTTATTATATTTTATTTTTTCGTTAAATTGGAACGAGAGCGAAATTAGCGTGGAGGTCAACATGTGTTTGTTCAACTTCTTTTTCACCGGATCATCCTTGATGGAGAGCTAACTTGCTCTTAGGGTTAGATGAAATCTTAGCCTTTACTTTTGTTTACTTTTAATTCGGGTTAATTTGATTGGTTACATGAATTTCTTGGTTGAGATAAATACTTTGAAGTATTATATTTTTATTGTTTATTCAACTAATATGATTATTGAGTTTGTAACTCTTAATTATTGATATTGATATTTATAAATTAATTCTCTGTGCTTGTAGCCTTATGATTAATTAATCACGCAATAGTATTAACCGAATTGTTAATTAAAGCCTATCTTCCCTATGCTTTAGTTAGATAGGGTCAATACGCAATAATTAACAATACATTAGATAGAGCCTATTTTCCTTATACTTTAGTTAGATAGGGTCAATACGCAATACTAACGACATTACCTTAGTAGGTTGAAACTTGTAGTCTAAACCACTACCCATGTAACAATCAATAATCCTAATTTAAGAGTTAACGCAAAAATAATTGGCTAATGATGGATTCGAAACCCTAGGTTCCAATTTAATACACTTTTCCGATTAAAAGTAAATTACCTTAGTTTAATTGTTGTTTCCTTAGGTTCAACAACAACAACAACAGTCCCAGTGCCTTGCGGCCCCCGCAGAAAGCAGGGTCGGGGGGGGGGGGGGGGTGATGTACGCAGCCTTACCCCTTCCGGCTGGAAAGGAGACTGTTTCCGGGGACCCCCAACCTGAAGTAATTGAGTGCCTGCAGATAAACCAACAATCAATAACCAATGCATTTTTATTAAAAAGTAGCAAAAAGGAAGAAGAAGAAGAGGGAGAAGAGAAGAAGAAGAAAAAGAAGAAGAAGGAGCATGGTCAGAGCCTAAGCTAGCCTATGAGTGCTACACTTGAGGTTATGCCTACCTAAGGATCTTAGCCTACCAGCCACTCCTCGCACTACTCTACTCTGCCCCCTCCGCTATCCTTATACTAGCCCTCCAACGTGCCTTATTTGAGGCCATTTCCTCTCTTAGGTTTAGATGGGTTAGGTCTTGATGAATCGTCTCCAGCCAACTCATCTTTGGTCTGCCCCTCCCTCTTATGCTTATGGCCATGTTGAGCAGTTCACACCTCCTGACTGGGGCTGTAGTCGGTCTTCTGCTAACATGTCCAAACCATCTTAGGCAGTGCTCCCTCAATTTATCCTCGATCGAGGCTACACCCAGCTTACCTCATAGTACTTCATTCCTAATCCTATCCTTCCTTGTGTGGCCACACATCCAGCGTAGCATCCTCATCTGTGCCACCTTCATCCTCTGTGTTTGATTTTGTTTCCTTAGGTTAATTAATACAAAAACCCCTCAATTTTATTCAAATCAATTTAAGTCATAGAATAAATTCACGCACTCTTAGTCCCTTTGGTCCGATACCCTCTCGCCGTACACTTCAATTTAAGTGTGTTTAATAGATAGGGTTTTATATTAAATTTTGATAGACGTAGAAAAACACATCAAGATTTTGGCGCCATTGCCGGGGACTAGGCAACGTTCCTAATTTTATTTTTGTGATTTTCTTTGGTTTTTAACTCTCTATTTCTTGCTTAATTTTTAATTAATTTAATTTATTTTTATTTTAACTTAGAATTTGAAATTTTAACTCAATTCTTAATTTAGGATTTTTAATTTTTAATTCTCTTTAATTGTTATTGTCTCTTTTCTTAAAAAAAAAAAATCTTTTTATTAGCATTATTTTTCTTGTGATTTTCGTGCATAAGTAGATTTAAGGGTATCTTTTTATTTGTCTTTTCTTTTTAGTATTTGTTTCGTCTGTTTTATCTATTTTGCTTATTTAATTTTTAATTTACTTGCTCTGTGTGGTTCATTGTTCATACACGGTCGTCATTCTTTGTCTTTGGACCTTACTAGATTCGACCCTGAAATTGAAAAAACTTTAAAAGACCTTAGAGCCGAACACCGAGCACAAACCGTAATGGCTGACGAACAATAACCACGTACATTTATGGACTACTTTACTCCCACCACATACGCTTCACCCTCCTGCATTAGGTTACCACCCGTAGCCCATCAGTTCGAGCTTAAGCCACATACTATACAAATGCTTTCTTCATTTCACGGCTTAGGTAATGAGAACTCGTACACACACTTGGACAGTTTCATGGAGGTTTGCTCAACCTTTAGGATTCCTAACGTCAGTGATGACACCATCTTGCTTCACCCCTTTCCTTTCTTTTTAAAGGAAAAGGCTAAATATTGGTTAGGCACCTTACCTAGTGGGACGATTAGTACTTGGACTCAAATGCAATAAGAATTTCTTAAGAAATTCTATCCCATTAGTAAGACTAACACTGCTAGGAGAGCCATTAACACCTTCGCCCAACTCCCTACTGAGGAGTTTTACGAGAGTTGGGATAGGTTTAGGGAACTCTTACGAGCTTGTCCACATCATGCTATCCCTAAACGGCAACTAGTCCAGAACTTTTATTATGAGTTAAACGAGAAGGGTCAACAAACTGTTGATGCCTCGTGTGGTGGTCAGTTCCTTAGAAAGAATGAGGACGAGGCGTGGGAACTGTTTGAACTTTTGAATGAGAATTCACAACAATCTGCCGCACATGCACGTCTTAATACTACTAGGTTAAATAGAGGAGTAAATGAGATTGCTTACACCTCCATCTTAGATGAGAAAGTAGACTCTCTTGCCTCTGAGCAGTTAACTTCCCTATTTAAGATGACATTGGCCCCCTCTACTGCACCTAATATGTCTCATGTTTCAAATGTGCATTGTGCTTGCTCTTCATGTTCTAGTGTCTCTTATTCTACACATGAATGCCCCTCTACTTCACCTTATGTGGAGTGGTCGAAGGAACAAGTCAATGCAACCCAAGGATTCTCTAAGAAGGAGAAGGACAATTTGTGCCACAACAATCTCAACCACGACCTCACTCACCTGGTATGACACGATCCGTCGGTTTTCAACTCAAGGGTATGCTTCCAACTACTCTCAACCTCCTAATTTGAGCTCTAATTCGAATTTTGAAGAGAAGGTTTTGAGTGCGCTGAAAGGTTTGGAAGCTAACTCCCAACTCCTCCACTCTCATACACAATCGATTGCAAAGCTAGAAACTCAAATAGGTCAATTAGCTAACACTCTGAGTAGGAGAGATGAGGGAAGACTCCCTAGCCAGGCCGTAGAGAACCCTAGGAACTATGTAAGGCAAAACAGCTATCCTCCCCATCAAGAACAAGTAAAGTCTATTACAGTGTTAAGAAGTGGGACGAAGGTTGACAATAGGGTGGGCACTTAATATAAAACCCTATCTATTAAACACACCTAAATTGAAGTGTAGGGCGAGAGAGTGTCGAGCCACAGGGACTAAGAGTGTGTGAATTTATTCTATGACTTAAATTGATTTGAATAAAATTGAGGGATTTTTGTATTAATTAACCTAAGGAAACAATAATTAAACTAAGGTAATCTACTTTTAATCGGAAAAGTGTATTAAATTGGAACCTAGGGTTTCGAATCCATCATTAGCCAATTATTTTTGCGTTAACTCTTAAATTGGGATTATTGATTGTTACACGGGTAGTGGTTTAGGCTACAAGCTTCAACCTACTAAGGTAATGTTGTTAGTATTGCATATTGACCCTATCTAACTAAAGCATAAAGAAAATAAGCTTTAATTAACAATTTGGTTAATACTATTGCTTGATTAATTTATCTTAAGGCTACAAGCACAAAGAATTAATTTATAAATATTAATATCAACAATTAAGGATTACAAACTTAATAATCATATCAATTGAATAAACAATAAAAATATAATACTTCAAAGTATTTATCTCAACCAAGCAATTCATGTAAACAATCAAATTAACCCAAATTAAAAGTAAACGAAAGTAAAGGCTAAAATTTCATCTAACCCCAGAGAGCAAGTTAGCTCTCCATCAAGGATGATTCGGTGAAGAAGAAGTTGAACAAACTCATGTTGAGCTCTACGCTAATTTCGCTCTCGTTCTAATTTAACGAAAAAATAAAATATAATAAATGAAGAAAATTAAAGGAAGAGGACGAGGGAGAGAGAGCAAAAAACAGAGAACGGCCGGCGAAGCCTACTCCACTCCTGTTCGTCCCCCTCCTCTTATAATCGAACCTAACGAAACCCTAAGTCAGTGCTGGTGGTGGGCCGGAGGTCTAGTCGGTGATGCGCGAGTATGGGCGGGTGTCGTGGGCTGGAGTGCTATGCGTTTGGGCTGGCTGGGCTTGGTGCGGAGGTGGGATGGACAGGTGTCGGTGCTGGGCTGGACCGATGTCGGAGCTAGGCCGGAGTCTGGCGCTGGTGGCGGGCTCTGCGTGCTGTTGTGCGGGGCTACGGGTTGTGTGGAACAGGGTCGAGATGAACAGTGCTAGGCTGGGCTGGGCTGGGCTGTGGGCTGTGTTGAAGATGATGAACAGTGCCAGCTGGGGTCGATGCAGGTCGAGCTTATACGTTCTTGTCCCGAATCTCGATTGACTTGATTTAATTGTTTATGCATCGAATTTTCTTCATTTGCACCAACATTTGACAATTTTTGGAACTTTAATTTCAAACCTGTTAAACATAAAAATTGTCAAAATGAGTGTAGAATTAAATATGTGTAAAATAATTAAAATAACAATCAAAAGATGAGTAAATATGAGATGCATCACCCTCTCTCCCTCCCGCCTCCTCCAATCTCCCCCCTCCCCTGCCTCGAACCCCCAACCCCGGCTCACCACCGCTAGCCTCCACCGGGTCCCAGCGCTGGCCCCCACCCACCCACACACCGCCACCACCACCAGAAACCACCCCGCCCAAGCCCACCCCTCCCCTCCCCTCCCCACCACACCCCACGCACCACCTTCAACCCCCACACACACTAGCACCGCCACCACTGCTACCAACACCCCACCCCAACCCAGCCCCACAGCACCTCACCCCGCCCCTTCACCACCACCACACCACACCACACCTCACCGACTCACCACCATCACCCGCCCTCACCACCACCATCATTGCCGCCACCACTCCAAAGCCAGCAGCCCGCAACTGACAACCAACAGAGGGCCCGTGTAAGTATTAGCCGGGTCAGAGTATCAACTACGCACCAGCCCCAAGTTTGATCTATCCTTTATTACAGCAGGGTAGTGTTTTAATTTACAATTGTTAGGTAATTTTCATTTGGTTCCTTCTCCTTTCATTATTTTGAATACTGTGATCCTTGACTGTGGTGGTACTTTCGTGCATTTATGTTATAATAAGCTTCCTGTCTATGTTCATCACTTACTCGCGATAGTCACAGCTAGTGGATGAACATTACCAGTTATGGAACTTAGAGATTGAGGCCATCTTCAAAGAGGTTAGGGAGGGGGAGGGCGAGGTAGAAGGGGACAGAGAACTTGAGACTAGGGACACTAAACGTCGGGACACTAACGAAGAAGAGTTTCGAGGTGGCCCAAATGATGATGAAGCGAAAGATCAACATCCTTTGTCTGCAATAGACTAAATGGGTTGGCGCGAAAGCCAGGGATGCGCTGGGGCACAAGCTCCGGTATGCGGGAAAGGTCAGACGCAGGAATGGAGTTGGTATTATTGTGGATAGCAGCCTCAAGGATAAAGTAGTCGGAGTATCAAGGGCTGGTGATAGGATCATAAGTATCAAGATGGTCCTAGATGGAGATGAATTGAATGTAATCAGTGCCTGCGCACCTCAAACTGGACTAACAGAGCATGAGAAGGCAACATTCTGGGAGGACTTAGACACAATGATGCAAGGCATACCCCAAGCTGAACGAGTGATGATTGGCGGGGATTTTAATGGGCACGTCGGCGCGACCGAGGACGGTTACCCTTCTTACCACGGAGGATTCGGTTTTGGAACCAGGAATGCAGAGGACAAAGCCCTACTAGACTTCGCGGTCACATACGACCTAACAGTTGCCAACACCTTCTTCAGAAAAGCGTGATCAACACATCATCACGTACCAAAGTGGTGGGATAAGAACACAGATTAACTACATACTATTAAGAAAAAGGGTGCAAAGAGACTGCAGCAATTTCAGGGCTACCTTAGGAGAAGACCTATCTACACAACATAGGGTGCTGTGGGTGGATATAAAGGCCAAGAAGAGGGCCAAAAGAATCTAAAAACCCGCGCAGACGCATACCTGTTGGAGGGATTTGAAGGGGGAGAAGTATATGGTATACAAGGAAAGAGGGGAGGCTAAGCTCGGGTGGGACTTCGAGGGAGATACAAACCAGATGTGGAACTAATTGGCCCAAAAGATCAGATGACTGGCATGGGAAGTTCTCGACACGTCAAAGGGAAGGGCATCAAGCAACAGAGAGTCCTGGTGGTGGTGCGACGAGGTCCAAGAGAAGATTAAAGCGAAACAAGTTTGTTTCAAAGAGTGCGATCATAGCAGAGATGTGGGTAAGTGACATCGGTATCTGTAAGCCAGGAGAAAAGCAAAGAGAGCAGTCAAAGAAGCACAATCAAGAGCTTATGAGGGTTTCTATAAAAGGCTGGAGACCGCAGAGGGTGCGAGGGACTTATATAGAATCGCCAAAGCTAGAGAAAGGAAGACTAAAGACTTGGACAGAGTATAATGCATAAGTGGGGAAGATGGACAGGTACGCATGGACAGGCAACTGATTAAGGCTAGGTGGAAAACGTACTTCCACGACCTGTTCAACGAACAAGGAGGGATAGAGATGTCCTTAGGTGATCTTCAAACATCTGATGAGCATCAGAACCACTGTTACTATAGGCCAATTAGCCCCAAGGAAGTCAAGGAAGCCCTGAAATTCATGGAAAGGGGTAAAGCAGTTGGCCCATATGGCATACCCATAGAAGTATGGAAATGCCTTGGACAGAAGGGAGTCAATTGGCTGACTAAACTATTTAACCAAATCCTTATGGGGGAGAAGATTCCAGAGGAATGGAGGACGAGCACAGTGATCCCGATATATAAGAACAAAGGCGACATTCAGAGTTGCGCCAATTATCGGGGTATCAAACTAATGTGCCACACTCTGAAGTTGTGGGAACGGGTCATAGAGAGTAGGTTAAGGCAACAGACAGAGGTGTTCGAGAACCAATTCGGATTTGTGCTCGGGAGATCAACAATAGAAGCCATCCACATCCTTAGGCGAACGATAAAGCAATACAGGGAGAGACGAAAGGACCTGCACATGGTTTTTATTGATTTAGAGAAGGCATATGATAGAGTGCCAAGAGAGGTCCTTTGGAGAGTTTTGGACAAGAAAGGCATCCCTATGCCATACATTCAAGTCATTAGAGACATGTATGAGGAGCTAAAGACTATGGTGCTTACAAAGGACGGGGAGACAGACGCTTTCCTGATAACAGTAGGGTTACACCAGGGGTCTGCCTTGAGCGCCTATCTGTTCATTCTGGTTATGGACGAGCTCACTAGGCACATCCAGAAATGTGTACCTTGGTGCATGCTCTTTGCAGATGACATAGTGTTGGTGAGGGAGTCGCGGGAAGAGGTAAATGAGAAGCTGGAACTGTGGAGAGGGGTACTAGAGTCGAAGGGTTTACGACTAAGCAGAGCCAAGATCAAGTACATGGAACTCAAATTTGATACCTCCACCACGCCTATCCGGGAAGACGTCAAGATTGGATCTGAGGCCATATCGAAGAAGGAGAGCTTTAGGTACTTGGGGTCCATGATACAGCACAACGGCGAAGTTGACGAGGATGTCAACAACCGAATTAAAGCGGGATGGCATAAGTGGAGGATGGCCTCTGCGGTACTTTGTGATAGAAAGTTTCCCTTGAAGCTAAAGGAAAGATACTATAAGATGGTTGTGAGGCCAACCATGACGTATGGGGCGGAGTGCAGGGTGATGAAACAGCAGCACACATAGAAGATGAAGGTGACGGAGATGCGAATGCTGAGGTGGATATGCGGACACACAAGGAAGGATAGGATCAAAAGCGACGTCATAAGAGGCAAATTAGGCATAGCCCCCATTAAAGATAAATTGAGAGAGCCACGTTTGAGGTGGTTTGGACATGTTAGAAGGAGACCGGACAACGCTCCAGTTAGGAGGTGCGAACAGCCCCTAATTACACTAGGCAAGAGAGGAAGAGGCAGGCTAAAGAAGAGATGGCTGGAGACGATCCGACAAGAATTCACCGACCCAAACCTTTGGGAGGAGATAGCCTTAGATAGGGCCCAATGGAGGGCTAATATAAGGGTTATAGATGCTCCAGTTGGAGTAGGGTAGTCTACCTTACTAGTGCTAGGCCTTGACATCCTCCTGGCGCACTTAGGTTATGTACTTGCTCGCATGAGCCGCTACTTGCCTACCTATCCTTTGATTTTCACTTGATTTTTGATTTCTGCTTGATGTAGCTTGCTTGAGTTTGTTGTTTTGCTCACTGTGTGTTTTGCCCTACTCATGCTTTGATGCTCTTCTGCTGCCAGGTCACATGCTCTATGCTACGAACCAGCCTCTCAGGTTGGGGGTCCTCAGAAATAGCCTCTCTTAAGGGCACCCCCTGAAGGGGGAAGGCTGCATACATCTGCCCTCCCAGACCCTGCTTTTGCAGGAGCCCTTTGCAGGCACTGGGTTTTTTGTTATTGTTGTTGTTGTTGTTGTTGTTCTCTCGTATCAATATCTCAATCTTCAATGACCCAATTCGCTCATTGAATCTCTCTCCTAATTGTTGATGGGAACAAAGAGATGGAGTAGTTAAATGGCTTGATGCAAACTAACTCTATTGTGATCGTGGATCAACTTCAACTTATGACAAATCTCTCCTGCCTTGAGGAATCTCTCCCTTCCTCTAAGGAAAAGGAATCCTTTTTGAGTCCTCATGTTCTCATGGTGAACCCTCTATTTAACCCTAAATTAGGTTGAGAAGATGAGCTCTCCCGATTCTCGAGGCATCGCTTGTCCTTCCCTCAAAGTTCTAGTACGTGAAAAACTAGAACTCTCTCGAGTCTAAAAGTGCTAGGCAGTACTTTACCAACGTCCTCCTAGAGACCTCCTAACAAGAAGTTCTCAGATCTAAGTTCTTGCAAAATTAAGTGCTAAAAGGCCTTTAAGAATACCCCTTCGAGGTAAGGCTTATAATCTTTGGGGTTTTTTTTCCCCCAGCAGTAGAGCTTGACATTCTTACCTAACCTTAAGCTTATTCACTTGTCTCATGCTCAGTAGCATTATTAGCATCACATAAGGGGACCTCGAGGTCGATCCATGTTGTACCTAGCATGTCAAGGAATTCATCTATGGTAAGGTTAAATTACTCTAGAACCAACTTCCACCTTCAGCAATGCTCCAAACCAGAGGCCTTTCCGGCTTAAGAAAAATTTTCCACCAGCAACTCAAGAAATCCTAGCTCTAGAGGCATTTTTAATAGTTGAATAAGAACAAAACACAAAGTCTTTGGCTTCTATTGTCAGGAAGAGGCATTCCCTCGGGATATAACTCATGCATGGTACCTACATCAATTTTTATACTACTATCTCATTGCTTTTGACTTTTGATGACGACCCATAAATGTCCTTTATTTGATTCAAACATAGTCTCAAACAAAGATGAGGGGTCTAGGTTTGTTCCTCATTATAGAACTAGAGGATACTCCAACAAAGAGTTGTTGTAAAACCTTTTCTAAAGTTCCTATAAACCATTGGAGGTTCAATTTCAAGAGGTTGAGGAAAGTATTTAGGCTAGCCAAGTTACTGCCATCGCTCCCGCTGCTTGAATTCTTATTCAAGCTCCTTTCTTATTGAATTTGCAAGTTGTCGAGCTTACTCCAGCGCTCTTGAAATGGTGTAAGATCTCGAATGAAAGAATAATCTGGCACGTGATATTTCAAACTCAACACTTTTATTTTGCATTCATTATTTCTAGAGTAGTCATTAGCCTTTTCGACTTTTGAAGAAGAACTACTTAAAGAAGCAATGATGCTTGAACACCTCGAGGAAGTTGGAGACATTCAGTAAGGGATGCTAGAGATTTCTAATCTTCATCGAGACACTCATGATGTCTTCTGCTCCACTAAGCTGCAATGCTCTTGAGGTAAACTGTCATTCTTATTGCTAAAGCTAACTATCTCTCCTCATCTTTCGGGTGGTGTAACATATTATATTTTCTGTTGAGGTGTTATATAGACTAAGGCATTTAGAGGCCATTGGTAAGCCTTTTTCTACAACCATTGGACCCTTAGTCCACCGCAAGGTCCCGCGGGCTCAAGGAGCGCCTTGCGCTTCCCCCTTCAGGAGCTTATTATGCTAAGCAATTTCCTCAATGCTCTCTTAAACATGAGGAAGTTTGATCCTAAGAGCACTTCTATTTGAAAGCAGCTTGAGGAATGAAATGAACGTTAACCAAAGCATTCACGCGCGTCCCAACCCTTCTAAATAGCATATAGATGTGTATGGAAGAAGTGAGGGCACTCGGGCCTTTAGTACCAGCTCTTACCTCCCAGATGTGTAACCTAGAAGAAATGCAACGATCATAGTGCAATAGATCGTGCTCCTCTAATTCACTCAAAGAAATTCTTATTGAAGTACTTGAAAGTAGTTGGCTAAACTCGAAAGCAAAGTTTATGAGCTGGAGAGCTAAGATGAACTAGACTCAACCCACATATTAGCACTTCAGGGTACAACCAAGGATGCCCTCTAAGTAGATCAAGCAATATCCGACTTTCAAGATCAGGTCAAAACAGCCAAAGCAGAGCTTAAAAAGATCACAACCAAGCTAGTAGGTTACCAACAGTCTCTTTTGAGGTTAGATGCATGTTATTTAACCCTTACGCACAATAATATTGTATTTTATTCTTTTATGTGCTAAGGTCTATGGCTTCAATTTTTGTCTCACCGGTATTAAATGAAAACACATATTTTGATATGGTTTGTTCATGTTCAGTGTCAGTTCATTCTGCCATTGTTTACCTTGAAGCAATAAGTCCCTCCATTAGGTAACCAAACTTAGAAGTTTAAGTTTTTAAAAATTTAAATTTGCATTGCTTTGATGCATTTGTTCATCTCATTCCTTTCATTTGATATGTTAAATAAAATTTCAATTTCTTCTTCTATTAGGAGAGAAACCTAGCTATGAAGATATATACTAGAGTTTTCCCATGCAATTGCTTATTTATAAGCGTAATTAATGAATATATAATCAATATATGGGATACAAGTACTCCGAGGCAACACATAAAAAATTTAATTTGGAATCATTTTTCATGTCATGTCTTGATTATTGCTTCAATACCACTACTTTTACCTTTGTTTTTCTTATCATTAAATTATATAACTAAATTTAATATTTTAACATTGATTACCAAATCTTTTGATGGAACTTTTCAAAAAATTAGACTTAATATTGACTTATCAAAGATTATGTTTATAATTAATTTTCATCAATGGCAGGCCCTGCTTCAAATTTCGTTACAAAGGCACAACTAGAACTAATAATGACTGAGTTGCATGAGGGGTTTACAGCAATGTTTCGATCTCTAGATGAGGAAAGGGAACGTAGATGGCATGAATGGAATCAAAAGTCAGATCAGCATTACCAACAACTGCAAAATCCTCAAGAGAAAGAAATATGTACTGACATTGATGCAAGTGTGTTGGAGAAGGCCGATGCTAGCGATGAAGTGGTACCTTCACAAAATAGAGCAGCAGAGGAGAGTGTTTAGGTGCAACCTATTCAAGTATTGACACAAGACCACGTTAGGAGCACTCAAACAATGTGCATGTATGAAGTTCTTGCTGCAGAAGTGCAGATTCCAGTGGGGAAATTCCATGATCAACCAGAAACTTTGCAAAATCTGATCACATGGCAGTATAAGGAAGCATTAGAACCTTCAAAAGTGTAAGATCAACTTCCCAAATTGAATGTAATAGCTTCAGTTCAAGGTCTGGTTGTTGATTTACAGCCTGGGCAACATAACTTGCTACAAATGCAAGCAATCGAGTCATCTCAGTTTGGAGAGTTGCACAAACCGATCAAAGAGCAAGATCAAATTAGTGAAGTGGAGGTTTATGTAACTAAGAACACTAATAATAGGTCCCTTGACCAAAAAGAATTGGACAAGTTAGCATTGGAGTTAGCTGTTCAGTTCAACAAAGAGGAGTTTAACAATAAATTGGAGAAGTTAGAAGCTTGTATGGGTCAAGTTGAGAGCAAAGGACATTTTCCCAAAGTACAAGCTAATGTTAGACCTTCCGAATACCTTGGAGAGCTACTTCAAGAGCCAGTTAAGCAATGGGAAAATCAGTTGGAAGTTGTGGCTGCAGGTCACTCAAATTCAGTAAGACAAGAAGTAGTTAGCTAGAACTTGGAGTATACGAACTGGGAATTTGTACTACAATTGTCTCAAATCTTCTTCTTAGGCTTCAAGATTCTACAAGTAGTCTTCAAGCACTTTCAATATTTCAAGGGGACACCTCTCAAATGGGAGGAGCTATGCAAACTCTTTCACCATTGCTTAAACAGCGGCAGTGCGTTAAGGAACTGGAATCTCAGCTGCCAAATACAAATGCTGGGCGGTATGTGTTGTAAAACAAGACTCTTTAGAGTGTGGCTGATCCGGTTTGGTCTGTGCAGACCTCCTAAAGTGGACATTACAATCAGATGCAGCGAAGCAAGAAACATACTTAAGTGTACCTCAAAGTCTAAAGGACTCCAACATGAAATAAGCAAGTGCAAGAATTTGCGAGGCATTCAGCACATTCCAGCTTTCTTCTATAGCAACAAGTGATTTTTCAATGTCTCAATTCTCTTCCATTCTTGAGGACAAGAGTGTTTTCAAGGGGAAGGGAATGTTATGACCCGGGAATCTAATGTAGGAGAGGGTTAAGTGCTGCATATGCTGGGTGCTACGATGTTGCTGATTTAGCTGTTGTTATGTGCTGTTAGTTTAGCTTAGGAGTGATGTATTAGTCTTTAGTTGAAGTGTGGGGTTTTGTGGTTGATGTTAGTATATGTCCTTATGCGTATTTCCCTTGTTGCAATGTAATAACCTGTAATTGGCATCTGCATTGTTATAAGCTGCAGTAGCTTAGCAGCTTAGTTAGTTGTTCTTGGTGCCATTATTAGTAGATATTTTAGTTAGTTAGATATTTTCTTTGAGTCGGTTAGTTAGTTCTAGGTTCAATGCTTTAGCTTGTATTAGATTGCCTATAAAAAGCTGTGATCAAGTGTAATAAGTCATCAATTCAATCATAATATTAAAGAATTGTCTCTTTTGAGATTAAACTTTCTCTCTCTCATCTAACTCTCTCTATTTCTCATCTCCTTTCCCTTTTTATCTCATCTAAACTCTAAATTCTCTAATTTCTCATCTCAATTCTCTTCTTTCTCATCTCATACTCTCAATCTATCTCAATTTTACTTAGCTTATGTTTGGGAATCGATCCCGAGCATAACATCTTATCTCAGATAGAAAGTCTTTATGGCCCTCCACTCATATGCAATAGGAGATCACTCAAGCATCTTGGGCACTTATCAACAATTGAAATAGTGGTTTATGTGGAAAGGTATAAAGAAAGATGTGGTTAATTGGTTTCAAGCGTGTAATGTATGTCGTAGAAATAAAGCTGAGCATTGTCCTTATCTTAGGTTGCTTCAACTTTCTATTCCTGATCAAGCAAGGCAACATATTAGTATGGACTTCATTAAAGGACTTCCTAAATCAGAGGGCAGGGATATGATATAGGTTGTGATAGATAGATTCACTAAATATGCCAATTTCTTCACATTGAGTCATCTTATTTCAGCTTTTTAGCTAGCAAGGTTTTTCCTTGATAATGTTTACAAGCTTCATAGTCTTCCTCAATCCGTAGTTTCAGATTGAGATGGAGTTTTCACAAGTATGTTTTGGCAAGAATTGTTTAAGTTCTTGGGCTCCTTGCTTGCTGTAAGCTCTGCTTACCATCCCCAATCTGATGGACATATGAACGACTGAATCAATATTTGGAGCAGTATTTTCTTTGTATGAAATTCCAACATCGTTACCAATGGCACAAATGGCTGTCATTAGCTGAATTTTGGTACAATATCAACTTTCGTACCACTTTGGAGACTACACCATTCTATGCTTTATCTCCTCCGCCCATCTTGCTTGGTGAACTTCAGTCACCCATTGTAGAGGTGAAAGACATTATATAGACCAGAACAAACATAACAAGGAAGTTGAAAGATCAGCTGGAAATAGCTTGGGCTCGAATGAAGTTTTTTTGCTGATGCTAACAAATCTAATCGTACATTCCAAGAGTTTTTTTTTTTTTTTTTTTTTTGTTGATGCTAACAAATCTAATCGTACATTCTAAGTTGGTGATCTTGTGTACCTTAAATTATAGCCACAGAGACAGGTTTCAGTGGCTATATGAAAGAATGTGAATCCCTCAACCAGGTACTATGGTCCATATCAAGTTCTACAGAAAGTTGGAGCAATGGTTTATCATCTACCATTGCCTCCTGGATCAAACATTCATCCTATGTTTCACATTTCATTACTTAAGCGCAAGATTGGCAATGATGTAGTATCACAACTCCAATGCCCTCTTGTTCTAGCTAGCTAATGGGGGTGTCTGGAAGACACATAGTACCTAGAGATAACAAAGTCGTTACTTAAGTTCTTGTACAGTGGTCCAATTTGAGTGTTGATGTAGCCACTTGTGAGGATTACCATTTCCTCAAAAGCCAATTTCCTCAATTTGATTCTTGAAACAAGAATCTTGTCAATGGGAGGGGTATTGCCATGATTGATAGAAATAATTGTTCATATGATATATTTCGATTTTTGGCAGGAAAGGTGTAAGTTAGGCTTCCAAAAGTTAGTTAGAGAGTTTGGTTGGTTTTTCTTAATCACATAAAAAGGATCATCCATTTTAAGAAAGCAACATCGATTTGATAATGAAATAACAAAATCCTAGTTATGATAAATAGATCATAACATATACTCTGTTGTATTGAATAGTGGCCACTGAAAAACTTCTCACCACTTATAAATTCTAAACAAAACTTATCTTCCTATAGAAATTGTAAGAGGTAGAGGGTATTTACATTTTTTTTTTTTTTTTTTTTTCACTTGATGGCTTGAAAACTTTTAAAAGAAATTGTAAGAGTTAGAGGGTAAAATAAAAACTGATGATTCAATTTTACATGAACATAGAGATTTTTTATTTGTTCTCGTTTGAATATTGGGAAAGTGGTGGGTTTCTTTTTTCTTTTTTCTCTCTTTTTTTTTTTTTTTTTTTTTTTTGGTTTTGTTGTAATCATATAAATATTGGAATTGTGGGGATCTCACTGGATATACGTGAATTTGAGAATTTTATTTTCTTTTTTCAGATTTGAACATTGGGATAGTAGGTGTAACTGCGTTTGTGGAAGTTATAACTGCATTTGTATAAGTGGGGAATATTTTTGAATTTTGTTTTTTAATTATGGGAATGGGTTTAGAAATTAGGATTCAGAAAACGAAGGATCTTGAAAGTAAAAGTGGACTTATACATAATAGATAGTATATATAAAGCAGCATGTAGATGAAAATTTAGAAAACGAGAAGGTTTAATAGTCTTCCCTTAATTCTTATTACGAAAATAATAAAGAATAAGGGAAAATAAGGTCGATTCTAATTCCCACAACATGATACTAGAAAGAACTAACAAATTATAAAAATTAATCTAGGAATTGAATGCTAAATTAACCCTAGTTTTCCTCTTGCTTAAATAGAGGAGAAAATTCACCTAGAATAAAAGGCTTATAAAATAATAATAATTAAAAGACTAAAAGATAAATACAAAATCAACTATTAATTATCTAAACAACTAATAATTATCTCTAATTTATAACATAATGGAAGACAAACTCTTCAAACCATATCTCTAGCCACATCTATCCGTAGCTCACCGACTTGATCAGCTCGCCAAGAGTCACCCGCCAAGAATTCTGCCAATAGTGAAACGCGGGTTGCATCATCCTCTCTGGCCTGGAGAGAATTCGCCTTCGAATTTGTCAGTGGATCTTCTGGGCTATTCTTGTTAAGTTGCATTCCCTCATGCCAGCTTCCAATCTCGCCAAGCTCCATCCCGCCATGCTTACCCTGGATGTGGACTGTTGACCCGACTTGTCAAAGTGTGGGTTGCAACCCGTATCGCCAAGCAGGCTGCATCAATATATATAAGATAGAAAGATAAAAAAATTTAGAAAATATGAAATGAGCCATTTAATAGAATTTTGACCAAAAGAAATTTTCTTTTTTCTTTGGCGAGTTAAAATAAATTTCTTGTCAAACGAGTATATTACACGCACTCTTACTGTGTCGAGCTCCTTTTCTTTTAATTGCATTTAATTCAATTTTTTTGGGATTATATTATTCTACTTTATTTTTTTTTTTCAAAATTATACTACTTTATTCTAAAAATGAATATGAATTTATATTATTGATTAGTTTATAAGGGTTCAGTTTTGTCAAATATAAATAATTCCATATAAACTTAACTATTTGCTCAAATTATATTCACTCATGACCCAATCATTACAAATGTCTTCACCAACTTAGCATTAATTTTACACTGGAGCATCAAATTAATTTTAATTAATAGTTCGTAGAGTATTTTTAACGAAATTAAAAGTTAGAAGTCACATTAATTTTAACCAATAATTCAACATTTTTGTGATGAAATTAAAACTTCAGAAAATCACTTCTATTTTGATCAATTGTTCGAATGTATTTTTGATTTTTTTTTAAATGGTAAAAGTTACATATTAATACATTAAGATTTAGTGTATTAATTTTTTTATCAATTAACTTTATAAAATAATATTTTAATCTACAAGTTACCTAAAATTTAATAAAACAATCCAACCACAATAGGCAAGGATGTAAAATTGGTCAACCATTCAACTCTCTTTACTAAAAGTGTCAAAATAACACATTCGTGTGTGGAACGAGAGGAATAGTAAGGGAATGGTAAGATTAAATAATTACAAATTTTATACTTTTTAAATTATTATTTAAATAAATGTAACTTTTAAACTAAAAACTTATTTAATAAAATTTATGTACTAAAAAATTAATATACAAAAATTCATAAGCCTTGTTCGGTTGACACAAGAATTGAATTCTACTGGAAGTTGTGTTTACCAAAAATTCAATTATTGTGTTAACTTTCGAGGAAATGGATAAAAGATATTTGGTTGCCGATAGGGGAAATAGGACTTCTTTGGAAAATTTAGTTAAAAATAAATAAATTAGAACTTACCTAGAAGGCTGGTTAGTTACTAATGCAGCCGCGCCCCTAGCATGTGTTCGGGTCATTTGGCAAGTTGGGTGTTGGCGAGCTGGCAAGATTAGTAAATTTAGATTAGTAAAGGGTGAACGTGAATTAGAAGTTCACGACAATTAAGAAAGCTTAATTTAGGTTAATAAATTTAATTATTTATCTTTTTAATTTTAGTATTTTATTTTAGGAATAACTTCTCTATTTTAAGATGGATTGATGGATGACACGGACTGATAGATGAGCACCGTTAATCCTTAAATAGAGATTTAATTTAAAATAAGTATTTATATTATTAGTTTGAGTCTAGCTAAAAAAGCCATTCTATTTTAAAAGAGGGTTGGTTAGGGTTTTATTTAGTATTCAATTTCATAGATTTTCTCATTGTTTTGTAGAATTTTCTCCTATTCTCGAGTATTAAAAATTTGAGTTACTATTTTTTCGTTATTTTTATTATTTGTAATAAGAATTAAGAAAAGGTTGTTGAACTTTTCCGTTCTCGTTAATTTACATCTACGCTCTGCAACAGTTACTTCATACATTTCGGAAGAATTAAAAATTGTTAAATAATTTCTACTTCTCGCATTTTGTCAACTTCTTACCAACCAAACGAAAGATTAAATCTATATTTTTAATAAATTTATATCTCTGATATTTACTTTCTACCTACCAAATTAGAGTTTGATTTTAATAGATGACTTACAAAAACAAAAACAAGCTAATTTAACCTCACTGAAATTACTGAAGTCTCACCCGTGTATTGGGATTGTTGTCTTACATGGGGAGGTCAAGGAGCATAACAATTAATGAGAATGATAATAAGAATAAGAATGGATAAGTAAAAAAAAAGGGAAACAAAAGTCCATCCATCATTATCGTTCTCTCTGCTCCTCCATGTCTTCCCCCACTTCTCCTTCTCACTCACTCACTCTCTCTTTCTCTCGCCCTCTCTCTCTGTAGTTCTTCTGTAATCTTCCAAAAATTAAAAGAAAGACGCCACTGATTGAATTTTCTGCTTTATTTCTGGGCTCCAAGCTTGGTCTGTCAGAGCATAAATATCAGAGGATAAACAAGTAATTATATTTGGGTATTTTAATTGGTTTTTAGGGTGTTTAATCAATACGTGTTACGCTCATTAAGAAATATAATCTATATTTCTCTGATTTATTTTGGGGTTTTTTAGTTAATTTTTAAGTGTAAGGGAACTTTTGATGGATTAAGAGAAATTTCTCTGATTTTCATTTCTGGAATTAATTTTAACTACTTATTTATTTCTGTTTTTGGAGTAATTCCTCTGAATTATATTCTAGGTTTTTGGATTAATCTTCAGGAACTACACTCAAATTTCTCTCTCCCTTTTCTTTAAATTTTTTTTTTTTTTTACTTTTCGGGTTTTTAAATTGAGTTTGACAGGGCTAAATCAAAATTTCTCTAGTTTATTATTATTATTATTTTTTTTGGGGGGTGGTTTTGTATTGCTTTGTGGGGTTTGCTCAAAACCTCTGTTCTTTTTTTATTATTGTGTTTTGGACTAATATCCAAAAACAGCCTCTCCCTGGACAGCATCTTACTGGAGTAAGGTTGCGTGTATCTTGCCTCTTCGACTTTGCCTTAGCGAAACCTCTTTAAAGCATATCGTCGTTTTCATACTGGTTTGGAGGATATTCAATCAAAATTTCTCTTTTTTTATTCTTAGATATTTGGACTCATTTTGAAAGGGTTCAATAAAAAATATATCTAGTTTTTATTTTCGGGGTTTTAACAAATATTTTGGATAAAAGGGAATTTTTAATGGGTAAGAAAAAGATGCAACCAGAAGCAGAAGAAAAGGAAGAAACATCAGTGGCAGCCATGACTGAAGCTTCATCTTCAGCAAGAGAGCAGATTCAAACCCCTAGAAAAAGAGGGAGACCCAGAAAAATTAATATTATTAATATTAATATTGAAGAGAAAAAAGAAAATTTATCGGAAGAAAAAGAAGAACCCAGAAAAAAGATTAAAGCAAGTGGTGAAGAAGAAGAAGAAGAAGAAGAAGAAACGGAAACGACGTCATATAGGGTAGAAGAGCAGAAGCAGGAGATAAAACGAAGAAGTAGAAGAAAAGGGAAGCCCCAGAAGAGCAGCAGCTAGCCTTCTTTTTAAATAGGTAAAAACAATGTTACACCTCCCATTCATAGTTAGTAAAGCCTAGCAAATATTGACACGCGATTCAATAAAATTACGTGCTGAAATTCAATAAGACTTATATGTGAAGTCCTCGGTATCATCATATATGTCACCAAATTGACCCAGCCAAGAGCAGCTAACCTGTCCATACATTTTTGTTCTTAATTGCAGTGCCTTTTTCTCTCTTTTTTTATTTTAGAGTACTTTTTTTATATGGTATTTTATTTTTGAGAATTTGTTTAAATTCGTCTTTTTTTTTTAAAGAGAAAAGGGGATTCTTTTTGTTAATTATTGTGATTTTTTCTTTTTTTTTTAAATTTATTTATAGACTATTGCGCTTATATGGACTTTCGTGTTTATTAATTCAAATTAATGGTCTTGTTTAATTTTATTTAAAATGACTCCTTATATTTTATTTGCTACCAAAATCATTATTATTTTGTTCAAAATAATGAATTGGTGTTCAAGAACATGATGTTGTGTTGAAAGGTAATGATTAGATTGTCATCAAATCATTAATTAAAGAGCCAAAATGGATCCCTTGGTGTGTCATGAGCTTGATTTTAGATATCTGAAATTTGGATTGAGGAAAACAAATTTAAAAGCTTTTCATATTTTCAAAGGACGTTTCTATATTGCAGAAAGTTTGTGAGTAATGTGTTGACACACAGGTTTTTATGTGTCGATACACAGTTCACAAATTTGTACAGAATTTAGTGCAGAAAAATTACTTTCCTACACGGTAGACAAAGCTATTTCAAAGAGGTTAATAATGCGGACAATTAGGTTGCTAGGAAAGAGGGGTGTTTCTCAAAGGATGGAGTGGATTCCCCCAAATGGATTCTTCGAGTAAACCTTTCTTGAAAAAAAGGATCTTGATGAGTTGGTGTTATCTTACAAAAATAAATAAATTATTTTGTTCAAAATATTTTTTCCTATCATATTTGTATGATGAAAATGTTCTCAAACAATTTGGTAAATTACTTATTGGGAACTAATTTTCTCATAAACTAAAATTAGAGGAACTATGATGAACAAAATAAAATATGAGGAATTAATTTAAAGAAGCTAACATATGGGAGCACGTCGGTAAATAAAGGGTAATGGATTATGCAAGTATCAACTAATTTCTAAGTTTGACACATTGTTATTCTAAATTTTTCTGATGTGTAATAACAATAAACTCAACAGATAAGCATAAGAAATTATTTGCATCCAGTTGTAGTATGCAAATTTTTGAAATTTATTGTAATTATACTTTTCACATTTTTTAATAAGGGGTCTGAAGTTAATTCAGTACAACATGTCTGGTAGTTTGCGGTCCTTCTTTAGACCCTCTTTTTGACAAAAATCTCTTCAAGGTACCATGTTCGTTGTTATTGTTGTAGGGCAGATTGCAGTCACAAATCGAATGAATGTTGATGAGAAATTATTTGCCTCATTAATAACTTTCAAGTTGCTACATTTTCTAGCAAGTTTTTTGCCCTTTTCTTCCTGGGGGAATGATGACCCTTTTTCCTAGCACATAAGGGTGTGCGAACAATAGCTAAAATCATCATTCAAACCAGATTAAATAATATTTTTACGGTATGGATCGATTTACGGGTTAAAAAATGGTGCATTTTTCTTATTTAGAGAAATATACTTTACCCTGTGAATTGTTTTAAATTATAATTATATATGAAATTTTATGTAATTGGAAGGGCAAATAATACTTAGGTTACTAATAGTTACCACTGTCTTCGACTACATCTCATCGTTGTAGCGACTAACACTCGCTGTATTTGTTTCTTGAATCTCAAAAACTTGTGCGAATTAATACCTCAGTAACTACAACCACTATCAAAGAAGGCTTCATTCCCTTTTTGTCAAACACAGCGCATCCAGAGAGCATTTTTTTTAATATGTGCACACACCAATGCCCAAACCTAAAAAGTTCCAAAATACATCCGAAACATTTTATTTTGAAAATTTATCAACATTCCCCCACCATTTTCAAAATACAAACATTCTTAAATAAACTAGATGCAATGCATATATGCAAATTAATGGAAAATAGAAAGGTTCAACAGCCTTCTCTTAATTTCTATTGCTAAAAAAAATAAGAAACAAAAGGAGAAAATAATAACTCAAAATTCTCACAACCGACAATAGGAGAAACTTCAGGAAAATAATGAAAAAAATCTATGAAATAAAAGGAATGGAATCCTTGGCTTCCTCTTTTTTAAATAGAGAAGCTTTCCTAATTATACTAAAATTTCCTAATTAAGATCAATGGTGAAAATTGTAATCCGTGTGATTTTATCTAGCTTTTCGTGTGATCTTCCTAAAATAAAGACTAATAATTACAAATAAAATTAACTAATTTAATCTAAAATCTAAGTTGTCCTAATTAAGAACAAACTCGAGCTACACCCACCCTTCTGCCGTGTGCATCTCCCATCTCGCCGTGCCAGGCTTATTGCCAAGGCTCACCCTACCAAGGAACCTGCAAATTGTGGAGGTGGAGCTGCATCATCCTATCCTGGTGAATTCGTCAATAGATCTTCTGGAACGTTCTCAACAAAGTATGGGATGAGATGCTTGATATTGAAAAAGTTTGAAGTCCTCATTTCACTCGACAACTACAGACGATAGGCTTTGTCATTGATCTTCTCAATAACCAATAAGGGGCCAATCTTTCGTGCCATTAACTTGTTGTATTCCTATCCCGGAAAGCGCTCTCTAGTCAGAATCGTCCAAACTTGATGACCACCCTATAGTTAAACTACCCGGCGTCATATATCACTTGCTGCTTTATATTTGGCGCTAGCTTCTAGTAGTTGTGCTTGAGTCTGCTTCTGTATCTCTAGAAGGTTGGAAATAAAATCTTCTGCCTTATCATTAAGACGAGTAAGATCTGGTACAAGGGCAAGGTCTATCAGAGAACAAGGAACAAAGCCATAAACGACTTTGAATGGCAGAAAGCCCATGCTCCTGTTGACCGAACTATTGTGTGCGAACTTAGTGTGGTACAATTTATGATCCCATCCCTTGATATTCTCAGCAAAAAGGCAACAGAGTAAGTTACCCAACAATATGTTTGTCAACTCGGTTTGTCCATCTGTTTGAGGGCGATGAATGGTGCTAAAGGCGAGAGACGTGCTCACCATCCTCTATAGCATCTTCCAAAAGTGGTTCAAAAATCGTACATCCATATGCAAGACAATGCTAGTCGATAATCCATGAAGTTTGTAGGCTTCTCAGAAGTACAATTAAGCCACACGTACAGCGTCAGCGGCTTTCTTGCAACCTATAAAGTGCGGCATTTTGGAGAATCGATCCATAACAATAAAGATCGACTCAACACCTTCTCGCGTTCTCGGTAACCCCAGCACAAAACTCCATGCTAGCATCTTCCCAAGGTTGGCTCAAAATTGGAAACGGAAGATACAATCCCGTGTTGGACACGCTGCCTTTAGAAATCTGACATATGCGGCATCTCCGAACAAATCGTCCAACCTCCCTTCGCATCAAAGGCCAATAGTATTTGGCGTTTACCAGCTGGTGCATCTTGTCTCTTACTGTATGCCCCTCATTGTGTTGTTCTTCGATGATCCTGAGGCGTAGGCTCAAATCCGGAATACATAGTTGGTTCCCTTGAAAGAGACCTCATGGATAGAATATCCGGGAACAGATCCGGATTAAGCATGCCGCCAAATCTCTCCAAAGGCGAGGTCATCTGCATACTGCTCTGCCAATTGTTCAAAGCCAACTGTGGAAACTCTGCTCTGGGATATGAAGAGAGTGCGCCTACTCAATGCACACCTTATTCAACTTGCCGGACTTGTGCTTGATCACAAAGTGAAAAAGCCGAATGTAACTTGCCCACTTAGCGTCTCAGTTAGATAGCTTGTCTTGGCTATTAATGTATTTTAAGGCCACATTATTGGAGTATAAGGCAAACTTCCTTTTAGCAAGATAAGACTTTCAATGCATCAATGCCCTTACCACCACATAGAATTCAACGTCGTAAGTAGAGTAATTCAACTTATTTCGATCGAATTTCTCATTGAAATATAGGAGGAGCTTGCAAAGTGATTTTCCTCGGAAGTGGCCAAGGTCATTCGGTCCCTACCGCTAGGTAACCTGAATGATGATGACTCGCTTGTCTAGCATTTTTCTAGGTCCAGTTTGTACTCTGTTAAATCTGGGTATCACGCATGAAAGGGATCCACCCTAGCTGTTTCTCCTCCCCTTACAGCATCCACCTCTTCTACCCCAAGCAAGAAATCCTTTTTACGTGTCTAGTAGCTTGATGCTTGCCCTCGTGTTAAGCATTTCATTTGGAGAGCTCTCTCTAATGCTCTCGCCATGAAGGATAATCTCCGTGTTCGGTGAATCTCCACTGATACTCGGTGTCCTTGTTGTGATGATCCTGCTGAGTCTATAGAGCACCTCCTTTTCTTCTGCCACTCTTCTTAGGCTTCTTGTTTTGCTTTGGAGTTTGGATTTCGTCCCCCCTTTACAGGCTTTAGAGGATTTTTATGGTGGTGGGAGCACATTACTGTCATTTTGGACTTTCCATTCGTTCTCTTGGTAGACTTGCCTATCTTTGTTGGGAAATTTGGAAATCCTGCAATGATTTCATGGTGGAGAGAAAAAAACAGAGATCCTTTGGTAGTCACTCAGAATGTTGCCCACCTCGCTGCTAAATTTCTTTATGTGACAGCCCATTCGATTCTGCCCGAGTTGAATGTCCCATCCTCCCTGTCCATCCACAAAGGTGGCTCCCACCGTTTGGGAATTCCATTAAAATCAATTGTGACGCCTCTTGGAAGGGGATTGGAGTGTAATAGGCTGTCGCTTGTGTTGTTTGTGATGGTTCGGGTTCTATCATCGGCGGGTGGTGTAGTTCGGCTCATGCTGCCTCCCCCCTCATCGCTGAGACTCTCCCTATCCATGGCACTTGTTCGTTGGCCTTGTCCAAGGGATGAAACTCTATCATCATTGAGTCTGACTGTAAAGAGCTTATTTCTTCGGTTCAAGGTGCATTATTGCTTCCACTGAAGTTGTTGTAGTTATTAGGGACATCTTGCTTTTTGAGTTCCTTTTTGTTTTTTTTTTTTTTTTCCTTTAACTGGGGTCCTAGGTTATGCAATCGTGCGGCCCATTTTGTGGCAAAATTGCATGCTTCCTCTTGTTGTAGTAATGACTGATGGCGGTCCATTCCGTCTGGCTTGTACTCCACTATTTTGGACGATTTTTCAATGGGGTCCTAGCCCTCGGGCCTTATTCTGTTAAAAAAAAAACACATTAGTTTTGAAAAATACATAATATAGTTTACATTGAATTATTTTTGTGTTGTTAATTTTTTTCTCTTTCATCCCAACACTAAGCCCTTTTGGGACTTGTACTCAATTTGGCATGAAAGAAGCTACCATACCTTGCATTTTTTTTGAAAGAGGGAGGGGGGGGGGGGGGGGGGGGGGGGGGGGGGGGGGTGGTGCTACAAACCATTGTATCTTGTAAAATTGAGGAAATATGATATTATTTATATTAGTTTGCTAGGATACCCGTAAATAATGACTGATGGAACTAAATGCAAACAAATTCACCTCGTTAGTGTGTACGAGTAAGTACTTGTACTTTTTATGGCTAATGCTAAGCAAGAGAAATATATAAAATAAATACAAAAATATTAAATGTAAATACCAAATTTAAAATAAAAAATATGCAATATAAGGTAAACCAAGTCACAGAATAGCTAGATTTGGTCGATCAGGCTTGTACTTAATCAATTAAATGTCGAGAGTTACAATGGCAAATAATTTTAGAATGAACGATCAATGGCAAAAAAATAAAAAAAAGGTTAATATGGATCAACAAGGGTTAATTCTGGGTCAACCATGGAAAAAAAAAACCGTAGTCACTTGTTGAGGTAATCTGGACAAATATGATATACTATGATACCAATTTGTGAGGGAAAATCTTGAACAAACTTGATATACTAGGATATCAATTTGTTAGGAAATTAATACCTCCTTAATGCGGAACTTAACACCCCAGAACTGAATTCGATTCAAATACTATAACACACAAGAAAAGTAAACAAAAGAGGTAAAAGAGAACAAACGAAGAACACAGAGATTTACATGGAAACCCCTCTTCAATCAAGAGGGGAGAAAACTACTGGCGGAGATGGAGATTCTTTAATGAGTATGAATAATGAAAGAATTACAATGACACTTCCTCTAAACGAGAACTATAGAGAATTACTGAATCACTCCCTTTAAACTCTCATAATGCTCTCAAACGCCTTGATGATGGTGGCTCTCTCTCTTAATTTTAATTGGATAATTGGATTTGATTGGATAACTAAAACAAAAGCCCTGAGGGCCTAGCTATGCTGAGTAAATTAGGTCACGTGTATTTGGGCTCCCAATCGATTGGCACCCCCTCTGCTGCTCCCATGCTCCAGCGCTGCACCCGATCGATCGGCTTGCTCACAGTGAGACTAATAACTAAATTATATAAATTTGAGGCATATTCCTAACACTTTGACTCGAATTTACACATAAGCAAAATTTCTCCACCTACTCCACAAAACACCCCACACAAGGGGTTATCTTAACAAAATAGAAAACCTAACCAAGTCCGAGCGATGCTTGAACTTTCTGCTAGGTAGCAACTGAGTGAACATATCTGTGAGGTTATCAGCAATGCCAATCTTCTTCTTCTCTGAATTGGCTCTTGACACATCTTCTGAAACAGCCACCTGCTGCTGAACTGTGTTACTTAACTGAAACTAAACTTCCTCTGGCTTATCCACCCGACCTGAATCACAACTAACTAATGACATTTTCTATGGAGATAGCAATGAAGACTCATCAAACATGATATCTCTACTCGTCAGGAATTGCTTGAAGGGATCTCTTTTCTGCTTCCCATAAATGCCATGTTCACAAGATTTCAGTCATGTAGACTGACCATACAATGGGCCCCTTTTACTATGCTTAGATAGACCTTTATCACTTGAATGATCCAATCTCAAATGTCTTAACTTTGTGATACCTGGTTCTGTCAATGATGATGACGACGATATCTTAACTGATCTTGCAACTGTGGAACCGACAAGTTTATATAATGTTCCTATCCTTGTGCCCTTAATCACAACTAAAGCACCGTTAACGACCTTCAAAACTCCATCTTTAGCTGTGTACCTGTACCCATGTGACTCAAGAGTACCTAAAGAGATGAGATTCTTCTTCAAATCAGGAATATGACGAACATCACCCAACGTCCTGACAGTACCATCGAACATCTTAACACAAATTGTTCCTATACCCAAAACTTTGCATGTAGCATCATTGCCATCAAAGCAACTTCATCTTGAATTGACTCGTACATGGAAAATCAATCTCGATTGGGACAAACATGATAGGAGCAGCCCGAATTCAAAATTCAACCTTTTCTAAAACTGGACTGAGGTTCAAGCACAGACAGTATATCACCATCATCCTTATCTTCAACTACAACACTAGCTACTGTGGATCTTTGGTCAGACCTATTTTTTACTTCTAGTTTCCTCTTAAGCTTGTAACAGTCTCTCTTAATATGACCTTTCTTGTGACAGTAATTACATGATAGGTCTTGATGTCTAAACTTAGACCTAGACTTGTTTCCACCATGATCAGATTCTTTATTCTCAATTCTTTCTCTCATAAATAAACCACAACCCGAGTTCTGAACGGAGTCTAGCAACTCCTTATCTACTCTTTCTTTACTCAATAGGTTTCTCTTAACTTCATCAACTGTGATAGTTGACCTACCAACATAAATCATGCTTTGAACAAAACCTTCATATGAAGTAGAGAGTGAACATAACAATAACATAGCTTCATCTTCCTCCATAGGAGCATCATCAAGCTTCTTTAATTCTTGAATTAAAGAATTAAATTCATTAATATGATTCTTAAGTGATATACCTTCTGACATATGAAACGTGAACAACTGACGCTTAATTGCAAGTTTGTTGGAGACTGACTTGAAACAGAACATATCCTGCAATTTCTCCTACAACTCCTTAGTAGTCTTCACTTCCAGAACTTCTATTAAAATGTAATCAGTAAGACACATCTGAATTGCCGTAAGAGCCCTTTCGTCTAACTCCTCCCACTGTGCTTTGGATAAATTCTTAGGTTTCTTCTCTTTTCCTTCTAAAGCTTTCTTCAAGCCACTCTGTGTCAAGAGGCCCTTAACGCAAACCTACCATAAACTGAAACTTCCTTAACCACCAAACTTCTCAAATTCAGATTTAACTTCAAATGTTATAGTACCAAATCGAAATAAACAGGAGCTCTGATACGAATTATTGAGGCAATCTGGACAAATATGATATACTAGGATACCAATTTGTGAGGGAAAATCTTGAACAAACTTGATATACTCGGATATCAATTTGTTATGAAATTAATACCTCCTTAATGCAAAACTTAACACCCTATAACTGGATTCGATTCAAATACTATAACACACAAGAGAAGAAAACAAAAGAGGTAAAAGAGAACAAACGAAGAACACAGAGATTTACGTGAAAATCCCTCTTTAATCGAGAGAGGAGAAAACTACAGGAGGAGATGGAGATTCCTTATTGAGCATGAATAATGGAAGAATTACAATGACACTTCCTCTGAAAGAGATCTATGGAGAATTCCTGAATTACTCCCTCTAAACTCTCGTAATGCTCTCAAACACCTTGATAACAGCGGCTCTCTATCTTAATTTTGATTGGATGATTGAATTTGATTGGATACCTAAAACAGAAGCCCTAAGGGTCTATTTATGCTGAGCAAATTAGGTCATGTGTATTTCGGCTCCCAATTGATTGGCTCCCCCGATTGATCGACACCCCCTCTGCTGCTCCCATGCTCCAACGCTGCACCCGATCGATCGGACATTCCCCCCCTATCGATCGGCTTGCTCAGGGCGAGACTAATAACTAAATTACATAAGTTTGATGCATATTCCTAACAATCACTAAAAGTACTATTCCTTATGCAAGGAGTATTGGAAGAGAGAGAAAAAGAAGGGACGACGAATGGGCAGCGATAGCGTGTGAGGGGGTGGGGGGGTGGGGTGAAGGAATATGGAGGAGCAAGATAGAGGCATTAGAAGAGAGAGAAAAAGGAGGGGTGACGAACGGGCAGCGATAATGAGTGGCCAGGGATGAAGGGATATAGAGGAAAGAGAAAGGGTATTGGAAGAGAGAGAAAAGAAGGGGCGGCGGGTAGCGATGGTGATGACATGTGGCGGCAGCGATGGATGATAGATGAGAGAGAGAGAGAAAGGAGGGGTTGGGCAAGAGGGTGAGCAGAAAATTAATTTTTTTGGAATGCCATAAAAAAAGGAGTCAATCTTGACCATCTATTATAATAGATGCCCAAGATTCACCCATATATATATATATATATGTATATGTATATATTATCCAGGTTAATTATGTATTTTAATATGATGTATTGAATTTGTTTTCAACTTGATGTACTTATCTAAGTTTGTTTTCTAAAATAATGATTGGAATCTTGATCATTAGTTAACCTTAGTGCTAAATTCATCATGGTGATACATTGACCTAAGACTATGTCCTACTTCACTTGCATTCTAAAACATGGTGACGACAATACGAGAAAAAAGGTCACCATACATTATTAGTATTGTAAAGGAAACGTTATTGTATTGTCTTGGTTTAAATGTCCATATGCCTGGACATATACATATCTACATTATGAAGCCAACTGCTTTAATTTTGATATCTTCGGCTTGAGAAATGTAAAATTCTAGTTTTTTATTTTTTTAAATAGTTCAATTATCTAAATTTTGATGGAAAAGGTTGTTATACATACTTATCATATTTTTTGGTAAATGTCTGGATAAGGGTGCCTTCGAATTTTGATAATAAATCCAAGTCCTATTTTAAGAAAAAGACAGAGAGATGGAGAGAGGATATCCTTATTTAATAGGGAACGACGTGGTTTTTGATTAAATTTTTTCTTATTTCTCTGATGTGCTCTTGCTACAAGATTAGTTTTGATTTATTGCAATAATCTTGTAAATACTAACTTAGAGAACAAAGAGCAAATGTAAGTACATTTATGTTATGTGTTCTTCATCGATATGCATGAAACTTAGAATGGGTTTATGAAAACTCCTACTTCTTTGAATATAAGGTTTCATATGATGTTTCAACCATTTTAAAAGAGTACATTTTACTATCTTTTGTCATATTGTTAAGTTGGGAAAACAACCATTTTAGAGTGAAGTCAATGCAAATATGATGCATAACTTCTGTTTAGGAAGATTATGTTGTTATTGAGTCAAGGAAATGTTAGCTTTTTTAAATCTAAAAAATGGTGGGGGCCTAAAATGTACTTACAGAACAAAGATTAAGTTATATATATATATATATATTTATGACGAGCTGCTTTGACATGATCCTCACAAATACTAGTATACCGAATTTTGCATGTCTAATACCTCTTGAGGTTGATGTTTATTTATAAATACTTAGTTATAAGTGTTAGCAAAGTTAGTCTTGAAGATTATAGAAGACATAATCAACTGATAAGATTTACATATTTAGCTTTTAAAAATTTCACCTGCTTATATGTAAAGTTAGTTCTTAATGAAAGTGGCAATTAGTAGTTCTCATTTTCGGATGACACATTAAGGTTGAAATACAATTTATTTAATTTATTATGACAAGTTCCTTCAAAAAATACCGACACATAAGCATGGTTTTCATTTTCTAACGATGTTAGTGGCTTTAGTTGTTATATATACATGTTGAAAGTATGCCTTATGTTGTCACCCTTGATCTTGTATGTGTACGTTAATATATATATATATATATATGTATATAAGTGACATCAAGAGATAAGAGCCACCAAACTTTGGTAGCATTGTTTCTCGCATGTTATCGATAGGCATAACAAATATAATTGAGTAATACAGTACACTTGAAAAAAGTAGCTGTGCCAAATCTGAGTATCTTATTTACCAACACTATATGTACAAATTGCTTTATTTTAGTTTGTGGTGTTACATTATAAAGTAAATGCTTATTGCAATGTTATATGAGTACCGTGGAGCAAAAGTTGATAGCCCTGACATTAACGTGTTGGAGACACTCATGAGATTGTGACCTCATGGAGTTGAATATTAATCAGTGATGTATATTTTTGTCATATTTTTTTCGATAATTAACAACAAAGTCGCAATACAAAGTAAGCAACTCGAACAAGCGAGCCCTAAGTCAACCCATAAACGAACGGGGGGATCAAAACAACAAAATAATACAAACAGAAAAATAAGCAAAACCAGGCAAATATAAAGAGCCTCACAACCCCACAAGGGAAGACATGAAAACAGGACAAATCAAACAACAGGATAATTGGACAATCAAGCTAGAAATATATTGAAGTAAGGCACTCAGTATTAGTGGATCAAAACTGTCAAAATTCAGCCCTAGCCTTTCCCCATTTTCAACGTGTGTTCCGCAACAAGGATCTTACCGGCATCTTTAATGCTGTCGCCCACTTTTCACCATATTCCCCTTTTTTGTTTGTCAGATGCCTTCAGAGATCTCTTCGCGCTATTCCTAGGCGACATATCCTATAGGAAATCTTGTAATTCCCATTTAGCTTGATCTTTCATCTTTCGCTTCAAAGCTCTCCTACCCTTTTTGAGTTTGTTGTTGGCGAGCGTCAAAAGCTATATAGTGCCAATAATATAAGGAAGTGGCAATAAATCTCATGTTGTTTAGAAAAGTAGTAGAAAAGATATATTCTATAGTTCCGCTTATGCCATTATGGTCAGGTATGTATGGAAAAATGTATGATAAGTACCAAATAATGGTAGGTTCAGATATATTGCTAATGGTTCTAATAAAGATATTATATGATTTGAGGACTTAAAAGCTCTAGCTAGAGTTGAGATCTAGATAGCAGCAAGAGGGCTGCAACTTAAGCCCAAAGAAGAAATTGTTCACCTATAAAGATATCCTAAAAAAAGATAAACGAATTATAGAGTGATCAAGGGTGAGCATGCATTTTATTTTATATTAGTTCATCTCTATGGTGCAACATGCTTCCTTGTAGCAATGTTGAGGTTGAGCTAGTTATCCTCTTAATGAGATCTATAGCCCCCTATATTGGGGTGGGGTGTAAGGCCACAAGTACACTTTTGATAGACCCACCTATATGAGTGTGGAAGTAAGGCCGTTTCCTATTAGAATTCGAGCTAACTCTCTAGAGCGCTCATGAATTCAGGATGTAGCATATGATCGTAATGTGCACACTTTACAGAGCACTATAGGCACCTTGGATACCATGTGTGTGAAGCACTCTACCTACCCTCAAGCAACTAAGGCTTAAATACTAATTCCACCATGGTTCTATTATGGGAGTTGCTGAAATACTAAGTTAGAGCTTAAAGGCATTGCCACTCCCATAATACATGAGGCCCTCACTTAGCCAAAGTTTTTCTTTAAAAAATATTTTTTTTTTAATAAAATAAGTGGGGGGATGTTGGATATTTTAATTAAAAAAATCCCTTTTATTACATATTATTGTATTTATCAAGTATTAAAAAATAAAAAAATAAAAGGTTTTCCTATTGAATGTTGACATTATATTTAAACCTTTCATATTCAAATTTTAGGAATAAAAGTTCAGTTAGGATTTCGAAATTGAGTAAACTTTTGATGATGCTATTTATGCTACTTTATTTGTTGGTATATTTTTATTCAATAACAATTATTGCTATCTTACACTGCAATTAAATGTAAGTCTAATACCATTTTAGGAATATTGTATGGAGAAGATGATTGAATATTAGATAGCATTGTAATTTAGTCAATCATGTTTAATTTCAATTCGGTTACAGAATAAATTTGGCGTAAATGGTTTAATTGACATTACTGTTAAGAAATGTTGGCAATAAAATTTTGAATATAAATCTTTACTATTCTTTAACGTAAAGTGTCTGCATGCTTCATATTGTTGCCTGCTCGCATCCCTCAATTTCTAAGACCCCAAACACAATATTTTCAAATAAAAAAGATAAAACCCAATATTTACCTAATTCTTGTGTACAAATTTGAAATAAAAATTATACGAATATATTTTTTAAAGGAAAAAATGGAAACCCATTTAGAAAGAAAAAAAATTTTCTTTAAAAAGACATGAAATTGGAGATTTGAATTGAGGCTGAGATTGAAAGTGTGTCTATAGTTTCAATTGTATTATTTGGTTAATTTGGTAAAATTGCAATAACAATTTCACTACTCAATTCCATAAAATTCAATTTAACATAAAATCATTAGTGGAATTACAAAACTATAATTCTATATGTAAAAATGATGGATTTGGATGACAATTGCACCCTAAACCATTTGATATATACACAAAACGATTCACTTATGAGAGATTTACATGTAAATATGAGTTTCAAATGGCTTTAGATTTGGATATTGATGAATTGGTTTTCAATCGGATTCGATTTGTGTGCCATAAATCCAAATCCAAACCCAATTTAAATCATTCTTAAATACTTACAACTATTAAATTAATTTTTTAAATAAAGATAAATAACTTTCACAATTATTAATAATATTCAAAATAACTGCCAATTAAATGGTCAGTTTTTGCAAAGATTGGGCCTAAAATTAGGGTAACCAACTACCCACTATGGAGTAGTTTCTTATATAGGTTTTTTTTGGACGATTCACTTGAATTTTAAGGATTGAGAGAGAGAGAAAAAAAAAAAAGCAAAACAAAATTCGCTAATCTTGAAGTGTCCATCACGTTTAGTTGGGTAGTTTTCAAACAACATACAAATGCAAACCACATTATTGCTGGGTAATTCTTAATTATACATGTTTTTTTAATTTTAGCAACTTTAACTCTTTTGGTGAACATCTTTAGCATTTACAATTATATTAATAACTCTTTAACTCTTTTGATGATCATCTTTGGCAAGTCTTGACTATAATAGGATAGAAGGCTTTGAAATGGATTTTTATTGCTGGATGCTTATACCAATATCCGACCATGATGTGTCAAGGTAACAGTTATCCTTCAAGTTTCTACTTTGGATCTTCAATTTTTATTTAGTCAAGTAGGGTCATCACTTTAAACAAAATCCAATCATTTCCCTTAAGTGAACTTAGAAGAAGAAGAAGTAAATATCTTAATTGTCATTAGTCTATGACATAATTTTTTTTAATGATATAATTTTTGTACTTTTACTACTGTGATTAAGGCAATTATAAAATGTATACAATAACAACAACTCAATATTTTATAGACGCTCCCGTCAGGGTTTTGACCAATTACAAAGTGTATAATTTATTCAAAGTATACCATTAGAATTTTGCTCATGTATAATTTTGTGAGATTCTCCTTAGCCATGGTGGTTAGGGAGAACAAATGGCTATAGGTCGGGTTGGAGGGAGCTTAGGAAAGCATATAACGAAATATATTTGTTAGTTTATATATTCAAAAATGAGTTTACATAATATTAGTTTATAATTTGGAGTATGTTAATTTCATATACACGATATTGTTGCGGTAACAAAATTAGATTGTGTTTCAAATTGGATTCAAAGCTCTGACTTCCCTATTGCATCTATGTAGGAGGCAAATTTAATTAATTTTACTTTCAATGTCTAAATGAAGGTAAAAAGAAGTAATAAAACCAATATCCTTAATATCACTCAAATACTCTGAACACCAATGCCTCTTTGAACATGTACATAGAAGATTTTGAGAATAAGAAAGAATATTTTAATAAGAAGTTAGAAGTGACAATTTAAGTTTGAACTACAAGACATGTCGACCTAAGAGTTAATTTTTTCAAATTGTAAATATCCTCCGTGCATTGTACAGGATAACACTAGTATTTGTTTTGACTGAAAGAAGAGAAATACAATAGTGTCTTTCCAGCTTTATTTTATTTTTAAGAAATAATATAAATAAAATTGCTTCTATAAAATTTTTTTCGCTAAGTAAGGTGTTGTGGGGGCTTTAGCCTTCAAGGTTGGGCAGAAAGAGAAAGTGTTAACTGTAATTGGGCGTTGTATCCAAGAGCAACGTATCGGCACCTGCTGCACCTGCTTAGATTTCATAGGCATGTGAAACTGTCTTAAAAATTGCATGATCCGCTCCTCACTCAACTATTACATTTTTGGTATCTTGTCATTTCCACAAGTTCATGTAATACCTTTCTATTTTATAGATTTTGTATAATATTTTTCTGTGTTTGATTCCAACATTTATAATGTCCAGGCTCATTAAAGCTTAATTTAGACTAGTTTGGGCTTGGATCAAGTAGGCTCAAACTTGTCTCCTTTGGATATATTTAGATTCATAAATTTTATGAAAATAGGCTCACTTAGGCTCACGAGCTCACAAGCTCAAGCTACATTAGGCTCATGCTTGGCTCGATGTGCTAAATGAACCAGCTCAGCTTGACGCAATCTCGAAACAAGCCAATTTTCAAGCGTTAACACGCAAGCCAGCTTGGCTCATTTACATTCTAATGGTTGCCGCTCTAATTTCATGGTGTAAACAAGACAAGCCGAGTCGAGCCAAGCATCCCCTTGTTCAAACTCTGCTCGACAAGTCTTACCAAGTTCAAGTTCAAGTCGAGCTCTTATCAAGCTTTCAAATCCTTTGTTCGAGCTCAGTTTGTTAAAATTTTGTTGTGTTCTAAGCTTTGGCTTGGCTCGGCTCAGTAGGCTAATCATGCCGATTCAAGCTCCTTATTGAGCCTGGTGTTGATGTATTTTTAAAATAAAATATTTTGAATGTTACTTGTTATATATTTTGGCCCAAATATGCAGAAACCATAGTTTAGGTCTGTGTGTCGACACACAGACTTATAAAAACCAAAGTTTAAGCCTCCCTGTCGACACACAGACTTACAGAACCCAAATTTTGGATCTATGTGTCAACACAGGCAGTGTGTATTGGCACACACAGCTGACACACAAGCTTTGTGTGTCGACACACAGGGCGATTATAGCCGTTATTTTTGCGCGCCAGTTTTCTTTTTTGGAAATTAATTCATTAATTAAGAGGGATGTCTTCCTTGATAAAAAAAAAAAAAAAAAACATGTTATTTTAATGATTAATTATGTGTCTCTTCGCAAGAGACACATTAATCTCTATATAAAGGCCCCCGACTAGCATTTGCAAAGAACTTGAACAATTCATTCTCTCTTTCTTTCTAAAAATCTCGGTCATTAGTCTTCTCTCTACGCTCTTATTCTCACTTTGTTGTTCGGTTTTATTGTATCCCTTAGACTATTTCGGTATCCAAGAATAAGTATTAAGGAAAACAGTTCGCTACATGCTTTAAAACCAGAGGCTGATATTGATACATGTTCTATTATATTCCAACAAAATTTGTGAGTTTTCTTCAAATTATTTTAACAATCTTAATGCTTATTTTCATTCATGAAAATGGCTTTTTCTCTTGGTATGTTTTGATGGCGAACTTTGGAGATCAATGCAAGTGATGAAGAGAGAGGATTGGGACTTCATCTTTGATCCTTATATTATATAAACTGCTACTGATCAAAGTACGTTTTTTAATTTAAACATCGTGAAATCATGAAGTTCTAAGATGCATGAAAATTATGTTTTCTGTTATGCATCTAATTAAATGTAGATGTGGCATTAATATCAAAGTTAAGAATTCATGATCTTCATTATTAGGTATTACCTTGATGGATTCTATCATGAATATTTGATCAAATGCGTTTTAATCATACATGAATTTTGATCAAATGATAGTGTATTATGACAATGCAATTAATGAATTAAAAAGGAAAAGAAGATCAAAATTCTAAATAATAAAAAATAATAATAAAATTGGTGAACCGTTTGTTTGGCAGTTTCACGATGGGCTTGTTACAGTACAAATGCCATCTCATGCCATAGTCAACAAAAATTATGACGTATATTCCGGGGTTCAAAGGTAAGAGAGCCCTGCGAATTTTACTTGCTATGTTTACTCTCATGATAAATGCAAGAAGACCTTTTAAATTATATGCAACTTCATTAGTTGATAATATGATGAATTCTGTTGTTCATGTGATACTTATGAATCGTTAATTATCAATGGTAGTTTTCAAAATTTAAATATTATTTTGATGATTTGTACCATGAATTATGGTTAAGTACTTTAAACTATATATGAAAATATTTACTTCATGGCAAGATATGTATTGTGTTCATTCCAATAATTCATGATATATCTCTAAGTATAAAATTCATATTTTTGGCGGTTGTTGAAACTAGATGTTGAAGTAATGCTGAAAAGGAAATTCCTTGTTCTGTGTGGTTGTTGAAACCAGACACCGAGATGATGCCAAAACTAGTAAGAAAACATAAATAATTTGGTGTATCATGTTTATTATATAATTAGTAGTTGAATCACACTGGTAATTTCAAATAATGTGGTTGAAAAGATATAAATCAGCCAAATTATGAACTGTGGACACACCTTTGTTGAATTCTTATTATGAATTGGTAATATGGAACATGTTGAAATGGCATGCATGTTTAAGATAACGTTGTTTTGTTTCATGAAGTTATTGCTTATAAACGTTTGTACATGTTTGTTAAAAGCCAATTTCAAGTGCTTTTAGAGTTATGTGAAATATTGTATACCTAATGCACATGCAAAAAGGAAGATATCTTGTAATGATATCATATCTATAAGGCACTCTTGTGTATGTCTGTAAGTAGAGATGGACTTATTCTGGCTTTAGTTTGTCGTGTATGTACCATTATGAAAATTTGGGTATTCAATTATAAGTAAAAAGGAATAATGAGTTTTTCATGGAATATGAAAATGCATTCATAGTTTAGATTCATAATGCGAATATATAATGAAGTGAAAGAAATTAAAGGTAAAATAATTGCATATTTCCTTTGCAATGTAATACCTCACTGAATATTGCATGCATAAATGCTAACACTAAAGTCAAACACATGTGTATGGTCGATGATACATGTTCGTATTGATTGATAGATGGTGACTTGTTTAACTTCCATAAGACATTAAACTATTGGTACATAATTGTTATAAATTGGTAAAAAATGTATAACGGGGATTTTAATTCTTATAAAATAATGGTGGTTGAAACAAAATCATATTTATATATTACAGGTAAATATAATCACAACATAATTGATATATTATGTATGCATGGTAAATCTCAAGAATCTATAGTATGAAGAGTTATTAAATTGAGGTTTAATGCATGTATATTCATACTTATGAAAATAATTTGTGTATGAGTATGGATATATGTTAATAGATATAGAGTCGGTTCCGAAAATAATGCTTAAAAATAAAAAAATAAAAAAAATAATGCTGAAAAAAAAATAATTCCAAATCTACTGTTGAACCGCGTTTATAAAGTGCGGTTATAGTAAACCGCGTCAAAGAAACGCGTTTCAACTAAAACAAAACCGCCTGCCGTTATTATACTAAAGCGCATCACAAAGACGCGGTTATACAATAAAACCGCGTCTTCACCATGCGGTTTATTGTGAAGTAAACCGCATTCTTGGGACGCGGTTGGCTCTCACCACCTCACTATAAAACCGTGTTTTCTTAAACGCAGTTTACTCACGTAAACCGCATTTTTGTAATGCGGTTTATTTCATTGTGAACCGCGTTTTTTGATTGCGGTTTATTCTAATATAAACCGTGTTTTGTAAACGCAGTTTTATGGTATTTTAAACTCCTCACGTCGACGCAGTTTAGTATAGCCTCATTTTGTAAACGCGGCTCAACAGTAGATTTGGAATTATTTTTTTTTCAGCATTATTTTTTTATTTTTTTATTTTTCAGCATTATTTTCGGAACCGACTCATAGATATATAATTAATGTAATTAATATATGTATATTCATAAAAATGAGATATAATTTAGGAATAAGAATGGATATTAATGCGATTATGTCATTAATAAATATAAATGCATGTTAATGCAATCACAAATTAATGCGATTTTAATTTATTAATATGAATGCTTTTGTTTGCCTGATTAAAAAAAAAAAAAAAGAAAGCGGTGTTAATTTGAATGGAATTAAAACTAGTGGATCACAAAAGGTAAACATTTTATAATTATTTAATATATGTTGATCCCTAACGCCAATGATAATAAGATATTCAAATTAAGCGCAATGCGTGAAAAATAAGACTATTATGTGATTTTATATTCACATGTTATAATGCTATTAGTCATTAAAGTGGCAAATTTTAAGAGTACACGAATACTGAATTATGATGATTCATACGTTATCCATAATGTTTGATGCCTATAAATGGCATGATGATTCATATGATATAGTTATGGATAAATTGATATCCATGAATGTAAATATGAATGAGTATGCAAAAGTGAATTTTTTTTTTTTTTTTTGACACTATGCAAAAGTGATTTTGAATCTTTCATCGATGTTGATAAAATAATGATGCCTTTTAATAAAGTGAAGTGAAATATATCAAAATGAAAAAGGTTTGTGTATAATTTCTAGATCAAAATTTCGAATTTCGCTGAAAGATGACATGCTTATGTCATATGATGAAAATCATGTTGTGAGGAAAGAAATCCCGGAAAAGCTCTAGAACTTAGAAGAAGTGAAAGAGCAAGAAAAGAAATTTTTTTGGTCCAAATTTTTATAAATTTATAGTGGAATAAACTAGAGACAATGTGAATCTAAAGTTTGACATTGTTGTGTCATAGAATATGATCCCATGACAAGGCTAAGAAGTCCTGTGATGTTGCTTTTTTAAAGAGGTAATTAATGAACCGGATAAATGTGTATGTAACAAGTTTAATAATGATAAAGGAGTTGTTATATGTATGTGTGGACACCGATTTCGAATCATGATGAAATGACGCAAAACAATTGCACAAAAATTACAATTAAAGAATTGTATTGATAAATTTGTGGGTACAAATCTCTATAATATGCTTTACAAATTAAAACAAACAAAAGTCCTCTTATTCGATTTTCACAACTATTAAGCTTGGTTGATGTGGTTGACAATCAAACTTGAACCCTGGACTGAGGGCACAATGCTTTATCTCAAATCGAGAGCTGAACCTTTGAAGAAATCGGGTATGAACTTTGTATGCTTTATCCACTTTTCCTAGATGACTTGGTGTTGATGGAATTTTAAGAGAAAATGGAGAGAGAGAGAGAGAGAGAGAGAGAGAGAGAGAGTTTCTACTTCTCCTTTCCTTTTCTTCCTTTCTTTGAAGCAAAGGTCCCCTATTTATAGAGAAAAGGGGACCTTATTTTGACCACAGGATCTTCTTCATAAGACCGGGCTCGAGATGTTTTAAAAACCTTTACGAGCCTATTCTTCTTACATCGCCCTTTGAAAATTTGAAAGTTCGACTTTGACTTGGAAGTCGCCGTTTTTAGGTTCGACTTGGGTGTCTTTGGATTTAAGAGTTTGACTTTGGGTTTGACCCAAGAGTCATTTGCCCCTTTTAGTTTGACGTTAAAACTATTAGGGCTCTGGGTTTGATTTGGAAGTTTTCTATTTTTTTAATTCGACGTGGAAGTCCTTTGGGCTTAGGTTTGACTCTGAAATCGTTTAGGGATTTTATTTTGGTTTGACTTAGAAGTCATTTTGGACTTGAGTTTATGATTTGGAAGATGTTCGGCTTTAGGCTTGACTTGGAAGTCATGTGGGCTTAGACTTTTCTTTAGTCCAATAAACATAATAAAATTTTAATGCCTCCAGTATGTATGTTGATTACATGTTGATATTGATATGAATAATGAAGGTACATTAATAGTGCAAATGGAATATAAAAATGCACAATATAGCCTTTTTTGTTGAAAAGCTAAATAGATATACTAGTAATTCACGTAAAATTTACTGGCATGTGGTACACAAGGTACAAAAATGACCATAAATTATGGTTTTACTTTGATGGGTATTCTTCTATTTAGAAGGATACTCGGATGCCAGTTGTATCTTTAATAAGGAGGACTACCCTTCTACAAGCGAGTATGCATACTTGCTGAGGGTGTTATCTCTTGGGGTTTCAAGAAACATATATGTGTTATTAATTCTACCATGACTATAGAGTTAATACTTTGGATTCTGCTAGTAAAGAAGTAGAATGATTAAAGGATCATTTTTAAGATTCCTTTATGGCCTAAGATAATATCACCTATTTCTATCAATTCTGATATTGAGGCTATGCTCTCAAATGCTTAACAGTGAGGTGACTAAATGAAAGTCTGAATACATTAGGGTGAGATATATTTAGGTGAAACAACTTTAGAGAAACTGGATGGTCATTGTGGAATTCAGACATATAAGCCAAAATCAAGCATATCCCTCAACTAAAAGCCTTGCTATAGACTTGGTCTTAACTACAAGTAAAAGGATGGGTTAAACCCGTCAATTTGAACCACCCATGAGGAACCCTCAACCCAGTGCCTAGTACAACGCCATGTCTTGTGTTCAATAAGAGAGTTCCATCATCCGTATGACTGCAAGCACAGAAATAAAATTCTATTTTTTTGTGCAGCGTTTGGTAACCTGCGACAAAGAGAAAAGGAGGTTGAGCGTAAACTCTTAATGGACCCGAGGAAGTTGTTAAAAGTCATGTTGCAGAGGGACGTGATTAATGGGGTCTACCTAAATGAGTATAAAGTTTAACTGCTTCATGAGTGTTTTAGTGACATGGGTTTGACTCTGTTATACTCATGAAAGGTACGGGACACAAGGCCTTAAATGTATCAATCAAAGATGAGGTGCGTTGTGGAGAGTAAGTTTTGTGTGTGGAGATATGTATGTTTAGTCAAATGGACTCATATGGTTCAAAGCTTAGTCCACTATTATGTTCAGATTACTTGTAACGTATCTTTGCTAAGTGGGGGTTCCATCGGAAGACACTCTAATTTATACATAAAGACTTCCATTAACTCCGAGATGTTGTTTAAATTGTATAAGAATGGATGTATTTTGAAAATAGTGAGGAAATTTATGTATTTTTAAAATAAAGTGTTTTGAGTATTTACTTGTTATATATTTTGGTTTAAATATGCAGAAACTAAAGTTTAGGTCTGTGCATCGACACATAGGTTTGTATGTCAACACACAGACTTACAGAACCCTAAGTTTGGGTCTGTGTGTCAGCATATAGGGCTATGCGTCGATACATATGGTGGTTATGGCCATTATTTTTGCACGCCAGTTTTCGATTTGTTAGAAATTAATTTATTAATTAAGAGAAATATGTTCCTTGATAAAAAAAACATGTAATTTTAATGATTAATTATGTGTCTCTTCATAAGAGACACATTGGTCTCTATATAAAGGCCCTCAATTGACATTTGCAAAAAACTTGAACAATTCATTCTCTCTCTCTTTCTAAAAAGTCTCGGTCATCAATTTTCTCTCCACGCTCTTACTTTCACTTTGTTGTTGGGTTTCATTGTATCTCTTATACTATTTCGGTATCCAAGAAATAAGTCTTTAGAAAAATGATTCATTACATGCCTTAGAGCTAGTGGTTGACATTGATACATGTTCTATTATTTTCCTAACAAAAATTTTCTTCAAATTGTTTTAACAACGGGCCGAACTGATTATCAAGCGAATCAAGCTCACAACCAACCTAAGCTTATTCATGCCAAGCTCCCTATCAAGTCGAGTTATTTGAATTATTATCGACCCATTACCAAACTATTTTGGAGTTAATATTAACTGCTAACAAGTCCATAACGAGCTCTTAATAAGTTCGTAACAAGTTTGTAATGAGCTTTTATCGAGCACTTAACAAGTTTTTATCAAACTGTTGACAAACATTAACGAGTTGAGCACTCCCCCACTCGAACTCGACTTGTTAAGCTCGTTGAGCTTGATTGAACTTGGCTCGATAAATTATCGAGCTCAAATAACAAACATAAATGAGCTATATTCAATTTCAAGCACAAGTACTTTATCGAATGTTTGTTTTGTTTATACCCCTACTCTCTATGCATTTCTGAGAGTGGTTAGAAAATCCCCAACTTTTGTCACATGTACAAGACTTGAAAGAAAAATATAACAAGCACATGAGTTTATATTGCATTGGTTACTATTCCTCTAATTATTGTTTTCCTAGATAATTAATTGTTGTTCAACATCATAATAAAGTTAGCAACAACAACAACAACATACCTAGTGCCTCAAGGGCTCCCGCTTGTGCAGATTATGGGAGGGCTAGGATGTATGCAGCCTTACCCCATCACCGTGAGACCTAGATGAGAGACTATTTCCGAGGACCTCCAACCTAATATTTGATGGTTATGATAGTTATTGTAGATATGAAGCGCCTGTATGAAGAGCGTGTGAAGTATAGATTTCATGCTAGGCAAGTACGCACAGAAGCATATAAGCAAGTAAACAAATAAACAAGCAAGCAAGTAAGTGAGTTAGCAAGTAAGCATGTTACACATGGAGGCATGGAAGCATGGGAGCAAAGAAGCATAGAATCATAAAGACATAGGAGCCAGAGCATAATGTAAAAGGTAAATGGTAAAAGCAAAGAAGCATGTATAGAGAGTAGAGAGTGTAGAAAGAGTGTGTAGAGCACCCGGAGCGTATAAGCAATGAGGGGGAGAGAGAGAGAGAAAGAGAGAGTATGGGCGTGTCAGCAGCATCACTATACCCCAAGGTAATACGTCCTAGAAGCACTAAGCAACTAATGTATATGCAAACAATCATACAAGTAAACTCGTGGTACTAGGACTATCTTATGGGTACTCGATACATCAGTTATCCCTATACTACTCCTATAATAATCCTCGACTGAGCTCTTATACAGGGCCATTTCTTCATTTAGGTTGGGGTAGGTAGGGTCCTGTCTATTTGTCTTCTTTGAACTCTTCTTTTGCTGGCCTCATCTTCACTTCCCATTTGTATTACAGAGTTGTTCGCATCATCTTACAGGGGCAGTGGTGGGTCTCCATCCAACTCTTCTTTGGCCAGCTCTCCTCACATCCGTCCGATTGTGTTACAACCAGGCATATAAGCATCCTCTTGGTATTTGGATGAGCTTACAAGTGATTGATGCTCCTACACTGCTATATCTATTACACCAATGCTAATCCTTCACCTGGGCTCTGTCTAGTGCCATCTCTTCATTTAGGTTGAGATAAGCAAGGTCATGTTGAATCGTCTTTGCCCAACTCTTCTTTGGCAGGCTCTCGTTCGTTTCCCATCTGTTATAAGGAGTTGTTTGCATCTCCTGACAGGGGCAGTGATGGGTCTCCTCCTAACATGCCTAAACCACTGCAGATCTTGCTCTCTCAACTTATCCTCGATTGAAGCGACGTCTAATTTGCTTCTTATAATGTCATTTCTAATCCTGTCCTTCCTTGTGTGTCCACACATCCATCTCAGCACCCTCATCTCGGCTACCTTTAGCTTCTGAAGTATGCTGACACTTAACTGGCTAGCATTCTGCCCCATAGGACATAGCTGGTCTGACAACTGTCTTATAATATTTACCTTTTAGCTTTAATGGGAGCTTCCTATCGCACAGTATCGCAGAGAACATCCCCCATTTGTGCCATCCCACTTTAATCTTATTATTGATATTTGCGTCCACTTCACCGTCTTATTGGACTACGGAACCCAAGTATTTAAAGCATGCTTTTTGTGATATACACTTTGATCCAATCTTGATGGCTTCTGTGCTTGGCATGGTAGAGGTGCAAAACTAGAGTTCCATAATACTCAGTCTTAGATCCATTGAGTCTTAGACCTTTCGATTCTAGGGTCTTCTTCCAAAGTTCAATTTTCTCATTCACCTCTTCCCTAGATTCCCCTACTAGGACTATGTCATCCGCGAAGAGCATATGCACCATGGCACGTCCCCTTGGATGTGCCTTGGAAGCTCGTCCATTACCAAAATAAACAAGACACCCAAAAAGTTATGAGCAAGAAACATATAGAATGAATATTGTTGTCATTGTCTTTCCATGCCATTTCATATCCAGTAAAGTCTTGATGGCAAAATATTGCCAAAATTGAAACCTCAGAATAAAAAGTTGTATGTTTAATTATATAATCGCGTGTCTACACGATTGATACTCAGGAACAGGGGAATATACCACCTAATCGAGGTGGGGAAGATGTCAACACAACTACTCCGACGATTGTGGTGTCAAATACCAACAGGAATGTCAAAGCATGGCTTGAGCGGTCAATTATTGCCCATTCGTCAGACGAGGTCAGTCTTGATGATATACTTACATTTATCACGGAGAATGAACTTTACGGGCTAACTCCTAAAGGCTCAAGCAACACTACCTTTATCTTGGTTTGTAACTCTGTTGGCACCTTGGAATCCTACCTGGGCCCGCGCAAGGAGACTCTTTTACGAAAGTTTAGAGAGGTGTACAGGTACTCTGGTGAGACCCTTGGGTCCTTTAATAGAAGAGTGTGGCTTGAGATTCATGGTCTACCTGTCCAATGTTGGTCCAAGGACTGTTTTGTGGATATCGCCAAAGTGTGGGGAAAATTCATAAGAGTGGACTCGAGAACGTCCGCTATGAGGTGCGCTGATGTTGCCAGGATACTGATTGACACCTGTTTCACAACTTACATTCATCAGTTAGTCCAGATTCGGTTTAGTGGCGAATCCTGCTTGGTCCTCGTTAAAGAAGGCAGCTCTGTTTTGATCCTTGATTTTTCTCCTAGTGTTGTTGCCCGTGCGGCCTCGAACAGAATGGCTAGAGAGCATGCATCCTTTTCGACACAAACCCAACTAGAAAGTCAGTGCAACGTTGTAGCTCGGCATACTTCATGGGTTCGACCCTTCTCGGAGCAGATCACGGTTTCCTCGAGGGCTTGTGAGGTGCCTGAAACTTCTATCCCTTGGTCTACAAATGGAAGACCGGGGGTTACTTCAATGCCATTCAATCATATTTTCTTCCACCTCAATGGTCAGATCATTGGTAGATGGGCATTGGAATGCTCTTTTCCCTTTGAGACATGGCAGCCTTGCCTCCTTCAGCCTTTGACCCATCCTCCGAATTTACTTCCGTGGGTGGAGGAAGGTGTCAATAGTTGGTCTAAGGAATGCAGTCGCCCATATACTTCTCTTCCTATTCCGTCTCCTCAACGTGGAGATCTTATTCCAGTTCAGAAAGTCCGTGGAAACCAACATATGTCTCCTTTGATCCAGGGGGTGGAGGGTGACATTGCCAGTCAGGCGCACTCATTGCATCTTGAGAATGTAACTCAAGATCCTGCCAGTGAAGATGACTTTGGATCCTCAGGACCTATATTTCCTCCAGGTTTTGAGTCCTTTACTTTAAACAGGTCAGAGAATTATATGGAGAGACCCAGTGGAGTTGCAAAGCGAAAAGGAAAAGGAGTGATGACAAAAAGGGAGAGGAAAGCCTTAAAGCACAAGGAAAAAGTGAATGAAAAGCGGCAGCTTCAGGAGTTCCTGAAAGATATGTCACCTAGGAACAGCACGCCGGAAAAAACCAAGGCTTTAGACAAGCGGAAAAAGGGGAATGAGGCGAAATGGGGAAGATCGTCAAAGATAGCCGGGAAGGAAAAAAAAAAGGGAATAGGGGAAATACGTATGACAAGATCTCGGAAGCGAAGTATGACGAGATGATTATGCAAGCGGAGCGGGCTATTGAGATGGGGAAATTAATAGGGTTTAATTTTAATGGTTTCGACCCACCTAGGGTGGCAAAGCTGCTGGCTAACTGAGGTGGTTGGTTTTGGGGTGAGGTTTCAATCCAACTCCTGTTTTTCGTGTTTTGTTTGACTGAATTTTCTTCAGTTGAGTTCCAGCCAGGTGGCCTTTTGGGTAGCTCTGCTTCAGCGTCTTCCGTCGTCCTATCTTTTTTTGTTTTTGTCTCCTCCTATTTTGGTGGTCGTGGTTGTTCTGTTTTTGGTTTGATTGCACCTGTGTCTTGTTGTTGTCTCCCTGTTTTTTCTTTTGGGTCTGTTCTGTAGGTCTCCTGGTTTCGGGATTTTCAGGGGCTCGTTTTTGCCGAGTTCGCTGTTTTGTTGCGCGATTTTGCCGCTGATTATCCAAAAAAAAAAATAATCGCGTGTCTACAAAAAAAAAATAAATAAATAAAGGAAGCTAGGAATCTTGAACTTAAAACTCATTATCCATATTTTCTACTACTTACAATTTGAAAGGGGGAAAAAAAAAAAAAAAAAAAAAAAGTAAAAACACTGGGATTACTTCCAAATGCATAATATTAAAACATCTCGTTAATTTAAACATAATACAATTTATTTCTCGATTATATCCTTTAAGAACATTTATCTACTAGATCTAAGATTTATTGGATGTTTATATTTCAAAATATATAATCAATCATGTTGAAAATATTTTCACTTATCCACAGGATAAATTTTTGTCAAATTTCTTTAGAAAATGACCTAATTTATATAATGGTCTTTTTAACATGTGTCCAATTGGCACATATTAATATGCATTAATTGCACCATACTTTTACATTTAATTGGTCAGATACAATTAACATAATAATAAATTTTATATTAGCCAATTAAATACTAAAATATAATATATTTAATACAGACACATGTTAGAAAATTCATTTATATAATTACTGTATGCACTTATTATATTAGCATTTATTACCATTTAGAATTTTCCGGATTTCAATAAAATTTTACCAAATTTTCATAAGAGATATTATATATTAAAGGGTCTTTCTAACATGTGCCCTTAAGGCATATGTTAAGGTACATTAATTACACTATTTTCTTATATTTGATTGGTCAAGTACAAATGCAAGAAAATAGTGTATTTAATACACTATTATTTGGCCAATTAAATGTAAAAAATAGTATATTTAATACACTTTCACATATAGGGTCATGTTAGAAAATTTCTATATTAAAATAAGTATTGTTACCTTAGCATTTCTCAATAAAAATTCATTGAATTACAAGTTCCAGTACCTAATTATTATACGAATAATACTCTACATCAGTTTTTCCGAACAAAACTTCAGCAAATTCTACCCAACAATATCTAAATAATAAAATTAGTACTCTGATATTTTTAGAAATAATAAAAAAGGCCGCAATTTTTTTGTGTTAATAAAAAAGCTCTTAAGTTTTTATTGTATTAATAAAAACTCTCCCTCCAGTGTGATCATGTTATTTTATATCGATAGAGCTAACGCGAGACTACTTTTTATTGAGGCTATTGTAAAATGACAAAATATCATTGCATAACCATAATTTTAAACAAATTAAATAAAAACAGATAGTTTTTATAAAATACATCTTGAATTTTGTGCTTATAAAGCAAGAAAAAGGGTATTAAAGGGTACTTTTATTATTTTATTATAGCATTAATATAAAAGTGGTCTTCACATCAGCTTTGTCGCAAAAAATGACGTCGTCACGTTGTAGGGAGTCTTTCTATTAGAACGATAAAAACATAGGGCCTTTTAATTAATTCTAAAAGGTCATACTCCTTTTTATTACTTCTAAAAATATCAATATACTAAAATATAAATATCTTAAATTATAAATCTCATGAAACCTTAAGATATATGTATTATAACATATAATGAACAATTCTCGAAATATTCAACCAACATATTTCTTAATATTTACATGTTATTAAGGAGAACAGATGATAAAACTGACGGCTACAGACTTAATTTGAATGAAAACAACACAAGAAAACGAGCCACGAACACAATTAATCAAAAAAGGTTTGCAAAACAAGCTGGCAATGACACTCGTGTACGTAAAGTGTGAACCAAGAAGCTTAAGAGTCAACTATTATACAACCCATTTGCGGCGTTCAAAATCCCCTTTCCCCCTCCCTCTCTTTTTGTGGCTTTCTAAACCACCACGGAGAAAATACTACGTGAAATAGAAAATATTAAAACGTTTTAAAATAAAAGTAAAAAGCTATTTTTCTTTTAGTTTTAAGTAGAAAAATTATCTTCCTATTTGTATAGTTTTATTATTTTAGTCCCTGTTCTTTTTCGGGTTGACTTAGGGCTCGCTTGGTCGAGTTGCCTGCTGTGTACTGTAACTATGTCGCTAATTAATAAAAAAAAAAGGATAGTAATTCTCTTTTAAACATAACAAAATTACAATCAAAAAATTCTAATAAAAACTCATCTATGATTTAAAAAAAGTCAACCTTTTAAAACCATAATTATGTTTAAAACCAGCGGTTAAGAGCATACCAACAAAGTTGTAATTTCGGTAATCAGCTATCACAGAGATCCCTCCTTCAAGGGTTCAAAGAGATCTAGTGACCAAGATGAACCCTAAGCGAGAATAGTGAAGAGTGCATAAACAATGTTGTTGCTTAAGGATGCGACTCATCAAGGTAGGGCAAACAAAGTGAACCGACATACCTGGCAAAATTTGACAAGATAGTATAACACAAAGCGAACACAGTATAAAGATAGCAGGTTTGGATCGGGATTTTTAAGCCGGGTTGAATTTAAGTTGATCCTTCTAACCCGTTTAGATATTTGGGTTAAATTTGGATTTGACTCATTTAACCTATTTTTGATACACTAGACATATTTATAATGTTAAGTATATGAGTGGTATACTATTTTTATTATGTATAGATTTTTGGTAGCATATCTCGCTTGACTCATTTAACCTATAATGCTTTGATACTCTCCTGCTGCCAGGTCACATGCTCCATGCTGCTGACCAGCTTCTCAGGTTGAAAGTCCTCAGAAACAGCCTCTCTTCAAGGTAGCCCTCTGAAGGGGGAAGGCTGCACACAACTACCCCCCCCCCCCCCCCCCCCCCCCCCCCGGCGACCCTGCTTATGCGAGAGCCCTTAGAGGCACTTGGCTTTTTATTGTTGTTGAATATCCCACATAAGATAATTTAAACTCTATTTAGTAAAATTAATTTGATAATTTATTCTAATAATTAAAAATATATAATGTATTTATTGCTAATATAAACCATAAATGCATTATTGACATATAATCACCATTATAATTTAAATAGGTAACTTGTGAATTATCCATTTAAAAATTGTGTTGGGTAGAATTAAGAGTCCCTAACCCGTATAATAAACAAGTCGGGTTCAAGTTGACGCCATTTTTAGTACCTCTTACATAACAATAACACGAACACGACACATTTGCCAACCTATCCGATCCTGCTAGATAGAGCTATGTCATTGGCCAACCTTTTTTATAGTGACCTCAAATCAATAGGCATCCCCCTTTCCCTCATTTTGTGTGAAGGGATCACGTACCTTTAGAGAGAGGATAGCCCTAATACTCTTGTTTCACCATGAAAAATCATCAAAGGAGCAGATGAGATCCTATTCTTCCATGAATCAAGGCCATCAACTGAGACTTTAATATGCCATGAAAGATCTACTGCATCACTAACGAAATGACCTCCATGATAAGGTGTGATCATGTTAGGATTAATCACGTTTATAGAGAAGCTCATATGGCTATATATTGGTTTTGCTAAGTTCGGACTTGTTTTTCAATTGTCCTCTGGATTGTCATTGACCCCCTATTACAACGAACTCAGACATATTATTTCCCTTTACTCCTTAGGAAGACCCCTTCTTTGTAAGAGGTAAGACTTTTCCTCACATTATTATTTCAGATGAATCAAAATAAGAATTAGTAAACGATACAACAACATACCCATTACCTTAAGGACTCCTGTATAAGCAGGGTCTGGGAGGAGTGATTGTACACAGCCTTACCCCTTCAGGTCGTAACCCTGACGAATTGGCAGCACGAAGACTTCCCAGGAAGTCACTCATCCTGGCACTACTCTCGTCCAAACACGCTTAACTTCGGAGTTCTAATGGGATCCAATGCCTTAATGCTTGGTAAATAAACCCTAAGAATTGGTAAAGGATGAAGACCATTTTGCCTACAATTCTTATCATGACACAAATAAAGATTAGAAGAAAATGCCGATTACACAACATCTGCACCACATGCAGAGGCCACGACGACAAGTTGAAGTCAGAGAGTATTTTTAAATAAAAACAGAAGTCCTTTTTCACCTTTTAACCAAGAGCAGGAAAATACTGCTTCTCTTTTACAGTAGAAGTAAAAACTAAAAGTTTTTTAGACAAAAATATTCCCAATAAAAACACTTTCTATAAAAGTGCTTTAAAAAAAATAGTTTCTTTTTTCACAACTTAGCCAAACAAGCTGTAAGGCAAGCAAACGTAGGGTTAGCATACAAAACAGAGAGGTTCTGTTGGAAAGATGCGTCAGGAACACAAGTCATCGTGCTGTGGGTAGTCAAAGATGGTCAGATACTGTATCTTGCTTAGTGAAAAAGATGCTACTGATGATAGAAAGAGGAAGTCGCATTTAAGATAGGTTTCGACATGTAGCTAAAAAAGCTACTGTAAGAAAGGTTCAGTTGGTAGGAGCTAGCGTCAAGAGAAGAGAGACCCAGAAAGGCATTATAATGGTAGCTGAGTTATTTATTCCATTCATCCCTAATGTTCTGTAAGTTCATTCAAATTAGATTTTATCTTTTCTTTTATACAAAATAATATATATTGTTTATAAGTTTGTTCAAATTAGCCCCTCATATTTTTCTTGTTTAAAATAGCTCCTTATGTTCTATTTTATAACAAAATTGGTATTTCATCTTTTTAATGCTAATGCAATTTCAGTCACCAAGAGAAGGATAGTTTTTTGTCACAAATAAAACATCAAGAAACACTCTGAACAAAGATAAAAGATACTGGACTCATTTGAACAAGGTCCCAAACATTAGGGACTACTTTGAACAAAAGAAAAGATGAGAAACCAAAATGAACAAATTTAAAAATATAAAGGACCAACAAAGTAAATATATTGAAAAAAACATTAGGGACCGACTGAGCAAACGAGGATGATACATGTTCAGATATCATGATCTGCTTCTAACATAACATACTTAGAATGATCATGCATATCAAATAACTCAAGCAGCCCAGCAGGATAAAGCAAATCTGACGTCATAGCTTAGAACACATTCATAAAATACAAGAATGCTCGTATATTTTCTCTCTCTTTTTAATTGATTTTTTATTCTTGAAGAAAACGAAGTTATAATACATGAAAACCGCAAAAGAAGGTGAGAAACAATATCACTGTTTCACTGGATGTATAAATATTCCAAGATTGGTATCATAATGCACAAAAATACCAAGACACAAACGTTATTGCAGCCGTATTTGTGTTTATAACTTAGTATCCGATTAAGATATGATTTTTTCAATTTTAATCGGAAGTAAAATCTTAAGCTACATCACATGCATAAACGTCACCTGGAAATTAACGAGTCGACTTATGATGACGCACTTTCTTATACCGCAAATGCTGAGGATCAAAACCACCTTCTGCTGCTCCATAAACAGCCCAATATGGTGTTGCAGCCATATAATCTCTACTATTGAATGGCTTCCCCGATGCCACCTGCATTTCCAATTAGCCAAATTATACTATACTGAAGTATAAATGCACAGTCTATGGCAGGAGCCTCTTTAAGGCACTAAGTTATTGTTTCTATCATTACATCAACACAACAAACCCAATGCCTCAAGGGCTCCTGCAAATGCAGGGTTTGTGGGGACGGGAGTGAGATGTATGCAGCCTTACCCCTTCAGGGTGCCACCCTGAAGGGAGGTTGTGTCCGAGGACCCCCTAACCTGAAATTATTTCTTTCGTTGTTATTACATAAATGCAGTCTAAAATGGCAAGATACAACATGCCGCATCATTTTTTTTAATTGGAAAAAGAAATAATTAAGATAGAGAGAGAATGGACAAAGAAAAGGATAAGATGTCCTCAAAATTACAAAAACAAGAATAAAAACCATAAACTACTAACATAAAGCCCTCCAATTCCTTTGCAAATCAACTAAAGCTATGTCAGTAAAATCCCCAAAGTTCTTTATCCAGAGAGCTTCTTAAAATGACCACATTTTCTAATGAGAAATTAACAAGCATGTGCTGATCTTTGAAACTCTTAGCATTTCTTTCAAGCTAAATACACAAAAAAATTACAATCCTGGCTATAGATAATAACATTAGAACATCTTTCCTCTTTCCTATTCCATGGAACTCCATTAAAAGGATGAGTTGTATCATATAGTCTTGGAAGCTCTATTGTTAGCTTTATTTAGTTATATTGTTAGCTTTTTGCCGTGTTCATGCTTTGTTGCTCTCTTACTGCCAGGCCATAAGGCGCTATGATGCGGACTAGCTTCTCAGGTTGGGGGTCCTCGGAAACAACCTCCCTTCACGGTAGCTCCCGGAAGGGGGAAGGCTGCGTACATCTACCCCCCCAAGACCCTGCTTTGGCAGGAGCCCTTAGAGGCACTGGGTTGTTGTTGTTGTCAACTTTATTTAGTTACGTACGTAATGAAACGTCACAATATAATAATATTGAGATGATTTACATAAAATACATGTACTTTTGCTTGAAAACTATATCGTATGAATCAATGGCTTGATGGCTGTTACAGAACGGCTTATCTCCAAGCAGAGAGTATTTTTGTAGTGGCCAAAAGGATGAATATGTCTATTTAATTAGTCAAAAGAAACATATAAATATGCTTACATATCACTAAAGATTTCATTCAAATTTTTATAAATAAAAGGCTTAAAACCCTCCTACACATCCCAAGCGATTGCCACAACCCTGAATGTAAAATTTATAAAATCCCATTTCACAAAATCATGATGGTGCCATAGAGGAAAAGCTTCGACAAAGCTAACTATGTAAGCTTTGGCGTGCATCAACGCTGATGTACTCTCCGCTTTGCATTTTATCATTTAAAATGCACAGTTGTTCATTTGAACACACATATGAGGGCGCCCTCATGATAAAGTTAAACTAGCAATCTACAGATGATTATAGAGTTAATTACCAAGTCATGGAATTTTTCATAGTCTATCCAGGTGTACCATTGGCCATCAACCTTGAATTTATCAACCCTTGCCAAAAGGACACAGCAAGAGTGTTCATGCTCACAAGCAACCTCATACTCGCCATTGCTTTTTGAAGCTAAGGCCTCCGAGAAAGCTTTGACATCAGAATGCCAAGGAACATTCTCCATTGTCAGCTTTGATGTAGCCGATCTGCGAAACAAAACGGCAGAATGGAGTACAACACACCAGAAAAAGAAACGAGGGGAAAAAAAAAAGGCTTGATTCTATAGCAAAGAACTTACGATCCACAGTATGTTACACCTTTGATTTCAACAAAGTCGGGCTTTCCGATAGAAAAGAGATTAGAATAGCCATCTACATCTTCAGCGTTCCAGCCCTTAACCAAAGTTAAGCGATAAACAGTTCGCTGCTGTTTCTCCTTCAGACCCTTTAACGAGTCCTGCAAACATTACACAAGCGTACATGCAAACAACTTTAATCAAGATTTGAGACAGAAAATATGATGCCTCCACTTTCGAATTTAACAAATCCACATATCCAAGATATAGTACATATGAATTGTATTTGTACAAACTATCAAATGACGCCTCCACTATTGAATTTAACAAAATCCACATATCCAAGACATAGTACATATGAATTGTATTTGTACAAACTATCAGCAATCTACATGTTTCAGTGAAAATCCATGCAAACAAAACAGTTAGAATATGCCATCAAGAAACTAATGCTTCTTCAGCTTGAGACCAACACATGTTGGCACTTCAATTGTGCCTGTAATTATGCTTCTTCTAATGCGTTGGGCTGACAGCCCAAAAGGACCAGCCTACTGGTATTCCCAGTGCCCAAGTTGTAACCTATGGTATTCTCTAAGCCCACGTACAAGTCTCCCAGTTTCCTCTAATAATACTCATGATGTAATGATTCCATAGTCCTAAAAGACTAGCACATTTAGCATTCCAAAAACCCAACACGCCAATGTAGGAACTCAACACAAATAAGTCACAGTGATTTTGCAAGTTTACAACTCTACCTAAAACAAACATGCTCCCAAGTTGAGCTACATCGCTTTCAGCTGAAATTGGGTTAGTGTCATTATAGAGAATCCTTATCCTATTTTCCGCATCATCACTTTTATAGTATATAAATAATTTATCTCGCCACTTGTTTTTTTTCCCCCCCTCATATAAGATATAATAACCAATATAGATTTGGATATATATGTTTGAAAAACCTATCGAAAAGAAAGTAAAAATAAATACTTTAGGGGAATGCTCAGGAGAAAAAAAATATATATATATATATATTATTAATAATAATAATCTTATCTATTGGATTGCTGTACATTTTAGTTCCCACAACATTAGCCAACATATATCTTCTTTTTCTTCCTTGGTGGGGTTTACCAGTGCAACAGTATACCGGGAGATGGCAAGCTGGCTTAAATCCAAGAAGAAACAGCATGTGCAAACACTACATGATATATGACACCAAAGTCACCTTGTATTATCTAGTTTATAAGAACAAATTTCAGCACTGCCTAAATTCCACCAACTGCCTTGGAATTGGTACTCTGCATTCACTGGAATATGTTATATTATACTGAGCAATATCAATTACGGCATTTATTATTACTACCAAAGAAGCATAGTTTTCCACGTTTACGATAAAAGAACACTTACAAGAAATCTCTCCCAGAAATCCCCAAAGAGTGGTCTATCAACTGCCTTCAAACTCTCCTTTGACGCAGCATCCACACTCACATACAACTGTAAGTGCCAAAGAAACCAAAAATGATTCACTTGGAAATTAAAACCTGAATTTCTAAAAGTATTCATTCAGTCAGTAAATTACTGCCAACCTGGGTAACTGGTTTTAGCATTCTGATTTTGTCAGGGAACTGCGCATTTGTAACAAGAAAAGTAGAAATTCGTCTCCGGTGCAACTCATCTACAAGAGAATTAATCTCTGGATACATGATAGGTTCACCCACAAGTGATAACGCACAATGCCTTGGCGAAAGACCTTCTTCCAATCGCTTTTCTTCCACACCTGTAACAAACAATAACACCTTGGCCTCTTAAATCACATGATAAACGCTAAAACTTACCAAACGTATGGTGCAGAACTAAGAAGACGCATAACATGCACCATAATATAACACCCATAAGATAGTAAGTTCAATTCGATACGTACAAGGCCAAATTCCAAATATTTAGTTTTCTTATTTCAAGCGAAACTATAACACTAGCATTAAGAAATCCTTAGCTATCGGGCTTATACTGCATGAATAACAAATTTTACAAATCCAAACGCAGGAACCGAATGCAAGTTCATCCATTTGGTATGAGAATGAATAACTATAAACAAAATAAGAGTGACCTCACTTGAACAGGATCTGTTCTATAGGCTAGTACTTTCGTATCCTTGAGTTCCAAGGAGACATGAAACTAAGTTTGATGGATGAATTACGACCATGTGACCAGAGCATGACCAACAGTTCTTTTTAAATAAATAAATGAATAAGAGCAAGCATCCAAGGATGACTCTTATATATGGTCTGACTATCATGCAAACGACTATCATGCAAACCCAACCATGAAACTTGAGTACCACGCAACCAACCTGGAACACCTTTCATTTGCTTTATCATTTTCGTATGCAAGTCAATTGCAGTATTCACAATCTCTAAAGGATCATCCATTTTCCACTGCCAGTTCCTTCCTACAGGATTAGTGTGATGCCTCCAACAGAAAACACATTTGTTAGCACATGCCAAGCTTGGGGTTGCCTCCATGCACCTGTTTCAATAACAGAACAGAAAATAAGCCATTGAGTCGTTGAAAGCAAAATGATGATAAATATTTTCATCAACTTGATACACAAGGACCTGAAATTAATACAAGAGCGAGCAATAATAAAGTTGCTGTCAGAAAGAAACGGAACTCGAAATGACCACCGCCAATGACAGTTCATCACTGTTGACGGACGCTTAAAGCAAACTTGTCAACTTCCCGATTACAACGGTATCGATACAAGAAGGTGTCCCTGAGATGCAATGGGGAAAATAACAATCAATGCAGGAGGACCTGAGTGGCACAGCCAGAGAGGTTGGTGAAAGGACTTAAAATCATAACTAGTCTCACAAAAGTAAGGACAATTTATCATCAACAATAAACATAAAAGATTAGGAAGAGATGAAGCTTCACACACTTGGACAAGCTTTCCGATATCTTGTCAAGAGTAAAGCGAAACTCTCTTACCTAGGTTCTTCCAATTCAACTCTAGAGAAGACTCAATTATGGTTGCTTAATAATCGTTGGCAACTTTATGTGGTAAGTTAGCTTTATATGTCCTCTTTTCCCCTTCACAAAAGAAAATCCTATAACTTGAAACATTAGTTTACATGACCATAACCTTCAACTCTAAACAGCAGAAACTGAGTCTTGCAATCAAAATAGGTTTTCAGACATCTGCTGATTATCAGTGCCATAAAAAGAATTGCACAGTACTTGTGATAATGAATGGCCACATCATGAATGAAAGATCTTTGTGACGATATTCAAGGATGACTGCTGGCAAACATTCGCACAAAAAGGAGTACAATATATTTTCTTCTCTTTTTATTTTCAGCGCGGACCCCACTTGCCTAGGGCACTCAATCCATAAGCCATCAATTTCAATAAACATGAATATTAAACGGATCACGTAAACAATAGACGGAAGACCTTCAAAAGAAAGGAAGATCCCAACTTAATTAATTTATTCTACAGTCAAGAGGTTAGATTCTAATAAATTCTGCTGACTTGGGCAGGGATGTAAAGACAACAGTATAAGGTACCTATAAAGCTATCATGGAAACACAGCAGGCATCACACACTTCAATGAAAATGAGAAGATAACGGACGAAGGTTATTCATGCACTCAGTTAAAGATTCAGATCACAGCATAGTTATCTCTATCATCATGTAAAACCAGACATAAACAGAAAAACTAATTGCCAACATTGCTGTATAAGAGTACACACAAACACAATTGCAAAAAACTCCAACAACTGTAGGCCCAAGTATAATTTAAATGAAGATGCAATTACCTATGACTCTCAATCCCATAGAATGAGTGCTTGTAACAACCTCCACGGCCTCTAAGTTGAGACTTTGTCCACCTACAGAGTTTCACACCACTGTGGGAACCAATTATTTTGTAGCCCTGCAACCCAGGAAACAATGTCTCACAACACTTACAATGAAAAACACAAACTGATATCAAAAAAGTTTGTGATGCATTTCTATCGTTTCACCATAACCAACTGAGCACCTATAGCTCAATTATATTCATTATATGCATATCTTATCATTATTAGAATTATGTTTCTAAACAGTCCACCACTTCAAAATTGCAGTTGTTCATTTATAAAGTCTTAAAAGCAGCAATAACAATGAGGTGGCCATCAAAGTAACAGTTACTTGCCTAGTTGGGATAACTTAGAGGGTCTTAAGGCTGCTTTGACAATCATCCAGTTGCTTGAACAATTCTCAGGTCTTAAAATCAATTTGTCAAAGTCTTGTATCTTAGGCATCAACCTAGATGATCCGACCTTAACTGCATATTCCTCTTTGTCCGGTTGTGTGATACATCATTTGCCGCTTACTTACCTAGGAGTTCCCTTGGGTGGTAATCCTAGGTCTTCTAGCTTTTGGGACCCTGTGATTAGGAAAATAGCAAGAAGGCTGGATGGTTGGAAGCGTGCTTTCCTTTCTTTACAGGATTGTCTTACTCTTGTCCAATCACGTCTAAGTAGCATTCCCATATACTACTTGTCTCTCTTTAAGATTCCTATGTTAGTTGCAAAGCAGATTGAGCAGATCGTGGGGTATTTCTTTGGTCAAGAATAGAAGAGGACTATCGGGATCATTTGGGACAGAGTCTGTAGGCCGCACCGCCCCCCTAGGGGGTGGTATTGGAAATTTGGTGTCCAAGAACGTGTCCCTTCTAGGTAAATGGTTATGGCGATTCCCTAGAGAATCAGACTCCCTTTGGCACATTGTGACTAGGAGTAAGTACAGTATCCAAGATAATGGGTGGGATGCATGGTTGGTGGATGCGGTTGGTTGTTCTTCCCCTTGGAAGTTTATCTCATAGCTCTACCCTTCTTTCCTTCCCCATATTTGCCCCATGATTGAGTCGGGTGACCGTATTCGTTTTTGGGAAGATAATTGGGTTGGGGATATTGCTTTTTCTCATCAGTTTCCACTTTTATGTAGATTGTCCACTATCCATGACACCCCTGTGAATTTCTTTTCATCTCAACAGAGTGGTTCAAACCTGTACCTACGCAGGAATCTCACTTCAAGGGAAATACATGAATTCACACAATTGAGTCATATTCTAGACCAAGTACATTTGTCTTCTCGTCGCGACAAAAGGCGTTGGATGTTGGATAGGTCTGGCACTTTTACATCTAAATCCTTTTTCCAACATCTTTCTTCTCGTAATCCTTTTTCAATTTTTCCCTGTGTGCTACCCTCTGGAATTTACATGGACTTTATTCATAACAAGCTTAATACTCAAGATTGCCTGCAGAAACGAAGACCTTTTAAGACTTTGTATCCAGGAATCTGTGTTATGTGCTTCCAGAGTGGAGAGTCTCGTGACCATTTATTTTTGCATTGTGTTGCGGCCTGAACTATGGTGTAAACTTTTGTCCACTTTTAACTAGATGTGGGTTAGCCCAAGATCGGTTGAGGATGTCCTAATAAAGTTTCGTGGCATAGGGAAAAAGAAAGATGTGTTAACGTTATTCTTCACAGCTAAGATTGTAATCCTCTGGTGTATTTGGCTTGAAAGGAATGTTAGGAACTTCAAATATCAGCATACACCAATTAATTTCTTATGAGAGAAGGCGGTCTTTTTAGCAGTAATTTGGACAAAGGGCTTTGGAGGCTTTGCTAACACAGCCTCAGTTGACCTGTAAAAGGACAGGAGGGCCTTATGTTTTTAGTTTATTATTGCATTATGTAATTTTGAAGACATCTTGTCCTTAACCTTTTGTACATACTTTCTCTTTTAATATTATTTATTTTTCAATAAAAAAAAATGTAACAGTTACATGCCATTCTTTTTTGCAAATGTCTATGGATCCTATATTTTCTTCAGAATGTCATATATTAGGAAAATATTTGTTACCAGTTTAGTGCATCTTTGTAAATCCTCAATAGTAAAACTTTCTAATCAAAAGGCATTCTATTCTTCATCAAGAAATAGTACCCAGCAACAAGCACAGCAAGAACCCGTAAATAGCATCATGTTAAGGGGGAAGTATTATTGTGTTACATACAAAAGCAGGTTCCATCCCAAAACCAATTGGCAATGGATGGAGTAACTCTTATGGTATATAAGTTGGTATATTTTTCTATTGTATACCGATGTGGGATTACTTTTTATTCCAAATTGCCTGCATCATATTGTGCGCAATCAAGGGCGTTTTGTGATCTCTAGTTCATTCCCCAACACACCTAATTAAATCAATAAGTAGATTAAGAAGAAGTTTGTATTGTCTTGTCTTGTCTTAGATTTCATAAATATTGTTTTATTTTTCCTTTTTTCAAGATTGGAGGCCCTTCGAAAACAACCTCTCTTCAAGATTGTACCCTATAGAGGTAAGACTGCATACATCTCACCCTCACTAGATCATGACTTAGCAGGAGTCCTTCGAAACACTGAGTTTATTGTTGTTTGTTGTATTAAGATTAAGTCTCTACATAACTAATGCAAAAATGGACTAAATATCCCATCACCCTTCAAAACCCAAAAACTCTAAGTAGAAATAAATCGCTTCATCTCAATTGTACACATACCTGTTTCTCCAAATTTGCTCTTATTACAGGAGTCACCATCTCTTTTGCACCATTCTTCACCCCATTAACCTGCACCACAGTCCTCGACTTCCGAGCCGGGCCCTTCCCTGCAATGTCCTCTACATCAACAACATCAGACTCCACGCCATTTTCTCCCCCTTCTTCATCCTCGGACATACCACTGACCTCCTCATCACTCTCATAGTCCACCATTTCACCCCCGTTGTCCAAAACCCCACCTTTCAAAGCCCTAATCAACTTCTCACCCCAAACATCAATCTCTCTCTCCAATTCACCACTACCCACATCACCCCCCCACAGTGGCGCCACCTCTTTGGCCCCTAAACCCTTCAATTTCTTCGAAAGCGTCTTCGCCACCGCGTTAAACCTCTCCCCATATTCTCTACTACCAACACCAAACACCCCAAATCTACACTTACTCAACAATAAGGACCCTACTCTAAAATCATTAACACTCTCCTCAATCCAATCAGCAAAGAACCTAGCACAAGGCGGCGGCTTTCCATCTTCCCACGTTGAAGCCACAATCAAAACTAGGGTTTCCTTTGCTAGATCCTCAGGATCATAATCTTTGACATCAAAGGTCTCAACTTTAAGGGTTTTTGAATTGAGGGTCTTATGGAGTCGATGAGCTAGGGTTTTGGAGGTCCCAGTTTGGGAAATGTAAATGATTTTGGGGTTAGGAGAAGAAGATGAGGAGAGAGAGAGTTTGAGGCGGCGGGATTTGTAGAAGCAATAGAGGGTGGTGGCAGAGAGGAGGGCGAGGAGGGTAAGGCGAGAGGAGAGAGAAGAGGAGGAGGACATGGTGGGAATTTTGTGGGTTGTTTAAGGGTGATATGGGAAGTCAGAAGAAGATGGTGGAGGGAAAGGGGTCATGGCGCCGGCGGTAGGGTTTCGGTGAGAGGAAGAAGAAAATGGGGGAGGTAATGGTGGGAGACTGTTTGAACTTGCGAACGGGCCGCCAGGAAGCAAGGCCCAGCTAGGAGGCGGGTAAATGTGACTGGAAAATAGAGGGTTTATAGTTTTAAAAGTCACGTTGAATTTGGGTTAATCCTTTTAATACGTTTAAGTAATTAGGTTGATTTTAAATTTTAGTTGGTCAATATGTTTTTTGTACACTTGAAGCATCAGTATTTTTTATCAATAAGTAGATGTAAATCTAAGAATGCATAATAGTGCTAGGCATATGACCTAAAAGTAACTAATATCGAGAAATTTGAACCAACGTCCAAACCTAAGAAAAGGCCGGACCCCAAACCTAAGAATATTAAAACCAAAAGACAAAGGAAACAACACATTGAAACAACCAAAGTCAATGCCAAACGACAAAAAGACCAGAATAACCAAGTAAACCAACAAAACAAAATCCTCAAAAAACACCAATACCCAAATCCCCTTGAAGAGAGCACGCACCTGATGACGAACTAAGAAAGCCCTATCGCCTTCGTCACATGTTGCCAATATTCATTGACATCCTTGACAACTTATCATGCCTCAAAGGGTCCTAATGAATCTTCCCCTTCAAACTGAGGACAAAGCTTATGCACAAGCTTCCAAGGTCATTTAGTAGAAGAGCGTGATACGAACTCTAAATCACACACTTCTACAGGTGTTGTAGTTTCTAAACTTTTTGGCATGGAGCTTCGACCTACACCAACTCTTTTCTTTCTCTTTTTCTTGATTATCTAGACTTGGGCTCCTTAAGTCTCCATTTCTCCAATCGTACGAGAAGGTTGGTCCTAGCATGGAGATTAATCATCTCTCATATATATTTACACCCCAAACTCAAGGGAGTTGGAATAACACCGTTTTAGAGCAAAGCGCCACGTGATATCACATGAAGCCATCCTCGAGGGAGATAAGGCCTTTAGATGTTAAGATAACAGCGTCTCTAGCCCAGCTGCTTGAAGAGTTCAAAATCCTTTTCGGTATATCAGCCACTTGAGATGGTTGAGGCGGTAAAAGGAGCTCCAACTCAAGGGACTTCCAAAAGGCTACAAGACAAGTGGTTCTTAAGCTCGGGGCAGTTACTTGGGACATAATTTTAGATATATGAGCCTCAAGCCTATCCAACAGATCATGTGGTATCTAGAAGGAACTCCAGTAGGAAATGAGGACATGAGTTTCCAAAACGACGCTCAAGCACACCAATTCTGGGCATGTGCACTGCTCATTCAACGCGCCAAAGGAGCTTTGAGGCAAGAAAATGTCAGGGAATTAGGATCCAGCGGTTATTTCTATTTTCTATAAATAATAAACACTATTGTAGTTGTAAGTGTTCAGCACCACTCATATAAACTTCTTCAAGATTCTTTACAGCACACTTGTGCTTTTTATCTAGAAGTAGCGTGACTTAGCATATCTCAGATTAACGTAGCATAGATCTTTGCTGTACTTGCTTTTATTAGAGTAATACAGTTCTTTGGGTTTCAAGTATGAACTTTTTGTTTTAGTCTATTCCCAGAATCGGCAAGTTGAAAATTGAGGCGTTAGTTTAAGGCTTTGATGGCCAAGGTTTTACCTTGATTGTGTTGGTCTTAACACTATCGTCACTGCTTAATAAGTCAGGTAAACTTAGGCTTGCCTTATTGTTTAAGGGCTTTGACGGTCAAGGCTTGACCTTGATTGCATTGGTCCTCATCCAGTAACCCAAATACAGTGCGCTTCATCTTAATCTTATCAGGCTCTAACTCATTCGAGTTATTATAAGTCAAAGGTGCCAGGCCTAAAAATACGATTGACTTGGGTTTGTAAGTAGATTACTGAGCTCTTGAGTTGTTCTCCACTCGAATTCTAACTTTTAAGTGTACGAGAAAAGGTGTATGTAGGCCCTACTCCATCACTGTAACTGCTACATGACTTAGGTCTATATCCTTTTACTTTTCTATCAAACTTATATATGAATAGGAGCATTAGCAAAATCCACAAATTTATTACAAATTGAAGTAGGATACACCAAAAGCACCATCTCTTTTCTTCGAAATGGTGAGTGATTGAAGTCAAAGATGTGCGGTCCAGAATTTAGACTTGCTTCCTAGTTGTGGGGAGTCCCAATTTGCACTTTTATTTGATTTGTATTTACGACAACTACATTCATACACTTAACAGATAAATAAAGCAAACATGCCTTTTGGCGACCATAGTGGGTGGCTTAACATAAGACTTAATTGTCTTAAACCCCATAGTGGATTATCAAAATACAATTTCAAACTATTCACTAATGGTCAGAACAAGGAGATCTAATGCTCTTGAATCTAAGGAACCGGAAGGCTTAGCCTTGATTGGGTCCCTACTCAAGCGTCCCTTAAAACAAAGTCATATATCACGAGAGGATGAGGCTAGTCACAACCATGGTAACGAAAACGGAGGTAATGAAGGCATCCCAAAAGATAAGCATATTGGGTTGAATGACTATTCTCGCAACAGTTTTATAGCTATGTTCAAACGTCGTATGGAACTCATTGATTAATAGATTGAGCAAGCCATGAAAGAGGTCTATGAAAAACAACATGCTGAAATAGAGCGTACTTTAGTGGCTCAGCGTGAAAACTTTGCCGCAATGAGAGCTATGATTAATGACATTGGGACCTCAATGAATGAAAGGCTTTATAGAGAAACTGACAAAATCTTTGTTGAAATGAACACAACCCTGTCTTCTACTATTACCCTTATAGATAAGGATGTGGCAAGGCAGACAGTAATTAAAGTCAAACCTATTTTAGTCAGCCAAGTTGAGAATCATAATGGCTAGTCCAAGATGTTAGAGAGGATATTAGGTAACCTAGGGATGTTCCTTCTCCTTCAATCCCAACTGGGTATCCCCGTGATGCTCCTTCAAGCTCGCAAATGCTAGTTACTTAGGTTGACAGCACCATCCCTGAAAGAATGGGAAACCCAATTGTGGCTAACCCAGGTGTTGCTCACTTGAATTCTGGCTCTAGAGGTAATAATGTATCATTTGGGTTTGCACGCCCTTTGAACTAAAGGTACTTTCTAGCTTCGTGAGACCTCAATGCCAATGTTCAATTCACGCTTGTCTTCGAGGTAGGAAAGCAGAACCGTTCATATCATCCCCATACTAGAGAGATTGCCTTGAGGCCTAGTCAAAGCCTTGGAATAGGTGCGTAGGGACAAGTTCCCAATCTTAGGGACCAAGCCCTTCCGCCTAAACCTCTTTCCACATATAAGACAAAGGGCAAGTTAACTTCCTTTGTCCTCAAGATCAAACCTTGGGGATGGATTAGGCAAGAATCACCAAACAGCCTGTCAATATAAGTGTGCCCTTAAACATGCCTCATAATCAAGGATATATTGGATCATACTTCATGCCATTCAAGGGAGTTGCTACTTACGTATGTGGGATAGCAACAGTTCCCACATCCAATTGTAATGGGAGTTTAGGGGTATCCTGTTGGGCCCCTTGAGATCCTCAACCACTCTAGCGATAATGGCAAGCGCATAACCCTATGCCAAACCTACCCCTCCAAGACCAATTGGATGCCCTTATCGACCAGATGTATGGGTCAGGCCTCAGAAAGGTTAACAAACCCTTGTATAGTAAAACATACCTTAACCACATTGACAGGGATTACCCTTTTCCTCGAGGATACAAAATCCCTGAGTTCACCCTTTTCTCAGGAGAAGGAAGTGTGTCTGCTCTCGAGCATTTGGCAAGATTTAACTATCAATGCAAGGAAGTGGCTGGTAATCCATATATGAAACTTAAGTTCTTTCCTAGTTTTTTGACAAGGACTACCTTCCAATGGTACATATATTTACCAACGAATTCCATCTATAGTTGGGATGACATGGCCATGCAATTCCAGGCCTATTTCATAAGAATATAACTAGAAACTTCTATGTCAGACTTGACTCGAATGAGACAAAAACCAGATGAATCTGTAGAGGATCATATTAACCGATTCAAAAGAGCTAGGTTGAAGTGCACAAGGGCTCTCCCTGAGGTCGAATATGCCAAGTTAGACTTGAATGGCTTGGATATTGAATTCGGGAAGAAATATGAAGGCTCAAACTTCACAACTCTCTTTCAGCTAGCAAAATGTGTCGCTAAGTACGAGGCTGTTTTGAAGGAAGAAAGCCTCAAGAGAAATAGCATGGACGGAACTTACATACATGATTTGATTGATGAGGAAGATGATCCTCCACATGAAATTGACGTTGCGGAGTACGTCAAAACACCTCTATGGTTTGTAATCCTTCAGTCAAAAAGGATATCAAAGCCAATAAGTTTTACCACTCCTAAGACTTAAGCAAGTACTCATTTGACCTCTCAAGAGCTAATATTATATTTGATTAGCTTGAGGCAAGTAGTAAACTCAATATTAGGGGCAAACATAGAATACCTGACCTTAATTCACTAAAAGGGAAGGTATACAGTAAATGGCACGATTCATTTACTCACTCAATGAAAAGAACTGTGTAATCTTTAGAAATGTGGTTTAAGATACCATTGAAGCAAGGAAACTAATCTTCCGTAGAGAAGGGTGGATGTATGTTGATAAAGACCCCCTTTTCTAACCCTCTTCAAGTCAATGTTTTTGACACCCTCGCTAAGAATAGTTAAGGCATTGTTCAAACTAATCATTTTTCCTTTTGAAGGAGGACGATGGTCTTGAATGATACTCAGAAGGTAAGGGTTGATGACAACCTATTCCATAGGTTGGTGCCCAGGGGAATTTTAAGGTTCCCATCATCTGAACGTGCATTGGATGACGGGATATGCCACTGACACATCATTTAGCTTCATCCCACTAAGAAATGTTTAGTCTTCAAGAACTTGCTAATTAAACTCCACAACAAGTCATCCATTTCACTAACAGCCTGCAGATCCACTCTTGGAGTTGAAGATGCCATTTAAGAAGTCCCCCATGTATGAGCCAATAGAAGACTCAACTTTGAAGGTTTAAATAATCATGAGGATTGGGCACCTAAAAAGGAATCCAACTGATCGATGTGGACACCTATTAGGGACCACGGCAGTTATGACAACAACCTTTAGGGGTTTGTTTTGGTAATGTTTGGAGGAGGAGTCAGCTCGAATAAGAAGATGTTGGTCGTTCCAACCTTACATGAACTCAGAAAGGGAGGCCACTTCAAAAGGAAGCGGCACAACGAAGAGTTTTACTTGACACTTGCTTGGTTAAGCTCTCTGATGAAGAAAATAGAGTCCGCAAGGACAAGTACACTGAGTCAATGGATCTCGAGGATCCAAAAATTGAATCAAGACCTTTAGCCACCAATGCTAAAGGTGAGCTACATAAGAAGCTCAAGAAATGGGCTAGTAACTCGTCTTCTAAAGGTAAAGAATCTTGGTGGGACCAACTTGCCAATAATTCATGGGCTCGAAGAATGTCTGATGATGAGGAGGACTACAGTTTCTCAGTATCAACTTAGTGGAGCCTTTAGACTATGTCGACCCAACATGTTCTGACATAGAGAATGGTGTGGAAGACTTCCCTAGACCAATTGAGGAGTCTTAGACCCTAGAAGTTGAACTAAAAGATCAACCTCACGATTCGAACATGCTAATGGATGGCAGTCTTAAAAAATAAACAAGCCAAAGGATCCAAATACAGTTTGGAACACTCCTTCAAGAAGTAGATGTTAGAATTGCCTTACTCCTTCTCTTAGAGTTCATGGCAACTAGCACACAAGGGAGCCTCGAATGGGATGTAGTAACATCAGAAGAAGATCCCTAGGTGGAGTTCATGGCTGGAGTAGTATCTTCAAAAGGTAATTCTGATCCTCTGTCTTTTAAAGTTAAAACCCTAACATCCAAGTAAACCGATGACCTTCCTGACAGAATAAAGATGATGTTTGATGGGCCTACAACCAATAGGCACATTAAGCCTTTATACATCAAAGCCCAATTCAATGGTATCTTGGTGAATAAAGTCTTAGTGGATAATGGCGCACCCATCAATGTCTTTCATTCATATATGTATTGGGGGTTATTGGTAAATCTCAAGATGACTTGATAACCTCTTATGTGGCAATCTGTGGTTTTTCAGAAGCCACCACCAAGTCTGAAGGGGTTATCCTGATTGAATTAATCCTTGGCAACTTGACTAAGTTGACATCCTTCGTTGTAGTGGATGCTAACTCAAGCTATAATGCATTGCTTGGGAGAGATTGGCTACATGCTAACTACTGTATCCCTTCTTCACTTTAATAGTTGTTAATCTTATGGAACCATGACAAATATAAGGTTCTTATGGCAAAGAACAAGCCATTCATGGCTTTGTCCAACTATGTTGAGGAAAAAGTCTATGAAGATGGTGTGGGACTATTAGATGTGAAGAGGACCACAACTCAAACTGCCAAACATCAGGAATTGATAGCTATCCTTGACAACCCGCTCACTGAAGTTGAGGTTGATCAAGCTGATGTGGAGTCAAAAGATTCTTGCTTCTTAGAATGCCTGAGAGCCCTTCTTGAGGAAGGGGACCTTTAAGGCACACAAGAGGCCTTATGGAGGGAAGCCAAGACTTCCCATTGAAGGCCTAGAGGGTCATCTCCTCATCCATTGCAAAGCTGGTAGCTTGGCATGCTTAGGATCAACTATGGGCAGAACAACCATTTATTCCTAGAAAGGGCTTCGAAGTCTCGGTAGTATAAGAAAAAGAGCTAGAGTTGTTTGACCTACGAGTAGCACCAGCCAAGATGGAGGATTTAAAGGCTAAAGTTGAAGACCCCTTCCTCGAGGTTAACTTGGGTTCTGAAGAAGAGCCAAGGCCTTCATATGTAAGCGGCCTACTTTCTAAAGAGCAGAGGAAGCAGTACATGACCTTGCTTCTCAAGTTCAAGGACTGCTTTACTTGGCACCATCACGAGATGCCTGGCCTAGACATAAAAGTGGTTGGGGCATAGGCTTCCTATCAAGCCAGGCTCAAAGCCCATAATTCAAGTTCAGAGAAGAATGTCCCAAGAGGTGATAGATTTAGTCAAATAAGAGATTAAGAGACTTTTAAAGGCAAAAATTCATCAGTACAGCCAGATGCGTTGACTGGTTGGCAAATATTGTTCTTGTTATTAAAAAGAATGATAAAATAGGGTTTATATTGATTTTAGAGATCTAAATACATCCACCCCAAAAGGATGAATACCCTATGCCTATATAGCTGATGTTCTCATTGATTCAGCCCCAAGGCATGAGGTCTTGTCTTTTATGGATGGCTATTGTGAGTACTACGAAGTCATGATTACTTTGAACTTACCCACAAAACTGCATTTAGGTGCCCTGGGTCAATAGAAACCTTTGAATGGATGGCTATGCCATTTGGTTTAAAGAACGCTAGCATCACCTACCAAAGAGCCATGAACATGATATTTCATGATCTCATTGGCAAAACCATGGAAGTCTACATAAACGACATCATGGTTAAATCAAAATCCCTAGTTAAACACTTGGAGAACTTAAGAGGAGCTTTTCTTCGAATGAAGAACCAGAAACTCATGATGAACCCACTAAAATGTGCCTTTGGGAGGACGTGCCAAAAACTTTCTTAGTCTCTTGGAACACCAAAGGGGGATTGAGGTTGATATAAACAAAACTAAGGCCATTCAAGAGGCCAATCCACCTTTAAGCAAAACGGAGCTTTAATGCTTCTTAGAGTAGGTTAACTTCCGAAGACGTTTATTTCAAATGTCGCAAGGAAAACTAAAGTCTTCTTTGCACTACTGAGACTCAAGTTTGAAAGGGACTTCAAGTAGGAGAAGCTACACCAAGCAGCTTTCGAGGCCATCAAGGAATACTTGATTAGGCCACCAGTGTTGATTCCACCTAAGCAGGGCAAACCATTAAAGATTTATGCTTCTACTTTTGACAAATCAATTAGTTGTCTGCCTGTATAAGACAATGAGAAGGGGTATGAATAGGTTGTCTTCTACCTAAGCCATTATTTAAATGAATGTGAAATAAAATTTTCTTCCATTGAGAAATTGTGTATATCTTTGTTTTATGCATCTATAAAATTGAGATATTACTTCTTTGCATTTGCCATATATGTGGTTGCTCAGACAAATGTCCCTAAGTACATGCTAAATAGACTTTTAATAAGCGGAAGATTAAACAAGTGGAATATTGCTCTATTTCAGTTTGAATAAATTTATGTGTCACAAAAGTCAGTCAAAGGCCAAGCTTTGGCAGACGTTTCAAGCTGATGCGAACTATGAGCCAGATGAGCTCCCAGTAATAGAGATGGTCCCTTGGAAACTATACTTTTATGGTTCAACGACCAAATCAGGTGCCTAAGTAGGGATTTTGATTGAATCTCCTACTAGGATCATCATAAAGCTTGTTGTCACTTTGGTTAAGTGTTCCAACAACATGGTTGAGTATGAGACATTAATGCAGACTCTCCTAGAGATTCAAGTCCCTAATATAATCATAAAAGGGATTCACAGTGGGTCATCTGCCAAGGAAAAGTAAGTTTCAGTGTTTAAATGATACCTAGAATAAATACATCTCAATGGTGCAAGAGTTGTAGAGTAGGTTTGATGGTGTCCAATTTGAACGCATACTTCGAGAGTAGAATAAGGCAGCCAATAATTTGGCCCAACTAGCCTCTGGGTACAAATTACCTAGGACATGGTGCGAAGAGACAATGGTCATCAAGACCAAGGTTTTAGACCATGATCTTGAGTTTACTTAGTCTTTCGGTTTTGAAGCTAGATAATTACAATTGATCACTTGAATTGCTTTGAGCCACAACGATCTGTCACAAGTCAACGTGAGGATCGGAGGAAGCCCTTGATGGATTACTTCAAAAACTTTCGTGACTATGCCAAAGACAGAAATATGAAAATGAGAGCTCATAGGTATCATCCAGATGATGAATCTGGCGAGCTATACAAAAGAGATGCTAGTGGAATGCTTCTCAAGTGTCTAGACCTAGATGAAGAAATGTTAGTGATGATTGGAGCCCACGAGGGCATCTATGGATCCCATATAGCTAGTAATAAGATGCACTAGCTTATTAGACGTTATGGCTACTGTTGGCCATCAATGATGGACGATTGTGTCAAGTATGCCAAAGGATGCAGAGCATATGCCAAAGACATGGGCACGTACCAAGAGTTCCTGTTGCTGAGATGCATGCTATTGTCAAACCATGGCCCTTTCGAGGACAGGCAATAGATATCATAAGAGAGATCAATCCTCCTTTTACTAAGCAACATTCCTACATTCTTACAGTCACAGATTATTTTACAAAATAGGTGAAGGCTAAACCATATAGGAACTTCAATCAACAAGTTGTGATTGATTATTAAGGAGTATATTCTATATTGGTTTGGACTCCCAGAAACCGTAACTGTGGACCAAGTTTTTAATGGAGCTGAGGTTAAGGAGTTCACCAAGATCTTTAACATCAATGGAAGGTTCTTTAAGAAATATGTGCTTTCAATTTGGGATTCTAACAAGGAAGTTCTTAAGTTCAGATTTCCTAAGTTATAGGCCCAGTTTCAGTATCAATGTCTTAAAGATCAAGTCAATGATCCTTAGACAGTAAACCAAAAAAAAAAAAAAAAAAAAAAAAAGCCAAAGGAAATACCAAATCGAGAGACATATTTAACAAAAATGTGTATTTCATTGATAACCTTAAGGAAGTATAAGGAAAATACAAAACAATACAAGTAAGTTTCTTGTATGGCCTAAAACTTCTATACATCAGAAAGGCCGAGTTTTAATCCTAACTAAGGACTCCTTTATGGATGACAATTGGTTGGTGGCCTCATGCAACTGTTGGTCCATGGAGATGGCTTCTTCTTAAAGGGCTTGCTAAGTTCTCTGGGCATCTATGGTTGCTTGCTCAAGCTCTCCAACACTTAAGCCTTGAGAAGTGTGCTGCTACCTGAGAGAAGTAAATTGCTCCCTAAGTTGGCTTAACTTATCCTCCAAGTGATGAATTTCATCCTTTAGGCCTTGATGTCTTAAGCTTGTTAGAGGAGCTGTAGGCCACTTAGGTCAGCTGAGCCCCCAAGGTCCCTGAGAGCATCTTAACATTGCCGCTTCTACTGAAGTAGTGACGGGACCTCCTGGTTGATTCTAATAAACACCTTCTCCAACCTCTCAAGTTCTCTGGTAATAACTTATGCCACCTTGGGCTCTTCTCTCAAAGTTTTCACTAAGGAAAGAGCTTCTCGATGAATGGGATTCTCAGCCAAAGAAAGGACAGGGAGGTGAGCTAGTTTCTTTAGTCTTTGAAACCTTGAAGAGACTTGGTATAACTGCTGAAAGGCCAATCTTACACTTGCACCTAGCTTCTCTAGAGGAGACACAATCCTTTCTAAGGTAGAAGAAGAAATAACTCTTGATGGTGTGACTTGATGGAAATAATATTGTTGACGTCATATCAAGTCTCAAAAGTGTCAACTTTGGATTACACCAAAGTAAGAAAGGGAAAATGTTTACCTCTCGAACCTCAAGTGGAGGAGGAAAGGGGGCTGCTGTTGGTGCCTCAGCCACTAGGTTACCTTCCTCGAGGGAAAGTTTTGTAAAATATGGTACTTGTATGCTAGAATTAAATAATGGTTTAGACATCAAGGATCCATGGCCAAAACAAGAGGTGATACTTTCATTGAGGACAATCCTGGAAGAAGGAATGGAGCTTTGATAAGGTCCTGCCTTAAAGGGGCTGGAGGAGAAGCCTCCACGGGTAACTGATGAGGGACTCCAGGATTAGGATAACAGTATCTCCCTTTTCACCATTACTTGAGCCCGGAGACTCTGTTTCTTTGAGGGAACTCTGGCACGCATTGTTATGGTGGATAATCTAGGAGCTCCACTATGATTGGAGCTATTTTTGCCTATAATCATATGGGGCTAAGTCAAGATAGCTTTAGCAAAATATGAGTAAGGGAAAACTAGTCAAGAAAGGCCAATACCTCTAGTTGAGAGAGTCTAGCTCTTCTTTTTCTCACGAACTGTGAGATTGATACTTCCTCTTCATCTTCTTCTTCTTTTTCTACTGCTTGAATGACTCTGGATGGAAGAGCATGAGGAGCTTTTTCCCTAGTTATTTTCCTCAAGCCACCAACTTTAAGGGCTAGTGAAGAAGTTCCTAGAGGAGATTCCTCTAAAAGCATTCTGGTAAAACTCCTAGTGTTCCTAGGAGTCTCCTGGGCAACTGACACTGCAAAGAAAAGAACAAGGATTAGCTTTTAAGTCAAGCCATCTAAAGAAAAACCAAAAGCTTGCTTTGAGGATGGTCATTCACTTGGTAATTCCTTTTTCAAGATTTGTCTTATTCTGACTAGTTGGGCTTCTCTCGAGGTGGGACCTGCAAGCTCAAGGGAAGGTGTAAAATACTGCTTGGCCCTCTAGCCTCCAAAGAGGACCAATAGGGTTGGAACTAAGCTGAAAATTGAGGTATAGTGCATAGGGCATAACTACAAGGAAGAGGGTACCCGTAGGCTGACCTAACCTCTAAGTTGGACTCATAGAGCTCTTTAGGCTAAGGAAGTTGAATAGAGATCCTCTTAGCCAAACATAAGTTCTTGGTCCTTTGGCATGGAAAAGGAATGTCCTGGACCATTCCAAATTGCATGGGAAACAACCCAGGCCTATAAGTTTCTACACCAGGTTGAGTCCGGTGGTAGAAAAAGAGATTTTGGGGGCACAAGATTGCCTACCCAACTTGAGGATTGATGTCTACACAGGCATCATAATGGAGGTGCAGTTTTTAGAACTAATGGAGACCAAGTCTCCTCTCCTTAAAGGGAGTCCATTAGATCCTTGAACTTCCTCGAGGAGACATAATCTCCTCAAGACACTGGTCAAAGGACCATCCTGGGGGTAAGAGAACCTCTCTATGAGCAAATTACTCTCTGTAATAAGTAACTACGTCATCTGTGGAGGCAAAGGGTCCTTTATGGCAAAGCTCAGGTAGATAGGCTTGGGCCCACAAATTGGATTAGCCATAAGGGTATGCCTAACTGGGCAACATAGTTCTTGACTATGATGTCTCTGAGGTATCCATATACTTAGGCTAATAATAATGGTCCTAGAGCCAAAGGACCAGCACTAAAGGTTAGGTTAATTGCCAACGTTTTTTGAGATTTAAGCACAGTGTTAGAAAAGTTAGCAAAGAAAAACTTATTTAGCCAAAACAAGTAGAAAGGAACCTCTTCTTTCTTGTACCATCATCCATAGTTATGACTTTTTGTGACAAAGGCCTTAACAAAAGTTTCATAATCAGTGGGCAGGTTGGTCACAAAAACAGAAGAGGAAAAGGTTTCAGCCTCTTTAAAAATAGAAGAATCAAGAGGCAAGTCATCTCCCCCTTAAGAAAGACTTGTTAAGACTGCTATGTCCTCTAAGGTTATCCCTAGAAAGCCTTATGGGAGGACAAAAGCGTTATAATAGATGTTCCAGCAATAGGCGAGAGCTGTCATGATAGGATAATCAAACCTAGGGGCGATCTTGGAGAGTCCAACGGCCTCGTAGATACGGAGATTCCTCCATTTCTCCTAGTAGATGGGAGTCAAGTGATCCACCTATTGAGCATATCGCTTTATTAAGAATGTCCACCCCTTGAAAGGAGTAGCTTCTCTGCAGATGCGTCTTCCTCCCTAAGAATGACCTGCAGAAATTATGCAAAGTAAAGGAGACTTGTTAGCATCAAGGAACATGCCCTTAAGGCTAGGCACGTCAAAAGAAGAGTCAATAATGGGCCTCATGGCACATTGTTCATAGATTGAAGAGGGATCATTCTCAGACATCCAAGAATGATCCTCCTCGATGATACTAAGGTCAATGGGGCTCTGAAGCCTATTAGAGACCATTGAAACATATGATTGAACCAGATGTGTCAACGGCTCTGTAAGGCTATCAGCCTGGGGGATGGGACTAGAGACAGCATAAGAGATTTGAGCCATTTCTCAGTGGTTTGGAAGAATCTTAAGATGCTAAAGACAAATCATCAATGGCGAATAAGAGATTCGAAAGTTGAGAGCAAGTGTTTAGAGCGCTTGATCACAATGAAAAGAGAGCACCGAGCAAAAAGTGAAGTTTTCAAACCCTAACTGTCATATTTATAGATATGTCTGAACAAGCAAAGGTGAACGATCAAACAATGTTCTCCCGAGCTCCCTATAACCGTTGGGGATCAAATCAAGCATAATTTTTAGCTTTTGAAAGCCTGAAATTATCAATGGTTGAAAAGAGCGCATTTGTTTACACCTTAAACTTAAGGGAGTTGGGACGACGCCGTTTTAGAGCAAAGCGCCACGTGCTTATCACGTGAGGCCATCCTCAAGGGAGATAAGGCTTTTAGATGTTAAGATAAAAGTGTCTCGAACCCATTTTCTTGAAGAGTTTAAAACCCTTTTAAGGGTATCAACCACTAAAGGCGGTTGAGGTGGTAAAAGGAGCTCAAGCTGAAAGGACTTCCTATAAGGCAGCAAGACAGGTGGTTCTCAAGTTTGAGGCAGTTACTTGGAGCGCAATTTTAAATACGTGAGTTTGAAGCCTATCCAACAAAACATGGGGCATCGAGAAGGAACTTCAGTAGGAAATGCGGACATGGGCTTCTAGAAAGATACTCAAGCACACCAACTTAGGGCACATTCACTATCCACTCAATGCACCAAAGAGCTTTGAGGCAAACGTGGGAAGAAAATGCTAGGGAATTAGGATGCAACTGTTATTTCTATTTTCTATAAATAAGAGATACTATTGAAGTTGTAAAATGTTCAACACTACACATATAAACTTCTTTAAGTTTCTTTACAGCAAGCATGCACTTTTTATATAGGAGTAGCATAACTTAGCATAGCCTAGCTTAGCGTACATCTTTGTCGTACTTGCTTTCATTAGAGATATTCAGTTCTTTGGGTTTCAAGTATGAACTCCCTATTTTAATCTGTTCCCACAGTCGATGAGTTGAGAGTTGAGGTGCTAGTTTAAGGCTTTGACGGCCAAGGTTTGACCTTGATTGCTTTGGTCTTAACACTATTGTCATTACTTAATAAGTCAGGTGGACTTAGATTTGCGTTATTATTTAAGGGCTTTGATGGCCAAAGCTTGACCTTGATTGTGTTGGTCCTCATTCAGTAACTCAAATATGGTTTGCTCCATCTTAATCATGTTAGACTCTAACTCATTCGAGTTATTACAATTTAAGGGTGCTAGGCCTAAAAGTTGGATTAACTCGGGCTTGTAAATGGACTATTGAGCTCTTGAGTTTTTCTCCACCCCAATTCCTGACTTTTCAGTGTACAAGGATAGGTATTTGTGGGCCTTGCTCCATCACTGTAATTGCCACTTGAGTTATGTCCATATCCTTTTATTTTCCTATCAAACTTATTTACAAAAATCCACGAAAAACATAAAAGCCTCCTTAGTTGGAGCATAAGTAGAATCCACATTTTAATTATAAACCGAAGTTAGATACACCAAAAGCACCATCCCTTTTCTTTGAAAAGGTGAGTGGTTGAGGTCAAAGTCATGTGGTCCAAAATTTAGGCTCGCTCCATAGTCACGATGAGTCTCAATTTGCATGTTTGTTTGCTTTGTATTTATGACAACCGCATTCACATACATAACAGACAAATAAAGCAAACAGTCTCTTCAGAAACAGCTTCAGCCTACTCATTACAAGAGTTAAATGAACTCTCCTTTCATCCTGCCAAAATTGGAGCATAACCCTCCATCTCGTGAGCTCGGTTTGCACTAATAAGCACTGCAAACCAGCCCTTATGTTCCACAGTTATCCTACCCAACACTTCCTCGGAGAAGCTTGGTTTATCAAACTTGTAATTTAAGTTCTACTCAAGGGCCCCTCTACATCCAATCTGACTTAGTGAGCAACCAATTCCACCCAAGTGATGCAAACACCCTCCTCAATTGCTGGAGCCTCTACTACATCCTCACTTAGCCATGGAGCTAATACTCCTTCAACCTCTGGATTATTCCACGTGAGGAGAATGTATCTTTGACAACAACATGAACTTGATGGCCTAAACATTTTGACCTTGTCTTGTTCAAGATATCCTTCACAAGAATTGGGAAATCCAAATCTCCAACTAAAAGGATTATTATATCTTCTTTCAAACTCAACTATGTCATACCAGTAAGAACATTTGCCGCCTATAGTACTCTATCATGTATGCCCTAAAGTTCCCCAAGTGTCTTAAAGTTGTCCCTAAATCATAAAAGAACCTAGACACATTACCTCAATCTACGATCTTTGAGTTCATAACAATTGGTAACAAACCATTTCATCAAATCTTCAAACCAACAATGGAGCCAATCACTTTCATCCTCCAAAGCAATCCTCATGGATTAATATAGATATGTTAGATATCCCAATGATATATTATTATTATTATTATTATTATTATTGGTAGCATATCCCACGTAAAACAATTTGAACTATGCTTAGTAATATTAGTTTGATAATTTATTTTAAGAATTATAAATATGCATGTATTTTATTGTTAGTATCAACCATGAGATGTATGATTGACGTGTTTATAAGTTAACAAACTAACATTTAATGGAAAAAAAATACCAATATAATTAAATAGAATAATTCAGTGGGGTGAAGATTGAGATTTTCTAACCTGTTCAGTTAACGGGCAAGGTTCGAGTTGACTCCAGGCCTCCCACATAAGATTAACACAAACACGACAAGACACATTTGTCAGCCTTATTATTTAATCTATCCCTAATTTTTTTTAACTGTATTTAAGTTATATCTTACATTCTCTTACATGCAAAATAGTCTTTTATATTTCATTTTGTAACTATGTTGACCCCACTCAATTATTCATAGGAGGTTTTGTCGCAAATTATATAAGTAAAAGGAAAGAGATTGTTATGAACAAGAAGTATTTAGTGAAGCTTTTGTATTGTTTTACTTATCTTTTATTTACAATGCCTGAGGAGTATCTATAGGGAACTCCCCCCCCCCCCCCCCCCCCCAAAAAAAAAAAAGATATAAATAACATGTAGCAAATTTAGGCCTAGTCATTAGCGATTATAGAGTTATCCGATGCACACTTCCTCTTCCTTGCTTGGTACTGGCTAAATCACCAAGATATTATAAAATTGCATTTTGGAACCTCCATGGCGTTGCTAACGTGCAACTCCATAACCGCCAAAACATTGCGTGTCCGTCCCTCCGGAATCATCCAAATGCCACCCATCCGCTTCATTAGAACCGCCCAACTACTCCTCTAGTCACTCTTCCGAAACCACCCAAATATCCTCCAGTCATTCTTCCCAAACCTTCCAAACATCCGTTTGTTACTCCTTTGAAACCACCCAAACATCCTCCAATCACTCCTCCAAAACCATCCAAACGTCCTTCGGATGCGGCCCCAGACCCTTCTAGCACATTGCTCCCCTGAACCACCTAAGAGCTAGCACATTGCTCCCCTGAACCGCCCAATGATGGACTGCTGCTTTCAAAACCGGATTCTAGAACAATCTCCAAGTCCACCTTGTGGTTTCCGTTATTCTAATATATAGCCGAATTTATTGAGTGTATTTTCTATAACAGTTAGCCCCCTTGCTTCGTTGTCGGTGAAAATCTGGCAACTTAAGCAACATGTCCACCTCCATGTTGTAGTAGTCGGTATAACCATGAGGGTATTGACCTTTTTTCACTAAGTTTTTCAATTATAAAAGGAATCTATCCATATTTTTCAAATCATGTTCATTCATTATTTCTTTCTAATATTTTGCTCTCTCTTTTGACATTTTCTCTCTCTAATTTCCCTTAAATTTTCCCTCTCAAACTTTGAATTTTAAAAACCTCTCTTCTTTTTTCTTTAAATACCCATCTTACCCACTTTTTTTTTTTTTTTTTTTTTATATTGTTAAGAGTTGGAGTGAAAATTACAAAATGAAAAATAACATCAAGCTTTGAGTGCTTAGTGGTGGTTTGTGTGCTTAGTTGAGATGGAATGAGCCTCTTCTAGTAGTAACTACTCATCAACTTTCTTCCATCTTTTTAAAGGTAATTTAATTTTTTCCAACTATTTTTTGCCTTAAATTATTAACTTATCTCCCTCCCATTATTTTTGCATTGCGTTTGTTTTCATGGTGGCAAGCGGAATAGTAGATTGTCAAACATAAACTTTTTCAACGAATAAAATATTCCACTAGTCTCCTCGACTCTTATGCTGGAGGGATTCTAGAGCCTTCCACGGAAGAGATTATTAAAATCCAAGAAATGTTTGTGAATCCAAGCCTTAAATTTCTTGCCCTTAAGTTTGTAGATTATCATTTTTTTTTTTTATATTTTATGCAGGAGATGACACATAAAGGTCAATAAGATGAAAGTAATTCCGGACAACCTTCTTAGCATAAGGGTGATGTTTCTTTAGCTAAGGGGGTCGAGGTGATTCCATTGACACTGTTTCCTCCTGCTCGAGAAAGATCGACGGATGAACTTGAACGAGCTTGTAAGTTTCCAAAGGTGGCGGATGAGTGCCCTTTAGCCACCTTTGTGGCACCGACCCGAATGGAATTAAGATGTCATGGTCAATATTACTTCCCAAAAAATTATAGCATCTGGGGACCAAATGAAACCGAAAGCCTGCTTATTCCACCTCACCTAGGGTGTTTTGCGATTTCAACAGAATCTTGAGGTTTCCATTGTCTGATTTTGTTGCGAATGTTTTAGAAAGATATTCCCTATGTCCTAGTCAAGTAACTACGAATGGTTTTCACAATATTTATAGCTTTCTATTGACTTATTTTTATAATAATTTTGTTCCTACTGAGAGTGTTTGGTGCCTTGTTTAAGATTAGGCAGTACAAGAGAGGGTTTGTTTTTAAGACACAACGTGGTTCTATTTTTGTTAAGAATAATCCATCTAACATGTAATTGTTCCTTAAAAAGTGCTCCTGGATTCTACCGCCATTAACCCCCTCGTATCCAACATTGTGGCAGAGGCCCCTTAAGCCTCGTAAACAGGATCTAGCGACTCTAACTCACGACAAAACAAAAATTTTTGAATACTTTATTAGAGACTGTACGGGTGAATGGTTTTTAGAGACAAAGGAGTTACTTGAGGACAAAGGGTTTTGGTGTTGGCAGGGTCATAAGAGGAAAACCAATCCCCAGTGAGTATTTCGTCCTTTTTTTATTTTTTCTGCCAGTTTTGTGTTTGTGGTGGTAGCTAATATTTCCGTTTTTTTACTTTTTTGACTATTTTTAGAGCAAGAACTTCAAGGTATAGATGTAGCGAAAATGGCTAGCAGCATTCCAGTGGGTCCAAGGAGGGGATCTAAATGGCCTGACAATTATTAATGGATGAAGAGATTCCTGAGGCCCCAGGTGTTAGGCCTTTCCATAATGCTCCGGTAACGGAATTGGTGGAGGAATTGTATATCTCTTCTTTGTGCTAAAAGGTAAGGGCCACAACTCTGGAATCCATTTCTCGTGGTGGTACGGGTTTAGGGTTTTGTGCCCTCAAGTTGGTACTCCTATATCTTCTTTGAACATCTTGTCTTCTCCTTTAGGGGCGCCTGTGGATGAGTCGTCCTCGAGTGGAATTCCCAAAAATATATGGTCTATTCATAGTTTGTCAATATTTTGGAGTGATCCAGCTTCCAATCTAGCATTTTGAGAGTGCTATTGTTTCCTGGTTATTTAAAGTATCTTTGCCGCCTATCTATTGAAGAGTGCCAAACGATGCTTCCAAAGGTGTATTTGTTGTACTTGCGTACTTATGATAATTGTTTGGATTTTCTTTTGACCATCTTGTCTTTGAGGGCATAGCATATATCACTGCACTTTTTGCACGCTATAACTGCCATAAAGCTGACATGCATCGACTGCATGATGAGGTGGCCCCCTTTCGACAACCAAAGCTCAACAATTTGAAACAATTGCAAAGATGGAAGATGCCAAGTGCAAGCTAGTAAGAAAGATTGAGGAGTCGACTAGGATGTTGAGGAAAACAAGAATCACATTCACTCACTCATGCCCCGGATGTCGGAGCGAGATGTAACTATTACAAACTTGAAGCAAGGTGCATATGAACATGAGATAGTGTTTTGGAACTAGTTAGATGAGATTATTGCAGAATTCCGATCAAAGTTGTTCAAAGTCAAGAGTGATGCTTATTGGAATGGTTTTGATGCACCCTTACTAAAGGTGGTTTGCAAGAGTTAGAATACTTCACATACAGATGCTTATAAGAGCGGGGCTGATGCAGTTCAGGCTGAGTCTTACCAAGTTCCGGCGAGTAATTCCATTGTCAACGTTGGAGAATCCATTTCCTAAGTCTCGGATATTAACCTTAGCTTTGATCTCTTTTTGATGATAGCCATCTCTCTCTTTTTATTATTATTACTTTTTTGTGCTTATTTTGTAAGGGGTTAAAATGGGGTTAGTTTGTGTGCATACTTTTGTTTTATGCTCGGATGTATTGTGTATGAAAATTTTATGACAATCAAAGTCTTTTATATTTTCTTGGCAACCTATGTACCTCATTGATTTTCGGTATTGCATTAGTCTTTCGATGCTGGCAAGTGACAGATGCGTCTGCTTCAGGAACCTGTTTCCCTCAAAAACTCGATTAGCAGGTTTTACCCCATTACGAAGCTTAACGTCTTTGCAATAAACAAATGAGAAGTTTTACAAAGTATTGTGACTTATTGTTGTGAGTAATACAATAAGCATTATTAAACATAGTATTTCCTTAAATTGTGTAAATTGCAGCTCCTTGGTAGTGTGGTGCTATCGAGGGGTGTGAGACGGTAGCTTCCATCACACTTCCGCTGATGTATCTTATAGGGTCCTTCCTAGATCAAGGTGAATTTTCCAAACTCTTCTCCTTTGCTTGTTGCACTAGTTCATCTTAATACCATTATCCTTCCTGAAATCGCCTTTCTTTTGTAGCTTTATTGAACATCCACTATATTCTTCGCTTTTGAGCCTCGATTCAAGTACTTCCTCAATAAGATCTAGTGAACCACTCAGTATTTTGGAATTCTTGTCAGAATCAAAGTGGAGGATTCTAGGAGTCGGCACCGCTTCCTCAACCAGTATAATGGCTTCCGCTCCGTAGACCAACATAAAAGGAGTTTCACCGGTGGCGACTCGAATTGTGGTTCGGTACGACCACAAAACCTTAAGACATTCCTCCACCTTATTTCCCTTGGCAAGATCCAGTCTTTTCTTAAGCCCTGCTTGTATCTGCCTATTGGCGGATTGAGCTTGTCCATTGCTTTGGGGGTAAGAAATGGAAGTATAGCAATTACTGATGCCTAAGTTTCTGCAATAGTGACGGAAGCCTTTGACTAGACTGAGTTCCGTTATCTGCTACTTTCATCCGTGGAATCCCATAATGAGTAATGATGCTCTTCCAGGTAAATTGAATAAGTTCATTTTTGGTTATTCGAGCAATTGGTTCCGCTACCACCCATTTGCTGAAGCAATCAATTGCTACAATAAGGAACTTACAATGGTACGTGGTTTAAGGAAACGCCCCAAGAATATCCATTCCACACTAGGCGAATAGGATAAGAATCACTATGGACTGCACTTTCGTTGTCGGGCTATGAATAAGGGGTGCGAACTTTTGGCACCTTTCAAAATGTGTTACTAATTCTTAGCATCTTTTTTCAGTGTCAGCAAAAAGTATCTTGCTCTTGGTGCCTTGTTGGCTCAGGCGTATCCTCCAATATGGTGGTCACAAAGTCCCTCACATATTGCATGCAGGATTTGCAATCGTCTTTCCTTCTCCACACACTTTAGTAGAGGGTGCATGAATGACCTCTTGTACATCCGTCCATCAATCATCAGGTAACGGGCTGCTCTAAGTTTGAAGGTTTGTACATCATTTGGGTTTTTCGGCAAAATTCCATGAGTAAGGTAATTGACAAAAGGTTTCATCCAACTTTCCGTCGTCTGTGAAACTTTCATTACAACGTTATCCGGTTCGTAATGGTGGTCAACCTCCCACAATGAAACTTCCGGATCTTGGGCTTCCGTCATGAGGGTCCCCGCAATCCAACTTAACTTGTTAGCGTCCCAATCTTCATGACGAGGGATCAACAAGATATCAAATGCCTCAAATTGCCTTGTTTCCTTGCATAACTGAGTAATATATTTGGCCAACGAGGGACATTTCTCCTTGTAATCACCTTTCACTTGACAGACAATCAATTTCGAATTGCTATATGCTATCAACTTTCGAGTCCCTGCCATCCTTACCATGGCACCCCCTCGTAGCAGCGCTTCGTACTCACATACATTATTCATCGCTTTGAAATTGAGCCTAGTACCATAACTGAACTGGTATCCTAACAGACCATGAATGAAAATCCTGGCTCCATTGCCATGTCTGCTTGAGGCCCCATCGACATATATTGCCCATTTTAGTTCTTGGATGTCTTTAGCACAATCATGTTGAGTGTAGCTACATTCAGGTATGAAATCTGACAGCACCTGAGCATTAATGGCTATTCTCCAACAGAAGTCAATATCGTGCTCAGAGCGGTCTATCGCCCACCTTAGCATTCATCCTTAAAAATCAAGTTTCCGGAGTAAATGCTAAATTGGCTTATTAGAAAGAACAATAACATGATGCACCTGAAAGTGGGGTCGCAATTTTCGATTGCCATGACAATTGCAAGGGTCAGCTTTTCGATTGAAGAATAGCAAAGCTCAGCCCCTTTAGCACTTGACTTACGAGGGACATCAGATGTTGATGTTTGTCTCTCTCCACAACTATTACGGCACTCGCCGTTTCTTCAGAAGTGGCTATATAAATAAGCAATTGTTCCTCGGGCTTTAGCTTTATTATTCCTGGAAAACGTGACATATGATCCTTTAATTGAGTAAAGACCTTCGAACATTCCGAGGTCCACTCAAACATCCCTTTCTTTTGCAAAATATGAAAGAAAGGTAACGCCTTTTCGGTTGACCAATTGACAAGCCTTCCTAATGATGCAAGGAATCCGTCGAGGGGTTGTTCATCTCATCAATGCTTTAGCTCTCACATTTCAAGGTTGGATTTGATCGTTACTGGGTTTACTTCAATTCCCCTAGCTTTAACTATAAACCCCAGAAATTGTCCCTAGGGAATCCCAAAAGTGAACTTTGCTAGGTTTAACCTCATGTTGAATTCTCTAAAAGTTTCTAATGTTTGCTTAAGATTGCTAGCATGGGTTCACGCAGATACCGAATTCACTATCATCTCGTCAACATATACTTCCATGTTATGCCCAATTTGAGATGAGAAAATTCATCCACCAGACGCTGGTAGGTAGCACTGGCCTTTTTTTAATCCAAAGGGCCTTACCTTGTAACAAAAGGTGTTAATTTTGGTAATGAACAATGTCTTTTCTTCATCCTCCGGCATCATCCAGATTTGATGGTATTAGAAGAAAGCATCCATGAAGTTAAAAAACTCGTTTCCTGCCGCGGAATCAATAAGCCGATCAATTTTTGGTAAGGGATATGAGTCCTTAGGACGAGCCTTGCTAAAATCAGTGAAATCAATGCACATCTATCAGCTACCATTCAGCCTTTTCACCAAGATGGTGTTTGATATCCACTCAGGATACTTCACCTCACTAATGAAGCTTGCACTCTTCTACTTTTTTATCTCTAACCATATTGGTTCATCCCTGTTGGGACAAATATGTCATCACTTCGGTTTCACCGAGGTTGCATCCATATTTACAGTAAGGGAATGACACATAGCGTTGATGTCAATTCCCGGCATTTCTTCAGCTGTATAAGTGAAAACCACCTAGTATTATGCTAGTAACTTATGTTTTTTTTCCTTTAGGGTGGGTAGTAAATGGGACCCCACCCTAACATGACAGTTCTATGCGACTTCCAATTCCTCTGTCTTCTCTAGGTCGCAACCCTTTTACCCTTCAATGGGAAAAACAATCACATAATTGATAGTAGGGGTCTGCAATGGTGGTTGAACCGGTCTTTAGAAGATGAAAAAAGGCATGGTAACATTCTCTTGCAATACACTGATTTCCTCGAAGAGTGACCCAACTCCTTTGCCAATGATGGATTTCATCGCAAGATGATAAGTAGAAACTACTACTTTTAAGTGATGAAGTGTAGGTAGTCTGATGATAATGTTATAAGATGATGGGATATCCATTACCAACTATTCACTTTCCAAAGTCCTTGTACCCTCCAAACTCTGAAATGTGTCGTTTTCTTGACTTTTCCTAAGGGAATTATGGGATCACCTATAAACCCTACCACCGGATATTTTACTGACTCTAACTCTTGATTCGACATTTCCAGCTTCTCGAAACAAGAACGAAATATGATATCGGTCAAACTCTGCTGATCAACTAGAACACAATGTACCTAATACAAATCAATCTCCAATGTGACGACCATGGGATTGTTATGAGGATGTCAAATCCATTTAGCATCTTCTTTCAAAAAAAAACTGTGCACACGTGTCACGTTCATTTTTGCTTCCTTTCAACTTCAATATTAAGCTATCGAAAGTGAACACGATGGTGATTCAAGAGCCACCTACTACCAAGCCCCTAGATATAGTGGTAATAACTTTTTAAGATTGTTATGTGTTTCTGTCCTTAGAAAGTATCAAAGAAGAACTTCCTTCTTCTCTATATTTTTGCTTTGAAAGATCCACATGCTTACCCTTGTATTATGATGCAGCCGCCAAATGGGCCTTGGTGGGTCAAGCTGAGGAAGCCGGTCGGGTCCAAAAATAACAAGAACCGGGCGCCAAGAACAGATAAAAAGAGACAATCCCGAATCTGTGATTGGCGGATAGCTTGGCGGCGAGGATTAACAGCGGCAAGGAAAGCGATAGAAGCTCAAGCTTGGCGTCACCGGATCTTGGCGCCGCCAATGAAATCACACGGAAGAGGGCCGTGAATTGTTAGTGTAATTTAGATAGAGCTTTATTTAGATTAGGATTTGTTTTAGTATTTCAGATTTAAAGTCTTTATTTAATTTTATTTGTTTATTTATTTATTTTAAAAGTGAGCACACGGATTGCGATCTCAGCCGTCGGATTTATCACGCGGATTACGATCTCAACCGTTAGTTCAAATTAGAGTTTAAATTAGAATTAGAGTCAAATTAGGAAAGTCCCTCTATTTAAACAAGAGGAGACCCAAGGTTTCATTAGCCAATTTCTTAGATTTATTTTATGAATTATTTGTTCGTTCTATTCTCAAGAGTGATGATGAGAGTCGAATTTATCTTTCCCCTATAATTTTTATTAGAGTTTAATAAAGTAAAAGGGAAGGCCGTTGTTTCCTTCCCATCCTCCCTAATCTTCCGCTACCATGCTGCATCAGTTGGTATCAGAGCTCAAGATGTTTCCTAAGATGGCCAGAAGATGGCAACAACACGCCACCGTTGAGGACATTTATGACCGAGATCGCTTACTGGTGGCCGAGAGGAGATTGGATGAGTTCGAGGAGAGATTCTGGCGAATCGAGCATTGCTTGGTTCAACTGGGGGCAATTCCCGATGCATCGGGAACCCAGCGCCAATGCCCATTAACACCGGGTGATAACAAAAAGGTGAAGGACAAGATCAAGAATCCTGCACGGTTGCTGATCCACCGAACCCTGAGTCGAGGCAGCGTCGGCTCTTTATCGGTATTGCCAACATTGAAGAACGGAGGGTGAACACCAACCTCGGTGATGAACTTCCGGAGTTTGCTGAAGAAGGAGAACCGATCCTTGAAGACTCTCCGTCTATTGATTGGTCTTCTCCACCCATATTTGATGAGCCCATCTTTGACGAGGAGGAATCGGATGAGGTAGGGAGTCAATCGAGGAAGAATTATCCAGAGGCATTGGCGTCTTACGTACCGCCAACAATGGGCATAGAGACTAATGTGGGGCACGAGTACATCAGGAGCCTAATGTGGATGTTACTTGTGATGATTTACATCCAGGCGAGACCGAAAGGCAGGTCGACTATACTAACGCTGACCAAGGATGTGACTTGGCAAGACTACGGTAACAGCGAAACAACATAGATGAAAGAAGTGAAAGAATTACCGGGAGCTGTGACAGTGGTAAAGACAAGGCCACAATGGGAGTGTCGAGTACCGAGAAGAGGGTTACTAGATCTGCTTCATCATCGAGTAGAGTTCACGCCACCTTTACCACCTAGACAAGGCGAGCCATGGCGAGGATATACTGACAACAGGTCCACCATCGAGATCAGCATGTACTGTGAGGCTTCTTCATATTTGGCGAGTGTCTTAACTATTGCAGGAAGGATCCCAATGACTTCGTGGAAAATTCGAGGGTGAATTCTCTCCAACCGGGAGAGGATGATGCAGCACCGCCTCCTTTGGCGGATAGCCTAGAGGCAATAGGGATTGCAGGCTAGATACATGCATTGGAAGCCAAAAGGCTTGGCAAGTGAGACAAGGAAACTTTACATGGCGAAGGCAACCCGAAAGATCCTTTGGCGAATTAGAGGACAAATTCTCTCCAACCGGGAGAGGATGATATAGCCGCCAAATGGGCCTTGGCAGGTCAAGCTGAGGAAGCCAGTAGGGTCCAAAAATAACAAGAACCGGGCACCAAGAATGGATAGAAAGAGACAATCCCGGATCCGTGATTGGCGGATAGCTTGGCGATGGGGATTAACAGCGGCAAGGAAAGTGGTAGAAGCTCAAGCTTGGCGTCACCGAATCTTGGCTCTGCCAATGAAATCACACGGAAGAGGGCCGTGAATTGTTAGTGTAATTTAGATAGAGTTTTATTTAGATTAGAATTTGTTTTAATATTTCAAATTTAAAGTCTTTATTTAATTTTATTTGTTTATTTATTTATTTTAAAAGTGAGCACACGGATTGCGATCTCAGCCGTCGAATTTATCACTTGAATTATGATCTCAACCCTTAGTTCAAATTAGAGTTTAAATTAGAATTAGAGTCAAATTAGGAAAGTCCCTCTATTTAAACAAGAGGAGACCTAGGGTTTCATTAGCCAATTTCTTAGATTTGTTTTATGAATTAATTGTTTGTTCTATTCTCAGGAGTGAGGATGAGAGTCGAATTTATCTTTCCCTTATAATTTTTATTAGAGTTTACTAAAATAAAAGGGAAGGCTGTCGTTTCCTTCCCGTCCTCCCTAATCTTCTGCTGCCGCGCTACATCATATTAGTTCTTCTATCCGCCACCTCATGCGTCGATATGCATTTAATGTATGCCCATGATCTTGGTGGAACTACCATTTGGTTTCGTCTCTCCGATGGAATGGAGTTACCATTTTTCTTAGGGGATGTAGTTGCTCTATTTCCTTTACTTCATGAAGCAGCTGTGCAAGTTGTACTTTTAGAGGGGTCATTGGCTTTGAACACCGTGGGCGCATAAACCCTCGAACGACCTTCTCTACTATTCCTCCTTAAGGGCCTTTCATCAATCTAAGATCTTGTCCTTTTCTTGTTTCATTTAGCGGCTTTCATAGGCATGATATCCTCCGCCATTATATACTTATTTGCTTCTCACCATAGTTCATCCATGGTCCTTGGCTAGATCTTAGCTAATAAGAATATAAATCTTGGGTCGCTTAAACCATGGGTGAAGGCACTAATCACCATCACAACCGACAAGTCGGAAATATCCACCATTTCCCTTGAAAACCTCTATCCAAAGTCCCTCAAAGTTTCATTTTCATACAATCGCAGCCTTATTAATTATGTTACCATCTTCTTACAATGCTTATTACCAAGGGAATGGTGAGTAAGCCTTTCAAAAAATTCAGCATAGCTGTGTATCAATCCCCTCAACAAGGAAGCTAACCATGCTTACGCCATGCCCTTGAGGGTGGTCGGGAAGCACTTACACCAAATCTCTTCTGTGGCATTTTGTAAGTACATCTGTGCTGTGAAGCCAGTAAGGTGATCTATAAGCTAGTGAAGTGATGCTCTAAATCTTTGGTATAAACAAATGGTTCAAGATTTAGAATTTTAACCTTTCCGATAGGAGCTGCTTGTATACGAGGGGAAAGAGGGAATGGCTCACAAGTAGTTCCTTCATTTGCACCTTTTGTCATCTTTCATGGAGGACAGGGTGTCTGTTATGGTCAAACATGGGAGCCGAAGAAGATTTTCCCTCAGATCTCAATGAAAGATTTGGAGTTGTAGTCATACCTAGTTGTGCGAGAGAATGCAATGACGTCTTGGCGTGACTTCAGGAAGGACAATTCTGCCAGAGTGGATGACTCTATCATTGGAAATTCCATTATTTTGATGCTCAAAGAACCCTCTGGGTTCGGTAGCCTGTGGAGTAGTTGGTTCAATGTAGCTTAGACTTCTCTTAACTGGGTTTTGATGATCAGTTCTGCCCCTTATGAGATAGGATAGTGGTATCAATGCCGAAATGACTCTCGCATCACCATTTCCATAGACAACGCCAAAATGTTTATCACAAATTATGTAAGTAAAAGGAAACAGATTGTAACGAACAAGAAGAATTCAATGAAGTTTTTATATTGTTTTTCGTATCTTCCATTTATAATAGCTGAGGGTATTTACAAGGAAATCCCCCCTAATAGGTAAAAATGACACGTAGTAAATCTAGGCCTAGCCATGAGCGATTCGGGAGTCATCTGATGCATGCTTCCTCTTCCAGTGGGAGGTGGATTTGTCATTCATCTTTTTGCCTCGCACTGACTGAATCACCAATGTGTTACAAAAATGCATTTCGTAACCACCATGGTGCTGCTATCATGCTACTCCATAGACGCCCAAAATATCGCTCGTCCATTCCTCCGGAATCATCCAAGCGCCACCCATCTGCTTCATCGGAACTAGACAATCATTCTTTCATAAAAAAACCAAACATCCTCCGTCACTCGTTTAGGACCACACAAAAACCCTCTGGTCACTCCTCAAGAGCCACCAAAATGTCCTCCAAAGGGGTTTTGGAACCTCTCGATAGGCCCTTCATACATTGTTCTGGAACCACCTAAGAGCTGGCACGTTGTTCCCACAAACTGCCCAATGATGGATTGCTGCTTCCAAAACCGGATTCCGGTGGAATCACCTACCCACATCATGGTTTTCATTATTCTGATATAAAGCCAAATTTACCGAGGGTGTTTTCTATAACAATCTGTAAAATTTAATAAGATAACAGACCAATTTTATCATAAAATAAAACATAAAGAACCATTTTAAATTGATAAAAAAAGAGAGGTCAATTTAAATAAACTACAAAGTTACCAAACAATAGAGCAGATAACTTGGGAACAAAAGATGCAGGCTTAAGCTAGAAATTAGTTCATTTGTGTTATACAAGGAGTTTTAAAAAAAGGTCCATCAAACCCAACCCTTTTATAAAATGGTCACCATCCTCAATCCTTACACAACCAAGTTACTTATTTAACTATAGTGGTCTTAGAAGTTTTAGAGGTTTAAAGAGTATTTAATTTATTTTTTTATAGGGTCTAGATATTCTAAAAGTCTTTTTTTAGATCTATAAATAAGAGTCTTTTGTTTTATTGTAAGGGAGCTTTCGGATGAATTTGGTATTTTATTATTCTATCTTTGTTGTTATCTTGATACTCTTATGAATTTACAAAGCTTTCCTTTATTGTTGAATTATATCATCTTAAATGCTTGCATGGAGCGACTAATGCTGGATTTGATGCTTTTCTAAAGATTTTTAAAAGAGCTCTTCCAAAAGGTGAGACATTGCCGAACTCTTTTTATAAAACAAAAAGCATAATTCGAAAGTTGGGTCTAGGCTACAGAAAGATTGATGCTTGCCCCAACGACGGTGTGCTATTTTGGAAGGAGTTGAAAGATTGCGACACATGTCCAGTTTGTGGTTCATTAAGATAGAAAACTACAAATGGTGGGGTTGTGGTATCACTAGTTAACGGTGCTAAAGTTCCTAGCAAAGTGCTTCGCCATTTTCCCTTGATACCAAGATTGAAGAGGATGTTTATGTCATCCAAAACAGCTGGATACATGATATGGCATGCAGATGAGCGCACAAAAGATGGTAAGCTTAGGCATCCAGCAGACACTGCGGCTTGGAAACATTTGGATGAACGTTACCCTAATTTCTCTTCAGACCCACGCAATGTTAGGCTTGGTCTATCAAGTGATGGGTTCAATCCCTTTGGGATAATGGGTACACAATATAGTATATGGCCGGTTGTTCTGATGATGTATAACTTACCCCCATGGATGTGTATGAAGCAAGAGTACTTCATGATTTCTTTGCTCATACCTGGGCCCAAGGCACCAGGCAATGATATTGATGTTTACTTACAGCCTTTGATCCAGGAATTAATTGAGTTGTGGGAGACTGGCGTGGAGACATATGATGCCTTGAAGAATGACACTTTCTCATTACAAGCTGCATTATTGTGGACAATCAATGACTTTCCTGCTTATGGTAATTTTTCTGGATATAGGGTTAAAGGAAAGTTTGCATGTCCCCATTGTAACATAGATACATGTTCTCATTACTTGAAAAGGAGTAGGAAATTATGTTATCAGGAATATCGACGCTTTCTTAGCGGTGATCATAAATATCGGCGCAATAGGAAATCATTTAATGGAACCAGTGACAGGAGGCATGCTCCGAATTTAAGATCAGGGTCAGAGTTGTTGGAACAGATGGTAGGGTTAAATGTGACTCTAGGCAAGGGTCTTGTATCTCAACAAAAGAACAAGAGAACGGCAAATGAAGTTGGACCCTGGAAGAAGAAGAGCATATTCTTCGAGCTCCCATATTGGGAACATCTTCTAATATGGCATAATTTGTATGTTATGCATATTGAGAAAAATATCTCTGAAGGTTTGATCGGGACTCTTTTTGATATTGAAGGAAAAACAAAAGATACATTGCAATCACACCTTGACCTTCAGGATATGAATATTCGGAAGCATCTTCACCCAAAAGCAGAAAAAGAAAGGATAGTTTTACCTCCATCATGCTTTACATTAAGCGGTGAAGAGAAGAAGGAACTTATGAATGTGTTGGCTAGGATTAAGGTCCCTGATGGAAATGCATCCAATATTGCACGATGTGTGCACATGAAGGAACGTAAGATATATGGATTGAAAAGGCATGATCATTATATTTTGATGCAACAATTTTTGCCATTAGCAGTTCGAAAAATGAAAAATAAGGAGGTGAGTCAGATAATGATTGAGCTATGCAATTGTTTAAGAGAGTTATGCTCAAAAGTGGCGACGCAACATGAGTTTGAGTGCTTAGAAGAACGCATGAAGATAGTTCTTTGCGATTGTGAACAAATATTACCCCCTTCCTTCTTTGATATAATGGTGCACCTAGCCATTCATTTGGCATATAAGGCAAAGGTTGCTGGCATGGTACATTTTTGCTGGATGGATCCAATAGAGAGGTATTTCTGTTTGATTTTGTACCGTTTAAAGTAATCAACGCTTACTTTTCTAATAATGTATTGTTAATTACTTAGTATATGTTGTTCTAGGTTCCTACATAGGCTTAAAGATTATGTGGGTAATAGAAGTCGGCCCGAAGGATCTATTGCCGAAGGATACCTTGTAGAAGAGTGTTTAAGTTTTTGCTCAAGGTACTTACAAAGTGTTGAGACAAGAGAGACTCATTCTAAGAGAAATAAAGACTTAAATGATGGTGAAGTGCGTAAAGGATTATCAATATTCTCCCTCAAAAGTCTTTTTTTATAGGGTCTAGATATTCTAAAAGTCTTTTTTTAGATCTATAAAAAAGAGTCTTTTGTTTTATTGTAAGGGAGCTTTCGGATGAATTTGGTATTTTATTATTCTATCTTTGTTCTTATCTTGATACTCTTATGAATCAAAAATTTAATCATACCCTTTAATCCAACATTGCTTTTGCATTCAACGGATTAAAGTAGGCAACCCCTTCAATCTAGCACACCAAGGTGTCAATAGATTAAGGAAAGTCGTTGATATTTTAGTGTTTTCCATGCTTCCAATCGCGTCTTGCATTAGTTCTTTTCTTTATTATATATAGTTCACCATCGTACATACATGTCAATGATATGACTCTTTTTTTCTCTTTGCACGAATATTCACTTGTACCCTATAGGCTTCTCATTCCCAAGTGTTTGGACTTATATGTCCAAAAACTGCAAATTCTGTAAGTGAGTAATTTGGTCTAAATTGCTTCTTTTGATTTTGGTCAATCATTTCAATGTTGACTTTCACAACAAACTTTGGTTCAAGATTTTCACTTTCTTTAATCAGTGCAATAGTCGTATACATGTAAGTAATTGAATGATAAGAGTCTTCTTTTGCTTTTGTCATATTCCAATTATAATTTATTGAGATCTCATCATTCTTAAAATTTATGTACTTTTACCACTTCTTGGAACATGACATTCTTGAGAAAATTTCATATTTCTCATTATTTTTACAATATTACTTCTTTAAGGGTTTTAGAAATAATAGATAGACCAACTTCCTTATTCTACTCCTTTTTTTTTGTTTTTATATTATTTGAACCGATAAGTCTACCATGCTTCTGATAGAGTAGATGAGTTTTTCAACGCATTAGAATATTGTTTGTTGGGGATATAAATTTGAGCAAGAGCATTTACAGCTAGGATGTGACCTAATCACCGTCAAACTGTCCCCACGATTGCTTCCCCCCCCCCCCCCCCCCCCCCCCCCCCCCCTAAAAAAAATCTTGAAATGTTATTTCATAAATATATAATCAGAGAGTCATGCAGTGAAAATGTCTAGAGTCAATAGTTCTAGATAATTCGTAATCGACAAGGACTCAAGCTTGGCATAGATTTCAAATCTCATTGTGCATTGAGTGGAGTAATTGGGAATTACACTACTATGCAACCAAAAATTCATAGATGGATACATATGGTTCTTGTCCAAAGACAAGTTGTAATGAAGAATATTTATAGTAAGGAATTGATCTAGTAGGAATTAATGCTGCAACTAGGGATGTTCAGTACTGGTTAACCACACTGTTTAACTTATTGGTTTAGTAACCACTTAGGGAATTTGTGAAAATTCAATAAACGTTGCCACCTGTTTACAATCGATCAACCAGAATTTTGGTTTCTGTTCATGCAATACACTTAATCAGTTACCACTTATTGAAAAGGAATTCAAGTATTTTTCTCACCTATTTAAACCCTAAAATTTGGATACTTTTATGCACTCGAAAAAACAAATAAATCAAGTAACCTATTAGGTTTAGGTTTTCAAATAGATGAGTTTAAGTGTATACAATTGTTATCGTAATTTAGATTGGATTAGGCTAGGAATCTAAACTATTGAAACTTGATTAAATTGAGCTCATTATCGCACAAATGTAAGCATGAGTATTTCCCCACTAGGCTATAGCTTATAATGCGCAACTATAATACTCTCGTAAATATACTATTCGATTTATTCAATTAACTAATTTAGTGGAACCCATGAATCGAGACCACTCAAATTAACCAAATTTTTAACCGGTTCGGTAATCGAACTGCTTCTTCCAACTCAATAACTAAGATTTTTAATTCGATTTTCTCAGTTTCGATTTTTTTTCGGTTTTGGGTTTTGGTTAACGCCCCTAGCTACGACATTGTAATGTAGCATGTCTTTACGCAGAGCTAGACAACTTTATTTTCATAAGTAATGATCTAGCAAAACGGTGTAGGTGTATAATCAAAGAATCTCTAATATCATTTTATGTATGTATGTCTGTAATACGAAGTACAACAATTACAAAATGTTTGGGATGTAAATTTTCATGCATTACCATATCGCACAAGTATAGATGAAGAGCCTGGTGTATAACATAGCTTAGGAATGAGTATCAGTTTGCTGCAATTGATGATACTACAAGTTATAGAAGGCATAGAGTAGGGTGAGCCAACCACCAACTTTTTTATTTTTTACACTGGTACGGACTTGGGTTGGGGAGGGAGGGTTGGAGGGTTTCGCGTAATAAATCCCATCAAATTCCCTATAAATTAGGAGCCACAATTTGCCTAAGTGAGGATTCAAACTCAGATGGCGCAATTGGCTGGTGACATTCTCCACCACTTCACTACCTTCCTAAGGGACAAGCGAGCCACCAACTATAGGTCCAAAGCTACATAATTTATGTGAAGAACTCACATCCTTTTAGCGCTCCAATTGTTATTCGATTCCTTGATATAAATACAGAACTCTTTCGTCCTCAATGAGGTAATAAAGAAAATTCTTAGTGGTTAAGTTTAAGCCTTAATGCAATTAATACATTAATATATTTTCTACATGAAACTAGGTATAGCTTTTCAATTAACTTATTCAACACCAATGTAAAGACATTGGAAGGTGGTTAAGCATATTTTTTTCTATTTTGGTGGAACAAATTCTATGGGGTAATTATATTCAAAATAGTCAAACTCGCAATTAATGGAATATACAAATGATGATTAATTTGTCTTATTTACATAAGCAAAAATCGGATATTTATTTACAAATGATTATACTTTTATGTCTTTGAGATCTGCTAACAGTTGCAGCCACTTCCTCAAACCATGTCAGGATATTTAGAGTGCGGGTACGGTTAAAGCCCTTCGCTCAACATATTTTGTAAGCTTTCAATATCAAGGGGACTTCAACAATACCCTATGAAAACAAGTCTGCATATATTGTTCAAGCTAAAGAAATATTTTTAAGAGGCAATTTAAAAGGCGTATGAAAAAAACATTCTACTCTTACAAAGTTTTTTTCCCACATGATTTTTAAGATGAGTATCCAAAGAAGGAGTGGTATAAATATTGGATATTCTAGGTATAATTTTTATAGGTCATATTGGATATTATCAAAAAACCTCTTGAGTTGGAGTCTTGGTTTTATCAATTTTTCTTAGTAAAAGATTTATACAAAAGACTTCTATATAGACGAATAAAAAACATATATATATGTGTACATTTTTTTTACATAGGTAATACCGGGGGAAGTCCCCTTAAATTCCCCGTAAAGGTGAGCCACAAGTCCCTAGTGGGATTGAACCCGGATGGCATGGTTGGCCGTCGGCATTCTCTGCCACTAGGCTATGTTCCTAAGGGACTATATACATATACATGCTACAAAGCAACACTTGTTAGAGGGCACAATGTGGCTTGATAACATGTTATAAACTTGGGAACATAAAATACCTAATAAAACGAGAATAAAAATACATACGTACATATAATTGAAAAGTATTAACATTAAATTTACATAGGTATATTCACTTGAAATCCTATATATATATATATATCGACTGCTATGGGAGAGTGAAGGTGAGAGGGAACATTTTAGACCATTCATATAGCTACTGACATCACTTCCTTCTCCCACCTTAACCAAATGCGTGGTCCAAAATTCATCCTTTTATAAGAGTCATCCCATATATATATATATATATGACTCTTATGAGATCATAAGGATGAGTTATTTGCTGCTGACATCATTTTTCTCCCAACTGACATCACTCCCTTCCCTTACCTTAACCAAATGTGTGGTCCAAAATTCACTATCTAATATATATATATATATATATACACATATATACATTTATATGTGTGTGAGTGTGTATATATATATATGTGTGTGTGTATGTGTGTGTATTGGATATTCTTTGGGTATAATTTTTATTGTCAAATTTGGTTATTATCAAATATTCTAGAAAATTAGAAATTATATAAAAGATCTTTACATATACAAATATAAAATGGCACATAATTTGTATAGGTGACATGTGCCCCTACATGTGGCATCATATGCAAAGCCATGGGCTTACTCACGCTCTTGTTGAGATACTTTATAAACATATGTTTATATGTTTGAGTGAGGTTGAAAAAAAGTGGGAGGAGAGAGATATTAACAAAGAAAATAGAGAGAGTTAGGAAAATTGAGAGAATTATTTTACTTAAAAAAAACTTCTCTGGTTTCTGAGTTTTGAAATAAAATACTTGCTATTTTTCTCTAATTATATTTGAGTTTGTATTTTTATTCTCGTTCTTTTGAATATGATATGTCCCTATTTTTATAACACATTATTAGCATGAGTCTCTGGCAGTTACGGATTATCATATACTTGTGGTAAGTTTTTATTTCTTAGTCTTTGTAATTTATAATGGTTAATCTTACTAAGCTAGAGTTTACTGCTCTTGACATAACTGGTAAAAATTATTTGCCTTGGACCCTTGATATTGAGATTCATCTTGATGCTGTGAATTTCAGAGATAAATTAAAAGGGAAAACAATGCATTCTTCCAGGATCGTGTTAAAGCAAGGATATTTTTTAGGCATCATATTCATGAAGGATTAAAAGTCGAGTATCTTAATATAAAGGACCTGCTTATCATTTGGCTGAATTTAAAAGGGAGGTTTGATCATCAAAAATGTGTGATCCTTCCTAAAGCTCGTAATGAATGGATTCACTTATGGTTGCAGAATTTTAAAACTGTCAACTCTACAATATTTAGAATTACCTTCCGACTGAAATTATGTGCAGAAATATTACTGAGGAGGATGTATTAGAGAGAACTTTATCTACTTTTTATGTCTCAAATATGCTCCTATAGCAGTAATATTAAGAACATAATTTCAAAAAATACTCAGAGATAATCTCATGTCTTCTTATTATTGAAGAAAATAATGAGCTGTTAATGAAAAATCACTAGTCACTACCAGCTGGGTGAGAGCCATTCTCTGAAGTGAATGCTACATCCTATGACAATGATACATATAACCATGGCCGTAGTCGTGGTCGCAGACGTGGCCGTGGTTGTGGATGTGGTCATGGTCATAGCGAGGCTATAGTCGTGGTCATAATAGCTGGCACCATGGTAATCAAAATGGACCAAAGTTTAAGAAGTCCGGTAACAATGAAGAGAAATATAAATGGGAGAAAACCCATAAACCAAATTCATCAAAAGACGACGAAACAAATTGCTATTGCTGTGGTATGAAAAGTCACTAGTTGCGTACCTGTCATATGGTTGAACATATGGTGAACCTGTATCAAGCATGGTTTAAAGAGAAAGGCAAACATCCAGAAACAAACTTTGCTGAAGATCATTCTCCACTTAATGTGATGTATATTAATGTTTCTAATTTCTTTGAGGATGCTAGTGGAAGAATTGATCATTTGATAGGTGATGGAAATGTCAAACTGGATTGAAGTTTTTTGTTTTTCAATTATGTTTTTTGTACTAAAATTTGTCTTACTTTTAATAGAACAATATCGCTTTTGTGTGTATAATTTAGTACAATATTATATTTTTGATATTTCTTATTAATGGGTTATTTCCAATAAAATCAAGCTTGTTCAATTATATTTATAAAGTAAAATTTAAAAGTATTATTATATTATAATTACTTTTAAATACTTTAGTCCTTATACTTTTGTAGTTTTATTAATACGTAACATAAATAGAATTCCACAAATACATATGTATTTTATATTTGAAAAAATATGAATTTGGTCAAAAATAGAGATTTATGCCTAGATGAAAGTGCACTACACACACTATCCTCGAAAATATAATATATTTTTCTCAGCTACATTAAGCTGAAGCAATTTTTTCTTTTTTTGGTAAGTCGGCATTTTTATTTTGTATTACCAAAAAGAGCAAAGTACAAAAGTACAAAGGCATACCCTCAGCAAGTCCAATCAACCTACACGTCAAGCGGGACTAAGTGAAGCAAAGAACACTAAGAAGAAAACTCAAAGAAAGGAGAAACAAGGCAAGGAAAGGCCTAAGAAAAAGGAGAAAGAAACTCCTACAAATAAAATAAAGGAAAAAAAAAAGAAAGAGAAAACAAAGAAGCAGAAACAAGGGGGGAATCAAACCCTGGAAGCAGCAGTGGCAGCGGCCTTAGCAGCTACTCGAGTCATCCAACACTCAGCCTTTCTCGAACGATGAGAGGAGGCAGCGGTCCAATCAGTGTCAGAAGAATCCACAGCAGAAGGGATGAATACATCACAATACTAGTGCCTCAGTGAAGAGAAGAAAAAGTCGGAACGCTAGCCTCGTGGTTCAGAGTACACCGAGTAGGTGAAGACACCCCCGGGGGGTCAAAGTCAAAATCTGCGAATCATGAGAATCTGAAGAGATACAAAAAAGCAACCACGAGCATGGCCAGAAGAGGAGTCAGATCGAGCATAGGCCGAGCCAATATGGGCCAAACCAATCTCATCAGGGGGTCTCCAATCGTTACCTGAGTATCCACACCAAGTGAAAAATTCCAAACTTTCAGCAGAAACTGGTCAATCGAGATAGAGAGGACCTCCCGGAGTAGCAGCCATGCTAATCAATCCCGACCCATGAGAAGAAACGGCAACCGAAACAGGAGGGGCTGAAGAAACTCGAGGAACCAAATGGTCCAAGGAAGCCGAACAATTGCGAAGTCAACCCGAAGCGGCTTCAGTAGTCCGGGAAACACTAGGAGATGCATCACGGGCTAGGAGTGCCGTGACTCCCAGCCCATCGGCTGGCCCCGGTGGCCTGTTTCCACCTGAGCCCAAGTTACAAGCTGAAGCAAAAGCTAATACAATATTGGGTGTCTGAAATTTTGTTGAAGGCTTGGAAAGAGCACATGTTATGTTTTATGGAGGAACAAAACTAAACATACACGATGCTCTATTTTCTAGTAGATCACAGAGAAACTTGATCAATTTTTGAGATATCCGTCGCAATGGTTATCATATTAAGATAATAAATGAGGGTGATAAAGAATATATTTACATTACATCGCTTACCTTAGGAAGAAAGAACATAGTGAAAAAATTGTCAGCACTTTCTTCTGAGTTATATTATACTTATATGAACCCAACAACATCAACAACAACAACAGTCCTAGTGCCTCAGGGGCTCCCGCTTGTGTGGGGTTTGGGAGGAGTAGGATGTAAGCAGCCTTACCCCATTGGGGTGAGACCCTAACGAGAGACTGTTTTTATAAAAGCCTATATGGAGCATGTAAGTATAGAAATCATGCGAAGCATGTAAGCATGAAAGCATGTAGGCATATAATCAAATACTCAGATAGGCATGTAAGCATGTAACTATGTATGTACGCAAGGGAGCATAGAAAGCAAGGAGCATTAAAAAAAAAAAAAAGCATGTAGGGGGAAGATCCTACATGCAACACAACGCAAGCAAATAAAGAGAATAGCGCATCTAGAAAGTAGCGAGAGAGAGAGAGCGAAGGTAGAGAGAGAGAGAATGGAAGAGAGAGAGAGATAGAGAGAGAGACAAGAGGATAGTGCACCCAGTATCAGACAGATCTTAGAAGCACTAATTGGCCATCATACACCCACACTGTGTGTATGTATACGAGAATACAAGCAGCCTACGGGTACTCGAGGCTCCTATACCGCTAAATCGGTCACCCCTAAACTAATCCCATACTGAGCTCTAAACTAAGGCTATCTCTTCGTTTAGGTTAGAGTGGGCAAGTCCTGCCAAATTGTCTCTAACCAATTCCTATTTCTTATTTCTTATTTGGCTGGCCTCTTCCTCTCTTTCCCTCTGTAATATGGGGTTTTGTCCTCTCCTTACTGGGGCCGTAGTGAATCTCCCCTCTACTTTTTATTGGCCGGCCTCTACCTCTCTTCCTATTTTTCGAGGTGTCTCCATCCACCCTAGGAGCACTGAGCCACTAATCCAATGCCATGCTAAATACATACAACCAGGTAAACAGGCATCCTCGTGATATACGAGTGTTTGATTCTCCTACACCGTTATATCGGTTACGCCAATACTAATCCTCCATTGAGCTCTATCTGGGGTCATCTCCTCGTTTAGGTTGAGGTAGGCGAGTTCCTATCGAATTGCCTCCATCTAGCTCTTCTACGGACGCCCTCTCCCTCTTTTTCCAGCTTTAATATGGAGTTGTTCGTACCGCCTAACAAGGGCATCGGTGGGTCTCCTCCTAGCATGTCGAAACCACTTCAGCTATTGCTCTCTCAACTTATCCTCTGTCGGTGCGACACCTAATTTACTTCTTGTAACGTCATTTCTAATCCTGTCCTTCCTTATGTATCCATACATCCATCTTAGCATCCTCATCTCCACCACTTTCATCTTCTGCGTGTGATGACACTTAACTGGCCGGCATTCTGCCCTGTAAGACATGGGCGATCTTACTACCTTCTTGTAGTATTTACCCTTTAACTTTAACAGGAACTTCTTATTGCACAGTATCGCAGAGACCAACCTCCATTTATTCCATCCCACTTTAATTCTGTTGTTAACATCTATGTCCACTTCTCCTTTTTGTTGCACTATGGAGCCCAATTATTTAAAACATGCTTTCTGTGGTATGCATTCTGATTCAATCTTGATGGCTTCTACACTTGGCGTGGCAGAAGTGTAGAACTTGAGTTCCAAATACTCGGTTTTAGATCTACTGAGTCTTAAACCTTTCAATTCTAAGGCCATCCTCCAAAGTTCAAGTTTCCTATTCACCTCCTCCCTCGTTTCCACCACCAAGGCTATATCGTCCGCGAATAGCATGCACTAAGGCACTTCCCCTTGTATGTGCCTTGTGAGTTCGTCCATAACCAAAATGAACAGAAAGAGGCTCAAGGCTGAACCTTGGTGTACTCCTACCGTAATGGGAAAAGCGTCTGTGTCACGTTCCATTGTGCGCAACTTGGTTTTGGCGTCTTCGTACATGAACTTGATTGAATCAAATATGGTGGTTAACCAGAAGTGGTTAACTGATTACAAAATGCTCACCTTATGGCATGACTGTCTAGGCCATCTAGGTGCAACAATGATGAGAAAAATCATTGAAAGTTCTCATGGACATTCATTAAAGATCCTGAAGATTCTTTCACATGATGAAATTTCATGTGCTGCTTGTGCTCAAGGTAAAATTATTACTAAGCCATCTCCAACTAAAATTGGGGTCAAATCTCCTACATTTTTGGAAAGAATACAAAGAGACATATGTGGGCCTATTATTCCATCATGTGGACCATTTCGATATTTTATGGTGTTAATGGATGCCTCAATATGTTGGTCACATGTTTGTCTATTATCTACTCGCAATGTGCCATTTGCAAGACTTCTTGCACAAATAATCTAATTACTGGCTCAATTACCGGATTACACGATCAAAAGGATTCATCTTCATAATGTAGGAGAATTTACATCCCAAGCTTTTAGTGATTATTATATGTTAATAGGGATTACAGTTAAGCACCCTGTGGCTCACCAGCATACACAAAATGGTCTTATAGAATCCTTGATTAAACATCTACAACGAATTGCTAGACCATTACTCATGAAGATAAAATTGCCTAGTTCTACATAGGGGCACGCTATATTACATGCTATAGCACTAATTCATACTAGGTCAACTGCTTATCACAAATGTTCTTCATTGCAACTTGTTTTTGGTCAAGAACCAAATATATCCCATCTACGAATTTGTGGTTGGGTTGTGTATGTTCTACTTACTCCACCCCAGTTCACAAAGATGGGTCCACAAAGGAGACTAGAAATTTATTTTGGGTTTGAATCTCTGTCAATTATAAAGTATCTTGAACCATTGACGGGAGATATTTTGACAGCATAGTTTGCAGGTTATAAGTTTGACGAAACAATGTTTCCAAAACTAGGGGGAGAAGAATTAAAGCTGGAAAAGGGAGAAATTGTGTGGAATGCATTGTTGATATCACATTTTGATTAGTGTACAAATCAATGTGAAATGGAAGTTCAGAAAATTATCCATTTACAAAATATTGCAAATCAATTACCAGATGCATTCGTTGGTATAAAAAGAGTGACCAAGTCACATGTTCTAGCAATGAATGCTCCTGTTCGAATTGATATTCCAAATGAATAGTCTTCTAAGACGTTGGCAAGTACATCTACTGCATGCCAGAAGCGTGGTAGACTTGTCGGTTCTAAAGATAAGAATCCAAGAAAGAAAAGGGAGCAAAATAAAGAAGTTGGCTCCTTTATTAAAACTCCGAAAGAGGAAACCTCTAAAGAGATATAAATGCAAATCCCAGAAAAAGACATAGAGGACTAAATGATTCCTCAATGATGTCAAGTACCTGAGATTAATGAAAATGATGAAAATTTCGAGAATGAAGAAATCTCGATAAACTATGCTATTATTGGCACATGATGGAATCGAAATAAGACGATCATTGATCAAGTGTTCACATATGTTATGGCTACTGATTTGACCAAAGAAGGTGAAGATCTTTAACCTAAATCTGTTCAATAATGTCAAAGAAGAAATGATCGGCCAAAATAGAAAGTACAAATTGAGACGGAACTAAATTAACTTTCAAAAGGTGCAATTTTTGGATATGTGGTCCAAACGCCTGAAAACACAAAGCCTGTAGGCTATAAGTGGTTATTTGTAAAGAAAAGAAATGAAAAGAATGAAGTGGTCAAATATAAAGTGCGACTTGTAGCTCAAGGTTTCTAACAGAGGTCAGGAATTGATTATGAAGAGACATATTCACCAGTAATGGATACAATTATATTTAGATTCTTAATAAGTCTGGCAGTCTCTGAAAGACTCTACATGCATCTTATGGATGTGGTAACAGCTTATGTATATAGATCACTTGATAATGATATATATATATATATATGAAAGTTCTTGAAGGACTACAAATGCCAGATGCATATAGCTCAAAACCTCTAGAAATGTGTTCAATCTAATTACAGAGATCATTGTATGGATTAAAACAATCAGGGAGAATGTGGTAGAATCGTCTTAGTACATACCTTTTGAGAGAGGGATATGTTACCAATCCCGTGAGCCCATGTATTTTTATTATGAAATCAAATTTTGGATTTACTATCATCGCAATGATTAAACATCATAGGAACTCCTGAAGAGATTAAAAAAAGCTATTGCGCATCTTAATAAGGAGTTTGAAATGAAAGAATCTTGGAAAGACAAAATATTGTCTTGGCCTGCAAATAGAGTACTTGTCTAATGGAATTTTGATCCATCAATTTGCTTATACAGAGAAAGTGCTAAAACATTTTAATATGGATAAGGCACGTCCATTGAGTACCCCATTGGTCATTCAATCCCTTGATGTAAATAAGAACCCATTTCGTCCTCGAGAGGATAATGACGAAATTCTTGGCCCTAAAGTGCCATATCCAAGAGCAATAGGTGCACTGATGTATCTTGCTAACTACACGAGACTAGATATAGCATTTTTGGTTACTTATTAGCAAGATGTAGCTCAACTCCTACCTGAAGACATTGGAATGGGATTAAACATATATTTCGGTATCTCCGTGGTACACCTGATATGGGATTATTCTATTTGAAACAATCAAATCCAAGATTGGTTGGATGTGCAAATGCTGGATATTTGTCTGGTCCACATAAAAGTCATTAACAGGATATTTATTTACCTATGGTAATACTGCTATATCTTGGTGATCCACAAAACAAACAATAGTAGCAACTTCTTGAAATCATGCTGAGATACTTGCACTTCATGAAGCAATTAGAGAATGTTTATGGTTGAGATCTCTTATTCAACATGTTCAAAAGGAATGCAATCTTCCGACAATTAGGGGGAGTTCAACAATACTGTATGAAGATAATGCTGCATGTATTGCTCAAATCAAAGGTGGATACATTAATGGTGATAGAACTAAACATATCTCACCAAACGTTTTTTTTTTTTTTTTTACACACGAGATTCAAAAGACAAGTGAAATAGATGTTCATCAAGTTTGCTCTAGAACCTAGCAGATTTATTCATGAAAGCATTGCTAGCAGTAACGTTTGAGAGGCTAGTTCACAAGATTGGCATGCATCAATTCAGGAATGCCCCTTACTAATATGTTTACATGAGGGGGAGTTAAAAACACACCGTATTCTTTTTCCCTTCGCTTTGGGTTTTCCCACTTGGTTTTTCCTTGCAACGTTCTAACAAGGCTGTTTAAAAAGGTATATATAACTCGAACATTATACTCTTTCAAGAGTTTTTGTCCCATAATATTTCAAAGGAGGAGGGGATTGTAAATATTGGATAATCTTCAGGTACACTTATAGTTGAATTGGATATTATCAAATATTTCAGAAAATTAGAAATTATGTAAAAGATCTTTATATATATACACACACACACACACACACACACACACACACACACACACACATATACAAATATAAAATGGCTCATAATTTGTACAGGTGAGACGTGCCCACTACATGTGGCATCATATGCAAAGCCATGGGCTTACTCACACTCTTGTTGAGATACTTTATAAACATATGTTTATACATTCGACTGGGGCTGAAAAAACTCTGAGGAGAGAGAGATTAAGAAAGAAATTTGAGAGAGTTAGAGAAATTGAGAGAATTATTTGAATAAAAGAAATTTCTTTGGTTCCTAAGTTCTGAAGTAAAATACTTGCCATTTTTCTCTAGTTATATTTAAGTTTGTATTTTTATTCTCATTCTTTTGAATATAATATGTCCCCACATATATATATATATACACACACACACACATATATACATGGTACTCCATTAAGTATTATACTCCCTTTCATTAGCGCTGTACCTTTCATAATCGGCCTGTCGGTCCCACTCACTCAGGTATTAGAGCCATAGTACGTACAGAGGAAAGGAGAGGCTTTTGTTGTGGCCGTAGCCCACCGTTGAAGGAAGCAAGGCGTCGAGTTAGTGCTCCTTGAGCCCTTAGGATAAGACTTGGCTAGTTTTGCCAAGGTGAAATATCCCTTGGATAGTATAACCGCGTTGGTTAGCCATTTGTGTTCGTTGGTTAGCTTGTGAGAAAGGGTGGTCCTGGAAGTGGTCCCATAGGAGGTGGTCCAACTTATTCCTAAGATAAACTCAAGAGTGTTAATTAGAAGCTAAGTAGACTAAGATGGCCAATATAGCCAAGAAAATGTTCTACCCCAAAGACAGTCCTAGAACTCATACCAACAAGGAGGTCGATTCCAACCGAACAGAGATAATTAATACAAGTATTTCACAAAACACTTAATGATGCGGGATATTCCTAAAATTGATGTTTCAAAAATTCTACATTAAATATTAAGATTGAAGGAAGAACAACTTCCATCCAAAATGAATTCCAAAAGAGACATTTATTAAAAAATAAAATAATAAAACATTATCAAAGTAAATGGTTTAAGTATGATCATTTTGGCCTAGTTCAAGTTGTTGTTAAACCTTTAACAAGATTAGCCTTGACAGACCAATACTCAAAGGCTTAAGAGATAATACTCAACATAGTTTCAAAGATTTCATAACTAGTCTAGTTTTCTCAAATTCATACGATGGTCAAATTTCAGTCAATTGCTCTTCAAACTTTTGTGTAGATTTGTCTGATCCGACTATACTTGATATTGTGGTTTTGAATATTCATGTTCAAAATAGTCAAATTTGAGAATTAAGAAAAGAATTCATATTGATCTTTAGACTAGTTATAAAGTAATAACTACCATGAATACTAGAGCCTTACTAAAGTATAATACAGAAGAAACTGTTTTACTACAAGTAAATACTAAAAAGGGCAATGCTAATACTTCTGTTTACACCCTAATTGCAAGGGAGCTGGGACAACTCCATTTTGGAAAACGTGCCACATGCATATCACGTGAGGTCCTCCTCAAGGAAAGTCAAACCTCTAGGTACTAAGATAATGGAGTCTTGAGCCCAGCATCGTGAGAAGTGTCTCACTCTAATGACGGTATCAACCACTCGAGGCTCGAGATCGTTAAGGGGTAAAGAGAGCTCGAGCTCAAGAGACTGCCAAGAGGGCTATAAGACAGTTGGTTTTTAAGCTCAAGACAGTTACTTGGAGTGCAATTTTAGATGCGTGGGAACCAAGCTTCATCCAAGGGAACTTGGAGCATCTCGAACAGACTTTAGCTAAAAATACGAACGTGGGCTTCAAGGAATACACTCAAGCACCAAATTAAGGGCACGTTCATTGATCATTCACGCGCTTAAACAGCTTGATGGCCTGACAGGGGAAGAAAGTTCCGCAAAAATAGGGGGCAACCTTTACATAGTTTTTTCAATAAATAAGTGACTTTGTTGTAACACGAGGACACACCCAGACAAACACACATTCACATAAAAATTCTTCAAGTTTTTTTCACAGCGCACTTATGCTTTTTACCTAGGAGCAGCATAACTTAACATAGTTTAACATAGCATAAATTGATGTACTTGCTTCTTCAGTAATACAATGCCTCGGGCTTCATATATGAACTATGTGTTTCAATCTATTCTCAAAGTCGACAAGTTTAGAATTGAGGCTTTAGTTTAAGGCTTTGACGACCAAAGCTTGACATGGATTGTGTTGGCTAGGTTTAACTGCCAATATAGAGAAGCGGCTGACAATCAATATCTCAAAATTAGGCGATTCCCTAGTTATTTAACAGGGACCGCCTTTTAGGAATACATTAGCCTACCACCTAATCTCATTTACAGTTGGGATGACATTGCTAGGCAATTCTAGGCCCAGTTCCCAAGAATAGAACTAGGAACTTCCATGTCTAACTTGGCTACAATGAGACAAAATCTAGGTGAATTATTGGAAGATTACATTAACTAGTTCAAGAGGGCTAGGTTGAAATACACTGTAGCCCTTTTTGAAGTTGGGTATGCCAAGCTAGCTTTGAATGGCTTGGATGTTGAATTTAAGAAGAAGAAGTTTGAGGGCATAAACTTCACGACACTTCTATAGCTGGCATAATGTGCCGCTGGATATGAGGTTGTCTTAATAGAAGAAAGCCTCAAGAAAAATAGCATGTGTGGAACCTACGTACATGACTTAATTGAAGAAGATGAAGATCCTCCTTATGAAACTGACATTGCTAAGTAAGTTAAAGGACCTTTATAGTTTGCAACCCTTTGGTCAAGAAGGGTATCAAAGATAGGAAGTCATATCAATCCCAAGACTAAGGAAGTACTGATTTAATCTCTCAAAAGCTGATGTCAAATTTGATTGGCTTAAGAAAAATAGTAAACTCAAGATTAGAGGCAAACACAGAAAGCTTGACCTCAATTCAACAAAGGGAATGATATACTGTAAATGGTAAGGGAGAAAATCTTCCCTGGAGAAGGATGGATGGGTGTTGATAAAGAACATTTCCCTAGTCCTCTTCAAGTCACTACCCCTTTGCTAAAAATTATTGCTATAATGTCCAAGCTAATCCTTTCCCCGTCTATTGGAGAAAGATGGTTTTGAACGACACTTAAAAAGCAAGGTTGGAGAACAACTTACTTGAGAGGCTTGTCATTAAGGGAATACTAAGGTTCCTAACACTTGTCTGTATGCTTGATGATGGAATCTGTCATTGGCACATTACTGAACTCCATCCCATGAACATGTGTTCGGATTTCAAAAACTTACTGATCAAACTCTGCAACAATTAAGTCCTTATGCTAACAGTGGCTGAAGAGTTGGCTACGGAAATCAGTAGTGATCATAGGCACACTCAGAGCCTTACGAACTGAGAGAATATATCTCAAGAACTAGAAAGGGCATCCTACAAGGCAAGCCATAATTGTTGTGGGAAAATATAAGGAGCAATGAGGAAACTCAGCTGCTTCCTCAATACATTTCCCCTATTGATCCTCTCTACGAGCCTACTGAAGATCCCTTTTCAAAGGGCCAAATCATCACGAGGACTAGGTCCTCAAAGAGAAATCCAAAAGACCACCTGCTTGATGTGGACACCAATTAGGGACCATGATAGTTGGGACACCAGCCTTCTCAGGTCCCTTTTTGTAATGTTTGGAGAAGGAACCACCTCGAACAAGAGGATGCAGGTCCCTCAAGACTTAGTCAAACTTAGAAGAGAATGCATCTGCAAAAGAAAGCAGCACAACGAAGAGTTGTACTTGATACTTACTTAACTAGGCTCTCTAAAGAGGAAGCTAGAGTCCGCAAGGGTAGGCAAATCAAGCCTATGGATCTCGAGGATCCAGTAACTAAACCTAGAACTTTTACCACCGCTAATAAAAGTGAGCCACGTAAGAAACTTAAGACGGACTAGTCTCTCATCTTCTAAAGGAAAGGAATCTTGGTGGGATCAGCTTGCCAATAATTCGTTGGCTCAAAGGTCATCAAATGATAAGAAGGAGTATAGTCCCCTTCAGCATCAATCTAGTGGAACTTCTGGACTGTGTTAAGCCAACATGGTCTAACATAGAGAATAATTTCCATGAAAACAATTTCCCCCTACCTATGGAGGAATCTCATACCTCAGGGGTTGAGTCAAAAGACCAACCACTAGATCAGAACATGGTAATAGATGTTAATCCTCCAATGCAAGATCAGGACATGCTTACTATCAACAGTCCTCAATAGGATGTGCCAATAGATGGAAATCCTAAGAAGGAAACAAACCAAGGGGTCCAAATACAGTTTGGAACGCTCCTTGAGAAGGTTGACGTTAGAACTACCTTGCTCCTTCACTTGGAGTTCATGGCAACTAATGCTCAAGAAGGCCTTAAGGGAGATGTGACAGTATTAAACGAAGATCCCCATGTGGAGCTTGTGGCTAAAATAGCAGCTACTAAAGATAACACTAATCCTTTGTCTTTTAAAATTACAATCCCAACATCCAAGTCAACTTTTGATACTCCTGACATTATAAAGATGATGTTTAGTGTGCCCAATACTACTAATAAACTCATCAAGCCTCCATACATCAAGGCCAAGTTCAATGGCATTCTGGTGAATAGGTCTTGGTGGATAATGGCGCTGCCATTAATGTTTCACCTTCATATATGTTAAAGGTCATTGGTAAATCTCAAGATGACTTGATTACTTTAGATATCGCAATTTGTGGCTTTTCTGGAGCCACCACTAAGTCTAAAGGGGTCAGTCTGATTGAGTTAACTGTTGGCAGCTTAAGCAAGCTAACAGCCTTCTTTGTAGTGGATACTTGCTCAAGCTATAATGCTTTGCTTGTGAGAGATGGGCTACATGCCAATTATTATATCTCTTCTTCACTTCACCGATTGTTAATCCTCTGGAGCCATGACAAGTATGAGTTTGTTAGAGAAGATAACAAGCCATCATGACTTGCTCGAATTATATTGAGGTAATATTCTACGAAGATAGCGTGAGACCACTGTTAGAAATAGTATCCTAAAATCTGTATTTATTCTGTTAATATTATTTTTTTAAAGAATAAAATTAAAGTTCCAGTCGTTTTCTTGTTAAATTTGTGTAAGCGAGCATTTATACTACATGTGATTTTCTTTTTGGAAACATCCATGAGATGTGTGTAGTCCTCGGACTACAATTCACATGTTTGTCATAAGTGGTTTATGAGATTAACCCACAGATATACTTGGAACAAATGGTATGGATTGTTGTCTAAAAGAATCATAGTCGAAGACAAGTCTAGACTACTTGTATGCTAAGACTATAACGTGACACTTTAAATTACTCGTCTTGGTTATGTAGATGGTGATCCAAAAAGTGTAAAGTTGGTGTGTTTAATAAGATTGACACTCTGAGTTGGACCATGTGGATTATTTGTTTCTAGACTACTATTAGCGATAAGTGATCCATGTTGTACTATTTGAACGATGACTCTAAATCCTTAGAGTATTCTGAACTTGTGCATGGAGCGTTAGTTATTTTGGTATATTATAAGTAAGGTCTAAACACACGACTGAATTCCCACGTACACTAGGTAGCAGCGTGAAGTGTGACAAAGATCAGATATTCAATAGGGAATCTACAGTCTCTTATGAGATACATATGTCCCCTTAGTTGATTCGCAAATATTTGAAAAGTTCAGAATGTTTGGCCAAAGTATTCCAAGTCTTTGATATTTGGAATTTATACTGTGAATATGTTCAAGTATAAATGAATTATTCAGTGAAGGAAAAGTCGGCAACTAATGGAGAAGTTATGAGAAGAATAATGGTAGTAGTTACATTTATTCTTCGTCATGGATATCTAGAGGAGGGGTTGCCATCAATGCAGTCTATTAGGAAGACATCAAATAAATGGTTTAAGTCTGAAGTGCAGTGAGATTTATTTAATGGAACTAAGTCTCATTAAAAGATAATTAAATTATTTTATGAGATGATTTATTTAATGGTAGTACTCGCATGCACCGGGCTTGGCCAATCAAGCCGCGACACGTGGCTGATACGTCTCATATTTACGCATCTTTTAATTGTTATTTTAATTATTTTGCACCTATTTAATTATAATTCTATACTCATTTTGGTAATTTTTATGTTTAATAGGTTTGGAAATAAAGTTCCGAAAATTGTCAAATGTTGGTGCAAATAAGACAAATTCGATGCGGAAACAATTAAATCAAGACAAACGAGATTCGGGACAAGAACGTATAAGCCCAACCCACACCTACACTACACTATTCATCATCTTCAACCCAGCCACACCGCTACAGTACCCGAGGCTACAGCCCACCACCGGCCCAGACTCCGGCCCAACCCCGACACCAGACCTCCAGCCCAAACGCACAGCTCAGCAACCACGACCCAGCTCGGCCCTGTTCAACACCAGGCCCACGAGCAGCCCAACTTCAACCCATCACCACCGGCCCGACTCGACCTTGAGGCCCGGCCACAACCAGCACTGACTTAGGGTTTCGTTAGGTTCGATTATAAGAGGAGGAGGACTAACGGGAGTTGGGGGAGATTTTTTGGTGCGGTGGCTGTTGACCGCCTCTGCTTTTCTTCCCCTATTCTCTCTCTCTCTCTCTCTCTCATTAAATTTTTCTTTAAATTGGAACGAGAGCGAAATTAACATGAAGATCGACATGAGTTCGTTCATCTCCTCCTTCACAGGATCATCCTTGATGGAGAGCTAACTTGCTCTCTGGGATTAGATGAAATCTTAGCCTTTACTTTTGTTTACTTTTAATTCGAGTTAATTTGATTGTTTACATGAATTGCTTGGTTGAGATAAATACTTTAAAGTATTATATTTTTATTGCCTATTCAATTGATATGATTATTGAGTTTCTAACCTTTAATTGTTGATATTGATATTTATAAATTAATTCTTTGTGCTTTTAGCCTTAGGATTAATTAACCGAGCAATAGTATTAACCGAATTATTAATTAAAGCCTATCTTCCCTATACTTTAGTTAGATAGGGTCAATACGTAATAATTAACAATACGTTAGATAGAGCCTATTTTCCTTTTACTTTGGTTAGATAGGGTCAATATGCAATACTAGCAGCATTACCTTAGTAGGTTGAAGCTTGTAGCCTAAACCACTACCCGTGTAACAATCAATAATCCCAATTTAAGAGTTAATGCAAAAATAATTGGCTAATGATGGATTCGAAACCCTAGGCTCCAATTTAATACACATCCCCGATTAGTAGTAGATTATTTTAGTTTAATTGTCGTTTCTTGATTAATTAACACAAAAATATCACTATTCCTTAAATCAATTTAGATCATAGATTAAATTCACGCACTCTTATTCCCTGTGGTTCGACACCCTCTCGCCCTACACTTCAATTTAGGTGTGTTTAATAGATAGAGTTTTATATTAAATTTTGATAGACGTAGAAAAACACATCAGTGGCACGCGGTGATAGGCCATCACACGCGGCTTTAAATTGTAGCCAAACGCGATGTTTATTTGATTTGTTATATTAAACGCTGCATTTTGACTTATACTCAGCAGATCCCACATCGAAAAATCAGTTCCTTTTCACTACGATAGCCTACTATTAATAGAGGTACCTATTCAGAGGTTTGGCATTTTAATTGAATATAAATTTTTAGGGTTTCTGAAATTGTTTCAGAGGCCTAATTGGAGAAAAAAAAAATTCGGTTCAAATTTGTCTTTCCTAGTTTAATATTTTTCAGAGCCCACCCTCCGGGCAGCTTGAGGTCATTGCATAGAAGATCACGCGGTCTCGATTTTGAAGATCGTTATTTCTTTCTAGTTTTCTTAATATTGCAGCAATTCCAGGTACACTTTTAGTTTTTGCTTTTCTATTTACTTACAGTATTTGTTATTATGCCTATTTAAGTTTATGTATTGTTATGAATGTATTAAAGTAAAAAGCCAATAGATCTAAATTAAGAATTTAGATTTATAGATTTAAATTATGAATTTAAATCTGTAGATTTAAAATTATGAATTTTAAATAAACTCTAGGTTTAGAATTATGAATTCTAAACCCCTTCCGCTCTGTAAACTTTATAATATTAGGAAGAAGTTTTGAAATTTGTTCCAACTACCGGTAATAGAGCAAAGGGATTTATAGAGATAACCTTCCTTCCGGGAGCTTTCACACATGAGGTGTCACGAAGCGTGACTCTCCCGCCGGGGACTTAGGTAGAGAGAAGAGTCTCCTACTCTAAGTGCTCTATTAGGTATCTTTTGTTGTGACCATAGTTGAGAACTGTAAACTCAACAGTCGGCATAAGATTTATTTTTTCCCAACAATTGGTATCAAAACAAGCTTCTGATTACATTTATAATATACATAAATAGGTATAATAAGATTAAAATAAATAGATTTGGGATTTAATAAAATAGAAATTTTAGTAAGAAAGAAAGTTTGTTTAATTGGACATTGATGATAATCTACGGTTCGATTTAAATTGTTTAAATCGTTTATGAATTAATAGTTAATTAGATAGCTTAAAGTACTTATTTAAATTATTTAAATTGTTAATTAATTAATAGTTAATTATATTGTTTAAGGTAATGATTCAAATTATTTAAATCGTTAATTCTAGTATATCAATTTATTCACTAGCAATTGCAATTTTTTGGTATGATGAGATTATACATATTTGTTTATGATTTGCGAAATCCGTTAAAATTAATCTAATAAGATTAGATTCAATTAATTTTTAAATTAATTATTTTATTTTTAAAAAAATGTTGACAGACGATGATGTCATCATGACATCAGCGCCTATTGTGCTGACAACTGACGTCAGTGCCTGACGTCTGACATCGGTGCTGATGTCAGCACTTTTAAAAAAAATTATTTTTTTATTTAATTTTAGGGACGTGTAGACATTAGTACTGGTTTACATAATAACTATAAATTGATTGTTTTATCAATTAATATTTTTTAAAATGATATTTTAAATTAGATTATGAGATAATCTAAGTTGTGAATCAATGTTATTTTAAATAAAAGTTAATTTTAAATAATTTTTGAATAAGATTCTAAAATAGACTATAAGGTAGTCTAAGTTAATATTATTTTAAAAGATAAGAATTAAATTTTACTAATTAATTTAATTTTAGAATATGATTCTAAAATAGATTATGAGATAGTTTAAGCTTATTTAATTTTTAGAATGAGATCCTAAAATAGACTATGAGATGGTCTAAGCTCTAAATCACTACTAATTTAAAATAAAATTAATTTTATTAATTAATTTAATTTTAGAATTAGATTCTAAAAATAAATTATGATATAATCTAAATTTCAGTATTATTTTAAATAAAAAATTTAAATTAATTTATCTAATTTTAGAATGGGATTCTAAAGAATAGGTTATGAGATAATCTATAGTACCCTTTTCTAAAAGTAAAATTAACTTGTTAATTTTATTGAATAAATTTAGAATGAGATTCTAAAGTAAGATTATGAGATAATCGATATTATAAAATGATAATATTTTTGAATAAATTAATTAATTAATTTTTTTAAAATTTAAAATGAGAATATAAAGGGGGTTATGAGATAATCCAGGTTGTAAATGCAAGTTAATTTATTTAAAAATCAAGTGAGAGTGAGGTTTCAATTGTTGTAACCTCACAGTCTCCATTACCGATCTAACAGTATAGTAGATCGATAGACCTTCCTGCAAAGGACGTCGGTTTACATATTACAGAGTTAGACTTCTGTCGGGATAAACCAAAGTGCAAAGAAGCAATCCGACCACGCTACCGTGGAGTATTACGTGTATTTGTATGGAGGTTTAGGTAATGGTTTACACTTGACTAGCGTGATGCTTTAGCCTCCCCGAGGAACTCTATTGTGTTATGTTAGAGAGTAAGGTAAAGTGGTGAATTAATCATATTTAATAAAAGTTACAGGAAAACATGCTAATTGAGAATAGTTCTCACCTGAACTAGCTTCGTGCAACCCTACTGCCAAGGAGTAAGGAGTGTTGTGTTTGGGTCATCATTGTATGCATGATATTACAGTTTGGTGGATATTTGACTTATTATGTGTGCTAAATTGAAAGAATAGATATTACTGCATTATACGTGACTCTTCTCAAATAGTTGCACAAATGTTTGCATTTACAGTATTTTGAAATAGATACGACTGGTGAACTTCACTTGATTACTAATGCATAATGAACTCATTGGACCAAATTACTTTGCCAAGAAAAAACAAGTTAGACTTAGTTTTTACTCACAAGGGACTTACTAGAAAGGAAAGCGGAAGGTTGCTATTGTAGCAACGAAGTTCATAAATAAGTCGGCAAAAGAAAAGTATTTCTTTTGCAGGAAGATTGGGCACTAGGTGAAAAACTGCACTAAGGACTTAGCTTCTCTTCTTACAAAGACTACTAAGCCATCTGGGGAAGATATGTTGATATCTCACTTAGTTGAGTCATGCGCAGTTGAGAGTCCACCAAGTTCCTGGTGTGTGGACTCAGGTTCAACTAACCATGTTTGTAATATGTTACAGGGGCTCAGGCTAACCAAAAGGTTGCATGATGGAGAGTTATACCTGATGGTCAAGGACAGTACAAAAGTAGTGGTCTTAAATGTAGGATATGTTAGCTTAGTCTTTTTTTTTTCCTTTTTTTGAACACGGTTAGCTTAGTCTTTGGGGTTCGAGTTTTTTATTTTAAAAGATTGATTATTTGTAGCTACTCTACACGGGAATTTGATTTCTGTATCTCATTTTATGAATAATTATTATTCAGTTGATTTTGATTATGAACCTTTTACTACAAGAAATAAATTTGCAAAATATACATATATAAATGGTTTATTCATGTTGTTTATTGATCAAAGCTCTCATATTTCTTTGAAAGATTCCAACGCAAGCTCACCTGTTCGATCTCCTAAAAAAACACCTTAAAAGGAATATTGCCTACACATGGCACCAACGTTTAGGTCACACTAATTCGAACAAGATCCAAAGACTAGTGAAAGATGGACTGATAGAGGCTTTGGACTTGAGGTCATTACCAGCTTGTGAATTCTGCATAGAATGAAAGGTGACCAAGTCTGTCTTTAAGAGTAAAGGTAACAAAGTTGGTGATTGCTTGATCTAGTTCACACATATGTATGTGGACCAATGAATTTTCAAGCAAGTGGTAGGTATGAATACTTTATCACATTTACTAATGATTACTCAAGGTATAGATCTGTTTACCTAATGAGACATTTGTCAAATTCTTTAGAAAAGTTCAAAGAGTACAAAGCTAAAGTGGAAAATGAATTAGGTAAATAAGTTAAGTCACTTCGATAAGATCGAGGTGGTGAATATCTTTCGGGTGCATTTTTGGATTTCCTAACTGCAAAAGGGATGAGATCTTAGCTTTCTGCTCCGGTTGCACCGCAGCAAAATGACTTTGCAAAAAAGGAATAGGACATTATTAGAGAAGGTAAGGTCCATGATTAGTCATGCTACCTTACCAATCTCTTTTAAGGGTTATCCCAAAGGAATAAGGATGATCTTCTCTGCAGTCTTTTTGATCAAAAGGGTTTTTGCAGGTATGCAAAATTTTTAAAGGAGAATTTTGTAGTAAACTACAAAAGCAAAAATGGAGTAGTGTTGGAGGAATTAAATTAAAAAAAAAAATAACGCTAATTCTAAACAGCTAGACACATTTCAAGATACAGTAGATGCATTCGATGCACCTACTGTCAAGGTTGAGAATGTTCTAAGTGCTCGAGAGCCTAGGTGTAGTGGAAGGATTGTTAGGGCACCTGACAGGTTCATGGCAGGAGCCTTAAATGGTTGACCATGACATTGAATCTGATCATCTCAGCTACAATGAGGCAGTTAAAGACAAGGATGCTGACCAATAGATCTTAGTAATGAAATCTGAGTTAGGATCTATGTATTTTAATCAGGTCTGAAATCTTATAGAGATGCCTGTTGGCATTATGCCCATTTGTTGTAAATGGGTCTACAAGAGGAAAAGAGAAATGGACAGGAAGGTAGAGACCTTCAAGGCAAGACTAGTTGCTAAGGGTTTTACCCAAAAGGAAAGAATTCATTATAATGAGACCTTCTCACTAATAGCTATGCTAAAGTCCATAAAGATACTCCTATCCATTGCAGCTCATTATAAGATCTGGCAAATGGTAGTCAAAATGGCCCTTTTGAATGGTCGTCTTGAAGAAGACGTCTATATGGTGCAACCAGACAGTTTTATTGGCAAAAATTAGGAGTATATGGTATGCAAACTAAAGAAGTCCATGCATGGACTGAAGCAAGCATCATGCTCATCGAATATTAGATTCAATGAAGTGATTAAGTCTTATGGTTTTGAGCAATTGGTTGACGAACCATCCATGTAAAAACATAGCATTGTACATGGATGATATATGACTCATTAGGAATGATGTAGGGGTTTTATTAGCTGTAAAGATTTCATGAGCTAGTTCCAGTTGGCTATACAGATTTTGACTTCCATTTAGATAGAGATGCTAGACGTGACGTCTGGGCATGTATTTACCCTTAGATTAGGAGCCATTAGTGGGAGGAATGCCAAGCAGTACTGTGTTGTTGACTTCACCATAAAGGCTAAATATGTTGTAGCTTCAAAAGCTGCATAGAGATCATGTTGGTTCAGATAGAATAATTGACCTAGTAGACCATTGGTTCATACATAGAAAGGATGAATATAAAGTTTATAAGAAATTGGATTTAGGACAAGTGGAATATTGTTAGGAATAGTGTCATAAAATCCAGATTTATTCTTTTAATACAATTTTATTAAAGAATAAAATTAAAGTTCCAGTCGTTTTCTTTTTAAATTTGTGTAAGCGAGCATTTATACTACATGTGATTTTCTTTTTGGAAATATCTGTGAGATGGGTGTAGTCCTTGGACTACAATTTACATGTTTGTCTAAGTAGTTTATGAGATTAACCCACAGGTAGACTTGGAACAAATGATATGGATTGTTGTTTGAAAAACTCGTAGTCGAAGACAAATTTGGACCACTTGTATGCTAAGACTATAACGTGATACTTTAGATGACTTGTCTTGGTCATGTGGATGGTGATCCAAAAAGTGTTAGGTTGGTATGTTTAATAAGATTGACACACTGAGTTGGACCATATGGATTACTTGTTTCAAGACTACTATCGGAGATAAGTGATTCATGTTCTACTGTTTGAACGACGACTCTAAATCCTGAGAGTATTCTAGACTTATGCATGGAGCGTTAGTTACTTTGGTGTACTATAAGTAAGGTCTAAGGCACAACTAAATTCTCACGTACACAGGGTAGCGGCGTGAAGTGTGACAAGGATCAGGTATTCAATAGGGAATCTTCAATCGCTTATGAGATACAGATGTCCCTTTAGTTGATTTGTAAATATTTGAATAGTTCGAAATCTTTGGCCAAAGTATTCCAAGTGTTTGATATTTAGAATTTATACTGTAAATATGTTCAAGTATAAATGAATTATTCAGTGAAGGGCGAGTTGATAACTAATGGAGAAGCTGTGAGAAAAATAATGGTAGTAGTTATATTTATTCTTCGGACATCTAGTGGAGGAGTTGTTGTCATCAATACAGTCTATTAGAGAGATATCGAATAAATGGTTTAAGTCTAGAGTGCGGCGAGATTTATTTAGTGGAATTAAGTCTCATTAAATGGTAATTAAATTATTTTATGAGATGATTATTTTAACCCTTTAGGAGCTAGATTTAAATTGTCCATGAGGTCCCTAAGCAAGCCTCTATATTTATTACCATCGAAAAAATATTAAAAAATTCATGAGATAAATTATTTATCCATGAAATGGGCAAATTTAATTTTGCCAAACATTACTCATGAGATGAATAAAGTTCAAAATTATAAAATAAAATAATTTTCAAAATGAAAATTCATAAGATGAATTTTTAAATGTGAGAAACAAAGGAAAAAAAAAGGTAAAATCGATGCGCATAGGTCACAATCAGTGTATTCACAGGTGGGCCAACCAGGGTGCGACTGGGGCAGATCCATGTATGGGGCTTGGCCAATCAGGCCGTGACACGTGGCACGCGATGACAGGCCATCACACGCGGCTTTAAACTGTTGCAAAACACAACATTTATTTGATTTGTTATAATAAACGCTGCGTTTTAACTCATACTCAACATATCCTACATAGAAAAATGGGCTCTTTTTCGTTCCGGTAGCCTACTATAAATAGAGATACCTATTCTGAGATTTGGCATTTTAATTGAATATAAGTTTTTACGGTCTTTGAAATTGTTTCAAAAACCTAATTGGAGAGAAAATTTTCCGTTGAAATTTTTCTTTGCTAGTTTAATATTTTTTTGAGCCCACCCTCCAGGCAGCTTGAGGTCATTGCGTAGAAGATCACAGGTCTCGATTTTAAAGATTATTATTTCTTTTTGGTTTTCTTATTATTGGGGCAATTCTAGATATGTTTTCTTTTTTTCACTTTTAGTTTTCGCTTTTCTATTTATTTACAGTATTTATTATTATGCCTATTTAAGTTTATGTATTGTTATGAATGTATTAGAGTAAAAGGCATACAGATCTAAGTTAAGAATTTAGATCTATATATTTAAAATTATAAATTTTAAATCAACCCTAGGTTTAGAATTATGAATTCTAAACCCCTTCCGCTATGTAAACTTTATAATATTAGGGAGAATTTTTGAAACTCATCTTTACTACCGGTATTAGAGCAAAGGGATTTATATAGATAACCCTATCCCCGGGAGCTCTCGCACATGAGGTATCATGAAGCGTGACTTTCCGACCGGGGGCTCAGGTAGAGAAAGGAGTCTTCTATTTTAAGTGCTCTAATAGATGCTTTTTGTTGTGACCATAGGTTAGAACTGTGAACCCAACAGTCAGCATCGGAGTTATTTTTTTCCCAACAACCACTTGGTGTCAAAAGGACCACTCCTTAGTCTGCCCAACACCAAGAAATGACAGCCATAGAGATATTAGGAGTAAGTAATGCAAAGGAAGTAGTATTTGATCTTGCTCGTGAGTTCAAGGACTGCTTCGCTTAGGATCATCATGAGATGCCTGGCCTAGACAAAAAGGTGGTTGCACATAGGCTTCCTATCAAGCCAGGCTCGAGGCCCATCATACAGGCCTAGAGAAGGATGTCCCAAGAAATATTTCAATTGGTTAAGCAAGAGATTAAGGGACTCTTAAAGGCCAAGTTCATCAGAACTGCCAGGCATGTTGAATGGTTAGCAAACATTATTCTTGACATGAAAAAGAATGGCAAAATTAGAATCTTTATTGATTTTAAAGATCTAAATGCAGCCACCCCAGATTTAGCCTTAAGGCATGAGGCCTTATCCTTCATGGATGGCTATTACGGGTACTACAAAGTCATGATTACTTCAGACGATATCTACAAAACAGCATTCAGGTGTCCCGGGTCAATATGGACCTTTGAGTGGGTGGCTATGCCATTTGGCTTGAAAAACACTAGTGCACCCAGAGAGCCATGAACATGATATTTAATGATCTCATTGGCAAGACTATGGAAGTCTACATAGATGACATCATGATCAAATCAATGTCCCAAGCTAAATACTTGGAGGACTAAAGAGGGGCATTCCTTAGAATGAGGAGCCATAACCTCAAGATGAAGCCATTAAAATGTGCCTTTGGGGTGCGTGCTGAAAACTTTCTTGGTTTTCTGGTACACTAGAGGGGCACTGAGGTTGATATTAATAAGACAGAATTGGAGAAATTAGCAAGAAACAAAAAAAAAAAAAAAAAACTTGTTCAACCAAAATAAGTAAAAATAGACCTCTTCTTCCCTAGACCCTTGCCCGAAGTCATATGTTCCTGTGACAAGCATCTTGACAAAGGACTCCTGACCACCAGGCAAATTAGTCATAGAGAAAGAAGAAGCAAAGGCCTCAGTCTCTATGGAAATAAAAGAATCAAGAGGAAAATCCTCTCCACCTAGAGAAAGACCTGTTTAAGGCCGCTTTATCCTCTAGAGTGATACCAAGAAACCTCTCAAGGAGGATAAAGGTGTTGTAAAAGATGTTCCAACAGCCGATGAGTGCCATCACAATGGGGTAGTCGTACCTGAGAGTGATCTTGGAAAGCCTGATGGCCTCGTAGATGCGAAGATTCTTCCATTTCTCTCCATAAGTAAGGACTAATCTGTCTACCCATTCGGCATACTGCTTAGTCAGGAATGTCCATCCTTTTAATGGAGCCGCTTCTTTGCAAATGCATCTTCCTCCCCAAATTGACATGCGAAAGCTATACAAAGAAAAGGAGATTCATCAGTTTTTGGGAACGCGCTTTTAGGACTAGGGACGGCGTGAGAAGGGTCAAAGGTGGGCCTGGGAGCACAGGGTACGGAGGTTGAAGAAGGATAATTCTCTGTCATCCAAGAGAGATCCTCCTGGATGGTATTAAGATCAATAGTGCTGTAAAGCCTATCAGAGACCACTGAAGTGTTTGACTGAACCAGATGCACCAATTGCTCAATAGGGGTGTCAGCTTCAGGAATGGAAGCAGAGATGGCGAAAGAGATTTGAGCCATCATTGCTTAAGTCGAAGAAATGCAAAGGAACAAGGAGCAGATTAGGCAGCAAAGGTCGGAGATCCAAGAACAGAGAGCAAGTGTTTTTGAAGTGCTTGGTTATAGCAAAAAGAGAGCAAAAGGAAGAGAAAGTGAGGATTCAAAGCCCTAATTGCCATACTTATTGACACGGAGGAAAGGAGATCAGACATCAGACAGTGTTCTTTTATGCTTTTTGTAGCCACTGAGTGTCAAATCAAGCAGATTTTTTACCCGTTGTGAATTTGAATTTACCAACAACTAAAAAAGGGACATTTGTTTACACCCTAATTTCAAGGGAGCTGGTACGATGCCATTTTGGGTAAAGTGCCACGTGGTTACCACATGAGGTCCTCCTCAAGGAAAGTCAGACCTCTAGGTACTAAGATAATTGTGCCTTAAGCCTAGCATCTTGAGAAGTTTATCACTCTAACAAGGGTATCAGCCACTTGATGCTCGAGATGATTGAGGGGTAAAGGGAGCTCGAGCTTAAGGGACTGCCAAGAGGGCTGCAAGACAGGTGGTTTCAAAGCTCGAGATAGTTACTTGTAATACAATTTTAGATGCGTGGGCACCAAGATTAATCCAAGAGAACTTGGATCATCCAAAAGAGACTTCAGCTAAAAATACGGACGTGGACTTTGAGGAATAAAATCGAGCACCAAATCAAGGGCACGTTCATTGATCATTCACAAGCTTAAAGAGCATGGTTGTCTAATGTGGGAAGAAAATGCCGCGAAAATAGGGGTAGCCTTATTTAGTTTTTCTATAGATAAGTGACTTTGTTGTAACACGAGGACACACCCAAATAGACACACACTCATACCAAACTTATTCAAGATTTCTTCACATCACACTTGTGCTTTTTACCTAGGAGTAGCGTAATTTAATGTTGATGTACTTGCTTCTTCAATAATACAGTGCTTCGAGCTTCAGGTATGAACTCTATGTTTTAATATGTTCTCAAAATCGTTAAATTAAGAATTGAGGCTTTAGTTTAAAGCTTTGACGGCCAAGGCTTGACCGTGATTGCGTTGGTCTTAACACTATTGTAATTGCTTAATAAGTCGGGTGAACTTAGGTTTGCACCATTGTTAGGGCTTTCATGGCCAAGGTATGACCTTAATTGTGTTGGTATAATCCGGTGACTCAAGTACGATTTGCTTCATCTAAATCTTGTAAGACCTTAACTCATTCGAGTTATTATAAGTCAAGGGTGCCTGGTCTAAAAATCTGTAGACTCGGGCTTGTAAGTGGACTAATGAGCTCTTGGGTCTCCCCCCCCCCCCCCCCCCCCCCCCCCCCCCCCCCCCCCCGCGCCAGTTCCTAGCTTTTACATGTATGAGAAAAAGTGTCTTTGGGCACTGCTCCATCACTATAATTTTCACTTGGGTTAGATCCATATTATTTAATTTTCTATCAAAATATATATATAAAAATCCACAAAAAATATCCAAAAATTCTTCTTAATTGAAGCATAAGTAGAACTCAAGAAATAACCCAAGTTAGGTACACCAAAATATCACAACCTTTTCTACGAAAACGGTGAGTGGTTGAGATTAAAGACGTGCTATCCGAATTTAGGCTCACTCCCTAGTCATGGTGAGTCCCTTTTACACGCTTGTTTACATTTGTAGTTACGGCGACCACATGACACTTAATAACAAATAAATATCGCAAGCAACTCCTAAATTACTTAAATGGGATGAAATAACTTTACCGACATAATGGAAAGTTAAAAATGATAGATCTCCATCTTCTATTAAAATAAATAGTAATATCTATGATAGTAGAAGAACTTGATGGAAAAGTACTTATAAATTTTGCTTTTCAAAATCATTTGAAATAGATAGAAATAATTATTACAAATCTAGAAGAGTGTCAACATCCTCCATTAATTCTAGTTATTATAAGCAAAAAATAGAGCGTGTATATTCTAATCCTTCTATTCCAAGACCATTTCACTCCAATAGTTCTCCTAATATGTCACCTACTCATTTAGATATGTTGAATCAAGAATATGATCAACTTAATGTAATCATTGACAATAGTCCTCTCAAAAACTTTTCTATTAATAAATAATATTTAAGAAAAGAGTTTCTTTCATCTGAAAATAATTTTAAAAGATATTGATTTTTCAAACTATTCTCCAATGAAGAAGACCTTAAAATAAGGAATATTTGGTAAGATGAAATGATGAGACTAGGTTATAGTATTACTTGCTTTTATTGGTTACCTTCATACTTACATCTAAAAGGTATTTATACTCCAAATGATATGCAAATTAGTATGGAGAATTAAACGTTATAAAAACAAGTACTAAGGAAGTGTAACTTCTCTAAATCAAGTATCTAATAGTACTCATCCTCCTCTTGAAGAAATTCAAATTTTCTACAAAGGTAAAAGTATAGTTGCCACTCCTTTAGAGAACTAGAAAATAGACTCAAAAATGATCATGTAATATTCAAGGATGTTAAAAATTTACTTAGACAAAATAATTATACAAATCAAATACTACACATTGTTCAGAACAGCTGGAACACTTGCTTATTCAAACATAAAACATGCTAGAAAAGAAAATGTTGAATCGTCAAATCTTTATAAACCCTTGTTTACTCTATTAAACACACAAAGATCAGAAATAGTGAAATTAGGAACAAATCATGATGAATTATTAATCAAATACTACTCATTCAATTCTTCAAGCTTGCATTCATCAAAAGTTCTCGTGTTCTACTTGTGCTTTAATGTTTTAATCTTCTATGTTTCTTGAAGTTTTCTTGAGCTTTATTAATTCTCTTTATTGTTGATCATTGCGCTTAATTGGCATATCCTTAGCTTTGGCTAAACATGATCTAGTGTCAATTCACTCTTGAAAGGGTAAAGAATTTAAGTGTTTTGATTCTTTCATTGCTTTAACTCATTTCATTATAAAGGTTGCATGCTGAGCCTACGGTTAGAAAAGGATCGGTTGTAAAAGGTTGGTCTTGAGCCTATGTACAAAAAGACCGGTTGTAAAAGTTGAATCCTATGCCTAAATTTTTAAAAAGGATCATCAAGCTTAGTTAAAGGCTTATGTGACGAAGAGCAGTCACTTGAGGAGTGGACTAGCTTCCAGGTTAGAAGTGAACCACTATAAAAATCCTTGTCCATTATTTTTCTTCTTGCCTATATTTTTTATATTTCATATTCATTTTTCAGCTTTCAATTTATTTTTTGGTTCTTAAGTTTAAATTTTCACTTTATCTCAAAAGAACCGAATTCACCCCTCTCTTCAGTTGCTCTTTGGGCCTTCAATTGGTATCAGAGCTAGTACTCTTTTTTTTTAATTTTGGTCTAACAACCTTAAAGTGATCCTAATGGCAATATTTTCACCCGTTTTGGCCGAGGGTCAATTGACCGACACGCCTCCACTTTTTGACGGTAAAAACTTTCACTATTGAAAACTTAGGATGCTACTTTTTATTGCATCTATTGATTTTGACTTGTAGCTCATCACTAAAAATGGTGATTTTGTTACTTCAACAAATGAAGGAAATACAATGTTTGATAAATTTTCACTTTATCTCGAAAGAACCTAATTCACCCCCACTCTTCGGATACTCTTTAGGCCTTCAATTGGTATCAATGCTAGTACTCCTTTTTTTTTTTTTTGAATTTGGTCTAACAACTTTAGAGTGCTCCTAATGGCAACATTTTCACCTGTTTTGGCCGAGGGTTAATCAACAGACACACCTCAACTTTTTGACGGTAAAACTTTTACTATTGAAAATTTAGGATGAGACTTTTTATGTCTATTGATTTTGACTTGTGGTTAATCACTAAAAATGGTGATTTTGTTATTTCAACAAATGCAGGAAATACAATGTTTGATAAATTTGCAAATGAGCTTGTCCGATATGACAAGACAAAGCTTGAAAAAAATGCTAAAGCTCATTTCCAATTGTTATGTGCAATTATTCCCAATGTGTTTCATCATGTACAAAGTTTTAAGACCACAAAAGAGATTTGGGACAAACTTGAAGCCACGTTTGAAAGAAAGTTAGTTGAAAAATCTCCTGATACAAGTGATGAATTCGTGTTTCATGGCCATTGATGATGAGAATACTGAACATAAAGAGGTAACCGATCTATCCTATAATGAACTTGTTGTTGGTTTTCATGATTTGTACAAGAAATATAAAAAATTAAAAAAGCGACATGTCTTGAAGAAAATGGCTTAGAAAAGGAGTCAAAACAAAATTTATTGCTTAAACATGAAAACGAATCATTAAAGAAAATGAACGAGTTTTTGAATAATAAAATTGTAAAATCATTAAAGTAAAAGAACAAGTTTTTGAATGATGAAATTGTAAAACTAACAAATGAAAAACAATCCTTGAAGAAAAAGCTTCACTCATATGAAAATGAACAAGGAAAATCCAAGGAAGATGAATTACTCTTGAAGGAGAATAAGACTTTGAAAGAAACAAAAACCTCAAACAAATTTTTCAAAGGGCAAAAAACACTTAAAAAAATACTCTCCTCTCAAAAACCAATTTACAACAAAGAAGGAATTGGTTAAATAGAAATATTCAAAAGAAAATTTTGAATGTACTTTTCGCCAAATCCTCCTCACCTCCAACGAACTCTACAAGATATCGCTATTGTGGTGATCATGGGATATTGCGTACAAATGTCCTTTTAAAAAGAATTTGGGAATAACCAAGGTGGTTTGGGTTCCAAAGGAATCTCAATCACCAAAGGACTAGACTAACAACAAAGGATCCACGAAAATTTAGGTTTTGAAAGTTCATTAAATTGTGTAGGTACGGTTGAAGGTTGAGAATAAAGATCAAAAGTAGTGCTTGTATAGTAGTTTTACATGTCATATAACCGGAGATAATTCCAAGAATACTTCTATGAAACCAAGGAAAGGAAATCTTACTTTCAACAAGAAGATTTTTAGTAGCATTATGATTTCTAATATAATTGGGAAAAATCAAACACAAGCAAAATACACAGTGACTCCCGTGGATAAGACGCGTATACTCTTGGAATAGCTGAGAGGAAAAATAGATACTTATTGGAAACAGTTAGAGCTATGATGTTTGAGATGAATGTGATAATATTCTTTGTATCGGCATTGTTGCTCCTAACTCCTCTCCTTATATAGATGATAGTTTACTTATTGATAGTCTTATGCATAATCTTCTAAACATTGGTCTACTATATGGCATAGCTTATTGTGTACAATCTTGAGTTATTTAAATATGTAGTAGCGCATGCTTAAATGAATAAATTATTACTTGATTTATTAGAATGTGATAATATTTATATGAATGATCTTGAATGTATGGACTTTGTGAAATATTCTAGTATCTTGAATGAAAATGATCATTGGATTTGAAATAAAAGATCGAACATGCTAGTCTGAACTTATAAAACCTTCAAAAAATGATTTTATTTGATGATTACCAAAGCTTAATTTGAAAAAGATCATATTCATGATGCACTTCAATATGGGAAACAAACAAGATCTTCATGCAAACCCAATGATGTAGTTTCTATCTTAAGGCATCTCGAACTTTTGTATATATACTTGTTTGATCCTACTAGATATTTAAGCCATCTGTGTAAAACGTATGGACTTGTAATTGTAGATGATTACTCTCGTTTTGGTTGGTACTTATTCGCTTTTTATAAGAGTAAAACCTTTGATAAATTTGAAAAAGTTTTGCAAACAAGTGCAAAATGAAGAATATTTGAAAATAATTTCAATTAGAAGTAATCGTGGAAGGGGACTTGAAAAAGCAATTTTGAAAAATATTGCGATTGAATTGGAATCTACCGTAATTTTTCAACTCCTAAATTTCTCAACAAAATGGAGTTGTTGAAAAAAAAAATTATATATATAACTCTTGAGCAAATGGCAAAAACCATGCTTTGTGAAAACAATTTGCAAATTCATTTTGGGCCAAAGCCGTTGACACAATTGCTGCGTCTTAAATTAAGCTTTATTAAGTCCTATTTTGAAGAAAACATGCTACCAACTTTTACAAGGAAAGAAATCCAAATATTACTCATATCAAACCATTTGGGTGTAAATGCTTCATCCATAACAATAGTAAAATGAAACTTGGTATAATTTGATGCACGAGTGGATGAAGGTATTGGTATTAGATATTCCCTAACTAGCAAAGCATATAGAATCTATAATAAAAAGACAAAGGTTGTAGAAGAGTCTATACATGTGGTTTTTGATGAAAGTAATGTCTTGCGCTCTAGAATTCCTTGTGATAATGATGAAATAGTAATCAAATTAATAAATATCACACCCTTATTCAAGGAGTAAGAAAAAGATAAACTCAAAGCTCCAATAGATGAATCGAAAGGAGAACCAAAATGTAGAATCCAAAGAGGAAGACTTGCCATGAGACTGGAAATTCTTGAAGCATCACCCAACAAGTCAAATTATTGGTGATCCCCCAAGGTGTAAGAAAAAGGCACACATTGACCGAATATTGCCATCTAGTAGCATTCATCTCTCTTAAAGAACCCAAGAACGTAGAAGAAGCTATAAATCATGCAAATTGGATCATGGCAATGGAAGAAGAGCTAAATCAAGTCAAGAGAAATGATGTGTGGGAACTTGTGGATAGACTTTAAGATCATCAATTCATTGGTACCAAGTGGGTCTACTGCAACAAGAAAGATGAGGAAGGTAATGTGTTAAAAAATAAGGTAAGGTTAGTAACTAAGGGCTAAGGGCTACAACCAAGAGGAAGGTATAGACTATGAGGAAACATTTGCTCCCAGAGGTAGATTAAAAGCTATTAAGCTCTTCTATGCATTTACTTCATTTAAAAATTTCAAACTTTTTCAAATGGATGTAAAAAGTGCATTTTCAAATGATTTTATTGAAGAAAAAGTTTATGTTGACCGACCACTTAGATTTTGAGGATGACAAATTTTTCAATCATGTTTATAAACTCAAAAAAAAAAAATGGCTATTTATGGATAGAAACAAACTCCTAGAGCTTAGTATAAAAGATTGAGTTCAATTTGAAAGCTATAAGAATTTTTAAGAGGAAAGTTGACACCATATTTTTTATCAAACACTCGAGAAGCAGTAATCTCATTGTTCAAATTTACGGTAATGATATAGTGTTTGGTGCTACTAACCCATCTCTCTGTGAAGAACATGCACATCTTATGAGTAGGAAATCCAAAATAAGCATGATAGGGAGAGTTCAACTACTTTCTTGGATTGCAAATCAACCAAAGCAAAGAAGAATTTTGATCAACTAAGCCAATTACATCAAGGAAATGCTTAAGAAAGTTAGCATGGAAAATTCCAAGACAATCACAATCCCAATGAGGTCAACACTCAAGCTAGACATGGATGAAAAAGATAGAAAGGTGGATCAAAAAGCTAAACAGAGGTATGATTTGATCCCTTCTTTACCTTACCAAGAGTAGACTTGATATCTTGTTTCATGTGTGCGTATGTGATTGATTTCATACATGTCCAAAAGTATCGCAATATTGTGCCATGAAAAGAATTTTTTTGATGCCTAGTGGATATTTAGACTTGTTCTATCTCAAGTGTATTTCCTAAATCTAATTCGATATAATGATGTGAATTTTACTTGTTACAAAGTGGACTAGAGATCAAATTGTGGAACTTGTCAATTTATTTGTCATGCTTTAGTTTCACGGTTTAGCGAAAAAAGGAAAAGAAAAATTCCACATCGTCCTTAGAAGCCAAATACATTGTTTGTGCAAGTCATTGTACTCAAATGTCTTGGTTAATTCGTGAATTTAATGATTAAATACAATATACTTAACCAAAACTTTAGCTAAACATTTTAGAACTAATCATATAGAGGTAGACATCATATCATTCGTGAATATGCTTAAAAAAGATGTTATTGCAAAATTTGTCCCCACAAATGATCAATAATTATATATTTTTACTAGGCCTCTATGAGGAACTATTTGGTAACAATAAAAGAAGGATTGACATGGTAAAATATCATTACTTGTATGCATTAATTTCATATGCATGGTTATATTGAAAACTACTCTCAAAGATTTAACATGTCCAAGTATTCTTATCCAATGCAATAGATATTAGTGCTTGGAAACCGTTTTTAAAGGAAACATTAAAATTGAGTTACCTTCTATTTCTATTTTGAACAAAATCTCTCCAATGTTTGCTTAACTTGAATATTTGCTCATATTCTTTTTGACCTTATTGGTCATACGAAAATATGAGTGACAAAAGAGGTAAAACAATCATATTAAGCTACATTTGCAAATGCTACTATTCTAATTTGAACTTTAATGTATAAATCTCCTCACTTATTGCTTTTTGTTGACGTCAAAGGGGGAGATAATTTGGTGTTCGCTTACATATGATGCACGTCGTGATACTTGTCTTAAGCATTGGCAAAGATAACGTTTCATCATTGGTCATTGAGTTTGAACATTAGCGTTATTATGAATTGCTATATGACCATATTGTGGAATGGATATATTCGTACAAACTAATGATTGCATGAAGGGACTGAAATATCAAAAACAGTGTGTCAAATTGAATTATTCTCTTTTTTCCGGTGACAAGAGGGGAGAAAAGTTGGCGTTTGCTTATTCATTTGAATGTTCAACTCCTAAAATGCATCAACCATGTTGTGAAGGTTGTGCTTTATTGAGAAATGTCAAAAATGATGTTTATGTTAGCCTATTGAATGTGTGATTCTTCAATGCATCAAAATAGGGGAGACAATTTATTTTGAACTTTTAACATGTTATACATCTCCTTGACTTGATACAAAGTGAGAATTTGTATGATTTGAGTATTCAATATTTTTATTGTGAATTTTATACTTTAACTTTCATATTTTTAAAGAAAAAAACACCAAATGTTTTTCATCATCAAAAAGGGGGAGATTGCTGGTCCTAAAAGCCATATATTCTATAATTTCGATGATAATAATCATTTAGTGATTTATTATGTTTAAATTGTTCTAATTTTATTTGAAAGTGACTCATAAGAAAGTTTAAAAAAATCAAGACTAATCATGTTCAGTCAAGCTTTCCAAGATGATGGATCGAGAAGAAACCAAGCCAAGTTGAAGAAAAAGTTGATCCTAAATCAAGAGAATGAGATCCGAGTCCAAGCGGTTTAAGGCATTTGTTTTTACTTTTTAGGACTCAGGATCGGGATATATCAATTGAGCCTAATCTCAACATTGATATTTGATGTTCTAACAAAAATGTTTTTAAAATTATTTTCAAATATCTTTTGAAAAATACCCAAGTCAAATTCAAGCCAATCAAGTTTATCAATAAATATAATTTTTAAATTGGTATTATAAAGCATGCCGAAAAATAACAAGATCAAAACTTGTTAGGGTAATTTTGTTTAGCGTGATTTAATCAATCATTTATTCATGAACAAGGCAAACAAGGAAATTAATTCAAAAATTAAGCTAATATGGTAATCAATTAATTTACTTAGCTAATGTGATAAATCAACCAATCAATCAAGCTAATTGATCAAAAACGTTGAAATCCAACCAGGCATGCTGAATGCAAACACATAGAAGGGATGTATCAACACACAGACGAACAGTAGCCAAGGTGAGCTGCTATGTGTCGGCACACAAGCCCTATGTGTCGACACACCGCCCTGCGACAACTCTAATGGCTACATATTAACTCCGATTTCTTTCCAATTTTTTTTGAAGTTTTCCAACAGCTCCTACGTCCTCTTGGCCTATAAATAGGGCTTAAATTCTTTGATAAAATTACTCAATTCTTCAAGCTTTTATTCATCAAAAGTTCTTGTATTCTACTTGTGCTTTAAAGTTTTAATCTTCTGTTTTTCTTGAAGTTTTCTTAAGCATCACTAGTTCTCTTTATTGTTGATCATTGAGCTTAATTGGCATATCCTTATCTTTGGCTAAACTTGATCTAGTGTCAATTCACTCTTGAAAAAATAAAGAATTTGAGTATTTTAATTCTTTCATTGCTTTAATTCATTTAATTATAAGGGTTGGGTACTAAGCCTACAATTACAACAGGATCGGTTGTAAAAGGTTGGACTTGAGCCCACGTACAAAAAGACCGGTTGTAAACGTTAGATCCTAAGCTTAAGTTTTTAGAAAGGATCATCAAGCTTACTTAAATGATCAAGTGATGAAGAGTAGTTACTTGAGGAGTGAACTAGCTTCCGGGTTGGAAATGAACCACTATAAAAGTCCTTGTGCATTGTTTTTCTTCTTACCTTTATTTTTTATATTTCATATTCATTTTTTAGCTTTCAATTTATTTTTTGGTTCTTAAAGTTTAAATTTTCACTTTATCTTGAAAAAACCTAACTCATCCCCCTCTTAAGTTGCTCTTTGGACCTTCAAACTCCAATTCCAATTCCATTTATATTTTTCTTACTAATGAGCGGGGTTGCAGAGAAGTATAGACTCACAAAGACAAGAGTTGCTGGGAAAAAGCAATGGAGGAAGAAATGAATTCTTCAGAGAAGAATATGAGTTACTTGATCTTCTTAACTGTAGAAAAGCACTTTAAAACTAGTGGGTGTTCAAGTTGAAAAAGAATAACATCCAGCTAGTGAAACATGAGACTCGTTTGGTGGTAAAAGGTTTCAGTCAAAAGAATGGAATTCATTTTAATGAGACCTTTGTTTTAGTTGTGAAGATGAGTTCTGTTCGAGTGATTTTGGGGTATAACAACTAGCATTAATCATGAGTTTGAACAGTAGAACCTACGATCAGTACATCCACCAACTCACTGCTGTAGCGCATTGATGTGCTAACTGATGAAAGTCAATATGGGATCATGCACAGTCCAATTTTAGACTAAACAAAAGAGTGATGGAAGGCAAAAATCGAATAGAAGACCGAAAGCGAATAGTACCACATACCAACTTATTTGATTTGACACAAGTTAATTGTCCATATTAGCATTTATACATATTTTTTTTTTTTTTACCGTTGCATTTTAACATTTAAAGATGTATCATTAGGTAAACTGAAGACTGATAAAAGATCAAATTGGAGACCAATCAAAATAGGAAGCAATCTAGTGTAGACCAATATTTTAAAATGCTAACCAAAAGAACATCTTAAAAAGGTGGGAAAAGGGTTACACAAGTAGACGAGGAGCAACAAAGATGAGCCATAAAAAACCCTAAGTGAATGGATAAGGAGAGCACCCTGGCAACACCCATTGCTTAGTTACATCATTAAACTAGGGATGTGGACTAGTGTTATTGTGTGGTACATCAACTTGTACTCCATTGTTACTATCAACCATCCTCTCCCTCCCCCAATGCATCCAAAATACATATTCAAAAAATCATAAATTAAAAAAAAAAAAAAGGCTAAATCCAATATGAAAACTTAGGGTAATTGACTTGAAAATATCCAATTAGAGTGCATACGACTTGATGATTCGAATATTGATCCAGCTTCGTGTATCATTTTGGAGAACTTTTGGATAGCCTACCTGTTAAGGTTGGAGACTGATGGCATTCTAAACCGTTAATTCATGACTAAATTTATTAGTATACAATGATGGTGACTCTTGGACTGCCGAGAGTTATAAATATAGAGGCCTATAAATAGGACCTCTTGTACCATGGTTTAGGCATAGGGTTGAAAGCAAGGAACAAAATGTAGTCCAAATAGTGAAAGGCAGAGTATGGGTGAGAAACTTTGTTGTGATACCTCGATTAATAGTGAAATTATGTTGCTCCCCCTCCGTGGATATAGGCTTCGACTGAATCACATAAATTCCGGTGTCTAAATTATTCCCTCCGTTCCCTTTATCATGTTTGCTATTTCGATTTATGGTTCAATGATTTTGGGCAATCCTAACAACTAATATCGGAAAAGGTATTAGATGTTGTTGAAAGTTCCTAACCCTACCCACCCGAAGTTGGTTTTGTGTATTATTTTAAAGAAGATTGTAACTTTATCATTCTAAAGTTACATGATGGCATGAGAGTTTGAGCGATGGAGTTTTATGTTACGATTAAATATTTTAATTTCAATTTTCTTTTGTTTTCTTTTTTTTTTTTTAAAGTGAATGAGGCACTCTAATCGAGAGAGAGTTCACCATAAGGTTGTTATGCGTTTTTAGAGATTGTAATTACTAGTCAATGCTAAAAGGTAATAACAACCGGGTGATAAATACATGCATAAACGGAGAAAGTGCAATGGTTGAGTGCTGTATCGTCCACGTAGGTTGCCTATGTGTTCAATTATCGAGCCCAAAAAATGGACGGTATCAAAACAATCGGAGTGACCTAACAGCTCTACAAAATTTATGTACTAACTATCAAGTTAACCCCATTTACTTGGCACTGTAAAATAAAGGCAACTTAGAGTACTGAATATCCAAATTACCAAAAGCTTTCTTTAATACGGTTTAATAACCAAACTACTGTTCAATATTATAGCAACTATCTAACATAAGCAAAAGAAGTTGAAGGCATGTTCAATATTGTTTTCTGCTTCAGTTTTTAACAACTAATTTTCAATTCAACAAATAGTGTTGCGGTAAGAGAGAGAGACTACGAAAAATGTGAGCAGTGATGGACAATCGCGAGCGGTAGCAGGTAAAGGAGGAGGAAGACGAAATTGTAGAGCAAATGCCAGTAACAAATCAAAACAAAAACAACTTTTTTTTATTTGCATCTTTCTGTTTTTGTCTATAAAAATTTAAGAGGAATTATAAACGAAAAACAATTTCCACCAAACACATCCGTTTCCATTTTCACCAAAAGAAAACAAAACCAGTGAAAAGAAAACGAAAACCAACGCATCCTTAATAACATAAAAATAAAGTACCCAAAAGACATACTGGGCATGATATTTCAATTAGTTCGGGATTTTACTCTCACATAGGGACCAAGAAGTAAGGTAGTCGTGGACTATCCCTTGCCTCCCTTTTTCTCCCAAAAGGCAATGAAGTCAGGATACGATTAAGCTTCAGTTTTGGGACATATGTTTCATGTGTGGCTCTCTTTTCTTATCCCCACCTTCAAAATGGACCTTTTATAAATACCCTATATGCATTATCACTATATTCCTTTTTTCTTTCTATGTGATTCACAAAGCAAAACCCATGGGTGATCAAGAAAATGGCCACCCTATAGACCAGAACCGGACATTACCTCAAGCAGTCCAAGCAACCACTAGGGGTCCCCAAGTTGTAGAGGCTCCCAAATGCTGTTACATGTAAGTTTACTTGTTTTACTTTTTGCAGTGACTTTTATAACATGAAAAATTTTATCAAGTGTTGTGAATAAAATCTCTAGAATACATTGTACTAGAGTCTCTTTGGCCACATTTCTTTTCTAGAAAAGAGTTTTTTTTTTTTTTTCAGGAACAAGTACTTTTTCCAAAAACTGAGGATGTTTAACATGGAGAATAAAATGTTTTCAAATAGAAGCAAGAGCTATTTTTCTATTTTTAAGCAAAAGCAGAAAAATGGCCGATGCATTTTGGTCAAAAGGCCTGAAGTAGCAAAACCTTGGATAGAAGTAGAACTTTCGCACGGTTTTTTTTCTCTTTCAAGGGTATTTAGGAAGAACAGGTTGTTCCACCTTGTTATCGTCATGAATTATTGACTATTGCATAGGAACAAGTTCATCTTCAAAGTATTTCTGCTTCTTTAAAGCATGCAACAGAAGCAAAAATTAAAAGAATTTCAAACAAAAATGCCTCTAGTAAGAATATTTTTTTACAAAAACACTTCTGGAAAAAAAAAAAAAAAATTCACAACTCATTGTTAAAAGAAATGTTATTACATATAAGGATCTCATTCAAAACATTCGCTTCGTGCCTCGAAAATGTCAGGACTGGCACAGCAATATGGTCGGAACTCAAGCTCCCTAGCTTGTTATTCACAGAAAAGGTTCAAAATTTTCATCAATCAATCGAGAATGAGTGGGACCCCCTCCAAAGAACGGCGTGCCAGACGGCAGCAGGGAGGGCGCTATGGAAGCACGTGACACATGACTCGCTGGCAGAGTTGCTAGCTGGGGAGACGTACCTCAGAAGCTTCTATGAGAAGATACGGAAGGATTGCCTTAACAATGCACATGAGGTGTCTGGAGTGATCCTTGCAGTTCGGACCCTTTGGTTTGATTCAAAGCTTGAAGCTGCTCTCAATTCCTTTGGCAATGATGAAGCACAAATTGTTCTTCTCGGTGCAGGTCAGTACTTGTTTCAGTGTATTTGTTGTGTACACCTGATAGAGATTACCCAGTGCCTCAAGGGCTCCCGCCTACGCAAGGTCTAGGGGGGTGGATGTACGCAGCCTTCCCCCTTCGGGGTGTTAACCTGAAGAAAGGTTGTTTCCCAATGCCCCCAACCTGAGGGTGAGCACTTCCCAGGAGGTCACCCATCCTAGTACTACTCTCACCCAAGCATGCTTAACTTCGGAGTTCTAATGGGATCCGGTGACGGCGCCCTCTTTGGTTACACCTGATAGAGATTGGAGTCGGAAAAGGGGAAAAGCGGGTTAAGCAGCACTATGGTCATAACAAATAAATTCTAAGACAATGTTATTAATCTGATTGACATAACCTAATGGTGAGGAATGCAGAGGGCCAAAGGCCCACCTGGGTTCAATTTTCACTAGCAGTATTCCCTCCTCCCCCACCTTACCAATGTAAATAAAAAAAAAATATGATATGTCAAATGACATTAACTACAATGATATATATAGAAAATAAAAGTTACTTAGAGCTATATTCTATAAAATAAAAATATAATAACTACATAATGAGAAAGATTCTAGATAAAATCAAAATCCAGGAGTAATATTTTGAAATTCTTCTAGGATATAGATCAATACTTGCAAGTAAATATCCAAGAAGAAATAAGAAAAGGAAGCTAAAAGAAACATATTTACAATTAGTTTATGTGATTAATACTCGCATTTGATTGGTTTTAGAGAAGAAAAGCACCAGGATCATATACCGTTGTATGGAACCAAATAAAAATTGTTAGGTAATAATAGTTTATATTTTGAGCCAACAGCTTTGGATCAGGCCATTATCTTGTTTAAATCACATCCACGGAGCATGTTTATTGTATATTGCTCAGGAAAATATAATTAAAACTATATTTATACGTTAAAACTATAACAAGGTAACTCCCAAAAAAAAAACCTATAACAAGGTAAAAGAAGTCTAATTATTAACTTTTGGCCAGTTTTGTACAAACATAAGGTTCAACGGTAACTGATGCTACCTAAAAACTCAATGATACGAGCAAGCACCATGGTTATTAAAACTCTCAATCCATATCTTACAATCTTACTATTCTACAATCCAACACTGGTCGATCCCAATTCAAAGTAGAATCTTAATTTGTAAAATTTTACCATCTATTAAGATAAATCAAACCTAACAGATAGAATCATGATGGTAACTTATGATTCTACAGATCCAATTTGATCTACCAAGGCAAACAAGTAAAAGTTAGAAAGTAAAAATTCATGCATAAATGGGAGATGAACCTGCTTTCTTTCCCCAAAGTGAAAGAAAGTAATATTAAGTATTTATACTTTATTTTCTTAGCAAAATTTTCTTTATAATTTTTGGTGGTTCAATTTTCCATGTAAGACTCTCAACAAAATCAATAATAAAGATACGAAGGTTGGATGCATAACAAACTTTAAAACGCATAGCTGATATATATTAAAATCTTAGCTTAAGTTCTAACATTAAATTAGCAAATTTAAAACTTGATTAGCAATGTATCATCTAGAAAATATCACAATCATTTAACCGTATAATTACACATTTATGTTACGTGATGACATATCATCTTGTTTAGGGAAGGGCAGCACCCTGTAAGAGTAAAGTTGCATACATTTACCCCCCCAAACCCTTCATTGGCGGGAACCTTTGAGGCACTGGATTTGTCATCGTTGTTGTTGTACACATCTTATGTGATAATGTAAAGGTTTCATACGATAATGCTATAAATTATGCCAACTAATTTTTAAAACTAACAACTATAATATACATTAGTAAAATCTTACGATTCTCTATTCGATTCTACTATTTGGATAACCTTGGCAGAACCATTTGTGACACCCCGAGAACCACAATTTGATTCCATAATACTAAATGGTTTCTTGCCTATTTTGCACCACATCAAACAAGACAACCTGGTTTCTGATTGGTAGATTTACCTGCAGTAGAAGACAACTAGTGGCCACGTATGTGGACAGAGGTCACACCATGAAGACTAGAGGAAGTGGACCTTGTTGATCCCTTGTCCGTGATCTACCACAGCAAAACAACGTATAATCAGATATTCTGTGAACATAAATTAATGATTATTTATGTCATTAGTCCTTATACTTCGTTTATTGTGTTAGTTAAGTCCCACTACTTCTAATTGTATCAATTTAGTCTCTATACGTTTGAAATTGTTTCAATCAAGTCCAATGTTAAAAATCAACGTCAATTCTGGCTGAAATTGTAACAAAATATTTTTATGTAAAGGTTGATCGATTTCTAAACACCTCCTTCCTATGCAAAGCACATATTGTTAGACTATATTGTATAGGTATCCATATTATATGTATTGAGCCCATTGGACCTGCTCTATGTATCTTGTATAGCCCATTCATTATTCTATAAATATACGAGAGGGTCACTGCTCTAAATGTGCTTCTCATTCTTTCATGGTATCAGAGCTCTCCCGAACCCTCTCATAAAGGCAAACCCTAGCCTCCCTTTTCTTTTCATTCTTTCCCCAAAAAAAAAAAAAAAAAAAAAGGAAAACCCTAACCTGGCTAACCCTAGCCGCCGCCGCAGCCGAAACCGTCCACCTGGCCGCCGTCTCTCTCTCTCCTCCCTCGTTACCAGTATACCCTTACGAAGCTCCTTTGGATTGGTAAATTGCAACCTCCTCTTGAGGAACATAACCAGCCCTAATTCAAATTGGCTTACGAAGAGTACCGTCAGGTCTATGTGAAGGACCTACTATTCTCGCTTCTTCTTCGGGGATTCCACTGGTCGCCATTGAAGCTCACTTTCTCCCCTAATCACCAGCTCCCTTTCCACCAATAGCCGACGCAATGATTGGTTCTACTTCATAACCTGGGCTACCTTTCTTCGGTGCTTCTACTTATGGTGAGCATATGTTATATCCACCACTTTTTCATCCTGCAATTAATACTTATGCCACTGGATCTAATTTTTATTCAGGGTTTGCGTCTCCTCAAACTATTTTTCAATCTCTTACTGCTCATTCTACTCCTATAGTTAATTTTCCCTGGATAATGGATAGTGGTGCATCGTCTCATATGACTAATAACCCCAGTTTGCTAACGTCTTTTCGTCCTTATTATGATTATGATAAAATATTAGTTGGTAATGGCGCTTGTTTATCTATTGCTGGGATTGGATCTGGTTCTCTTATTACACCTGTTGGTCATTTCAGTTTGCATAACGTCTTCTATGTTCCTGGTCTTTCCACTAATTTAATCTCTGTTCGTCAATTCTGTAAAGATAATTCTTGCCTTTTAGAATTTGACTTGGGTGGTTTCTCCATTAAAAATGCTAAAACGATGTCCCTCATTATTCGTTGTGCTAGCTCGGGGCCTCTTTTCTCTGTTCTTTGTTCCCAAACCAAACTCAATCAGTCGACTTGGTCAACCTGGACAGCAGGTGGCATCCTCCCCACATGTTTCCCTAGTTGCTTCCAAACACACACAATCTCTCTGGCATCGTCGCCTTGGCCATCCCGGGGAGCCAGTCTTGTCAACTTTAGTTAAACAAAAATTTATTTCTTGTTCAAGTTCTTCTCAGTCCAGTTTGTGTCATGCTTGCCAACTCGATAAGCATAGTCGTTTACCTTTTCAAAAGTCTGTAACTAGTACTACGCGTCCTTTCGATATTGTTCATTCTGATGTATGGACATCACCTGTTATCAGTTTCAGTGGTTTTAAGTATTATTTGCTATTATTGGATGATTATTCTCATTTTGTGTGGATTTATCCTATGCGTGCCAATTCTGAGGTTTTTGACCTGTTTGTTCAGTTTCGTAATCTTGAGTTGAATCAATTTGGTGTGGAAATCAAGAATTTTCAATGTGATAATGGCACTGAATATATCGACCGTGACTTTAATGGTCTTTTTCTGCAAAGGGGCATTCTCAGTAGGGTTTCCTGCCCTCACACCTCCCAACAGACTGGGAAAGCTGAACGCATGGATCGTACTATTGGTAACATGATGCGTTCCCTTTTATTTCAAGCCTGTATGCCTTTGGAATTTTGGGTTGAAGCAGTTTCTGTTGCTGTTCATACTATTAATCGCCTACCATCTACCTCTATTAAAAAAAAGATCCCTTTTCAACGTTTATATAAGCAGAAAGTTAATTATGATCATCTTCGGATTTTTGGTAGTGCCTGCTATCCTAATCTGAGTGCCACCGCCTCTCACAAACTTGCTCCGCGCTCTACTTTATGTGTCTTCTTGGGCTATGCACCAAATCACAAGGGTTACAAATGTTTGGATCTTTCTACTAATAAAGTTATTATTTCGAGGCATGTTGTTTTTGATGAAGCAGATTTTCCATTTGCACGATTGAGCACTTTCTCTCAAAATACGATGAACCGGCTTCAACAAATTTTCTCTTCCCTGCTTGCATCTTCCCCATTCGCGGGCCTCACTCCACCGCCGCCACTACCTCCTGCGGCGGCACCCGCCACTGCCGCCGCCCCTCCCCCTACACCACTGGGGTCCCCTGCGGCGTCGCCTCCCATTGCTACAGCCGCCCCTGGGGCCCCGTCACCTGCCCTGGCTTTGGCCCCCCCCCCCCCCCCCCCCCCTTCCTCTATTCATCCTATGGTGACTCATGCTCATACTAGTATTGTCAAGCCTCTTCTCAAGCCTTCTATGATTGCTCATAGCTCTTTGCCCGAGGTACCTTTTTCTTATAAGCAGGCCCTCACTGATGATAATTGGAAGCATGCCATGCTTGAGGAATATAATGCTCTTATTCGTAATAAAACATGGGATCTTGTTCCTCCACCCCCTCATGGTAACATTGTTGGCTCCAAGTAGGTTTTCCATGTTAAAAAACATCTACAGGTCAGATTGAACGCTATAAAGCACGGTTGGTTGCTCAGGTTTTTACACAACGTTATGGCATTGATTACGGTGAAACTTTCAGTCCTGTTGTTAAACTTGCTATTGTTCGTACTGTTCTGACTATTGCCACCTCTCGTCACTAGCCTATTTATCAGCTCGATGTCAAAAATGTTTTTCTTAATGGTACGCTTAATGAAGAGGTCTACATGAAGCAACCACCGGGTTTCATCAATTCTCAGTATCCTGATCATGTTTGTAAGCTAAGTAAGTCTCTTTATGGTCTCAAACAGGCACCTCGTGCCTGGTACACTCGTTTTGCTACCTTTTTACAAGGGTTGGGTTTTCGTAGTTGTACATCAGATTCTTCTTTGTTTGTCTTACGTCGTGGGCATGATATGGCTATTTTACTAGTTTATGTTGATGATATCGTTCTCACGGCCTCTTCTCATGCGGTCCTCGATGAACTCCTCCGCTCTCTTCAATCTGAATTTGACATGACCGACTTGGGATGCCTCAATTACTTTCTCGGCATCTCGGTATCTCACTTATCTTCTGGGTTGTTCCTATCTCAATCTAAATATGCTCATGATCTCCTGGACCGGGCCAACATGCTCTCCTGCAAACCTGTTGCTACACCTACAGATTCCAAGTCCAAGCTTTCCTTGGACGACGGCGAACTTATGACTGATCCCACTTTATACAGGTCCATTATTGGTGCCCTTCAATATCTCACCTTTACTCGTCCTGACATTTCTTACGCAGTTCAACAGGTGTGTTTGTTTATGCATGCTCCACGATCATCGCACTGGATGGCAGTTAAGCGCATCCTTCGCTATGTCAAGGGCATTATTGATCATGGTTTGACTATCTCCCCGACACGTTTGGACCAACTTGTGGCTTATTCGGATGTTGATTGGGCCGGTTGCCCAGACACTCGCCGTTCTACTTCTGGTTTCTGTGTTTTCTTCGAAAGCAACATTATCTCATGGTCCTCTAAGCGTCAGCCCACCGTCTCTCATTCTAGTGCCAAGGCCGAGTACCGTGCAGTTTCCAACGCCGTGGCTGAATGTTGCTGGCTTCGGTCTCTCCTTTGTGAGCTAAGTCTTCTTCTACCACGAGCTACTTTGGTTTATTGTGACAATGTTTCTGCCATGTACATGTCTACCAACCCTGTTCAGCATATTCGCACTAAACATATCGAGATTGACATCCATTTTGTCCGTGAACGAGTTCAATTGGGTCTTGTTCGAGTCCTTCATCTTCCTTCCTCACGGCAAATTGCCGCTATCTTCACGAAGAATCTTCCGCGTGTTCTTTTTCTTTTATTTAGATCGAACCTTCGCATTTGCTTACCTCCTGCTTCGGTTGAGGGGGGGATGTTAGACTATACTGTATAGGTATCAATATTGTATGTATTGAGTCCATTGGGCCTGCTCTATGTATCTTGTATAGCCCATTCATTATTCTATAAATACACGAGAGGGCCACTGCTCTAAGTGTGCTTCTCATTCTTTCACATATAAATGCTAATTAATGTTATAATTTGTTAGGAATATGCCCCAAATTTATGTATTTAGGATTTATAGGTTGCCGAGGGGTCACCGATCAATCGGGGGGATGTCCGATCGATCGGGTGAATTAAGTTAAAATCCAGTTTTTGGCCGAGAGAGGGCCAATCGATTGGCTCCCGATCGGGCCCTACCTGATCGATCGGGAACCTGTTTTCGCGTAACCCTAGCCGTTTAGTATAAATATGGGGTTAGGGGGTACGTTTTAGGTATCCAATCCAATCAAAGATCCAATTAAAAGTGTGAGGTCAGCCGCCATCCATCTAAAGAGAGCATTACGAGAATTAAAAGAAAGTGACTCATAATTCTTTCATAGATCTCGTTCAGAGGAAGTGCTATTGTAATTCTTCCATTCAAGTATCAATAAAGAATCTCCATCTCCGCCCATGGTTTTCTCCCCTCTCGATTGAAGAGGGGTTTCCACGTAAATCATTGTGTGTTGTTTCGTTTGTTCTTCCTTTTACCTATTTTGTTTACTTCTCTTTTGTGTGACTTATAGTATTTGAATCGAATCTTGCCCTAGGTGTTAAGTTCCGCATTAAGGAGGTATTTATATTTTTCCTTACAAATTGGTATCAAAGAATATCAAATTTGTTCAGATTACCTCAACAATTGGTATCAGAGCCCCGTTTATTTCGATTTGATATTATGGCGTCCGCAATTAAGACTGAAGTTGAGAAGTTCGGAGGTCAAGGAAGTTTTAGTTTGTGGCAAGTCCGGGTTAAGGGTCTCCTGAAGCAGAGTGGCTTGAAGAAAGCCCTAAAAGGAAAAGAGAAGAAACCGGAGAGTATCTGATGCACAATAGGAGGAGTTAGATGAGAAGGCACTCACAGCTATTCAGATGTGTCTTACCGATGACATTTTGACAGAAGTTCTAGAAGTGAAGACCGCTAAGGAGTTGTAGGAGAAATTGCAGGATATGTTTTGTTTCAAGTCAGTCTCCAACAAACTCACAGTTAAGCGTCAGTTGTTCACGTTTTGTATGTCAGAAGGTACGTCACTCAAGAATCATGTTAATGAGTTTAATTCAATTATTCAAGAATTGAAAGAATTGGATGATGCTCCTAAGGATGAAGATCAAGCTATGCTTTTGTTATGTTCACTCTCTACTTCATATAAAGGCTTCGTTGAAAGCATGATTTATGGTGGTAGGTCAACTATCACAGTTGATGAAGTTAAGAGAAACCTACTGAGTCAAGAAATAGTAGATAAGGAGTTGTCCGACTCCGTTCAGAACTCAGGTTGTGTTTTATTTGTGAGAGAAAGAACTAAGTCTAAAGAATATGATCATAGTGGAAACAAGTTTAAGTCTAGACATCAAGACCTAACCTGTAATTACTGTCATAAGAAAGGGCACATTAAGAGAGAATGTTACAAGCTTAAGAAAAAACTAGAAACAGATAACATATCTGACCAGGGATCCGCAGAAGCTAGTGTTGTTGAATATGAGGATGGAGATATTATGTAAGTGTCTGAACCTAAGTCCAGTTTTAGAGAAAGCTGGATTTTGGATTCGGGTTGCTCCTATCATGTTTGTCCCTATAGAGGCTGGTTCACCATATACGTGTCAATTCATGGTGGAATTGTTCAGATGGGTAACGATGCAGTATGCAGAGTTTTGGGGATAGGAACAATTCGTATTAAGATGTTCAATGGCACTATTAGCACATTGAGCGACGTTCGTCATGTTCCGAATTTGTAAAAAAGTCTCATCTCTTTAGGTACTCTTGAGTCTAAGGGGTACAGGTACACAGCTGAAGGTGGAGTTTTAAAGGTCGTTAAGGGTGCTTTAACAATTATGAAAGGCAGAAGGGTAGGTACATTGTATGAGCTTATCGGTTTCACAGTTGTCAGATCAGTTAAGATATCTTCATCATCGTTGTTGTTGACAGAACCAGAGATCACAAAGTCAAAAAGCTTGAGATTGGATCGTTCAGGTGATATGGGTCTGTCTGAGCACAGTAAAAGGAGCTCTGTGTGTGGTCAGTCTACAGGACTAATATCTTGTGAACAAGGCATTTATGGGAAGCAGAAAAGAGTTTGCTTCAAGCAATTCCTGACGAGTAGAGATGTTACGTTTGATGAGTCTTCATTGCTATCTCCACAGAAGATGTCATCAGTTAGTTGTGATTCAGGTCAGGTAAATAAGCCAGAGGAAGTTCAGTTTCAGTTAAGTAACACAGTTCAGCAGTAGGTAGCTATTTCAGAAGATGTGTCAAGAGCCAATCCAGAGAAGAAGAAGATTGGCATTGCTAATAACCTCTTAGATATGTTCACTTCAGTGCTACGTAGTAGAAAGTTCAAGCATCGCTCGAACTCGGTTAGGTTTTGTGTTTTGTCTGGATAACCCCGTGTGTGGGGTGTTTTGTAGAGAAGGTGGAGAATTGTCTTTATTTTTGAAATTTGAGTCAAGGTGGAGGTTTGTTAGGAATATGCCTCAAATTTTTGTATTTAGAAATTATGGGTTGCCGAGGGGTCACCGATCGATCATGGGGATGTCCAATCGATCGGGTGAATTAAGTTAAAATCCAGTTTTTGGCCGAGAGAGGGCCGATCAACCGGGCCCTACCCGATCAATCGGGAACCTGTTTTCGCCTAACCCTAGCCGTTTAGTATAAATATGCGGTTAGGGGGTACGTTTTAGGTATCCAATCCAATCAAAGATCCAATTAAAAGTGTGAGGTCAGCCGCCATCCATCTAAAGAGAGCATTACGAGAGTTAAGAGAAAGTGATTCATAATTCTTTCATAGATCTCATTCAGAGGAAGTGCTACTGTAATTCTTCCATTCAAGTATCAATAAGGAATCTCCATCTCCACCCGTGGTTTTCTCCTCTCTCGATTGAAGAGGGATTTCCACGTAAATCATTGTGTGTTGTTTCGTTCGTTCTTCCTTTTACCTATTTTGTTTACTTCTCTTTTGTGTGAGTTATAGTATTTGAATCGAATCTTGTCCTGGGTGTTAAGTTCCGCATTAAGGAGGTATTTATATTTTTCCTTACAAATTGGTATCAAAAAATATCAGATTTGTTCATATTACCTCGACATAATTTTTAAAAGGAGTTAATTTTAACTTCAAAATTGGACTTGATTGATATAATTTGAATTGTAAAAATCGACACAATTAAAAAGTACAAGAACTAAATTGACACAACAAACAAAGTACAAGGACTAATGAAATAAATGACCCTAAATTCATTGTGCTTCATCTTTTCAGTGTTTCATCTGATGGTTGGCACAGAACAAGATATCAGTTTTACCATAAAAAGCACAATTTTATATCACCTTTACTAACAGGAAAACAACTCAGAAAATCAACCATATGTTCTCTGAAAATCGCTAGCGCCATCAGATTCAATGTGAGAGGTTCTGGTAGCAATTAAACACCATCTGACTGCTCACAGATACATAAGGAGTTTACATTAGAACTTTGATTATTGTAAAACTGGTATTGATTTTTAGATAGAAATCCCACCTATATTTGAGGGGGAAAAAATGGATTGTTCCTTTTAGGAAGAATGCCGCAAGAACTGGGTATGATTTAGCCACCAAAACTAGATCGAGACAAAAATGACAAGAGAAGATAAAGAGAAACCAATGATACCAAGTTTTACGTGGAAAACCCTCCACTAAGAGAAGAACCAATGCCGAAGGTAGAAAGTTTCACTATATTCTTGAAATGGAGGATACGTTTCATATAAGAGGCTGAAACCCTAAAACAGACATTTATATAGGCACCAAAGTGGAACCCGTACTGCAACAAGGGTATACTAGGCTGACCCAGAAATAAAGGTCCATACCATAGACCTCCTTTGGAATCCAAATAAAAAATTTGAGACACAATACAATAATTTCCAAAATGGAATTTATGTGCAGTATTTTCCCATTATTCATTTGGAAACTTATATCATCGCTAAATTAAATTGACCTTATTGGCAGGGATGGATACAAGAGCGTACCGTTTAAACTACTTGACGAACAGCAACGTCTATGAAGTCGATTTTCCTGAAGTGCTCCAAATGAAATCTGCTCTTCTACAGGCAGCAATGGAGTCAACAGATGAGCATCAGAACTTAGCAATTACAGCGAAATCTGTAACCCAGGTTGCAGCTGACATAAAGGATGAGAAATGGCTCGGGAAACTTCAAAATTCAGGATTCCAGCCTCAGAAGAATACAGTTTGGATCCTTGAAGGCATTCTTTATTACCTCTCCGATGCTGACGCCATGCAAATACTAAAGACAATAGCTGATTATTGCACTCTTACACAGACGGTACTCCTGGCAGATTTCATGAACAAACCATCAACAACAATATCCAACTCCACTTACCATTTTTATAGTGATTGGCCTGATCAACTTCTCCCGTCTCTAGGATTTTCTGATGTCAAGCTCTCGCAGATTGGCGACCCCGATGCGCATTTTGGCCTCTTGAACGACCCGTTAAATCTGTTCAATAAGCTACGCAGTTTGCCAAGATCAATGCAAATTGACCCAGATGATGGAACACCATGCTGTCGATTGTATCTGGTACAGGCTTCTGGAACTCCAGTTAGAACAAATACACAGAGACTGTAAGGTTAGAAATTCGATAGTTACTGTTTCAGTTCAACAATGGCTCTAGTATAGGTACATTGTTTGTTAGTAATATCAAGGTTATCCAGCTATTTTTAATCCAGACCATCAGCAATGCAGCAAGTAAACATTTGATGATTTTTTTTTACATGGTTGATAGAACAAGTGGGCAGAGTCAGTAAAAGAGCACCGGTAAAAATCATTTCATATCATACAGCAATTACAATTGAAGAAGCAGTGTGTGCTTTCCCATACCAATTGTTGATGTTTCCGAAGAATCACAAAAATACGTTCAATAAAGACTATAAAGAATCTGAGAAAATGCGTTACTGCATGCAGAAATTCAGCAAGCATAGTCTAGTCTGTTGACAGATACCCCAGAAATACACTGAAATGGAAAAATGCCTCGAAAAGATTCATAAGTATCAATTGAAAAGAAAAGAACTGTAAATTGCATCATGCATGGCAGCGGATCAACGCAAGACATGAAGCAGGCATGCAGAACAATTGCAGTTCCAACCTCATATAGAAAAGACGTGATTCCTGATAGCTATTGAAATGATATGAAGCACTGAATGAATATGTTACCTGTCAAAGAATTATAAAACTTAGAGGTGCATTTGAGTCAAGTTGTGCCTGAGCTCTCAAGCACAAGGCTCAGCTCAGCTCGAACTTAAAACGAGCTGAACTTTTTGAGCTTTATGACGAGCCAGCTTGGTTTATATACCAAGTACCATCAAAGCGCCAAATGGACTTTGTAATAATAGGTCAGAGTGAAGCCACCAAAACTGATGATTTATATTCTAGTAATATGATGCGAGAACTGAAGAATTTGAATACCATTGTGTAAATTGTGACATTAATTCCATAGTTTTCAACGTGAGATAATGGTAGCATCTTCCTGATGCCTGACAAACAACAAGATGCACAATTTCATTCTATAAACACAAACATATCAGCAGGTATTTAAACTAGCAGTACAGTCTCAAACGGTTTCTTTCTTGATCCAAAAACAAACGATAACTCCATCATTCAGGTGAAAACCACATGTAGAATTTCCAAGCTCATGAACTAAATGCTAGAATATTGTAAGCCTCACCATAGGCACCAGTACACAAAATAGTTCACGATAAAGGAAAAAAGAAAGTAGAATAGTAAAACTCCCACTTTCGACACTTAAGGGCTTGAATCATGATGGTCTAATGGATCAAGTCTCACATAGATTAAATGACGCACTACATAAACATCGAAATGCATCACATTATCAGATACACACAAATGCTATGAAACTGCAGCTCCTTTCCACAAACACGGTAGTATTAAGTGACTCTGATCAAGGCTTCCATGGGCTTTGAAAGAATTCCAAATTCAGCGTCCTTTCAGGAGTGCTCCCAATCTCTGTAGATGTGACGCAATTGATTAATTTGTTCCACGGGGAACGATACTATAGACAAGGCAAATCGAGATTAAATACAGCAGTTCAATCCAGCAATCTGTCTATTACCTGAGATCTGACTGCTTCTTACACATACCAGGGTTGGTGATCAGGCCACCTTACCAATATGGAGAAACTAAAATTAAATATCTAAAATTCACCTTTCTATATTAACTGCGGACAGATAGCTTGTCCTCCGCTAAAACAAACTAATGGGCAAAGAACATGTGAGATTAATGCTTTATTTGGCAAGTGGGTAGAAAGAGGTAAAGAGGGAAGGATAAGATATTATCCTACCCTTATTTGGTTATGTTAAATAAAGAGGGGTAAAGGTAAAGAAGGGTAAATGTGTTATCCTTATTTGACAATGGGGTAAAGGGGTGAGGATAAAGACACTTGTAGTCAAAATAGGAACAAAATTATCCGAAATATGTTTAACTTTTACCTTACCCCCCTTAAGACCCCAAATTCGGGGTTAAAGAAAATGGATGGGGATAAGGGGGTTAAATTTAGGGTTATTTACTTTTTAACATCTGACTTTTTTTATTTTTTTTTAGCACCTCAAGTTTTGTATTTATTAATAATTAGGTACCCTATCCGACGAAACCCAATTTCAGAACCAGAAAAGACAAAATTACCCACAAAAAAAACGATGCCATACTGAAGCATGGCACTGAAGTTTAGCGCAACAATTATCCTTGTGACCTTACGAGAATGAACTGCACCGTTTTGAAGCATTTTCCAATAAAATGGTAGCATTATTTATCCATTTAAAAAGTCCCATGTCATCATCTTCTCCAAATCCCCAATAAACTAACTCGTTGTCTTCTCTAAATCATTAGGCTTCAATATGGCATCGTCTTTGTCATGGAAAAGTTGTCTTTTCGGGTTTCCTAATTGGATTTCGCTAGAGAGGATACCTACTTTTTAACACATACAAAATCTAAGGTATTAAAAAATAAATTCAATAAAGGTCGAGAGACTAAAATGTAAATAAGCCTAACTGTTACCCTACATTACTCCCCATTCCTCCTCAAAATTAATAGCCAAATAGGGTAAGGGTTTACCCACGTCACCCTTACCCAATTTTACCCCGTTGCCAAACAAGGGGTAAGGCACCGTTTGTTGCGATGGAAAACATTTACCATGTTAATTCTATCGTTTCTTTGCATAACTTCGTAACAACATCAAATAAGAAAAATGTTCTTCTCCATTGAAGAGAAATTGACTTCATTCAACGAAAGGGGAAAACATTTTCTTCACAAAGGGGAAAACGTTTTTCGTTGTCATTTCACGTCATATGTTTTAGTTCAACCTCAGCTAGGCCAAGCGTGAGCCTCACACAAATTTATAGAACGAGACCATTTTTGTAGCTATAAAGACAATTTTTAAGAAAAAGTTATTTGTAGTTGAAAATATTTTGTAAAGACAATGTTTCTCATTTAACCAAACCGAAGCCTAACTCTAGGGCACTGGTATCAAAAATGGACTCACTTCTGCTGCCTCAAGGTCATCAACTCCAAATGGAAGCTTCAGCACGCAGAACTATTCAGGAAGTCCAATCTAAGTGATGTCATTAAACTTCAAGGCAGTTATTGATACCCTGCTCAAATTTGTTAAGGGAAGATATCGTGTCCTTTACAGCATCTGCAATCTTCTCTCTGCAACATTGTCAAGTGAACTCAAGATTAGACAAAATCTAATGTACAGTATTCTATTAGTTCATGATCCAGACTTCAACATATCTTGAGGAAGTGTATCTTATTGCAATCCCAGAACTTAAGGTGACAAGCATGGGTATTATTTTCATGTCCCCTTGCTTATTACTGGGTTCATCAATACTCCTTTTTTCTCATCTTCACTTTTCCCTTAGAACCTGGGTAAGCATTAGAAGAATATATATCTGAACAATAAGAAAGGAATTTCAAATTACTCTATAGACTAGGAACTCCTACTGATGATCCCTTGCATGTGCAGTAGGTCTTGTTTCCAAGATAATAGCTCAGTAGTTATGAAAGAACAAGCTTATAGGTTTAACGGAAAGGTAGAAAGGAAGGATAATCAAGTCCCAACTCAGATAGCATCTCATTGGGCCTACCCAAAGCCCTCTTTGTTGACGCTCTAATGCAATAAAATTCTGAAGAATATTGATAAAATAATCCACTTCTCCAAACAGAAATCAGCAAAAGCCTATACCTATCTGAAACAAGTTGTATATCAGCTTCAGTGACCATGCCATTAAGAGAGGCAAATGACCTGCAAATAGAAGAGTTATTCGTAAGACAATCCAACATGTTATCAAAAAAGCAACATATTCTTAGTAGTGTGCTGATAAAAGAATCTTCAAGTTCATCAGAGATTGTAGAAACTAACAGTATACAATAGCTCAGCCAAAGTTGTCACTGATTTAACATACAAGTTCTCTCGCCATTGTAGCCATAGAAGAATTAAGGGGAAAATAATCACACCCCCAATGAACTAAGAGCCTGGCACTTAATATCAAAGTTATCCTATGTTATAATACATAATTCACCACTCCCATCTTGAGTTTCAAGTCCTATGAACTATGTTACTAAATATAAAGGGTTTTCGAATTTTACCACCTATATTTTATACAATCTAGCTTTCAACCACCTACCTCTTTTTTTTTTTGCTTTTAACCACCTAAAAAAAAAATCTTTGGTAGCAAATGACCACCATTTGACAACTCCATTAGAAAAACGGAATATTCCATCCAATTTTGGAATATTCTGTGTTTATTGCAAGTATTTTATGATTTCTAGCTTTTAACCACCTGTATTTTATGATTTCTAGCTTTTGACAACCTATATTTTATGATTTCTAGCTTTTAACCACCCGTACTTTATGATTTTTAGCTTTGAACCACCTGCATTTTATGATTTCTAGCTTTTAACCACCTCTTTTATCAGTGTATCGACACATAGTCTTACAGAACACACAACCTACGTCTGTGTGTTGACGCACATACAAATCAGGTTGGTAGTAAAATGGAAAAAAATTAGTCTTTTAACCACCTCATAATACTATGTGATTTTGGCAATGTTTAAGTATTTTACATCAAAATTATGTGAAACTTTAAAATAATTCGTTTATTTTTTGCTAAATATATTGATATGACTCATACATATTATTGTAATCATATAATACATAAGTATTTTCTGTATAAAATTGGTCAGAATCTTATAAAAAATTTGTTGTTAATTCCAACATAAAGTCCCGGATGATAAAATATTTAAGCTTGAAGGTATCTCATTGTAAGTATTGAAATGCGGTGCCAGCTAAGTTATAAATGCTGAAACATTATGGTATCTAAGTGATACATTTGTTTGTATTTAGGTCTAATGCAAATTCTTGTTTATACACATGTTATGACATATATAAAAATCTATGTGCCTTTAGAAAGAGACACATATTATTAAACATGTCTTTAATCAAGGGACACGACCTTTTAAAATGCACTAAATCAATTTTTTAAAAATCACAAAAACTCGCGTAGGGTAATAGCTATAATGTTCTGCGTGTCGACACACAGACGCAGGCTGTGTGTTCTGTAAGATTGTGTGTCAACACACACAGATTTTTGAGAATGTTTCTGTAATATGTGGTTAGGGAAAAAAAATGTGGTTAAAAGCTATATGTCATAAAAGTTTAGTAAAAATTATTAGTATTTTAGTCCAAGTGTTTGAAAAATATAGCCTTGAAGATAAAGGATACCCTACATAGTATTATGAGGTGGTTAAAAGACTAATTTTTTTTCCATTTTACTACAGGCCTGATTTACCTGTGTGTCGACACATAGACCTTGTGTGTCTACACACAGATGCAGGTTGTGTGTTCTCACACACAGATAAAAGAGGTGGTTAAAAGTTAGAAATCATAAAATACAGGTGGCTCAAAGCTAAAAATTATAAAGTACGGGTGGTTAAAAGCTAGAAATTATAAAATACAGGTGGTTCAAAGCTAAAAATCATAAAGTACGGGTGGTTAAAAGTTAGAAATCATAAAATATAGGTGATTAAAAGCTAGAAATCATAAAATACAGGTGGTTAAAAGTTAGAAATCATAAATTACATGGAATAAACACAGAATATTCCAAAATTGGATGGAATATTCTATTTTTCTAATGGAGTAGTCAAATGGTCGTCATTTGCTACCAAAGATTTATTTTTAGGTGGTTAAAAGCAAAAAAGGAAAAGTTAGGTGGTTAAAAGCTAGATTGTATAAAATATAGGTGGTAAAATGTAAAAACACCCAAATATAAATTATGCAATTGAGCCCTTGAACTATGTTACTAAGCACAACCACCCTCTGCGCATTCAATTTATAAAAAAAAACCCTCGAACTTTCATTAACAATTCGAATAGACCCCGTAATTGAAGATGGCGGAGATGAAGATACTACAGTGGATGCATGGACACACAAGGAAGGACGGGATTAGAAATAATGTTAGAAGAAGCAAGCTAGGTGTGGCCCCAATTGAAGATAAATTGAGGGAGCAATGCCTCTGATGGTTTGGACATATTAGGAAGAGACCAAACACTGTCCCGTTTAGGAGATGCAAACAACTCCATATTACGAAAAAGAGGAGAGGTAGAGGAATGCCAAAGAAAAGATGGATGAAGATGATTAGGCATGACCTCAACCAACTAAACCTAAATGAAGAGTTGGCCTTAGATAGAGTTGGGTGTAGTGGACATAGTGATTTAGGATGGAGGGGAACTACAAAACTAGTGCATATAACCCCTAGGCTCTCACGTTAGATATTGTTAACTGTTGCTTGATTGATTGCTTGTGGTAAGGTTGCTCTTTTGTTATTGGTTTTTTTGCTGCTTTTTGCCCTATTGTGTCCTTGTTATTTTATCTTGCTATCTACTTGTTATTTTTTACTTTTTTACTTTCTTACTTTTCACTAGTACTTTGTTTTTACCATTCGTTTCTAAGGTTGGAGGCCCACGGACACAGCCTCTCTTCAAGGTAACACCCCGAAAAAGTAAGGCTGCATACATCTCACCCCCCCCCCCCCCCCGGGGGGGCGATCTTGAGGCACTGGGTTTGTTGTTGTTGTTGTTGGAATGGAACCCCTAAATCCAAATTTACCCCTCGAGCTATTTAATTAAACACAATTCAATACAGTTCTAAAAATTGATTTGCTTGATTTTTCACTTCACTTTCTCCTTTTTCTTGTTCCCATCCCTGATACAATTAGCCTTACCCCATTGCTCGACCATAATTTTTTGACAGTCAGAGCCATGCGAAGTACATTCAAATGAGTTTGACCCATGTTGACTACATGGATCACATACATTTTCGACGCAGGTTGTAGGCGAGTGAGATTCATGTCGGGCCAACCATAGGTCTTAAGGCTTGGTATATTTGCATTTCGATTAAAATACAAAAAAATCCTAACATATGACCTGATGTGTATTGCTCCTATCTGAGTTGACCTGACACATTCATCGTCAAATTGGGTCGGGTTGCTGGCAGGTCAGAGCAGGTCTTAGGTCAAGCCATCCCATTGGCCACCTCTGACTGTTGCATTCCATTGTTGATCATTCCATTGCTCTCGACACTAGCTTTTGTTATAAATCAAATAATTAGGAATAAATTTTATTTAGTTAAATAGTCTAGATGAACTAAATCAAAGGTATGAGGGATAAATTGTGTTTATAATAAAGCTTAGGGGGTCTTCTTTCAAAATAGATGTGTGGAGAGTGAGTTATGTTTAGTAAAATAGTTAAAGGGCTATTCTAAATGTCCACCGGGGTCTATTGTGTTTAATGGCATGGTTCGGGGGGTGACTTGTGTTTAAGAAAATAGTTCAGGAGATTATTTGAGATGTACAAGGGATCTCTTATGTTTAATGGCATGATATAGTGGGTGTTTTATAAAATTAAAAATGTAAAGCGTGTCTTTTGTATCTTGAGATAATTTTAACCTTGAATTAAAGTGTCAATTTTCAATTGCCACATAGCATCATAGTTTATGAAAGAACTGTATTGGAATGTAATACTAATGATCACTACACAATAACATAGGATTAATCTTCTCTCTTTGCGCTCTTTGTTCCATTAATTTTGAGCAATAAGAGTTCCACTTGCATTAGGAGCAAACTGTTCGTGAGTACACGAGGCATTAATTTCGAAAAACATTTACGGGCAGATTTGAAGGCAAGTAGTTCAAAAAAAGTAAGAAGAGAAAAGCTTCCATTGTCCTTGATGAACATGTGTGAAAGAGGTCTGCAAACCAAACGTAGTTAAATCGATCTCCACAGTTAGAAAAGGTTGATATGGTTCCACGTTCCCCCCCCCCCCCCGCCCTTTTTTGTGTACGAAAGTCTAATCTTCTATTCACTTATTATTAGATTTTTGTTTACCTTACCCAACAGAAAAGGTCAAAATCCTTTTATCAATTTTCAGGCATAAATAATATCATACATATTCATGAAGAAATTCGTCGACAGATCATAGTGGGCGCAGCTGGTCAAATATAGTAGTCCCAGCTGAAAGCCACTATAAGTGATTGGCTAGGACCAAGATAATAAGGTACAGCAGACAAATATTTCACAAAATCGAGATAAGAAGACATACACAAACTCCAAGCACGCAAAAAACATGAATACAAGTGTCAGAAGAATAGCTACCTGATAAGATCCACCAACATGGCTTCAGCTTCCAACTTGATAGGATCCTTATTATTGAGCAATGATGATGCATTGTTCACAATCAATCTAAACGTGCAAACCTATTGAGAAGAAGAAAAAAAATGCCCATTCTAAACCACACCACATTCATCCAAATCAAACATGAACTCCTTCAACCAGTATCAATTTGAATTCATAGCTTCCCGAATAGATTAATACCACTTCTGCAAAATCTTAGGCCCCTATTTAGAAATAGAAACTATTTTCTTTTTCCAGTTTTTCTTTTCCATCTTCATTTGTAAAAATGTTTAAGAGTGAAAAATAATTAACAGTTTTCCAAATTAGAAAACTTCAAAATGCCTTCAAATGATCCCAATTTCTCAATTTTTAGAAAATTAACAATATAGGCATAATACTCATAAATCTAGTCAGATCCAAACCCAATCCTAACAATTAGGGTTACCAATCCAAATATGATAGATATATCTGACCCATGAAAATTCAGATATCGGTTCGGGTATGAATACCACTTTGGGATACACAATTTAAAGAGCGGACCATCTACTCATAATGCATGATGGTAAGGCTGTGAGAGAGTGCAAGAAAGAGAAATAGAAGGGTGGAATAAAGAAAAATAAAGATACAGATGCAATGAAGTAGAGAAGGAGAAGAAGTTGAGAATAAAAGAGAATATGAAGAAACTGCGAAAAACATGGAGACGAAAAATTTTAGAAAACGGTTTTAATTTGTTCTAGAAAATTTTCCAAAAGAAAGAGAAAACTCGACAATTATTTTCCAACTTCTCCAATTGGAAAATTGGGTTCTCAAACCACTTTCGAAGTTTCCAGTTCTACTGCTATTACAAAATTTTCCAAGAAAATCGGAAAATTCTAGGGCCTGTTTAATAACTGAGAATTTTCCAGTTTTCCAGGAAAATTTTCCTGGAAAACCTATTTAGCAGTCTAGTTTTTAAATTCCAGAAATTGAAAAATAGTTTTCCAATTTTTCCTATTCCTTCACAGATTTGGAAAACAGTTTTGAACTGTTTTCCAAATTTTCTTCACAAACTAGGGACCTTGTTTTCCAACTTTTCCTCAACCCCCCTTTCGCATTTTCACACTACTCACCCATTTTATAATATTTTCTATATACCCCCACCTCCTCCTCCTTTTATGTAAATGATTTTGGAGTACTTAAGGGTAGGTTCCCAATTTTGTAAAGGCGACACCGAACTATCCGCTAAGGTAGAAGTGTAAACGAACCGAACATTCAATGAACTACTTGCGCTTGAAATCAATTAGGACTCGTTCATGTTCATTACGAGGACTCGATAGCTTATCAAGCCAAGTTCAAATAGGGGGCGCTCGGTTCATTAACACTCGTGAACAATTTGATACGAGCTTGTTAAGGCTCATTAAAAGCTCATTAACAGTTGATATTGATTTGAAAGTGGTTTGATAATGGCACGATAGTAACATGAAAAGCATCGATAGTGAGCTCGACTCAATAGCAAACTCCACTTGGTTTTAAGCTTGATTGAGCTCGATAATGAGCTCGACACTACTCGATAACAAGCTCGACTCAACTCGATAAGCCTAACGAGCCAAGCCGAGTATCGAACCTACTAAAATCTCATAGAATCAAGTTCGAAAAACGGTTGGAAAAGCTCGATAAGAGCTCGGCTCGAACTTGAGCTCAATAAGCCTTATCAAGCTCGAGTTCGAACAAGGGGGCTCTCGGGTCAACTCGTCTCACTTGCACCCCTACATTAAGGCAACAAAAGTTGATTCCTATATCGCATTGTGCATTATTATGTATCATTCTCAATTTTTAGAAAATTAGAAAATAGGGATCACTTGAACGCATTTTCTAATTTCTATGTTACAAAACTGGAAAAGGAAAATTGGAGAGGAAAAGGAAAGCTGATAATGGAAAAGGAAAACTGTTTTTTTTTACTAAACAGGCCCCTATATTTCTAAACAGCCCCCTAGTTTTCCTCACTCCTTTCACAATGCAGCAAAGTACTTATACAGCTATGATCACGCTATTAATCAGTTGAAACACAATCATTTCCAGATTCCTTTTTGATAGAAAATGCAGTATATAGCATAGCATAATCCTTAGGCATGAGAATGGACAAAATATATAGATGGTAAAGTATATCATAACCTCCACTCCAGTTTTAGCTTGAAATGTGACGAAAGAATTCCTTTCCTCTGCAACACAATCTCTTGCCGCGGACCTAAGTAGCTTCCGAACTTCTTCCATATCCTTTTCATTGTACACAGTATCCTTTCCTGCCATCAAATAACACCAAATCATTACAAGATAAAGAGAAAGGACTTGCTTAGACCACCCACAAATATTGAACCCTGAATCGAAATAGCAAATACAAATTTAAAGAAGTGGGGGCAAATATTTTGATGCCAAAATTTCTGTGGTTCAAATGAAGCCTACATCCACGAAGAAGGAGGAACGAAATTCACTATAAAGTCAGGATTACAGTTGGTGTTTGCTCACACTATTACAACAGTAGAAGAGTGTCATATAAATGGGCCTCTTAGAAACATAACCACAAGAAGCCCAAGCGTCACATCAATCATACCATTAACTCAAGCCTTAGTCATGAATATGGCCGCTGTTACCGGAAGCCAATTAGGCCTTGTTTGGTTATCAGGAAGTAAACAAAAGAAATCTCAATTCATAGGAAGTGGGCATTCGCCCTTTTGTTTGGTTACCAAGAAATAGGTAGAACATTGGAAGTAGAAATTTCTTAATAATTTTCAATTCCTTTAAAATGCATAAGTAACTCACCTAGCCCCCTCTCCCCCTCGTAAGTAAGTTAATCTTTTGTTTTTAACTAACCCCTAGGAAGTTGTATTTCCCATCCTGGCAACCAAAACTTCATATCTACTTTTGGGATGTTGACACAAGAATTGAATTATGCAGGAAATACAACTTCTTATAGAAATTTAATTCTTATGTTAACCAAACAAGGCCTTAGTCTCCATACTTAACAGGACTCGGAATTCAAAGAGAGGGAGAGAGAGAGTTACTGAGTAATTGATAGGCATAGCGAAGAATATCACGGGAGGCATCAATGGGGGCCAAAATAAACTTAGCACTCTTCTTCTTCTGCTCTTTCAACCACTCCTTTGGTCCTGCTGCACCAAAATTAAGGTTTTACATATTAAGAAACACCGAATTAGCAATCCAACTGTAAGACGGGTAAATTACATATTAGTATCTTGAGATTTATTAATTTTTTAATCCATGGACTTCCCGAAATAATTTTTTAATTCAAAAGTTACATGTATTTAATAAAATAGTCCCAATAATAGTGTGAAACAATGTAAAACTAATTGTTATTTGTTGATAACTACACCATCCCCTCACTACTCCCCTCATCCTATACATGAGCCACAATTTTGTGATATTAGTAATGAAGAATAGTTAGTAGAGTGGTCTATTTTACACTCTTACACACCGCTATTTGGACTATTTTGTTAGATACATATAATTTTTTAAATTGAAAAATTATTTCATAATGTGAGAGAATAGTTTAGGTGGCATGCCCAATAGGGATGCTGAGGCATGTATATATAACAGTATAGCAAGAAGATAATTACAGTAATGCCCTTGGGCTAACAATAAATATATAGATACATAGAATCATAAGAATATCCTAATACGCCCCCTCAATCTGAACAGGAGGGACCAACGGGCAGATTGGCTTTGTGGTAGCGGAAGCGATCAATAGCCAACCCTTTGGTGAAGATGTCAGCAACCTGTTTCGTGGTAGGCATGTATCGAACCTGGATGTCACCTTTTACCACCTTCTCACGCACTTAATGGAAGTCAACATCAACGTGTTTGCTGCAATCATTGGAAATGGGATTCGCAGCTGGGTATGTGGCAGACACATTGTCACAGTAGACAAGGATAGGACCTGAGTGACGCAAGCCAAGATCGCGCATGAGGTATCGGATCCAGTCACAATCAGCTCCAAGCTTAGCTACAGCTCGATACTCAGATTCAGTGATAGACTTAGCAACCGTTGGTTGCTGCTTTGCATGCCAGGATATGAGGTTTGGACCAAAGAACAATGCAAAACCTGTGGTGGAATGGCGAGTGTCAAAGAACACCCCCCCCCCCCCCCCCCCAAAAAAGTCAGCATCAACATAAGCAATGATTGAGGTACATGAGCCAGGAGTGATGGTGAGGCCATGATCAGGAGTGAGCTTAAGGTATCGGAGAATGCGTTTCACCATCTGCCAGTGGAAGGTCGTTGGAGCATGCATGTATTGGGACACACGGTTAACCGCATAGCAGATGTCAGGTCGAGTCATAGTGAGGTACTGAAGGGCACTAACAGCATTGCGAAAAATAGCAGGATCGTCGAGCGGGGTGCCATCGGCCACAGAAGGTTGGACCCGGGCTGCAATGGGAGTCTAAACAGGTTTGGCTTCAAGCATGTCATGCTTGCTTAGGAGGTCAAGGGTGTATTTATGTTGGGATAGAAATAGGCCATGCTGGGAGCGATGAGTTTCAATACCAAGGAAGTAGTGAAGCGGACCAAGGTCCTTCATGGCAAATTGCGTAGATAAAGAGGTAATAAGTTTAGTAAGGAGATCCGAGTTTATCAACATAAAGTAGAAGACATACAATGCTAGACGGAGAACAGTGAATAAAGAGGGAAAGGTCTGCCTTACTACATTGGAACCCAAGACTAAGGAGGAACGAACTAAACCTTTGAAACCAAGCCCGAGGTGCCTGCTTTAGGCCATATAAGGCCTTCCGCAAGCAGCAAACATGCATTGGAAACTTTGGGTGTATAAAATCGGGGGGTTGTCGCATGTATACCTCCTCTTTGAGCAAACCATGTAAAAACGCATTTTTGACATCAAGTTGATGAATGGTCCAAGAGTTGGTCACGACAAGAGCAAGAATGAACCTGATGGTGGTTGGTTTGACAATAGGACTAAATATTTCAAAGTAGTCAAGGCCCTCACGCTGATGGAAGCCTTGAGCAACAAGAAGAGCTTTAAAACGATCAACAGAACCATCAGGTTTATACTTGACCTTATATTTCCAGGTGCTCCCTACAACATTTTGATTAGGAGAGGGGGTACAAGTTCCCAAGTCTGATTTAGAATTAGTGCATTGAATTCTTCAGCCATGGCCTCTTGCCACTGTGGGTTTTTAACAACTTGTGAAAAACACATGGGCTCCTGGACGACCACTATCGAGTTGAGAGATAGAATGTGTTTAGATTTACGAATACCGTCTTTGAGACGGGTGCACATAGGATGACATCCCGGCGCTAGGGTGGGATCATAAGGATCCGCAGACGATGAGTCGGGTGCCCCCGAAGGGCCGACTTGGGACACGGAGGCGACGGGCCCTGGAGATGTCCGAGGCTCGAGGACACAGGAGGAAGAGACCGGGGACGACGCAGAATAGGTAGGAGACGGTAAAGGGGTCGTGCCAATAGTAGCCCTGGTGGGGGCCGCCGGTGGAGGCATTGGGGGTGCAATAGGTAAGGCACCCAAGGGGCCAGCACCAATTACGCTAGGCTGGGGGCTAGGGAAAGGGACTCCTACCAAGGGGGAAGGAGATAGAGGGACCTCTACAAGAGGACTACGAGACGGCGCAGTGCAACTAGATACCAGGTCCCTATAAGGGAACAGGTGTTCAACAAAGTGAACATGAAAACTAATATGGACACGACCTGTGACAGGATCTAAACAACGATAACCCTTATAACGCGCTGCATACCCGAGGAACACGCAGGGGATAAAGCGTGGGGCCAATTTATGAGCAGTACGGGATGTGATGTTAGGGTAACAAGCACACCCAAAGACCCCAAAAACATTGTAGTCTGGTGCAGTTTGGAAAAGCTTTTCGAAAGGAGAGAGGTTATGCAAAAGTGGAGTAGGCAATCGATTTATGATAAAACACGCAGCACACACAGCCCAAAACTCATATGGTAGTTGCGCCTGAAGAAGTAAGGTCCGTACCATTTCACTTAAGTGTTGATGCTTATGTTCCGCTACTCCATTTTGTTGTGGAGTATCGGGGCAGGAAAGACGAAAGTGTATCCCATGTTGTCGACAAAGAGCAGCCAAATATTTGTTATCAAATTCACGACCTCCATCACTTTGAAAACATTTTATAGTTGTATTAAATTGATTTTCAACAAAGGTTTTGAAGTCAGAAAAGATGGAGTACACTTCATTTTTTCGTTGCATCGGGTAAAGCCATGTAAAACAAGAGAAATCATCAATGAAGAGCACATAGTAGCGTAAAGTAGAATTAGACTCAACAGGAGATTGCCAAACATCAGAATGTATTAATTGTAAAAGAGCAGTAGTAGTATGCTTAACACGAGTAAAAGGTAAGCGACGTGACTTTCCTAAACAACACGCCTGACAATGTTTAATAGAGCTCAAACTAGAAGTAGAACGAATGAAAGAACGACTACGTAAAGTGTCAAAAACAGAATGACCTAAATGTCCTAAGCGCCTGTGCCATAAATCTGCAAAAGCAGTCTGTGCGTGAGGAGAGAAGCCGTAAAGCGGTCCATTACTGAGTATCCTGAGTAGAGGCATCCCCGTAGCCTTGTCCTTAACACAAAAGGAGGACGAATCAAACTCAACACTACAATTGTTATCACGACACAATTGTTTAATTGAAAGAAGATTGTACTTAAGTCCAGGAACCAAAAAAACTTTTGAAAGGGTAAGTTCACGCGAGGGAGCACGCAATTTAGATGAACCAATATGTGTAATAGGTAACAGGGAACCATTGCCAACTTGAATAGATTGAAAACCAGAATAAGGAGAGATGTTTTTCAAAATACCTGGGTTCGGTGCATGTGATTAGAGGAGCCTGAGTCAGGGTACCAAGTAGTATCAGTAGAATCAGTAACCGTTGGCCAAGAGAGAATGAGAGAGATCGATGTTGATGTAACGATATGGACAAAGAGATGCAGCATGACCTGCTTGATGGCAAATCTGACAGACAACGAGACCGGGACCAAGTATGCCTTCCTGAGACGGACGAGGGACGGGACCCGCGGGAAGGGCCCACTGTTGCTGCTACACTGGCAGACCGTACGGTGCCTGACCGAAGAGGACCTGATCGAGACCGGGTTGCGGATGATCGTGTGCTCCTTCATGCCCTCCTTGAGATCCCTGGCGATTGGAATTGCGCCCCCGACCCTTGAGCCCACGCCCACCACGACCCTGATTCGGACCCGACCTATCAGAACCGTGACCGGTGGCAACCAAGGCGTGCGCATGGTCTTGTGACCGAGTGTGAATCCTAGATAAGGCAGCTTCTTCGTCCAGGAGAGCAATCTTAAGTTGTTCAAACAGTAGATCATGGGAAGACTGACGCATAAAGGTGTTGAAGGTGGCATATTCCAGGGTTAGACCAAAAAGAGCATAGTGCATCAATTCTAGATTCGGGACCGGGGAATCAATAGCAGCAAGGTCATCAGCAATGGTTTTGAGTTCGGTGAGATAGGCAGTCATGGTTTTGGTGTCTTTCTGTAAAGTGACTAACTGAGAGTAGGGATGGCAATGGGGCGGGGCGGGGCGGGTACGGGGGGTGTCTCCTCCATACCCGTACCCGCCACCCAAATCCTATACCCGTACCCGCCCCATTACCCGCCACGGTTATGAAGTGGATACCCGTACCCATCCCAGTGGGTACAAACTCATACCCGTACCCGCCCCATTACCCGCGTGTATCCAACGGGTATGCATTACCCACCCCGTACCCTCTCTAATGTGCGTAGAAAACGATTATCTATACCGGATCATATTAGTTATTTAATACTACTTTTAAAAATTAATTATATTTTTTTTATAACATTGATAAACAATTTGGGTTATTGAATTTAAACACGTATTTTTTTAATTTGAAGGTTAATTACGTACAAAATAAAGCGGGTATGGCGCGTATGAGGTAGGGCGGGGCGGGGCGGGTACAAAACTATACCCGTACCCGCCCCATACCCGTGACGGGTACGGGGCGGGTACACCGAACCCGTACCCACTACCTGCCCCACTTAGACCCGTACCCGCCCCAAACGGGGCGGGTACCCGCGGGTAGCGGGTTTTACCCGCCCCATTGCCATCCCTAACTGAGAGCGTAGATCAAATTCTTTGGCAAGGGAGTGATCCCGAAAGCGTTTGGCCAGGGCATCCCACATAGCTTTGGATGTGGGTTGGAGAATAACATCATTAAGGACCGACCGGGCTAGGGAGGCAGATAAGCAAGACCTAATACTTTAATCAACACAGGACCATGTCTGGAAATCAGGGTTAGAGATATAAGTACCGGTGGGAATTTGCATTTGGGTGGGAGGAGAGGGGAGGAAGCCATCAACAAAACCCATGAGACGATGGGCACGTAATAACGTGGAGACCTGTTCTCTCCAACCTGTGTAATCCGTAGGGTGCACTAGTTTTATAGTAACCAGGCTCGCAATAGAAGACGTAAGAAGAGGATTTGTATGGGGAGCGGCTGTTAAATAGGACAGCCAGGGGAGAGAGGAGAAGAGATTATATTGGGAGCCTGGGGAACTCGTCAAGAAACTAGAGGATGGGTATGTGGGTCCAAGACTAGCCGTCGGGAGGGAGGGGCCAGACGTGGGGTAAGGGAAGGACCCGAGGGTGGGTGGTGGTGGGACAGTGCTTGTAGGGGGACGAGGGAGATCGGCAGTGAGAGAAGCCAAGGAAGGGGATCGGGGTTGAGACGCGGTGATAGGGAAGGAGAAGACGAGGTGGGAGCTGCCATGACGGCGGAGAAACAAGAATATCACACTATGCACTGGAGGACCACCACGGAGGGGAGAAGTGCTCGCCAAAGAGAGGGGAGGGGCGACGCTGCGTGAGAAGTGACGCGACTAGGGTTAGGGTTTAGTGGCGGCGGCTGCACAAGGAAGGTGATTTTCACTTTCCCCCTTTTTTTTAAATTAAGTATGCTCTGATACCATGTGAGAGAATAGTTTAGGTGGCATGCCCAATAGGGATGCTGAGGCACATATATACAACAGTATAGCAAGAAGATAATTACAGTAATGCCCTTGGGCTAACAATAAACATATAGATACATAGAATCATAAGAATATCCTAATACATAAAGTTTGTTAATTAAAAAAGTAATACATTAAACAGGTGTTAGTATCTAATTGTCATAATTCTGTCAATATCCAGTAGGTCAGATGTATACATGATCAATTGGATCAGCCTGCACACAATTTTTATCAGTATCTGATCCATCAGAAACCTACCCAATCGATTGGATTGGCTTTATGGCACGCATTTCTGGTTTCGCTATTTTGGTTGATTTCTTTTTCCTTTTTTTTGAACAAGTTTGGTTGATTTCTTTTAATTTTTATTCTTTTTGTTATTTTTTACCTTGTGAACTCTATAAAGGGCTTTTTAAGCCTAATTTGTAATCATGAATTTACAAGATGAATAAAATTGCTCTTTGATTTTTGATCAATATCTCTTCTTCCTTCAATTCTGTCAATATCCAGTAGGTCATATGTATCAACTGCAAAGTATAGGAAGAGTTACATGTGTAAGGTATAGGATAGGGGAAGGTCAGGGGAGAGAGATAGACTAGAGAGAATAGGAGAAGGGAAAGACCTACAAAAACTCAATTCAAATTATTCATACTCTTTTCTACACTAAAGGCCCATTTATATAGAGTTATGGGATGGGTATAATTGAAGGGGTGCACATGGGCTGGGTCTGGGTGGGTTTGGTCAAGAACCAACATGACCCATCCAATATTTGACCCATACCCACCAAATGATAGGATGATGGTTTTGGGTTGGGTCGGGTCATGTTTGGTTAATGTATAAACATTCATCTAAGTTTCGGTTTTAACTAATTCTAATTTGAGTTTAATATAAATAATTGATTACAAAGCTAAGAAGGGATCCAATTATCAATTATTTATCTGAATGATAATATGTTAAGATTTTTCTATTTTAGATAATCCGCATGCGTGCATATACATATAATTATTTAGGCACCCTAATATTTTAACATTTACTACCTAGGTACCCCATTTCAGTTATATACAATTGAAGTAGCCTAAATTTAAATATTTTATCACCTAGGTGTCCTATATTGGAATTTGACAAAAAAAATTTAGAAATCTAACCAATTTTATGCAAATATAATATATAAAAGTCATATCAATATTTTTTCCAAAATAACCAAATTATAATGAAAATACTTATATATTATCGGAATCAAATTCCAATTTAACATTTTCCAATAAAAATCTATCGAATTTAAGAAGAAGGATGCTGGATTGATAAAATTTTAAAATATCCAGGTTCCTAATTAATAGAAGTTTTAAACCTCAAGGTATTCCACGTATATATTGGAACTTCGGAATACTGATGTGCCTTATATTTACATATTTTATTCTGCATTCTTGCAATATATTTGGCTTTTACATGTGTGTTTTGCTGTAATCTAGGTACAGTTTGGCTTAGAGTGCAACAGAGCAAACAAAGGTTAAAAAGTGGAAGATTCAAGCGTACTCAAGGCATAATTGAAGACTACTTTGAGAAACCCGACCACATGTGCAAAAGAAGTACCCATCAGGTCAAGATTCGATAGGAAAGATTCCTTCCTTGGGTGCGTGGATCGATTAACCATGCAAGTTGGACAATCGGCCAAGCTTAAAACGAGCAAAAGGTTAAAAGAAGAGTATTTATGACCCAATAATTTGCCAACATACTAATGAAACCACTTGGTTCACGTACATCTCTTCAAGAGCTTCAATTTGATATATAATTTGGGCCGTAACTCCTTACGGATCAAAAGTTACACCCGTTTTAAGTTAACTGCGCAAGCTGTGAAAACAGTGGCCGATCGATCAGGGAGGGCACGGGAGGTACCCTAAGGACGCCCCACTTATAAATTAAGAGGGAGACACCTAATTTCACATCTTTTTCCATGCCTCCTCTCCCCCTCTCCGTCCCGAAGCCGCTACGAGATCCAAGGGATTCTCAAACGCCGAACCGCAGGTGGTCGGAGTACTGGGGAATCAAAGCAAGGATCAACTTTAACATCAACTGGGGGAGTCTTCAAATCCTTAGTTTTATCATTATTGTTTTCTTTGTTGGATTTGAATGATGTGTAAAACTCCTATAGAGGAGTAGACTTGTAGTTTAGGGATGAAGGGCATGTAGCTACCCGTATCCCGAATTTATATTATGCTTCTGATAATGGATTTATGTTATGTTATATACGCACCCCTGTGGGGAATTTATGATTGTGTTTGGTGTTTCTTTGTGCGAGCTTGTAGCCATGGTGAGATCTTCAAATTATTAGCGTTAGTCTACGAGCTTATAGCCTAGACCATAACATAACTGGTTTTCACGCGTGGTTAAGGTTGAGGTTGTACCCAACCCTAAACACTATCTTTTATATAAATTAATACTTAATTAAGAGTGAGAAAGGAATTTGTTAGTGCTATTGAGATAATCCATGCTACAGCTAGGGTGATACGATTGGTTATGCCCTTAGATTAGTTCATTATCCTAAACCCTAACTTAAGTATTAATATAGCTTTAATATTGAACTAAGAGCAAGAAAGGAATTAAGTAGTACTAATGTGATAACCTATGCTACACGTAGGGTGATATGATAGGTTATGCCTTTAGACTAGTTCATTACCCTAAGCCCTAATTTAAATATTAACCCAAGCTTAGTGCTTGTAGCCGAAGCCTTCTAAATTATTGTCATAGTAGAATATAATGACGGGATACAAATAAAGCTACCCTGAACTAACCTTAACTGAATTGGCAATTTTAGTTTATATTTAGTTTTACTCCTTTAATTAACAAGTCATTCAAACAAACAAAACCCCGATTTCAACCGCTCATTAATAACTAAATCCGACTTAAATCCAATTCCCTATGGATACGAGCCGTATACCCGATTTAGCTACGATGATTTCGTACGCTTGTGAGTAGACGGTTTTAAAACACTCTTTTAAAATCACATCAAGTTTTTGGCGCCGTTGCCAGGGAATCGATAGGCTAAGTTGATTTAGAAATTAAAGAGTTATTTACTATTTTCTATTTTTATTTTTATTTCTATTTTCTTTTTTTCTCTTTTTAAAAAAAAAAAACCTATTTCTTTTTCAGTAGTTTATTTTTAAGTTTTATTATTTTCCTCATTTATTTTTATTTATTTAATTTTTCTATTTTAATTATTTTTTATTTTTTTTTATTATGACTAATTTCGCACCACGTACGATTGGGGACTACTTCATTCCTCAAACGTATGTCGCACCCGCTGAGGTTACGTTACCCACTGTGGGTAATGTCCACTTCGAGCTTAAACCTGAGATCAGATTGAGAGCCCATACGAGCACCTTGATGCATTTATAGAAATTTGCAAAACTTGTCATCATCAAGGTGTCTCAACTGATGCTATTCGGCTACGTCTTTTTTCCATTCTCGTTAAAGGATGTAGCCAAAAGTTGGTTTCAGTATCTTCCGAGAGGTGAAATCACCACTTGGGCTGACCTCCTGCAAAAGTTCATGATCAAGTTTTATCCTAAAGACATAACTATGGCTATTAGACGTGCAATCAATAGTTTTGAACAAAAGGATCAGGAACAATTTCATGAGAGTTGGGACAGATTTAAGGAGTTCCTTAGAAGCTGTCCCCACCACGGGTCACCCAAGTGGGCTCTTGTGCAGAACTTCTATGATGGTCTCATGGCTTCCAACAAGCAAATGGTTCATGCTTCTTGCGGGAGAACATTTAACCAATAAGATGAGGGCGAGGCGTGGATGCTATTCGAGCGCCTCAACGAACACTCTCTCGACCAAGCCTCTTCTATGAGGGTGGTTAGAGGGGGCACACGTGGTGTCTACGAAGTAGCACCTACCAATGACATTAACCTTTGATTGGATTCCCTTAGCAAGAAGATGGATCAACTTATGAACTTGCATGCAAATTCTACTAATGTGCGCCCAGTCTCCGCAGCAATGAAACAAAATCAAACACAGAGGATGAAGGTGGCAGAGATGAGGATGCTGCGCAGGATGTGTGGCCACACAAGGAAGGATAGGATTAGGAATGATGTGATACGTGGTAAGCTGGGGGTAGCCTCGATCGAGGATAAATTGAGGGAGCACCGCCTAAGATGGTTTGGACATGTTAGCAGAAGACCGACTACAGCCCCAGTCAGAAGGTGTGAACAGCTTCACACGGCGATAAGCAGAAGAGGGAGGGGCAGACCAAAGAAGAGTTGGCTGGAGACGATTCGTCAAGACCTAACCCACCTAAACCTAAGAGAGGAGATGGCCTTAGATAGGGCACGTTGGAGGGCTAGCATAAGGGTAGCGGAGGGGGCAGAGTTGAGTAGTGCGGGGAATGCCTGGTAGTTTAAGATCCTTAGGCAGGCATAACCTCAAGGGTAGCACTTATAGGCTAGCGTAGTCTCTGACCATCTCCTTCTTCCTTTCTTCTCCTTTTTCCTCAAAATGCTTTGGGAATTGATTGGTGGTTTATCTGCAGGCACCAAACTACTTCAGGTTGGGGGTCCCCGGAAACAGTCTCCTTTCCAGTCGGAAGGGTTAAGGCTGCGTACATCAACCCCCCCAGACCCTGCTTTCTGCGGGAGCCGCGAGGCACTGGGACTGTTGTTGTTGTTGTTGTGCGCCCAGTCTCCGCAGCTAAGTTATCGAGTGGTACTACTCCGTGTGGCATTTGTTCAAGTGAGGACCATTTTGCGCTTAATTGTTTATATGCGTCACAATTTCCCAAATATGTACAGGAACATTCTCATACAGCTCAAGGATATTCGGGGAATAGCGACCCATTCTCCAACACCCACAATCCCGGGTGACGCGTTCATCCGAACTTCTCATGAAAGCAGAACGCCAATCAGAATCAACCCACGAGACAACAAGATCCCAGCTTTACAGGTAATGCGCACCCTCCCATTCTGCAGGGAGGGCGCCGATATGATACTCAACCTCACTCCAATGTTACCCATGATAACCCTCCTTCCCCACCTCCAGGATATACTTCGCAATTTCAGGAGCGTATGCTCTACTGTATGGAGAACACCACACAACTGGTTCGGCCTCACTCTCAGTCTATAGCTAGATTAGAAGACCAGATAGAACAATTGGCCCAAGCACTGCATAGGCAAGAGGAAGAGAGGTTACCGTCCTACCCTCTCATACTTCCAACAGGGTCAACTAGCTCTAGCCCAAACTTGCCTCCTCACAAGCAAGTTCAGGTTGTGTCAGTGTCCGGGGAGGGGAACCTTCGAGATGTGGAGGTAGAGGTTGAGAAAGAGAGCACGAACCCCTCCCCCACTGCTGACAGGGAGGGCCCACGTAGGTTGGCTAAACCTACTGTCCCTTTTCCTTCGACCCTTAGAGGACGGAAGAAAAAGGAAGACCAAAAGAGGACTGAGCTCATAGACTTGTTTAAGGACATAAAAGATCAACTTATTGTTGATCGAAGCTATTAAATACATCCCTATGTATGCCAAATTCCTCAAGGACCTTTGCACCAAAAAGAAGCGCGCCCAAGCGCATATCCCAAAGAGGGTCCTACTCACCGAGAAGGTGAGCAGCATTGTAGTATCAAGTGCCCCACCCAAGGTTCGAGACCCGGGGCTTTTACAGTTCCATGTATCTTAGAAGAGCAGTACACCACTAGAGCCCTGCTAGATCTAGGAGCGAGCGTAAACCTTATTCCTTACTCAGTTTTAGGGGTGTTCATCGGTCCAAACCCGGACCGGACCGGACCGAAGACTGAAATTCGCCAAGTTTGGAGACTGAAGACCGGACCGGACCAATTTGAACCAATTAGCATTTTCTATTTTTTTTACTACAAGTTGAATTTAGCATATGTTGTCAATTTCGGGAAACATTAAAGGAAACTACTAGAAAAAATACAACAATTCAACAACATATAATATGGCAATGACTCAAAAACTACTCATAATTTTATATGTCCTTCACACGGAAATCAAATTGCACAAAAATTAGAAATTAAACAAAGCAAAACAAAACCAAGCTTAAATAAACAAAATGTAAATCAAAACAATTACCCAAGTAACTCAATAATATACTAGAAGTATAAGAAATTAAACAAAAATTAGGGATTTACCCAAAAAGAAAATGAGTTGCATGGTGGTGAAGTGAAGAGTTAGGGTTAGGGTTAAGGGGAAGAGGGAAAAGGGGAAGGGGGCGGGTGTGAGGGAGTGAGGAGGAGAGAGAAAATGGGGGGTTGGGTGGGGTTTAAATATTTTAAATTATAAACTATATCTGGGACCAAAAAAAAATATTATAAATTATATCGGTTTTTCGGTCCGGTCCCGGGTTTTTCGGGTTTGGACCGGATCGGACCAAAACCCGAAATTCCATCATTTTAAGGACCGAGGAATCGGTCCGGACCGGTATATGAACACCCCTACTCAGTTTTTCAAGAACTGGGAATAGGACACCTTAAGCCAACTAATGCTACAATTCAATTGGCTGATAGGACAGAGCGAGTACCTCGTGGAGTAGTGGAAGATGTACTTGTCAAGGTTGACAAGTTTGTCTTCCCTATTGATTTTATTGTCTTAGATATAGACCCTCCTCCTAGGAAAAAGCACAACGCTCCTATTATTCTAGGTAAACCGTTTCTAGCAACGGTCGACGCTGTTATTCACTGTAGGACGGGAGTGTTGGAGGTTTCTTTTGGAAACCTCAAGGGCACATTGAAAGTCTCGAACTCTGTTCGGCACCCTAAGACTGAGGACGAGTTGAAATGCTATAGGGTTGATGATGTTGACCCTTTAGTAGAATTGGATAAGCCCGACTCTACTATAAGTGCGGAATGTAATAATGCCCTTGTCTGTGTAGATAGTTGTGCGTCATCATCCACATCTAGTAGGATAGAGAGTCGCGACCCCGATGCTGGTAATGATTCCCTCCTTGATTGGCACGAGTCTAGAAACGCTGATGAGATTGGGGATCGGCCGTACTGGATTAACCTGAGTTCTATGGCAGACATTGCCTTGGACTTCGGTTGATCTCATGTTCTAAACTGCGTTCAGCTAAAAACGTTAAACTTAGCGCTCTTAGCAGACAACCCAACCTACCTTTAGTTTTGTTTTATTTTTTAAATTTTTTTTATTTTTTGGCATGAACTCTCTTTTAATTGAAGATCCTTTTGTTATCCCTCCCATGCTAACTTCGTTTCTCTTTTACTAAACACTTGTACGTTCTTTATTTTTAACACTACTAACAAGTCTGTTTAGTATCCAGTTTTCTATGTCTTCGATTGTAGCTTGGTACCTCCGTCTTTCTTCTTTGGACTTGTTCACCACATGTCGCTGAATATGTCACATCTCAGGTCGTCTCTTTCCTTTCCTTTGCTTGAATTTATTTTTGTCAATTTGCATTGAGGACAACGCAAGGTTTGGGTTTGGGGATGGCAGATGAAAGTGAACTTTTGTTTGTCCTTTTAAAACTTCATTGGACTTAAATTAGCTACATTTTTGCATGAATGAGTATAGAGTTGCTTGTGACTTTTGTGGTAGACCCAAATTTGAGATGTATTATGATGATTAGAATGTTTATGCAATGAGATTATTGTTGGATCCTACTTTTGATTCCATATTTTTGTCTTTTAATTTGTTAGAGAAATTATTATTTTTCACCCTTAATCTTGTGACATATCCTACTATTTAGGCTAAAATAGCGGTAATAATTTTAAAATTTTGAATCCACCATTCAACCTCTAACAGTTTCGAAATCAATTTTCTATCTCTTTATCTTGAGTAATTTCTCCCTCCAAAAAAAAAAGGAAAAAAAAGAAAAAAAAAAGTGATTTGTTGATTCTTGTAGCCCCTGTGTCTCGAGCAAGTAAGCCCGTAGGGGTATCTTAAAACCTGGTATCTTGAGCCAACTCGGTCGGGAGCTGCCGGTCGAGAGCTCGCTACAAGGGCCATAGGAAAGCTTAAAAAGAATCAACCATTTAGGTCACTATAATAAGCACTAATACCTAATAAAAAAAGGGTATGTGCTAATGAATTAGGCTATGAATTCCTTAGACTCGAGCCATTAGGTCCGTAGGGGTCTTTTAAAACCTGGTACCTTGAGCCAACTGGATCAGGAGCTGCCGACTGAAAACTTGCTACATGGGTTTGAGGGAGACATGTCTGACCGTGGAAAAAAAAGGGAAAAAAAAAAAAGAAAAAAATAATGGGGAAGAAAACAAGAGAGAAAAGAGAAGCTTTTCGATTTCCTTGTTGATTAGCGATGAAAGGTAAGGATAGCTAATTCCTTTACTTATTCTCTCTATTTCTTCTTAAAATTGGAGGGTTTGAAATAAGACGAAGGGGAGAGAAAGTCTAAGCTCCCTCACCAGTAAAAAGACTTCAATAACGGGAACTTCAGTTAGAACCAGTACAATAATAACGTGACATAAGAATTCTCTACTCTCAGGTACACCTTCAAATTTGATCGGATAATAATTTTCACAAGTGACCCTGACCGTTACATGCTGGACTAAACTTTCCATCTTTAGCTAGTTTGAGCCGAATCTTGCTTGAGGACAAGCAAGGAGTGGGTTTGGGGATGTGGATGTGCCTTATATTTATATAGTTTATTCTTCATTCCCGCAATATATTTGGCTTTTACATGTGTGTTTTGTTGTAATCTAGGTAAATTTTGGCTTAGAGTGCAACATAGCAAACAAAGGTTGAACAGTGGAAGAATCAAGCGTAATCGAAGCATAATTAAAGACTACTTTGAGAAACCCGACCACATGTGCAAAAGAAGTACCCATCGGGTCAAGATTCGATAGGAAAGAGTCTTTCCTTGGGCGCGTGGATTGATTGACCATGCAATTTGGACAATCGGTCAAGCTTAAAACGAGCAAAAGGTTAAAAGAAGAGTATTTATGACCCAATAATTTGCCAACATACTAATGAAACCACTTGGTTCACGTACATCTCTTCAAGAGCTTTGATTTGATATATAATTTGGCCCGTAACTCCTTATGGATCAAAAGTTACGCCCATTTTAAGTTAACTGCGCTAGCTGTGAAAACTATGGCCAATCAATCGGCCGATTTTCTAGATCAATCGGGTAGGGTACAGGAGGTACCCTAAGCACGCCCCACTTATAAATTAAGAGGGAGAGACCTAATTTCACATCTTCTGCCATGCCTCCTCTCCTCATCTCCTTCCTGAAGCCGCTACAAGATCCAAGGGATTCTCAAACGCCGAAGCGCAAGTGGTCGGAATACTGGGGAATCAAAGCAAGGATCAACGTCAACATCAATTGAGGGAGTCTTCAAATCCTTAGTTTTGTCATTATTGTTTTCTTTGTTGGATTTGAATGATGTGTAAAACTCCTACGGAGGAGTAGACTTGTAGTTTAGGGATGAAAGGCGAGTAACCGCCCATATCCCGGATTTATATTATGCTTCTGATAATGGATTTATGTTATGTTATATATGCACCCCTGTGGGGAATTTACGATTGTGTTTGGTGTTTCTTTGTGTGAGCTTGTAGCCATGGTAAGAGCTCCAAATTATTAGCATTAGTCTACGGGCTTGTAGCCTAGACCACAACATAACTGGTTTTCACGCGTGGTTAAGGTTGAGGTTGTACCCAACCCTAAACACTATCTTTTATATAAATTAATGCTTAATTAGGAGTGAGAAAAGAATTTGTTAGTGCTATTGAGATAGTCCATGCTATTCTAGGGTGATACGATAGGCTATGCCCTTAAACTAGTTCATTACCCTAAACCCTAACTTAAGTATTAATATAGGTTTAATATTGAACTAAGAGCAAGAAAGGAATTAAGTAGTACTAATGTTATAACCTATGCTATACGTAGGGTAATATAATAGGTTATGCCTTTAGACTAGTTCATTACCCTAAGCCCTAATTTAAATATTAACCCAAACTTAGTGCTTGTAGCCTAAGCCTCCTAAATCATAGTCATAGGAGAATATAATGACGAGATACAAGTAAAGCTACCCTGAATTCATTCCCTGAACTAACCTTAATTGAATTGGCAACTTTAGTATATATTTAGTTTTACTAATTTAATTAACAAGTCATTCAAATAAACAAAATCCTGATTTCAACCACTCATTAATGACTAAATCCGACTTAACTCCGATTCCCTGTGGATACGACCCGTATTCCCGATTTAGCTACGATAATCTCGTACGTTTGCGAGTAGACGGTTTTAAAACACTCTTTTAAAACACATCAGATACCTAAGTGATAAATAGTCAAATCTCAGTCGCTTATATATTCAAACATCGGGTAATTAAGAAATAAATAGTATAATCTCAAGGTATCCTACTTATATATTGAGACATTAGAATATATAAGTAATAGTCAAATATCAGGGCATCTCACTTATATATTGAAATGTCTTAGTACCTAAATAATAAATAGTCAAACCTTAAAGTATCCAAGGTATGTTCGCCTCATGTAGGCTTATTTAATCTTAATTTAGGCTCATTTGAAAATGTTCCAAGTTAACAAATGCCGACCCATGGGTAACCCAAAACCATACCCGATACCCATGGGTACAAAGCACATTAGACCCACTGGACCCAATGTTCAAAATATACCCAACCCAACCCAATTGATGTGGGTTGGATGGATCTTGGGTATTACCCAACCCATGAATACCCCTAATTGAAATAAAACACTTACATAAATTACCCCTCACTTAACTACTATAGTTTGGATTGTATCATGGTTATGGAATGAGTGTTTTAGCCGATCACTTGGTTGGGTAATAACACTAATTTAGCCTAGAAAATAAATAAAGCTAAATAAGATAAATGTACTTACAAATTCCGAGATTGAACGCGAATGCAGGCGTTGCGTGGAGGGCGCCAATGGAGGAGAGAAGAAGTGCGATTTCTCTGCGATGAATTGCGATTCTCTGCGGCGAGTCTCGAGATTGGGATTGAAGTTGCGAAGAGTTAGTGGAACTTGGAGGATTTGGCGGGAAAGAGGTGATGAGAGAGAAAGGTGAGTTTAAGGAAGAGATTATCGTTGGCGCCATGGTTGCTCGCTTCTGCCCCACCCAATTGCTTTGCTACGCTTTCAATCTCAAGAAGCTGAAAAAAAAATGGTTATTTAATCTAGAAGATTTAAAAAAGGGACCTCAACATTTAGGTGTAAGTGAGCTGAGCCCTAAGAGAGCTCAAGTTCATAAGTTTATGAGCCTAAAGAATTTAAGTAAATTTTATTTTAATATAATTTATTAGTTTAAATATATCAAATTGAGCCAAGCTTAATTCTAAATAAGCCGAGTTCAAGATGAAACGAGCCTAAATTGAGCTTGAATGAGCCAAAAAAATTGAATGTTAAATTTGAAGCTCATCAAGTTGGGGTTGAGCTCAACCAAGCCGAGCAGAGCCAAGCCCAAGCCCAAGTCTTTCACAAGTTGAGTTCAAGCTTGAAGCTTTCGAGTTCGGCATACTTTAAGTCAAGCTTGTTAGAAAATCTCATAGTAAAACTTCAAAGCTTTATAATGCATCAAATTCTTAACAAATACACTAATCATATTGTTCCAAGACACAACATTTCTCTCAGGCATTTCATCGAACACATTGTACGCAATTTTTAAACTATTTAAACTACAATAACAACTTACAAAATTGCATTCCAAGAATAGATATCTCTCACAGACATTTGATCAAGTATTTAACGAGCCGATTTAGGGTCATTGCATTTGGAGTAAAATTCAATTAAGCGATTTGAAATGAAAGCATCCAAATGTTAAAAAATCGACTAATATTTAATCATAGCAACAAAAAGAAAGAGTAATTAGAAAGATCTCACAAAGAATAATATCGCGCCGTGGTAAATGCCACTGTCCTAAAAGACGATTTCGCCACTCCTCTAATGCACACAGTATAACCGATGTCCATCCTCCAGGATTAACGCAATCCAACTCTTAACGTGCACTCGTTAATTGCCGGATAGGAGAGCTTTGAACTTTGCCCAAAATCTTGATTTGGAATTCGAACTTAGATATGCCAACTTTGCTAGGCACCTTTGGTTTGAAGATTTCCTTTTGTTTCGTCATTGAATTGTACAGTACAATATGAGGAGTCTTTCCCATTATTGCAAGTGAAGACCCTAATTTCAACAGAAATCAACCCCTTTGAGGAGAGTGAGAGAAGCCATTGAAAAAGGGGAAGTTGTTTTTACTTGCTAGAAAGAGAGAGAGAGGGGGGGGGGGGGGGGGGGGGGGGGGGGGGGGGGGGGGGGGGGGGGGGGGGGGAGGGCCGCAGTTATCGCCCTTGCCAGAGTTCATATGAGATTGACGTTAAAAACAATGTAGAAAATGGTTATAAGTTATTAAATCAGGTGCAATGAATTCCAACAAACGTAATAAATTGTAACTGCTACATTGTTAATAAATTTCCAACGGTCACGATTTTAATGACATTAAACTGCTATGGGTAAACAGCTAGTAACGGGTCTTTTAAAAAAAAAAATTTCTCATTATATTTAAGATTAGCTTGTATGGAAAATCCCCCACAAAGGATACAAGCGGAAGAGAACAAAGAAGAATAGATTGGACAAAGGGAGTTCAGTTTTTCAGTGCCGATGTCTCGCGACTTGAATCGTTACCTAGTGTAACCCAAGTTTAAGACCAACATCTTGCAAGGTGACTTTCGTCTTGAACCTTACAAGGGGTTGTATAGTCTTCCACTCGGACGCATACCAAACTCCAAATCTCTGCAACTCCTACGGTTTGGCCCGTTTTATCGGCGATGCACTCGTCCTGGATATTCATAGGTGCTCTAGAAGGCAAGTCTTAAGCCTCCATAGGAAGCGGCCACACTCCCACACCTATACAGGTAGATCCCATCAAGTGTGTGTTACCGCACACCACCAAACATATGGCTACGGGGGTCTATTAAGAGCTAAAGCTCAACCTTACTTCTTGGTAACATAACTACATCTCATGCAATTCGGCGCGTTTTATCCGCCATGCGCTCGTCTTGTATATCCATAGGCGCTCTAGAAGGCAAGTCTCAAACCTTCATAGGGAGCGGCCAAACTCCCACACCTACATAGGTGGATCCCATCAAGTGTGTGTTACCGCACACCACCAAACATATGAATATGGGTCCATTAAGAGCTAAAGCTCAACCTCACCCCTGATAACATACAGACAGTGTCCATCAAGTGCAAGCGTCGCTTACACCACCAAACATATGGCTATGGACCCGTCTTTGCACTGTCACAGCATAGGGAGGGACAACATAAAACACAGTGCATTCCTTGAATGAAACTATGACTTTTCACATTGAACCTGTTAAGACCAAGTTGGATACATCACAGTTTATTCATGTATAGACTTTAGTCCCGTTCCCCTCGATGTTTCCACAATTAGTAGATCCACAAGGTTCTTTTCAAACCTTATACAATTTAGTGATATCACTTTCTTTCGAGTAGATCGTTTATGATCTTAAACCTGAGACGAATAAGTCTCCTCTTGCCAAACCCATCAAGTGTGCAGTGTCCACACCATCCGATACGGACTATGGGTTAGGTTAAAGCGTTAAGCTCAACCATCATAAATGGCATCTCAACACTATATTGCAACAAAGCGGTACTTGAGAGTTGACCACTGCCAACATGAATCATGAGTTGCTCTTACACCCACATTGAGGTATCTGCAACGAGTTGTTAAACAACTAGCTCCATCACTTGCCAACTTCAACAAAAGTCAGTATAACACAATAGTGGAACAAATATCATATCAATCATATCTCCACCTCAAGTACTCAAATAGTACACATATCGTATATACAGTTGGCACGTAAGGCATATGCAGCAAATTTGTCAATTTCACATATCTTCATAATTGTGAAACATTACTATCTCAAATCAATTGGATCACCACCAGTTTAGGTCACAAAAGACCATATACCCATTTTTATCGCACTTAGAGTACATGCATTATCACTATTAAGGGTATTCATAATTCATCAGGTACCTTTACAATTCAAGTTAAGGCAACACAAGCCTCTGCAAGGCTCTTAGGTCCAAGTGTTAACATCATCAAGCTATTTACACTGACTTTGGATAGTCACCAAAATAATATTTCTATCATAATCAATTTCCATACACTAGCTATAACTAGCAAACATTGACAAAACACAGCCAAGAAAGATTATGATTAGACAACATAATTCATTGGCTTTCAAGTGCTCTTAAAACCCCCACAATGGAATATCTCACACTGCATTCCTAAGCCATTCATTCATTTTTTTTCCTACCTGTCAACTCAGTCTTAAAGGACACTTAAACAATGCAGGTTTCAGAGGGATATCGCAAAGCATAGCAAACTAATGAGCGTAAATACATTGTGATTGGCGGAATATCTCTCATTGATATCAGACATCCAACACAACAAGGAGTCTATTATAATGTAAACCCCATTCGTAGTACTTTGCTAGTACCTCATCAATTTAATTGCAACACTTCAATATTCATTATTTGGATCCATGTATATAGATTAGATCTACCACTAACATATAATATAACAGGATGAGTGTCGTCTTATTCATCAAAACGTAATGCTACGTTTTTCACCTTATCAAGTGAACACTAGGTTCATATAGTATGTCATCCAAATGACCAATATGAGCATACAACATATGGCAATAACGCAAATAAGGTATCTAGACATAAGATGAATACCAAGCCCATGATCAAACAAGGTTCTCATATAACCTGCACTTTACCTTTTTCTCAAAACTAGAAAATAGGGCATAAACAATGATCCTAAGTGCATAATAGTCTCCCAGGACAACACAAGTCTACATATGACTCAAACATATCAATGTTTTTCCCAACCATAAGCTGAAATTTAGCAAAGCATAGCAAGTTCAGCATAGACAGCCCAAAAAACAGCAGTTGCACAACATTACAGCAAGAACAAATTCAGCACTTCAAAAATTCAGCAACATATAGTCATAATCTGTATTATGTACAAAACATACAGTCCAAAATCAATATGGACAGCACCAAATTCAGTATGAGCATCACCGTTCAACAGGTAAATGTCATAAACTGCCAATGAACAACAACATACAGCAACTAACAACCCATAACAACTTGTAGCAACACATTCAGCTTGAAAAAGATATGTTTCAACACTTAAAAACATGTTTTTTTTTTTTTAAATCATTTCAAGCAACATGTACCAACATATGCAACTTGCTTCAATCATGGCAATGGGAAATACGCGAGACACATTAACATGGAGATTTATACACAAAATCACACATAGATCTTCAAAAACTCACAAGTCCTATTAGCCTTTTACAATGATCAACTATTTCAATAGGTCACTCAAACATATGCAAGAAATCAACTCTCACATACAAGGTTAATCTCATGGTTAAAACTTAAAACATACCATGCTCTACCACACAAGGGATTCAAGATTGTGCAACTAGACATGCCTAACCTAAGGGTTGCCAACTCTAGGTTCAAGACTTCATTCTAACAAGTTCACAATCAACCTCAAGTGTTAAACATGTATTAACCACAACAATCACACAGAAAATTGAAAAACCACAGAATTCAATTTTTGTATAGTAGAGTCAGTCACACAATAATAGCACCAGCACCATATGACCCAGTTTATATCAAATTTGTATGTCCCTCTTTGGAAGCTTATTTAATCCTATATTAAGATGCACAAGTTTACAAATTATATCTTCCATACTAAGGGTGATAGACCCTTCTGGTTGTTCCAAACAAACTTTTCCCTAGGGTCATTATTTAGAAACATAATTAGATGCCTATTTGATATATACACCACAAGATCATGGCTAAGAGCAAGAACTTGTCAAAACTCTAAGTGTTTCTAATTTAGACATTGCCAAGAAGGTGTCAAAAATAATTTCATGTTTTTGGGTCTATCTTTTGATCACTAGTTTTGACTTTTATTTAGTCGTCAACTTTCAATTTTGTTTTTGAAACCCACTCTACTTCCAATTGTTTACATCTGTGAGTGATTAGTAATCTCTCTCCAAGACTAGAATCAACATGTATTTCATGATGTAACATATTGATAATCATGTTTAACCGCTTTTGACTATTATAACATTGAATTAGGTCCCCATAATCGCTTTTCGTTTAATTCCCTACACCATTGCACGTGGAAGACATCGCATTTATGTTTCCAACCATAGCAGAATTGCTTTTTTTTTGGCAAATCTCAATCATTTTGGGTATGCAAGTGCACTAAAGAACAGAACAACATAGCAAATTGTGGATAAGAAATATTGACTAATGAGATGTGTTCCAATTCCACTATTTTAGAGTACACTATAGTGGTTGTTATCGTTTTAACCATGGAGTTTAAAAGTGCCAATTGGAGTCATTGTAATAGTGTAAGGGCATAAACAGCTTCAGGGAAGCAGTGAATTCCACAATATAACAATAATCTTCATCTTCTAGATAAGTTATGCTAACTCATTGCTACTTTTACATATAAAGTAATTTACAAATCAAATTAACGACATAATTTTAAACACATATCATTTTACATATGCAACCTCAGTATCATCATTACAAATAACAAATTAAAAGTAAATCCAAACAGAAGACAAATTTCTGATCCTCAACCTAATATGCTAAATGGAATTACGAACCACCGGGAAAAGCGAAGACTCGCCTTTCATCCTGGGCAACAAACAGAATCCCACAGATATTTCATGGTGTTTTACATATTTGATTAAAAAAAAATATCAGCAATTGAACCTCCTTTTTTTTTCCTTCAAATTTACTGATTATCGTTTCAACTCTAAGCATATATTAGAATTCTATTAACTCATGATTGATTGAGAAATCGTCTTTTAGATTGTTAGAAAATCTCGTAGTAAAACCTCAAAGCTTCATAATGCATCAAATTCTTAACAAATACACTAATCATATTGTTCCAAGACACAACATTTCTCTCAGGCATTTCACCGAACATATTTTACGCACGTTCTAAACTATTTAAACTACAATAGCAACTTACAAAATTGCATCCCAAGAATAGATATCTCTCACAGACATTTGATCAAGTATTTAACGAGCCGATTTAGGGTCATTGCATTTGGAGTAAAATTCAATTAAGCGATTTGAAATGAAAGCATCCAGATGTTAAAAAATTGACTAATATTTAATCATAGCAACAAAAAGAGAGAGTAATTAGAAAGATCTCACAAAGAATGATATCGCACCGTGGTAAATGCTACTGTCCTAAAAGACAATTTCCCAGTGCTCTGGTGCACACAGTATAACCGGCGGCCGTCCTCCAGGATTAACGCAATCCAACTCTTAACGTGCACTCATTAATTGCCGGATAGGAGAGCTTTGAACTTTGCCCAAAATCTTGATTTGGAATTCGAACTTAGATATGCCAACTTTGCTAGGCACCATTGGTTTGAAGATTTCCTTTTATTTCGTCATTAAATTGTACAGTACAATATGAGGAGTCTTCCCCATTATTGCAAGTGAAGACCCTAATTTCAACAGAATTCAACCCCTTTGAGGAGAGTGAGAGAGGCGACTGAAAAAGGGGAAGTTGTTTTTACTTGCTAGAAAGAGAGAGAGCGGGGGGGGCAGGAGAGATAGTGGGGGCCGCAGTTATCGCCCTTGCCAGAGTTCATATGAGATTGACGTTAAAAACAATGTAGAAAATGGTTACAAGTTATTAAATCAGGTGCAATGAATTCCAACAAACGTAATAAATTGTAACTGCTACATTGTTAATAAATTTCCAACGGTCACGATTTTAATGACATTAAACGGCTATGGGTAAACGGCTAATTAAAAAAAAATATTTTCTCATTATATTTAAGATTAGCTTGTATCATTTTTCCAACAGAGCTAAATGTAAGTAAGTCAAGTCTCGAGCCTAACGAGCTCGGGCTCAGCTTAACTCAAATATGCCCCTACCTCCACGATCGGTGTCTTGATTTAAAAGCCCAACTTTAGAGTTCATTAATATTTGTTTGGTCAAGTTTCTTATTTGAGAAAAGCAGTGAATTTTGATTATTTTTTTTTTAAATTTTTGTAAAATTTTGATAATATTTAACCTGAAAAGTAAAAATAATTTTAGATAAAAGTATAATCTTTTTTTTCTTCTTTTGAGTTGAGCAGAGAAATAGTATTTTTTTTTAAAAACAAAAGCAAAACCAAATGAAAGTACCCTACTAAAAGCAATGCTTACATCTGTTTAATAAATCAGGCGTTAACCAACGGAACCCCTTTTCAAACTTTAGTTTAATAAATCTTACATCTATTTTGCAACAAAGTAATGAGAGGTAAATTCTTATCCTCATTTAATAAATTTTCAAGAGGGGTAAAAGGGGCAACGAGTTATTTTTCTTTGAGCAAAGTTTTTATCCCCATTAACCTCATTTTCTTTAACCCCCTAAATTGGGTAAAGAGAGAGGGGCTGAGTTTTAAAAATTTGGATAATTTTATTTTTATTTTAAGTATAACTATTTTTTACCATTATAGCTTTACTCAATTGTCAAACAGGGATCTCATTTACCGTTCTTTATCCTTACTTATATTTAATAAACATATTGGTGAGTTTGAGCTTTACCCAGTTAACCGAAGCATTAGTGAGTTTGAGTTTTAGCCTAATTTAATTTTTTTTTTTTAATATTGATTGAACTTCATTTGATAAAATTCTAATATGTACAATACTTGGTTTTTTAGTTTTATTGAGCTGAGTTAATCTTCTCATTAAGACAAGTTGCGCTCACCATCTAGTCAAAATTGTTAAGGAGTCACACTATTCAAGTCACTAACAAGTCATTGCCAATCAATTATCAAGTTAATATTGAACAATAGATAAGAGTTTTACAAGCCATCAACATATTATTAACGAACACTTTTCTCGTTATTAAGGGAGCCAATAATCGACAATCTACATCATGGTAAAACAGAAAGTTACCCCATATAGACCACTAAACTGAAAAGGCATCCACCCAAGCAAAGGCTCCCTAAAATTAATTAACTCGAAGTGAACATGAATTACACCATTAGCTAATTGATGAGCACATTGATTTTTTTTCCTTTATACGTTTGCTGGAATTTGGCCATCTAATATTGAGCACACAAGAGGGAATGACTCTGTGGGGCACCTCTTGTTCAAGAACTAGAAAGCTCCTCGAAAATCCAACTCCATGATAAACTTTTGAAATCCCAAATCAAAAGCGTTGATCGATTCCTTATAAACTACCCAAACCTTAGCCTTGAAGAACGAACAGACGCCCATATAGTACACAAACCTTCCAAGGAAAGTACCAATGACATCTCTTAAGGGGTTTCCAATGTCGGCCTTACCAGGATTACATTTACTAGGACCCTCCACATTAAGGCTCCGTTTGTTTGAAAGGGAAATGCCTTTCCTTTGGAAAATCCTTTTCAAAGAAAACCAAATTCTAATTCAAATTTTCCCTTGTTTGTTTTGAATGAAAAAAACCATTGTGAAATATCACGTTTCCTTGTTTGTTTTGGAGGAAAACAACATTCTATGGCATCACATTCTATTGTATGTTTGAAGGGAAAGCATACTCCACCAATTATCTCATAAATTAAAGAAGATACATGATAAGTAATTGAAAAATAAAATCAATCCAACCTACGTAAAATCATCATACCACAGTCAAAATGATATATAATTCCCAAATTCAATAATTAGCATCCGTTATACAAAGACAATCAAAATTGTACAAATTTCATAATCAATTGTCAAGTTTAATCTTTCAATCCAGGACCCTAATTCTAACCCTTTCATGATAGAGAGAAAGTTAGAGACCATCAACCAGGTTGAGGAGGACAACAAAAGAAGGCCGGTGAACGGTGAATGCGAGCAGCGACCGTGGGGGAGAGAGCAAGCAAGCTTCAAGGGAGAGTTAGAGCAAGCTCGGAGTTGAGGGCATGGAGGATGATGGCAAGCTCGGAGGGGATCCGGCCGTCGGAATTGGAGTCGATGTGGGAGAAGAATTTCTTGAGCTCATCAATGTTGAAGAGGTGCACCGGTGGAAGGAACGTTTGGAGGTTGTGGTGGCGGTTACACTTTGCAGCCATTGTCAGGCTCACAGAGAGAGAGAGAGAGAGTTGAGCGAGAGAGACTAGCCAAGGCATGAGATTTGGGCCACCTATGGGCTTCAGTGAAAAAGCACGAGATTTAGGCCAAAGAATAGTAACTTTCGAGCTTTGATTCCGGATGTCAATTTTCAAAGTTTAGGGGAAAAAAAATGATCATCATAATTAGATTTTCAATCAAAAAATTACCTAAAACAACATAATTTTAGAAAACATTTTCCTAGAATGAATTTTTGGGCCAAACAAATGGAGCCTTAGTGTAGGCTGTGTGGAGCCAGTTTTAAGTCCACTTTGCACGTGTTGTGTGATTTTGTGGTTGCATAATGTGTCTAGGATCATTTTGTCCCTAAACCTCAAGCGTTTATTTAGATAATTGGCTGATGGATCATTTTCGCTCTCAGAGGTAGAGGGCTTTCCTTGGCTTCTCCTCTTTGGAATGGCAACTTGGCTTATTTGAACCTCGAGGAAGATGATTATTTTTGAGAAGCATTATAGCTCCCCTACTAGACCACATCTTTTTGTTTCGAATAAAGCTAAGGAGGTCCAAGTGGCCCTGATGCTTTATGGTGGTAGAAATGCTACTCTTAGGCAACAAAAGGAATGCTTCATAGCTTAGAGGCAACCATTAGGGAAGTGAAATGCATTTAGGCTCCGTTTGTTTGGCCGAAAAAATCCATTCTAGGAAAAGGTTTTCTAAAATTTCTATTGTTTGGGGTAATTTCTTGACTAAAAATCTGATTCTAATAATCATTTTTTCCCCTAATTTTCGAAAATTGACATTTGGATTCAAAGCCCGGAAGTTACCGTTCTCTGGCCTAAATCTCATGCTTTTCACTGAAGCCGGTAGGTGGCCCAAATCTCATGCCTTGCCCAATCTCTCTCACCCAACTCTCTCTCTTTCTCTCTCTCTCTCTCTCTCAGCCTAACAATGGCTGTAAGTGTTACCGCCACCACAACCTCCAAACCCTCCTTCCACCGCCACACCTCTCGAACGCCGACGAGCTTAAGAAAGTCTTCTTCCACATCAACTCCGATTTCGATGGTTGGGTCTCCTCCGAGCTCGCTGTTGTTTTCCATGCCCTAGGCTCTAAGCTCGCTCTATCTATCCCCCAGAGCTTGCTCACTCTCTCCCCCACAGTCGCTGCTCGCATTCACCGCTCACCATTCACCACCCTTCTTTCGTTGCTATCCTCAACCTAATTGAAGGTCTCTAATTTTCTCTCTATCATGAAAGGGTTAGAATTAGGATCTTGGATTGAAAATTGAACTTGACAATTGATAATGGAATTTGTGCAATTTTGACGTTATATATTTTGGTTGTCTTTGAATAATGAACGCTAATTATTGAATTTGGCAAATATATATCATTTTGACTGTAGTATGATGATTTTATATATGTTGAATTGATTTTATTTTTTAATTACTTGTCATGTATCTTTTTTAATTTATGAGATAATTGGTGGAGTATATTTTTCCTTCAAACATACAATAGAATGTGATATTATAGAATGTTGTTTTCCTCCAAAACAAATAAGAAAACCTGATATTACAGAATGGTGTTTTCCTTGAAAACAAACAAGGGAAAAATTGAATTACAATTTGGTTTTCCTTGAAAAGGATTTTCCAAAGGAAACACATTTGCCCTCAAACAAATGGAGCCTAAGAACTAGAGACATATGGTGTTGAACCCTCCTCACATTCATGAGTAAGGCATTATGCCTAACTAGCTGCAAGAATGTTCTAATTCATTAGAGAACCTCATCTCATATACCCTAACATCAATCCTATTGCACCCAACTAACCCCTTCCACTAGCTCAAGGGCTTGCTTGGCTAAGAAAATCCTAGATCTCATACCTTTCCAAAGGAAAAAGCACCCCTTTCCAAAATACCCCTAAAACTCTCACCTCTTTCACTCACTGTTGGATGAATGTGATCTAATTCACTTGGAAGCAGCTTGCAAGTAACTCGACTTGACATTGGCGAATTTGCATTGATGTCTAGTCTAGAGCGAACACTACAATTCATAAGCGTCATCATCCGCGCTTCTACAATTCTGATGTTATCACCTCACAATGGACATGGGCAGACGTTGCAGTATCGATGTCACCATTTAAGACTCAAGGCGTGGGGATTGAATAAATTTTACTGCCAATTGACCTTATAACAAGTCACACACTGGTCTCCTGGAAGACCGTTGGGTAAAGTCAATTCCCATATAACTGGTGAACAACATTGACCCCCATATGAGTGGAAATCTATGGTGTAAGATCGATGGCTCTGATATTATTATTACACATCAAAGGAAGTTTAATCTCAAAATCAATTGGCAATTAGTAGAATAACTCTGCTAGTATATATTTTGGCATTTTAGGGGGGGTATTTTTACATAAAAAACTATTTTTATAATTTTTAACATATTAAAAAATATCATTTATCATTTAAAATAGAAGCAAAAACTAGGGCTGACAAATTTTGAAACGACATAATAATACCACATGAACACAATATGGAGATATCCAGTTTAGGTCAGGTTTTTGAAGCCATGTTGAATTTGGAGTGACCCGTTTAACTCATTTAGATAATTGGATTGAAGTTAGGTATGAGTTGGTCAACCCGTTTTCAAACTGCTTGATCTGTTTATATAATGATATTAATGCCATATTTGGCAACTGGAAAAAAGGGGTAAAGAGGGATAGTAAGGAAGAGGGTAAGGTAAGATCCTATTCTTATTTGAATTTGTCAAATTATGAGAGGTAAGGGTCAAGCGGGGTAAATAAGTTACCCTTGTTTAGTAATTAGGTAAAGGGGTAAGGGTAAATAGAGTTATAGTTAAAATAAGGGTAAAATTATCCAAAATTTATTTAAAAAATTTCTTACCCCCCAATTTTGGTAGTTTATCTCACATATGATAATTTAAACTATATTTAGTACTGTTAATTTGATAGTTTATTTAAACTATTATAAATATGCTATATATTTATTGTCAATATCAACCATAATATGTATTATTGACATATTTGTAAGTTTACAAACTAATATTTAATGAAAAAATAAATCATATAATTAAATAGGGTTGGGTAAGGTTGAGAGTTCCTAACTCATTGTTTTGGTACAAGTTCTTTTAATGGAAGGTCAAATTCAAACCTTAGATTTTTATTAATTAATAAATTAGATCACAAGGGTGTTTGATTGAGTACAAGTGTAATGGAAGAAGAGAGAGAAATTGGGGGATGCCTCTGCTCTCGGGGATCTCAACCTGTTTTTTGAGGGAGAGCAGTGGACTTGCTTTCTCTAGGGCCACGGGCCCTATTTATAAAACTTTTCCTCAAGAAGTAGCTGGAGTACGGTGCTCTGGTGGGGGATGTATTTCGCGCGGTATTGGACAGAGGGCGAGATACCCCTGGTCGTTGGACCTATGGCTTCGGGTTGTCGCCTGTTCCAATCAAGATAGCGCGTAATCGTCGCTTGCCGGTCCTCAGGGGAGCCGGTATCCCTGGGCGAGATGCCTCCCCGGTCAAGGTGTAACCACGAGACTATCTGTGGGCCGGAATTGTAAGGAATTAAAATTTTTAGGCTTAAGTATTTTCCACAAAAAATTACCAATGAATTGCAAGTAGTTGTTTAAGTCCTAGCCACCCATCTTTGATCAAACAAATAAGGCTCATTCCTTCAATGGCCACCAAACTTGACCAAGAATTTTCCTTTTGACTTGGTAAAAGTCATCTTTGAATTGAGTAGCCAAGCTCACCAACTTTGAACATTGGTCAAACCCACAAACTTTGACAAGAAAAGAAAAAAATTAGCCTTTTTGCACTATAAATACCCCATTTGGCTTCCTTTCTAAAGCATCCAAAAAAAAAATGACCTAAACAAGAATAGGAGATTAAGGAAGAAAAAGGGAGAACTTTGCTTGGGATTTTAGGAAAGGCTTTGTCTTTTCTAGTAAGTAACTTATTCGTTAACTCTTCCGTCCTTTTGTTAAAGCTCTTAAATTTTGATACGTTAATAGCTTCTTAAAGTTCTCAAAATACTTATTTTGTGCACCACATGTTTACTTTCTGTGTGTTGAAAATAAAAAGGGGATCAACATCTTTAACTAAGTCTGTGAAATATAAAATTTGGGTTATGTTATAATACTTCAATTTATGGCATTTTGGAAAGATGATTTGAATCATGTTCTATGATATGAAATATACCTCTTATACTTTGTTTGGTGGGTTGTGCCCTACGATGACGGGGAAAGACATCTCTGAGCCCTCGATGGGGGATTATACCATCTCTGTTACTAGTGCACTATTTGGAATGTTCCTCAGAACCCGTAGTTGGCCAGGGACCCAATTATGTTAGCCAATTCTGAGCCCAGTTGCAGGGATTATATGCAGCCATAACCAAGAAGCTTAAAGCCTAAAGATTTAGTTGATGTGTTCCTAAGCTTTCAGAATTAACTTTTAGTAAATGATTTCAGCTATGTTTTGATGTGTTCATGCTTTTAAATAATGCTTGATCCTTGTTTTGTTATCGGATTTGTTACTTGCTGAGCTTTATGCTCACCCTGCTGTTCAACAATTTCAGATAAGGCATAGTAAGCTGGATCGAGAAGTTCAAGAAACTTACTTGCTACATAGTTGAAGTGGTTACAGCCTTAGAAGACTTTCTTTTATGTTTTATAAGTTAGTAGTTCAGCTATATAAGAATATGTTTACTTTTGGAAGTCTTAGCTGTTGTTTTGAGTTTTGAACTCTAAGGATTTGTATTGTGTGTTAGCCGTTGTATTATTAAGCATATTTGGAATAAAGTTTCCTAGTATTTCACCTACGATGACCATTAGTTTCCTGGTTGGCTTACAAGTCATTGGCCCATTGTTGGCTATGTTCGGGGTCGTGACAGAAATGGTATCAGAGCAACTTTCTAGCCTAGCGGGTTTTGGGAACCGCATTTAGTTTGCATCCTCATTAGAGTTGACCTCAACACATATTTGGATATACATATATATGTTCTTCTAATACTAAAGCTTGGTCTGTCAGGTTTGTATAAGATAAGATGTTGAAGCATCCGTCAAACCCTTCAGATGATAATGGAGATGTACCCATCCTTCAATATGCCCAGAAAATATGGCCTAATCAAGTTAGGGCAAATAGTAGTGGAAGCCTTGATGCTTCCTTACCTGAAAATTTGGCTCAAAGTTTCATTCAACAATTAGCTAAACAAATTGGCTTGCACATTAATGGAGAAACTTCTAAAGATGTGACGCACGATGAAGGCATTTCGGAAGCTCATAAAGCTATTCAGAGGTTCAAACGCATGAATCCGCCATCCTTTGCTGGTGATGGAGATCCTCAACAAGCCCTTGATTGGCTGAATGAGATACAGGAGCACCTTGAAGTATTAGAGTGTACTGACTCGCAAAAGGTTAAATTTAGTACCTTTATGCTGCGAGACCGGGCAAAAGATTGGTGGAAATTAACCAAATCACAACTTCCTGAAGCAATGATATGGGAGAATTTCAAGGAACTCTACAATGCTGAATTCTTTCCAGAGGTGCTAAGAGAGCAAAAGGCGATTGAGTTCATAGACTTAAAGCAAGGGGATAATATGTCTTAAAATGATTATTTGAAGCGCTTCACTGAACTATCTCCTTTCGCCTCCCATGTGATCCCAAATGACTACACCAAAGCCAGAAAGTTCAAAAGAGGATTGAGGTGTGATATCAAGCTTCGTGTAGTGCCTTTGTGACACAAGACCTATCGGGATGTAGTTGATATTGCCCTTGTGGTTGAGAGGGAACTTAAAGAAAACCAACAAGTGAGAGACTTAAAAAGGAAGGATCGAGCCAACACATCATCGCAAGGAGATACGAACTCTAGGAAAAGGCAAAATGTTCCGCCTTCCAACAACAAGAACTCGTCCGAGAACCGTAAATGCCATGTATGCGGTAGGTTCCATGCTGGGAATGAATGCTATAGAAAGATAGGAGCTTGATTTAGGTGTGGCAGCATGGAACACCGGATTGCAAATTGCCCAAATATGACAAACGGCACTAAGAGCAACCACAACAAGCAAAGCATGCATAAATCTGAAGCGAAGAAGCCTCAGGCTCAAGGTAGAGTTTTTGCTCTAAGTCAACAGATGTGCAAGGCTCTAACTCTGTGGTGACAGGCCAAACTGAGTTTGCATTCCAAGGTAGTAGCCGCCAAAGTCCTCCACCCACAATATCCGCTTTACAAGCTCGTAGACTTATGAAGAAAGTATGTAAAGGATATATGTGTTCTGTTAGAGAAGTCACCAAAGAGAGTCCTAAGGTGGAGGATATCGCTGTTGTTAAAGACTTCCCAGAAGTATTTCTGAAAGACATTCCTAGCTTGCCCCCAGATAGAGAGATAAACTTCTCTATTGACCTTGTGCCGGGGACTGCACCTATTTCTAAGACTCCATACCGGATGGCCCCTGCTGAATTAAAGGAATTGAAGATACGGTTGCAAGAATTGTTGGATAAAGGATTCATTCGTCCAAGTGTATCTCCCTGGGGTGCACCTGTTCTATTTGTGAAAAAGAAAGATGGCAGTATGAGGCTCTGCATAGATTACCGAGAGTTGAACAAAGTAACGGTAAAGAATAGGTACCCCCTCCCACGGATTGATGATTTATTTGACCAGTTGCAAGGTTCTAAGGTCTTTTACAAAATTGATCTTCGATCAGGATATCACCAGCTCAAAATCAAGAAAGAAGACATACCGAAAACAACATTTAGGACACGATATGGGCACTATGAGTTTTTAGTGTTACCGTTTGGATTGACTAATGCACCTGCTGTTTTTATGGACCTAATGAACAGGATTTTCAAACAATATTTAGACCAATTTGTGGTCGTATTCATTGACGACATTCTGGCCTACTCGAAAAATCATGAAGAGCATAAGAAGCACTTAAAGATTGTCCTTGAAACTCTTCGAAAGAACCAACTCTATGCCAAGTTCAAAAGGTGTGAGTTTTGGCAAGAGAAGGTAGCATTTTTAGGTCATGTGATATCAAGAGATGGACTTTCGGTAGATCCGCAAAAAGTTGAAGCTATCAGTAACTGGGCCAGACCCACTAATGTGACTGAGATTCGTAGGTTCCTTGGTTTGGTTGGATACTACCGCAAATTCGTGGAAGGATTCTCAAGCATTGCATCTCCCTTGACTCAATTGATGCGAAAGAATGCTAAATTTGAATGGAACGAAGAATGCGAAAAGAGCTTCCTACAGCTCAAGCAACGTCTAGTTTCTGCTCCCATCTTAACAATTCCTTCTGGTAGTGAGGGATTTGCGATATACTGTGATGCTTCAAGGAAAGGCCTCAGATGTGTCTTGATGCAACACGACAAAGTTATTGCATATACCTCTCGTCAACTGAAGCCCTATGAGCAGAATTACCCTACCCATGACTTAGAACTTGCTACTGTGATTTTCGCACTCAAAATTTGGAGACATTACTTGTATGGGGTTTCGTGTAACATTTTTACCGATCACAAAAGTCTTAAGTACATTTTCTGCCAAAGGGAATTGAATCTAAGGCAACGAAGATGGCTAGAACTGTTGAAGGATTATGACCTCACCATTCCTTATCACCCAGGAAAAGCAAATGTGGTCGCAGATGCCCTGAGTAGGAAAAATGTGGAAAATATGGCATGTCTGTTAACAAAGCAAAAGTGCATCCTTGAAGACCTACAAAGGCTAGATATTGAAGTCAAAATATAGAACAATTCAAGCTCTCTTGCCCAGCTAAAGATTCAGCTGAGCTTAATAAAGCAGATCAAAGATGCCTAAAAAGTTAACGCGCAATTATGTAAAATCCGCAATAATGTAGAAAGTGGTCAAGAAACCAAATTTAGAATTCATGAAGACGGTTTCCTAAGATTTGGGGAACAAAGGCTATGTATTCCTAATGATTCTCAGTTAAAGAAGGAATTACTAGAAGAAGCTCATAGCTCGAGTTATTCTGTGCATCCTGGCGGAACTAAAATGTATCATGACCTTCGTGAAAGATACTGGTGGAATAATATGAAACGAGACATTGCTCAATTTGTGGCTCGATGCCTGACATGTCAGCAAATCAAAACGGAACATCAAAAGCAAGCCGGTGAGCTTCAACCATTGCCTATACCAGAATGGAAATGGGAAAATATTGCAATGGACTTTGTAGTCGGGCTTCCAAGAACAGCAAGGGGGCATAATGCAGTTTGGGTAATTGTTGATCATTTGACTAAATCGGCCCACTTTTTACCCATAAAGATCACCTACAACCTGGACAAACTTGCTAAGTTATAGTTGCATGAGATTGTCCGATTGCACGGCGTTCCAGTATCTATTGTTTCTGATCGTGACCCTCGCTTCGTCTCACAAGTCTACAGCGGGCATTGGGTACCAAACTTACTTTCAGTACAGCCTTCCATCCTCAGACAGATGGACAATCTGAAAGAACAATTCAGGTATTGGAAGATATGCTTAGAGCATGTGTCTTGGATTTAGCAGAAAGCTGGGATGATCATTTTCCATTAATTGAGTTTTCTTACAATAATAGCTACCATTCCAGCATTGAAATAGCACTTTATGAGGCTTTATATGGGAGGAAGTGTAGATCACCTGTTTACTGGGACGACATTGGCGATAGGAAGCTTTTGGGTCCTGAGATCCTACAAATTACAGTAGAAAAAATTCAGTTGATCAGAGAAAGACTTCGAACTGCTCAAAGTCGTCAGAAAAGTTATGCGGATGTTCGAAGAAGACCACTGAATTTTCAAGTAGAAGATCATGTCTTTTTGAAAGTATCTCCAACTAAAGGTGTAACGAGATTTGGCAAAAGAGGAAAATTAAGCCCGAGGTTCATTGGTCCCTTTGAAATCCTTGAGAAAGTGGGTGAAGTAGCTTATAAAATAGCACTACCACCATCTTTATCTGGCGTACATAACGTGTTCCACGTGTCCATGTTACGGAAGTATGTGCCCGATCCATATCATGTACTACAACATGAGTCTTTGCAGATAGGAGGTGATTTCTCCTATGAAGAGCATCCAGTAAAAATCATCAAACAAAAGGAGCAAGTACTACAGTCTCGAACCCTCAGCCTGGTCAAGGTTCTTTGGAGTAATCACAATGAAGCAGAAGCGACTTGGGAACATGAAGATGAAATGCGCACAAAGTATCCTTCTCTGTTTGATGATTCAGGTACATAAGTTTCGAGGACGAAACTTCTTTTATGGGGGAAAAGTTGTAAGGAATTTAAATTTTTAGGCTTAAGTATTTTCCACAAAAAATTACCAATGAATTGCAAGTAGTTGTTTAAGCCCTAGCCACCCATCTTTGATCAAACAAATAAGACTCATTCCTTCAATGGCCACCAAACTTGACCAAGAATTTTCCTTTTGACTTGGTAAAAGTCATCTTTGAATTGAGTAGCCAAGCTCACTAACTTTAAACATTGGTCAAACCCACAAACTTTGACAAGAAAAGAAAAAAATTAGCCTTTTTGCACTATAAATACCCCATTTGGCTTCCTTTCTAAAGCATCCAAAAAAAAAATGACCTAAACAAGAATAGGAGATTAAGGAAGAAAAAGGGAGAACTTTGCTTGGGATTTTAGGAAAGGCTTTGTCTTTTCTAGTAAGTAACTTATTCGTTAACTCTTCCGTCCTTTTGTTAAAGCTCTTAAATTTTGATACGTTAATAGCTTCTTAAAGTTCTCAAAATACTTATTTTGTGCACCACATGTTTACTTTCTGTGTGTTGAAAATAAAAAGGGGATCAACATCTTTAACTAAGTCTGTGAAATATGAAATTTGGGTTATGTTATAATGCTTCAATTTATGGAATTTTGGAAAGATGATTTGAATCATGTTCTATGATATGAAATATACCTCTTATACTTTGTTTGGTGGGTTGTGCCCTACGATGACGGGGAAAGACATCTCTGAGCCCTCGATGGGGGATTATACCATCTCTATTACTAGTGCACTATTTGGAATGTTCCTCAGAACCCGTAGTTGGCCAGGGACCCAATTATGTTAGCCAATTCTGAGCCCAGTTGCAGGGATTATATGCAGCCACAACCAAGAAGCTTAAAGCCTAAAGATTCAGTTGATGTGTTCCTAAGCTTTCAGAATTAACTTTTAGTAAATGATTTCAGCTATGTTTTGATGTGTTCATGCTTTTAAATAATGCTTGATCCTTGTTTTGTTATCGGATTTGTTACTTGCTGAGCTTTATGCTCACCCTGTTGTTCAACAATTTCAGATAAGGCATAGTAAGCTGGATCGAGAAGTTGAAGAAACTTACTTGCTACATGGTTGAAGTGGTTACATCCTTAGAAGACTTTCTTTTATGTTTTATAAGTTAGTGGTTCAGCTATATAAGAATATGTTTACTTTTAGAAGTCTTAGCTGTTGTTTTGAGTTTTGAACTCCAAGGATTTGTATCGTGTGTTATCCGTTGTATTATTAAGCATATTTGGAATAAAGTTTCCTAGTATTTCACCTACGATGACCATTAGTTTCTTGGTTGGCTTACAAGTCATTGGCCCTTTGTTGGCTATGTTTGGGGTCGGTACAGGAATGCATCCCTTTAGCCAGATGCGTCCCTTTTTCCTCAGTCGAAATTAGAGTTCTGAATTCGCCCCCCGGGGGTGCATCTCAGTCCGAGATGCACTTATGTCCCCATGGCCACGTGTCCTTTATTCGGGTGTTGTTTTGTTGGGAATTATTAGTTAGTCCCCCGCCACTTGGCAAATGATTCTCGTTTGCGACTTAGTTTGCGGTGGTTGATTCAGAGGACGTGACTTTCGAAATTTTCACTTATCTTCCCACGAAGTCTATCTTAGGATTTTGAACCCTGTCTCGCTTCCATTCTCACCTCATAGATACACGGCGCTTTATAAATGCCCAAGCGTCTCGTTCTTTGAATCGTTATATTGATGGTGTGCTCATCCAGTCCCGCTGTTATGTTGACCCGGATGATGTTTCCGTCTTCCCTGGTATTCCTACCACAGGGAGGGTTATTCCTCATTCCTCGGTAGAGTTTCTCTCTAGTCATGGGAGAATTCTAGGGTGTCACGGGGGTTTGGTCCTGTGTAGGAAGTTCAACGCGGTTGGCGCGTCTCGCCTTTCTCTCTTCAACCCCTCTACTCGCTTTTATCTTTCGCTGGGCTCTCTAACCGAGGGAGTCTAGGATCCGTTCATCCAATGCCCCATGACGGCCATCCTTGGATGTTGGGTTCCTTCTGAGTCCTTCGGATTCCTCATCCATTTGTTGGTCTATGATCACACCTTGGAGCCTGACGGAGGAGAGTGGATGAACACCCATAAGGTGTTTTCCAGGGAGGACGAATGGGTGTATAAGTGTGAGCTCCATGCAAGGGGCGGAATTTGCTGCTCCAAGTTCTTGCTTGTGTTGACGACGTGATCTTCCTGATGTAAGACCGGGGCCCTTACATTTCAGACCATTCCCCCTTCTATCGCACTTATGCTGTTCGTTGGAACGCGGTCTCGAACGCAGCGGAGTTTCTGTTTTTTCGGTCACAGGTCTATCGAAGTATTGCACGGAGTGATGACGTGGGTATATTCCACTGGGAGGGCTCTTTGACCTTCAGCACCTTGCTATGCCTAGTCTTGCATCGTGGTACCCTCTTTGGAGTGTGGTGGCTTCGTGATCACAGCGACTTCTCCTCTTGGTATCTCGGCAAAAGTGTTGAGTACTGGTTTTCGATTCCTAGGGCATTTAGCGGTTTCCTCATCATCAGGTTCTCCATCTCGGGCCAATATCTTATCATGGCTTGCGCGGGTGGAAAATATCGATGTTGTCTGGACAGACCAGAGCACGGACTCATAGAGCGCTTGGGACAGTATCCGTATCGAGGTCTGCTTTCTCTGTTCCCGTATGTGGGGACCCTTTATCCCGAGTTGCTGGGTCCCATCTTGCCGTTTTAGGATGTGGTGCCAGTTTTCTGTATTTTACTTTTTCGTAATTTTCTTCTTCGTACTTTTGGGGTTTGTAATTCACCACTTTTTGTCATCCCAAAGTGGGGAAGTGTATGCCAATTCGGGGCGTGTCGGTGTAATTGGTGACAATATTTCCATTTTAATGAATGTGACACCCCTTTTTGTACTTCTATTTTTGCCATTCTTGATACTTCCAGTTGTCTTAGCCGGTCACATGTTTTGTATATGTCGTGATGGAGTTTGGTTGTTTTAGAATTTGTTCGATGATGATTTTGATTTGATTCGATTGATTTTGATGATTTTTTTTTCTTTTTTTTTTAATGAAACTCGGGTCTCAGTTATTTTGTCTTTGTTTGATTTTTTGCTTCATTTTTGTTGTTGTGTGTTTTTTGTGTACCTGAGGGTTTTACTTAAGAAATAAACAAAACAATTTTTATTTTTATTTTATTTTATTTTTTGCATGTATGGCGGTCTGGCATGCTTCGATTTGCGTTATTTTATATTGTTTTGTGTATTTTTGCTTCATTTCTATTATTGTAATTTTACATATTTTGGTTTTATTTATTATACCTCTGTGTGTCGGAGTTTCTTCACGCGGTTGGCGTTTGCCGTTCCAAGCAAGAGGTGAGGGAGCTTCATTCTACTATCTCGGCGCTGCATACTGGCATCACGAAGCAAGCCGCTCGGCTTCGGGAGAAAGGCTTCATATAGGATGCCATCATTTCTCGAGTTCTGGAGCAAGTCCCTCATGCTGTTGGTGACTATAAGAGGGGCCCATTAAACGAAATTTTATCGAAGGATTCCTTAGCGGGTCTCTCGTTTTGAGAAAACTTCCGACATCTTGCCGGCCTCGAAGATGTTTATGGTTTTTCGGGTAGGCGTCTCTCCCGCCTTGGATGGGCTTACAACTTCATGCGTCAGCGTCTTGCCTGCCCCGGTCAGGGCTTACGGTTTTAAGTGTTGGCTTTCGCCTGCCAAGGACGGGCCTTAGGGCTTCAAGCATGGGAGTCTCGGCTGCCTTGGACGGGGCTTACGGCTTAAAGTGTTGGCTCTCGCTTGCCTCAGATGAGGCTTACGGCTTTAGGCATTGGCATCTCACCTGCCTGAACGGGGCATTGACTTTAAGGGTTGGCTCTGTTAGGAATAGTGTCCTAAAATTCAGATTTATTCTGTTAATATTATTTTATTAAAGAATAAAATTGAAATTCCAGTCGTTTCCTTGTTAAATTTCTGTAAGTGAGCATTTATACTGCATGTGATTTTCTTTTAGAAAACATCTATGAGATGGGCGTAGTCCTCAGACTATAATTTACATGTTTGTTCTAAGTGGTTTATGAGATTAACCCACAGATAGACTTGAAACAAATTGTATGGATTGTTGTTTGAAAGACTCGTAGTTGAAGATAAGTTAGGAACACTTGTATGCTAAGACTCTAACGTGACACTTTAGATGATTTGTCTAGTCATATGGATAGTGATCCAAAAGTGTTATGTTGGTGTGTTTAATAAGATTGGCATATTGAGTTGGACCATGTGAGTTGCTTGTTTCTAGACTACTATCAGAGATAAGTGATTCATGTTGTACTGTTAAACGACCACTTTAAATCCTGAGAGTATTCTGGACTTGTGCATGGAGCATTCGTTGCTTTGGTGTACTATAAGTAAGGTCTAAACGCATGACTGAATTCCCATGTACACTAGGTAGCGACGTGAAGCGTAATAAGGATCAGGTATTCAATAGGTAATCTATAGCCTCTTATGAGATACAGATGTCCCCTTAGTTGATTCGCAAATATTTGAATGGTTCGAAATCTTTGGCTAAAGTATTCCAAATATTTGACATTTGAAATTTATATTGTGAATATATTCAAGTATAAATGGATTATTCGGTGAAAGGCGAGTCAGGAACTAATGAAGAAGCTGTGAGAAGGATAATGGCAGTAGTTATATTTATCCTTTGTCATGGCTATCTAGTGGAGGGGTTGTTATCATCAATACAGTCTATTAGGGAGATATCGAATAAATGGTTGAAGTCAGGAGTACAGTGAGATTTATTTAGTGGAATTAAATCTCATTTAATGGTAATTAAATTATTTCATGAGATAATTAATTTAACCCATTTGGAGCTAGATTTAAATTGTCCCTGAGGTCCCTACGCAAGCCTCTGTATTTATTGCCATCGAAAAAAAAATTTAATTTTGCCAAACATTATTCATGAGATGAATAAAAGTTAAAAATTATAAAATAAAATAATTTTGAAAATTAAAATTTATAAGATGAATTTTTACATGTAGGAAGCAAAACAAAACAAAAAAAAAATGAAAAATTGCAAAAACAGGCCGCGACGTGCGAATATGCGGATGGACCAACCTAATCCTGGTGCAATCCATGTGTACGTGAGCGGGCTAATGGAGGCCCTCCATGTGTCATATGGATAAAATTTAAAATTGACACAGTTTTGAACTGTGTCGAAACACCGCGTTTTGCCCGTGTGTTGTACTTGAACGCTGCGTTTTGTTTTCTTATTCTACTCATCCCACATTGAAAATTTGTTAATTTTTCGCTCTGGTACACTCGTATAAATAGAGGTACCGATTCCAAAGATTTAGTATTCAATTGAAACAAATTATTTTGAATTTCTGGAATTGTTTCGAAGACCTAATTGGGGAGAAATATTTTCGTTGAAGTTTTTCTTTCCTAGTTTAATATTTTTCAACCTTAGAGCGCCTTGAGGTCATTGTGTAGAAGATCGCGGGGCCTTGATTTTGGTATTTTTCTGAAGAAGATTATTTTCTTTCTAGTATTCTTATATTAGAGCAATTCCAAGTACGTTTTCTTTCCTTTACTTTTAGTTTTCATTTTTCTATTTATTTTTAGTATTCGTTATTATGCTTGTTTAAGTTTATATAATGTTATGAATATATTAGAGTAAAAGATCTGTAGATAAATTATGAATTTAGATCTATAGATTTAAAATTAGGAATTTTAAATCAACCCTAGGTTTAGAATTATGGATTCTAAACCCCTTCTGCTGCATTAGGGAGAATTAGGGAGAATTTTTGAAATTCGTTCCAACAACCTGTATTAGAACAAAGGAATCTATAGAGATAATCCTATTCCCGGGAGCTCTCGCACGTGAGGTGTCACGAAGCATGACTCCTTGACAGGGGGCCTAGGTAAAGAGAAGAGTCTCCTACTTTAAGTGCTCTAATAGGTGCCTTTTGTTGTGACCATAGTTGAGAACTGTGAACCCAACAATTCGCGTTAGAGTTATTTTTTTCCAACAATTGGTATCAGAGCCAGTACATTCATAATATACCTGAATATGTATAATAATATCGAAATAAATAGATATGTAATTTAATAAAATAGAGATTTTATTAAGAAGGAAAGTTTTCTTAAATAGCGATTTAAATTGTTTAAATCGTTAAAACAGTTAATAGTTAACTCGATTGTTTAAAGTAACAGTTTAAATTGTTTAAATCATTAAAAAATTAAAATCTAATTAGATTATTTAAGGTATCGATTTAAATTGTTTAAATCGTTAATAAATTAAATATTGATTCAGGTATGTCAATTTATAAACTTGTGATTATGTTATCTGTATAAGGAGATTATGCATGTTTGATATGATTTGCGAAATCGGATAAAATTGATCTAATGAGATTAGATTCAAATATTTTTAATTAATTAGTTTAATAAAAAAAATGATGCTGCATCGGCCACTGACGTCAGTGACGTCAGCTGTCATTGCTGACATTGTCAGTTTGACAACAGTCTTATATTCAAATAAAAATTATTTATTTATTTATTTATTTTTGGGGGTGTTTAGATATCAGTACTAGTTTACATTATAATTAAACTAATTATTTTATTAATTAATTTTTTTTAGAATGAGATTTTAAATTAGATTATATGATAATCTATTTAAATTAAATTATAAGATAATCTAAGTTGTAAATTCATATCATTTTAAATAAAATTTATTTTACATTATTTTAGAATAAGATTCTAAAATAGCTATGAAATAGTCTAATTTTAATATTATTTTAAACATAAAAAAAAAAATAATTTTACTAATTAATTTAATTTTAGAATAAGATTCTAAAATAGACTATGAGATAATGTAAGCTTATTTAATTTTTGAAATGGGATTCTAAAAATAGACTCTGAGATAATCTAAGTTCTAATCGCTACTAATTTTAAATAAAGTTAATTTTATTAATTAATTTAATTTAAGAATTAGATTCTAAAAATAGATTATGAGATAATTTTAATTTTGATATTGATTTAAATTAAATTAATTTATATTAATTTATTTAGTTTTAGAATGGGATTCTAAAGAATAGGTTATGAGATAATCTATGGCACCGTTTTTAAAAGTAAAATTAATTAATAATTTTATTGAATAAATTTAGAATGAGATTCTAAAGCAAGATTATGAGATAATCGATATTATAAAATGATAATGTTTTCAATAAATTAACTAATTAATTTTGATTAATTTTAGAATGAGATTCTAAAGGGGGTTATGAAATAATTTAGGTTGTAAATGCAAGTTAATTGAAAATCACTAGTTTTAAAAATCAAGTGGGAGCGAGGTTTCAATTGTTGTAACCTCATAGTCTCCATTACTGGTCTAGCAGTATAGTAGATCAATAGACCTCCCTGCGGAGGATGTCGATTTGCATATTATAGGGTTAGACTTCTATTAGGATAAACCAAAGTGCAAAGAAGTGATGCGACCACGCTGCCGTGGAGTATTACATGTATTTGAATGGAGGTTTAGAAAATGGTTTACACTTGACTAGCGTGATGCATTAGCCTCCCTAAGGAGCTCTGTTGTGTTATGTTAGAGACTAAGGTAAAGTGATGAGTTAATCATGTTTAGTAAGAGTTACAAGAAAATATGTTAATTGAGAATAGTTCTCACCCGAACTAGTTTCGTGCGAACCCACTGCCCGGGAGTATGGTTTAAACATTTATATTTCTCCCGCCTCGAAAGGACTTACGGTTCAAACATTTATATTTGTTTATTTATTTATTTATTTTTAATAATATTATTATTATTATTTTAATTTTTTTTATGTATACTTTTTTTTGTTGTTTTTTAATATTGTTTTTTTTAATTATGGACCGTGCCATTGTGAGCTGAATTGAGTGCCATTGTCAGTGACCAGGAGTCGCGGAATCCCGTACCGAGTGATGATTCCTTTTCAAAAGAAGCTTGGATGGCATGGTCTGTGATTTAGGCTACGGGCTCGGCCTCTATCCACTTGCTGAAATAATCTACGGCCATAATGATGTACATCCTTCGCCCGGTTGCCTTGGGGTATGGTCCCGAGATATCCATCCCCCACTGGGCGAAGAGAATGGGATTGAGTATAGGCTGGAGTAAAGATGCGGGCACGTGGATTATCGGAGCGTGCTTCTAGCATTTCTCGCACTTCTGGAGAAGATCTAGCGTGTCTTTCTTCATGGTGGGCCAGTAATAGCCCGATCGTAGAGCCCTGTTGGTCAAAGCCCAGTGGCTGAGGTGTTGTCCACAAATGCTTTTGTGGATTTCCCGAAAGACGTACTTTCCTTCTTCTTCTCCAGCACACTTTAACAGTGGGTGCATGAAGGATCTTTTTTATAAGTCCCCATCAATCAACACAAACCATGGCGCTCATTTTCGGATTTGCTTCGCCTCTAGATGGGTGTCGGGGAGAATCCCGTTTCTTATGAACTCGATGAGGGGGCATCACCAATTGTCCACAGACTAAGCTTGAACGACTCCCTCGTGCTGAGGCGAACTTCGGCATGAGGTCTGGATTTCTTCAATCCGAATGGTGGGGTCTAAAATTTTCTCCTTTATCTCGGGGTATCCATCAGTCGTCGGGACTTGGTGACACTAGGTTGGTGAATGAGCATTCTGCTAAGAAGTAGGCTAGAGCTTGTGTTTTGATCGCGGTCCGTGACTCGAACAAGATGTCATATTCGGAGAGTTCGACCGCTCGGGGCAACATTCTCCCTGAGCAATCCCACCGCTGGAGCAATTTTTGTAAGGGTTGGTTTGAACCGAGATACGATGTGCCTGAAAGTAAGGCCGGAGCTTCCGCGCAGCTACGACGACAGCGTTGGCAAGTTTCGCAATGTAAGGGTATCATGTCTCGGCATCCCTGAATATTTGACTTACAAAGTAGACCGGCAACTGGAGGCCCTCTCTTTTGGATATTAGCACTGCACTTTTTGTGTCATCTTATGCCGAAACATGGAGGGACAAATCTTCTCCTGAGATGGGTTTTGACATGACCGGGGGTTTTGCCAAATGCTCCTTGAGTTCTCAGAGAGCTTGTTCACAATTTTCGTCCCAATTAAAGACCTCTCTTCGCCGTAATGTCTTAAAGAAGGGGAGGGATCGATCCGCTAACCGGCTGATGAATCTATTTAGGGCGGCTAGGCAGCTAGTCAGCTTTTGGATATCCCTTGGTGTCTTTGGGATTTCCATCCTTAGTATGGCGTCCATCTTTGCGGGGTTGGCCACTATCCATCTTACGCTGACAATGAAGCCCAAAAATTTTCCTTCCGGAACCACGAACGTGCATTTGTTCGGGTTAAGACGCATTCAGTGTGCCTTAAGTGTTTCCAAAGTCTCCCTCAAGTCGCCCACGTGATCGGAGGCCTCCTTGCTTTTTATGATCATATCGTCAACGTACACCTCCAAGTTCTTTCCTATTTGTTGCCGAAAGACATGGTTCATTAGGCGCTAGTATGTGGCTCTGGCGTTTTTCCGTTCGAATGGCATGACTCGGAAGCAGTATATGCCCTCGTGAGTGATGAAAGACATTTTTTGCTCGTCTTCCTGATCCATCATGATTTGATGATATCCGGAGAAGGCATCCAAGAAGCTAAACAGTGCGTTTCCAGCCATGGTGTTGACCCGCTGGTCTATCTTGGGAAGGGGGAACGAGTCTTTCAGGCAAGCTTTATTCAGGTCAGTGAAGTCCACACACATCCGCCAGCTTTCGTTTGGCTTTTTTACCAAAACTACGTTTGCCAGCCAATCGGGGTACAACACTTCTCGTATGACATTAGCCTTCAGGAGCTTTCGCACTTCCTCGCTTATAACCTTATTTCGCTTGGTGTAGAAGTTGCGCCTTTTCTGTTTCATGGGCCTTTTCTAGGGTGGGACGATCAGACTATAGCAGATGATCCGACTATCTATCCTCGACATCTCATTCGCGAAATACGCGGAGACCTCCTAATATTGTGGGAGCAATTGCTGGATCTAGTCCCATACGTCCGTGCCTAATTGCATCCCGACCTGGACTGAATTTCCCTGCTCTATTTCAACTTTGACGGTTTCCTCTGGATCTCAGTGTTAGGAGTAGTGTCCTAAAATCCAAATTTATTATATTAATATTATTTTATCAAAGAATAAAATTGAAGTTCTAGTCGTTTTCTTGTTAAATTTGTGTAAGCTAGCATTTATAATGCATGTGATTTTCTTTTTGGAAACATCTATGAGATGGGTGTAGTCATCAAACTACAATTTACATGTTTGTTCTAAGTGATTTACGAGATTAACTCATAGATAGACTTGGAACAAATGGTATGGATTATTGTTTGAAAGACTCGTAGTCGAAGACAAGTTTGGACCACTTGTATGCTAAGACTATAACGTGACACTTTAGATGACTTGTCTTGGTCATGTAGATGGTGATCCAAAAATGTTATGTTAGTGTGTTCAATTAGATTGACACACTGAGTTGGACCATGTGAGTTGTTTGTTTCTAGACTACTATCGGAGATGAATGATTCATGTTGTACTGTTTGAACGATGACTCTAAATCCTGAGAGTATTCTGGACTTGTGCATAGAGCGTTAGTTACTTTGTTGTACTATAAGTAAGGTCTAAATGCATGACTGAATTCCCACGTACACTGGGTAGCGTCATGAAGTGTGACAAGGATCATGTATTTAATGGGGAATCTACAGTCTCTTATGAGATACAAATGTCCCCTTAGTTGATTCGCAAATATTTGAATAGTTCGAAAACTTTGGCCAAAGTATTCTAAGTGTTTGACATTTAGAATATATACTATGAATATGTTCAAGTATAAATAAATTATTCAGTGAAGAACGAGTTGGTAACTAATGGAAAAGCTATGAGAAGGATAATTGTAGTTGTTATATTTATCCTTTGTTATGGACATCTAATGGAGGGGTTGTTGTCATCAATACAGTCTATTAGGGAGATATCGAATAAATAATTTAAGTCTGGAGTGCAGTAAAATTTATTTAACGGAATTAAGTCTTATTAAATGGTAATTAAATTATTTCATGAGATGATTAATTTAACCCATTTGGAGCTAGATTTAAATTGTCCCTGACGTCCCTACGCAAGCCTCTGTATTTATTGCCATTGAAAAAAAATATTAAAGGATTCATGAGATTAATTATTTATCCATAAGATGGGTAAATTTAAATTTGTCAAACATTATTCATGAGATGAATAAAAATTAAAAATTATAAAATAAAATAATTTTGAAAAATTAAAATTCATAAGATGAATTTTTACCTGTGGGAAACAAAGGAAAAAATGGCGAAAATCCCAAGCGGGATCTGTGTACAAGCGTATTAGCTAGTTGCACGCTGGGCTACAAGGTAAGGATCCGCACCACTAGGCGCGGACCAATCACCGCGTGCCACGTGGCACGCGGTGACAGGGTAAAAGGACGCATGAACAAATTATTAAACGTGACGTTTTGGGCTATTTTTAAATAAAACAATGCGTTTAGTTTTTAACTGTGCAAATCCCACATCGAAAAATTGAGATTTTTTCGCTCCGGTATACTACTATAAATAGAGGTACATATTCTAAGGGTTTGACATTCAATTGAAATAAATATTTTTGGGTGTCTGAAATTATTTTAGAGACCTAATTGGAGAGAAAAATTTTCGTTAAAATTTTTCTTTCCTAGTTTAATATTTTTCGGAGCCCACCCTCCAAGCAGTTCGAGGTCATTGTGTAGAAGATCGCGGGGTCTCGATTTTTGGTATTCTTTTGAAGATTATTATTTTTTTCTGGTTTTTCTTATATTGGAGCAATTTCGGGTATGTCTTCTTTCCTTCACTTTTAGTTTTCGCTTTTCTATTTATTTACAGTACCTATTATTATGCCTGTTTAAGTTTATGTATTGTTATGAATGTATTAGAGTAAAAGGCCTGTAGATATTTAGATCTATAGATTTAAATTGTGAATTTAATCTGTAGATTTAAAATTATAAATTTTAAATTAAGCCTAGGTTTAAAATTATGAGTTCTAAACCCCTTCCGCTATGTAAACTTTATAAAACTAGGGAGAAATTTTAAAATTCGTCCCAACAACCGGTATTAGGGCAAAGGGTTTATAGAGATTAACCTATTCTCGGGAACTCTCGCCCGTGAGGTGCCATGAAGCGTGACTCTCCGACCGGGGGCTTAGGTAGAGAAAAGAGTCTCTTACTTTAAGTGCTCTAATAGGTACTCCTTGTTGTGACCACAGTTGAAAAATTATGAATCCAACGATCAGTATCAGAGTTTATTTTTCCAACAAAAGTTATATTTTTCCAACACTTGGCCCATCTTCTCCCCGCTTTTCGTCTCCCCTACTTATGGTGCGTCTTGGGTGTAGCAATATCTGCGAGCTGTTTGCTAACAACCTCTTATTGTCACGATGCCTCCCTTGTCAGTCTCAAATTTCATGGTGAGATGGTAAGTTGACACCATGGAGCCTAACAAATTTAGCATAGGGCGTCCTAGGATGGCGTTGAACACAGAGCCGGACACTATGACATAAAATTCAACATTAAGTGTATGTCCCTGTTCTTCGTCTCTCAGGAGGATATCGAGCTTTATGGTGCCTAACTGATCAACCACCTCGTTGGAGAATCCTGGGAGGGTCCCGGTCATGGCGAGCAAATTCTCGAGCAATATTCCCATTTGTTCAAAGCAATGGAGGAAAAAGATGTTGATTGAACTTTCTTGGTCCACCAAGACCCTTCGAATGGAGTAGTTACCAACGTCCACGATAATGACCATGGGATCTTCATGCGGGATTTTAATGTTCTTAAGATTATCTTGCGTAAAAGTCAAAGGTTGACAATTTTTGACTTTGCCTTCACCTCTCCCCATAGTACCGAAACTCGTACCATCCCCTTTTTGCTTTATGGCCTCAATTACATGCCTCGGAGTGTAAGCCACATTGTTCTGTCCCTCACGGGCGGGTCTAAAGGTTATGGGCTTAAGTTTCTCTATATCCACGAATTTTCCAAGATCGTGTTTTTTCTCTAGCTCGTCCATCCTGTATCTGAGTGCTTGACAGTTTTTGGTGCCATGTCCCAGTGCCTCGTGGTACTTGCACCACTTACCTGGGTCAACCCCCTGTATAGGGTGTGCGGGAGCCTGGTCCCTTCCTTCCTCTGGTTTCTTAACCTCCAAGAGTAGCCTAGGGGCCCTCTTGAGGCCAGGATTACGAACCTTCCTCATGTCCCTCATCGTTCTTTCAACCTTCGAGCTGGGGCCAGGAGCATGCGTCTGGGTGGCTCTGCTTTGTCCATCACATCTTCTGCGATGATGTATTTGTCAGCTTTGGTCTAGAGCGCGTCCACGATCGAGGGGAGAGCCTTGGCGAGGAAAATTTGAAGTTATTGTTCCGGAGCCCATTGATGAAGGTGGTGATGGTGATTTGGTTTGCTAGGTTTGTGATGCTGATCACTGCTTTCGAGACTCGTCGAACAAACGCCCTCAAGGATTCACCGTCGGATTGTTGGAGATGGATCAACTAGGCAGCAATCTTCTTTCTTCTTTTGTTGCTAAGGAAGTGGCGGCTAAATTTTTCAGACAACTCCTTGAAGCTTCGTATGGACCCGTTGGGGAGAGAGGCAAACCAATCCTGAGCCATGCCTTTGAGAGTGGCCGGGAAACATTTGCACCACACATTGTCGGAGGCGTCTTGTATGTACATTCGTGTCGCGAGTCTTGAGATGTGGTCATCCGGGTCTTGCGTCCCGTCGAATTACTCCAGGTTTGGCATTTTCACTTTCCCCACGGGGGTGGTGAGTATCTGAGGTGTGAAGGGCGAATGGATGATGGGAATTCTTCCCAAGAGCTCGCACACTGCTCCCTCTGAGTCGGAGTCAGTGTCTGCCTCGAGCAAGGGAGGAATCCTTGCTGGTGTGTTTCTTGACTTGTAGGGACGGTGGCGCCTTTTATTGCCCTCCATCTCTTGCGGGCTTCGCTTGCTTCTGTACTCCGTAGAAGCAAAGGATTTGATGACCACGTCCGGGTTCGTCCTTGCAGGATGCGGAGGGGTCTTGCTGGAGTCATTATGATCGGTGAGTTGCATGATTAGTGTGCGGAGCTCATGGAGTTGACTGTGAGTAACATACTGATCTCCTGACTTCCTCAAGGAGGAGGGAGATCCTATGGAGTTGTTACGGGGAAAAATTTTCATTTCCCACAGACAGCGCCAACTATTTTGGTACAAGTTATTTTAATTGAAGGTCAAACTCAAGCCTTAAATTTTTATTAATTAATGAATTCGATTACAAGAGTATTTGATTGAGTACAAATATAATGGAAGAAAAGAGAGAAAAGTGGGGGATGCCTCTGATCATGGGGTTCTACAACTGTTTTTGGAGAGAGAGTGGTGAACTTTGCTTTCTTTAGGGCCCTGGGCCTTATTTATAGACTTTTTCCTCAGGAAGTAGCTGGAGTACTGTGCTTTTGATTGGGGGGAGGGTATTTCGTCCGGTATTGGACGGAGGGCGAGATACCCTTGGTCGTTGGACCCGCGTCTTTAGGTTGTCGCTTGTTAGAATCAAAATAGCGGGTAATCGTCGCTGACCGGTCCTCGGGGGAGCCGGTATCCCGGGGTGAGATGCCTCCTCGGACCCAAGAGGCACATGGAGTCGAGGTGTTAACATGAGACTATCCGTAGGCTGGAATGCGTCTCGTTAGACAGATGCGTCCATTTTTCCTAAGTCAAAATCAGAGTTCTGAAGTCACTCCCGGGGGTGCATCTCGGTTCGAGATGCACTTACGTCCTAGTGACCACGTGTCCTTTATTCGGGTACTGTTTTGTTGAAAGTTATCACCCGTTTAATAAATGGGTTGAGTTCAGGTTGATTTTGTTTCTAAAATCTTTGCATAACATGAATGCAAACACAAATACAACCCAGTAAAAATGAAAACAAATTTTTTAAGGGTTTCTTTTAGTGAAAACATCTAGTTCTAAGTAAAGTTTTAAAAAATTACCTAGATGTTTTAATTTTTCAATGTCACATATATCATTAACATTTATTAATTTTTGATGACTTGACATTTTGAAAAAAAAAAAATTAAAATATTTTTAATTTATATTTAAAATAATTTAAAAAATTTTAAAGATTTGAAAAATACTTTAAATATCTAAAAACCTATAAATGTTTAGAAAAATAATTCAAGTACTTGTAAATATATATTAAAATTAACAAATGCTAATATATCTTCACATTAAGGTGTGACGTTAAAATTTTAAAAAGTTAAAGTATAATATTAAAAAACTTAAAAATTTAAGTAACTTTGTAAAATTATACTTGAAAATTGAGGAAAATTATCACTTAGGTAACCTGACTTATAAGCATTTCACTTAGGTATTTTAACATTTTAATATATACAATGAAGTATCCTAAGGTTAAATTTTTTATCACCTTAGTACCTTATATCAGAATTTGATGGGTTTTTGCATGTCTCTGTTATATTAAAAATGATGATTTAGTGCACGAATATGTTAACATATAAAAGCCATGTTCATGTTTTTAGTAAAAGTTCAACAAATTACGACAAAAAGTTCATCAAATTTTGATATAAACTGCCTATATATTGTCAAAATTAGTGTCATATCAGTATTTTTGGTAAAAATTATTAAATTCTAATGAAAATACGCATATATTATCGGAATCATATTTTACTTCAACTTTTTTTAACGAAAATCTATTGGAATTTTATAAAGTAGTACCTAATTAATAAAATTTTAAAATTTAAGATACTTAAGTAATAAAAATTTTAAATCTTAAAGTATTTTATTATATATATTTAAATATTAGGGTATAATTTCCTAAAATTTAAATAGTTTGTAGTAAAAAATATAATTTTTAAAACGTGCCCTATGTACAACCCCAACCCCCGCGGCTTTTGTTTCCATCAGCCCTGCTCCCTGTGCACCATTGGCTCTTGCTCCGTCACTCGCCGTGACCCGATTTGAGTGTTGCTGCTGTTGTTCTCCTTGCTCGTCCTTCGGACCTCGTTCTAGAGGACTTGAAGGTAAATGACCTGAATCCAATATTAACATGTTGACATTGCTTTTAGGTTGTGTAATTACTTATCCCTCTTTGCCACCGGGGTAAGTAAGGGTTAAGAGTAAGAGGTAATGAAAATTAAAATCTTACTCTTGTTTGGCGAGTCTTATTGAGGGATACAGGGACAATAAGGGATCAAAACTTACCCCGTTACCTTCTTTTACCCTCGTTTCCTTTAATCCCAAATTGGAGGTAAAGTGGGGAGCATAATATTTTAAAAAATTTTGGACAATTTTACAGTTATTACAATTACACTATGAGGGTAACTTGTTTACCTCAGAGTAGGATAATATTTTACCATCCCCACTTTACCTTTTTACTAGTTGCCAAACAAGACATTATATTTTGATATTTGTTTTGGTGATTCATGGTTGATTTTTTTAAATTTTGTTCAAGCAATAATCCAGTAGTTGATTCGATTACTCGAGTATAAGCAGTAATTGAGTAATAGGAAGTGTAAAACACCAACCCAATGCCGCAAAGAGGCTCCTGCAAAGGTAAAGTTTTGCGAGGGTAAGATGTAGCCAAATTTACCTCTTCAGAGTCTTGCCCTATAGATAGGCTGTTTTCAAAGGGCCCCAAACCCTAAAAATACAATATTTATAAAATTCAAGTCAAATAGAGTAATAACATATACTAAGAAACACGACAATAACAGACATACAAATCTAGGGGGAACTATGAACTAGCAACGATGTACTCCTCTTTTCTAGCAGCTGTGTTGACTACACGTATTTTTAGCCGTTACTTAGCTCTATCTAAGGCTGTTTATTCAATATGATTTAGGTGGGTGAGGTTATATCGAATTATTATAAAAAGTATGTTAAACCTTAATATAAATGACCATTTAAAATAGTTAATTGAATATGGGTTCAATCAATAATAATAATAAGAAACAGGTCGAGTATGAGTTCGAGTATTGATATAATTAATTGAGTTTGAGTGAAGTACTGAGTTACTCGACTCAATTACACTCCACGGCCCCATTCCCAAACCCTAACGTCCATTCTTGGGCCCCCGCTACCAGAGCACTGTCACCACTGCCTTCCGCTGTTATACTACCAACTCATAATGGATTTTTTATTGTTTTTCCTTTTGATTCTAGTTGTGCACTATTTCTGTCGACTCCATTTTGTGTGTTGGTTGGGATGTCTAGGATCTTTAATTATTGTGGTAAGTTGCTGATTCCTATACTCTCTTTTGTGGTTCTTGTTTTCGGGCTTATTGACCAAGTCTTCCATGGATTCGTCTTTTGTTACAATAATTAGCATTGAGCACCAGAAATAACCTCTTTACAGAGTTGCAGCGCCCTGTAGGGGTAAAGCTGCAGACATCTTACCCTCCTAGACCCCATCTTAACCGGAACCTCTTTGATGTATTGGGTTGTCGTTGTTACAATAGTTAAATCCATTTCTGGGTCTAATCCATGTCGAATCGGGTCATGGTCTAAGGGTTGAAATTGAAAAACCTTGATCAGCGACCCACCGTGCTACAGTAAATGGCTTGATTCAGGTCAGTTTGTCAATGTGATGGATCAAACCGTGACATGAGTCGACCTACCCACCTTTGCTTGTGCTGCACTGAACACTATTTCAATTACTTGCTCTGGCTTTAATTCTCTGTTCTTTTTTTATTTATTTTTTGGATAGAATCTGTTGCTTGTTCAATTGTTGCCATTGAAGCTTCTAAAGATTGCTAGAAGGAATATTAAGGTGTCACCTACATAATTGAACAAATCCCAATTAGGGTTAGAGTTTATACATTTTGCTTAATCATCAACAATGGATAAAGACACCTCTTTTTTATTCTCGGGCATCAAGTTTGATCGCAAAAGGTTCGCCAAGGATTTTGAAAAGTTCGAGGAGAAAAAAGAAAATGAAGATTCAAAAGGGGTTGTGAGCTTTGTTGATTCTGGGAAATTAGAATCAGAAGATGGGAAGAAGCCAGCTAAAAAGAGGAAACATAAGGGAATGCTAGGTGAACAAGTTGAAGGATTTAGTGTCTTCAAGAGTTCAAATCAAGTTAGTGAAGAAGATGATAAGGCCCAAGATGAATCCTCACAAAAGAAGAAGCAAGTATTTCGACAGCTTGAGCGCGATGCGATTCTGAGGAAGAAGCATAATATTCACATATCTGGGAGTAATGTTCCTTCTCCACTCCAGAATTTTGAGGAATTGCATGCCATTTACAACTGTAAACAGTATTTGTTGCGGAATTTTGTGGAACTTGGATATAAGGAGCCAACCCCAATTCAAAGGCAAGCTATGCCAGTTCTTTTATCAGGACGGGAGTGCTTTGCCTGTGCTCCTACTGGGTCTGGTAAAACTATAGCCTTTGTGTGCCCTATATTAATGACATTAAAGCATGGGATGAAAGAAGGTGTTCGTGCGGTTGTTCTTTGCCCTACGCGTGAGTTAGCTGCTCAGACAACCAGAGAATGCAAGAAACTAGCTAAAGGAAAGAAATTTTATATCAAATTAATGACCAAAGAGCTGGCTAAAACTACTGACTTTTCAAAACTTCCATGTGATATACTTATTTCAACACCTCTTCGCTTGGCATACGCGATCCGCAAACGGAAGCTTGACTTAAGCAGGGTTGAGTACCTAGTTCTTGACGAGTCTGATAAGCTATTTGAGCTTGGCTTCGTGAAGCAGATTGATTTTGTCGTCAAAGCATGTTCAAATCCTGCAATAATACGGTCACTATTTAGTGCTACATTACCGGATGCAGTTGAAGAACTTGCACGAACGTTGATGCACGACGCTGTGCGAATTATTGTCGGTAGGAAGAATACGGCATCTGAATCAATAAAGCAGAAGTTGGTTTATGTTGGAAGTGAACAGGGAAAGCTTCTTGCACTTCGTCAGAGTTTTGCTGAGAGCTTGAATCCGCCTGTGTTAATTTTTGTGCAAAGCAAGGAACGTGCGAAAGAGCTTTATAGAGAACTGGCATTTACTGATATAAGAGTTGATGTTATTCATGCTGATCTCTCCCAAGCACAACGAGAAAATGCCGTTGATGATTTTAGGGCTGGGAAAACTTGGGTTCTTATAGCTACTGATGTTATTGCTCGTGGTATGGACTTCAAAGGCGTCAACTGCATAATTAATTATGATTTCCCGGATTCTGCTTCTACGTACATTCATAGAATTGGCCGTTCAGGCCGAGCTGGTAGGTCTGGGGATGCCATAGCACTCTATACAGAAGAAGACATACCCTATTTGCGGAACATAGCTAATGTCATGGCACAGTCGGGTTGTGAGGTTCCTTCGTGGATCATGTCTATGCCCAAGAGGAAGTGGAAGAAGTATCGACCGCAGAGAGATTCCATTGCCACTATTCCGAAAGATGAGGAAGAATGAAGCCTATCTTGAAGATTCAGTCTCATTCACAGGTACATTTCCATGTCTTCTTCTGAGGTCCTTCTTGCACGTTTCTTTTCATTTTCTTCCTTAAATAAGTGGGATTAGGGATTTGAATCTGACAGTAGTATTGGTGGTGTTCATAGTATTTGACCAAGTCATCATAGCCTTCATGTTTATTACCTGCCCAAAATAACGACTGGCACCTGAATGTCCGAATTGACATTTCGGCTGCATTGGTTAGCTGACGCCATATTGGCTTGTTTGGAAAATTTGACGCCTCCATCGCTATTATTAGAGTATAGTATATTATTTAATATTCTAAGATCTTAAGATAATTAGTTTCTTAATATGGTGTTAGAACCTTGTTGATTGAGAGGTTGTGGGTTAATAGCCTTCCTCTTAATATCAATATGATTTTAATAGATATTATGAGTTGAATATATGCACTATCCACTCAAGCTAATAGGCATTTCTGCGAAGGGGCAGTATGGGGCTTAATGACAAATTTAAGGTACCTTATGTAGAGGTTACGAATATTATGGAAATGAAGAATGATTAAGTCATTGTGGACTGAGAAGGGTATTAATAACTAAGACTTTATATTAAACTACTTGTATCCAGGATCGCTTAAGGCTGGTTTGTCTATGTTTTTGGGATTCATTTAAGTAAGTGAGTAGAGTTTCAGTAGACTTGATAAGCTTTGAGCAACTTGAGTTCGAATATGGCTGTCTGACTCTTTAAGGTTCACGGACAATTCATTAAGGCCTCATTAATGGCTTATCAAAAAGCTTATTAATTGCTTGAGATAAGATCAAGGATGACTTGATAGTAGCTCAAACATTTCGTTAAATAATGTCTTTGTTGCACTAAGTACTCAATTTTCATTCTAGTCAAAAATTAGAAATCATTCCTCGTATGAGAGTTGGACACAAATGTAATATAAAGATATTAGATTGGAGTGTTCTGTTTGATCATTGTAGCTTCTGACAGTTCCTGTGCTGTTTGTGCTATTACCAACAATATGGGAGGTTTCCGCTGTACAAACAATTACTGCTTCTGGTGTTGCAGCCTCTTAAATGTGTAATCAGCCTATATTATATTTTATCACAGCAATCAAGGTGTTGTAATGTAGAACAAGTTTTAATGTGGAACTAGGCACTGTTAAATGCACCAAGGAGAATTTAGGCTGGGATGGGCTTCCTTATTTCTTTTCTTTCTTTTTTTTGGGGGGGGGGGGCGGGGCTCTGGATCAGGGCTTAGACGACATTTTGAACCTAGGACCACTTGTCTGTTAGAGGTTTTAGCCTCATTGGCGAGTTTAGAGTATGTTAGTTCCTCAATATTGGTCAGGTCATGTTTAGAACGCAGTGGTTGATGGTTTTGTAAAATGGGGATCTAATTGCATGAATTATGGTGTGTGGTTCTTTATTGTTCACATATTCATAATGCTTTGGTGAAGGTTTAGTCAGCAATTTGTGCGAGAAACAGTGTTTCTTAGTATGCATTTTGAGGTTGGCTTAGATGAGTGCACAATGGTGCAGTTACAGCAGGCCTTCTTAATACATGGTGGCCTCTTGATATGGGTTTTATTCTATGATGCTTATATATTTGTTTTGCTGTTTCTCTTTAGACTTTCTTAAGCATCCTTCATAAGTAAAGAAATGCATGCAAGAATTTTCTCGTTTGTAAGGTGATGGTGCATGAATTCACTGCATAATGTAATTCTTTGAAACAGCCGCTAGTTACAAAAATGTCATGATACTTCCAATTTATCCCCTAAGCCCGTCACTTGACATTAGGTTGCACGATGCAGTTATTTTGCTTCCACGAACAAAATCAATAATCTCATAAAACCTACTATAGGCTATTTAATGATTGCTTTGCTCTAAGGGCATCACATTTGCTGGAAGGTGAACAATTACAAACACGTAGTTGGCCTTCTGTTTGAATCAACTGATGGATAACTGACCCTTTTCACTGCTAGTCTCACATTTATTATCTTTACTAGTTCAGGGGCTTGTCTGGCTTACATGGAATAGAAAATAAGCCAGGCTACCGTGATGCTTAGTGGATGTACTTACAGCTTCCATGGAAGACAATAGGAAATTCAAATATTTTTAAAGGGATATAGACGAGGAATGGATGGGGCCCCTCGGACACAGCCTCTCTTTAGGGTAACACTCTGAAGGGATAAAGGCTGCGTACATCTTAGCACCCCAGACCTTGCTTCAACGAGAGCCCTTAGGGCACTGGGATTATTGTTGTTGTACATTAGATTGGAGTCTTTTTGGTTGTGTTGAAAGTGGGTTGACACTTTTAACCTATTCAAGTAATTGGGTAGAATTTAGGTTTGGGTTGATTTCCAACATGTTTATCTCGTTAATGTAGTTATATTGAGTTATATGAGTTAATTAAGCTGTGTATACTATTACTATATATATGATGTTATAGTCTATGTTATGATGAGGTAATTTAAACTATATTTGGTTAGCTAGTATGACAATTTAATTTTACACAATTATAAATGTCATGTATTCATTATGTAATCCAACCATAAGTGCAGATTAGGATGTTTGTAAGTTGGAGGATTGGTATGTAACAAAAAGTTACCCAAATAGTTAAACAGGTGACTAATGAGGTTGGGGTTGGGTTCATTAGCAACTCCTTTTCTAGAATCCCTTAATATGACACGAGCACAAACAACACATCATCTTTGCCATTCCTGGTACAAGGTTTTCTGCGCACCAGATCATGCTTTTCTGCTCATTAAAACGTTGTGTCAAAACATGAAATTCACTCCTAAGAAGTCCTCTCGTGCTGTTTATTTGCTAAAATTCCTAGTTCCTTTCTTTCCTTTCTCTAATTTTTGAAGTTTTGGATGAGAAGACTGCTTTTAACATAAATCTACATTTTAAATTGGTCTATAATTAATCCTTCAAGGCTAAATAGCTTCACTAGAAAAATCAATTTGCTAGCATGTAACGTACAATATGATTTGCACTTGAAGGTTCAAGGAATTAACTATCCAAAATCTTATTCTGTTAGGTGAAGGTTCAATAATATTTTATGCTCTGACATGTTCCCTTAGATGAATGCCCATTAAGTTTAAAACTTGGATCATGCACGGACTTCATACTTTGTGGTGAATTATATTAGTATTAAGAGTGGGCTGTTTGTCTTCAGCTATGTTACTCGGACTCGGGAAGACGGGTCGGATACGGGTGTGGATCCGAGGGTCGGGCACTTGGATTATAAAATTTTAAGATACGGGGATCTGGTCAACAAGTATCTTGACTTTTTTATTGGGTACGGGTACGACTCGGCAAAAGAGTCCAACTTTAATCTTGGACACAAATATTAATGCCACATTTGTTAGTAAAATATTATAATTTTAATTCAAGATTAAGAAAATGCATGGAAAAATCTATATGTTATCAAGAAAAATATTATGTAAAATTTGAAATTAATTTTAGCTAAAAATTATTAAAATACCCCTGCCCCTCGCTTTTCCCAAGCTGCCTCTCGTTGTTGCCCAGCTGTACCGCACCTTTTGTCCTTGCATTAATGTAGCTTCCAAGGGAAGCCAACGGGTGAAAGTTCGGTGGCCCGGATCGTGCCACTTGTCGCACATCCCACAGCCCAAAAATGGGTGTGTGCAGGCTTATTTTTTATTTTATTTTATTTTTTTTTTGATCAAAGTGCAGGCTTATTTAAACCGTTGATCCTCTGACATCCAACACCCACGATGGGGCCACATGTCAGCTTAATAGGGAACGATTTTGTGTTTGTTTCACTCAATTTGGACCATTCATCTGGTTTAAACGAACGGCCACGATTTGCCTCACACAGATCATGGGGTCTGAGCTATTTAAAGTGCGATTTTATTGAAGAAAAAGAGAGAACCCCATTTTTCAACCCTTCATCTTCCTCCTCCCTTCCCTTGGTGGTTCTCCAAGGCCTTATTATGGACCATCAACCTTGATGCCACCAATTCAAGTAAGTGAGATTAATGATGAGAAGCTGAAGAAGTACATGTATCACAGTGCAGGTTTTCATCCTCACTTTTTTTTTTTCCCTCCAATCTCGTTTTGACCGAGTCAGAGTCGGATCCGAAATTGCCGGATCCGACTCGTATCCCGGGTCGGGTCGTGTCGTGTCGACCCGGGTACGTCCGGTAAAATGAAGGATCCGGGTATCATAGGTCTTCAGACACGCAAACTTTCGGTCAACAAAGTCGCATATAATTGTTCTAGAAGTTTAAGTTGTGACTCCCAAAGATGATTTTATTCCCAAAAATGATTTTATACCCTAACAACCATATATTATCATTTAAATTTAACATGGTTGCTGAATGTACTAGCTTTTTGGATTATTGACCTAGTTCTAACTACTGTTATTGGTCCAAACATATGGCTTCCGAAGAAAGGTACTGCTACAGTTTCTCATACACTCAAAGAAACCATCTTATATTAAATATGAGTATATGGCAATACGAGTTTCAGTTTCCGAAGAAAAAGAAAAGATACTGACATTACATGCATGAAAATGGCTAAAATATTTAATGAAGTAATGAAATATATACCAACACATCTTATATCAGTGAACCGTCCTCTTTGTTGCTAACTTCTATTCGCTGAAAAGAGTTCTGTTTCATGGCTATGGTAACATTACTTCCTGTAATCCTTGTTAACATATAGTGTGTGTTGACAATGTCCTGTCATAAGAGGAACCTTTGTAGAAATTGCGTGAATAATTAAGGGTCTTTTGCTATCATTTTTTGTTTACGTATTTTAGTTTTTGAGAAACTAGAAACATGATTTTGAAAATGAACTTTTATGTTTTCAGTTTTCACTTAAACTAGGAATAAACTGAAATTAACAAACAAAAAACACAAAAAATTAGTTTGATAATGTGTATTTTAATCTGTAAAAAACTAAATGCAAACAAAAAAATACGAAACAGGGTGTCTTGAGTCAACGATAATGATATGATTCTACAAGTAATGGATATGATGCATTTAGTAGAAGGGTGGAAATTGGAGCTCCATGAACTTCAAAGACAATTATTCACCTATATGAAATGCAAACCATTGAAACATATTGTCTTGTCTTTTAGGTGAAATGCTTCGGACAATTCTAATCTCTTTGAGCATTTAGATATGCTACTCTTTCAAATGTACCCTTATAAACAGTATCGTTGGGTGTGATAGCAGTGTTAAAAACCTTTGTGTTGGTGGGGGATACAAATTTTAATATATTTATGAGAATACACTAAGGAGAGATTCCTTAGATGAGCTTGACTATGCTCTAGTTCGTAAAGTAAAATACAGGAAATTGAATGAGATTATGAGAATACACTAACGAGAGATTCTTTAGATGAGCTTGACTATGCACTAGTTCGTAAAGTAAAATATGGTACAGGAAATTGAATGAGATTGAATGAAACTATTGACTTGTACCTCATTTTTTTTTTACTATGTATTATGCTTCTTGCTAGTTGCTGCCATTGGTATATCGAACACCATCAACCAAAAGTTAAATTGACAAAATTATATCTCTCGTTACTCCTTCAATATTTTATTGAATAGGAAAGGCATCCTCATGCCTTATAGCAGGGCCATTAGTGACATGTATGAGGATGCACAAACTAAGGTGCGCACAGTAGAAGGAGAGACAGACGCGTTCCCGATAACAATCGGAGTACACCAAGGATCTGCCTTGAGCCTCTATTTGTTTATTATGGTAATGGATGAGCTCACTAGAAACATCCAAGGAGGTGTACCTTGGTGCATGCTTTTCGCAGATGGCATAGTGCTGGTGGGGGAATCACAGGAGGAGATTAATAAGAAGCTAGAACTGTGGAGAAGGGCATTGGAATCGAAGGGCTTACGGCTCAGTAGATCAAGACCGAGTACATGGAGCTTAAGTTCGATCCCACCACCACGCCTAGTAGAGAGGACGTCAAGATTGGATTGGACACTATACCGAGAAAGGAGAGTTTTAGGTACTTGGGTCCATGATACAGCACAACGATGAAGTTGACAAGGATGTCAACAACCGGATTAATGTAGGATGGTATAAATGGAGAATGGCCTCAGCGGTACTTTGCGATAGAAAGTTTCCCTCAAAGCTAAAGGGAAGATACTATAAGACGGTAGTGAGGCCGGCCATGTCCTATGGGGCGGAGTGTAGGGCGATAAAACAACATCATACACAGAAGATGAAGGTGGTAGAGATGAGGATGCTGCGGTGGATGTGTGGCCGCACAAGGAAAGATAGGATCAGGAACGACGTCATAAGAGGTGAATTAGGCGTGGCCTCCATTGAGGATAAATTAAGGGAGCAACGTTTTAGGTGGTTCGGACATGTTAGGAGGAGACCGAGCACCGCTTCGGTCAGGAGATGCGAGCAGCCTCATACTACGCTAGGTAGGAGAGGGAGAGGCAGGCCAAAGAAGAGATGGTCGGAGACGATCAGACAAGACCTCACTCACCTAAACCTTCGGGAGGAGATGGTCTTAGATAGAGCCCAATGGAGGGCTAGCATAGGAGTAGCAGAGGTAGCGGAGCAGAGTAGGGTAGTCCAGCTTCTGTGCTATCTCTAGTGTTCTAGGCCTTTAGGGTAGTCCAGAGTCGGCGCGCTTATGTGCGATCCGAGCTCCTGATTGACTAGCTTTTCATTGGCTTATTTGCGATTTGCTATGTCTTTGCCTTTATTTGCCTAGCTTTGCCCTGCTTATATGCTTATTGGCTCTCGTGCTACCAGGTTGCCAGGCTTCATTGCTGCGGACAAGCTTTTCAGGTTGGGGGTCCTCGGAAATAGCCTCCCTTCTAGGCAACCCCCAGAAGGGGGAAGGCTGCGTACATCAACCCCCCCTCTCTCCTTATGCGGGAGTCCTTGAGGCACTGGGTTGCTGTTGTTGTTGTTGTTGTACTCCTTCAATATTTTAGGTGTTGTCATAGACATAAATGTAACCCTATATAATTTCCTTTAACAAATTGTGACCTAACTTTTTGTGTATAGGGTCAAACAGTACACAAATACATTAGATTCTTTAGTTCCCCTACCGTATTTTACTTATTACGCCTGCAGATGCTGCATGAGCACTAATTTCGATCCGTTTAATCCTTTTTCTCCCCATGGAAATGGAACTTTTTGGATCAGCAATCAATTGTTGTAATTAATCTTTTAGTATAGATGCACCAGCTGTTTATCTGTTAATTTTCTCAACATTTGTTGCAGCTATGTACGCATGTGTAAGGATGTTCTAGCTGCTGTGGACCTTTTTCATTGTGATCGTGCTCTGGACAACGTTTTGAGGATCCGCCGAGGTACATTATAAACTCGACCTTATGGCAATTAAGTTGCTTGTTCTTTCGACTGTGCCTGCTAAAATCTTGGTTCTAGCTTACGATTCTTGATAGTAGTATTTCTTATTTCGCTAACGTATGTATTACCTTTTGTCCTTTTTTTTTCTTTTTTTTTTTTTTCCTTGGACTAGGTTTTTTTTTTTTCCTCTTTATTATATATTGTTCAGTTATTTCCTTCTTTAAGCTGCTGTTTGTTTTGACGGAAGATATATTTCGTTTGAATTCTATTGTTTACTTAGATAATTTCATCGAAACAATTGAAGTACGGAAAATGTTTCGTCCATTGAGGGGAAATTGACTTGCCCTGGACAAAAGCGAAATTTTTTTTCTTTCGTAATCTAAGTTATATGTTTCACTTCAACCACAACTTGGCCAAGTGTGGATCAGAATGAAACCTTTTTATATTTTTTTGTTAAAAAGATGAAAATCTTTAAGAAAAACTACTTTTAATTGAAGATAATTTTTCGTTGAGGAATGGAGCCTAAAATTTCCTCTTTCCCAAGAAATAGAGTTATTGTAACCAAGTGAGTAAAACAAGCTAAGCCAAGCTGAGCACCCACTAGTTCGAATTTGAGCTATATAAGTTCTATGAGCTTGAAGTCCCGCCAAACCCTTAACAAACTTTGGAACCTTTGTTTGAACGCGGTACGATGAGTACTAGCATGCTTGATACTAATGGTCTAATTAGGCCAGACAGAGTCGAGCCCCTACTAGGATGAGCTATTAGTGCTACTATTGAGCCATTTTTTGAATTCATCTCTACAACCTTACGGAGCCTTGATCAAACTTGGCTCATTAAGCTTAGCAAGCCTGAAATCTAACATAAACGAGCTTTTATATATCTTGTACATGAGTAGTTTATCAAATACTTGTTTCTTTAAACCCCTAACTGCAACCGTCTTATCAAGTTGATCGCTTGAGATGGGTCAAGCATTATTTTTCCTACTTGGCCGTGTTGGGTATGCAGCACATTTTAGATTCTTTTTCAGTCTGCTTACGGCTCGTTCCCCTCTACTGCTCTCCACCTGTCGTATCTGGCACCTACTGATATTGGGTAATGTGCATGGTTTTTTTCTTTTCGATAATTGGTAAAAGCCCAACCAAAACGTATAAATGCTTCAAGGGGAATTAGAACAACAAAAACCAGAGGGAAACGGAAAGGAACATCTTATCTTCTATAGAAGCAATGTTTAACTTAAAGTACGGGATTTGTCTAGATATTATAGAAGAACTTTTAACGTTTTTGTAATATTGTATTCTCAGAATATTCTTCATCTTCTTGTTTAATTGTTTAATTTAGATTAGATTTAGATTCTTCAGGCAATCTTATCTTCAATTTTTTGGTCAAGTTAGATTTAGATTTCATTTATTTTGATAGAAAACCTTTTATGTTCAATTCTATTGTTTCTTTACATAACTTCGTAACAACAATCACAAATTTAGAAAATGTTTTCCTTCATTTAGGGGAAATTGATTTTTCTTCAACAAAGGGGAAGCATTTTACTTGATATGTCATATGTATTACGTCAACCTCAACTTGACAAGCGTGAACTTCATATAAATTTATAGAACGAAACAATTTTTTAAGCTAGAAAGACAAAAAGCTTTTAAGAGAAAATATTTTTAATTGAAAATGTTTTGTGAAGAAATATTTTATGTAAGGAAAATATTTTCTGTCAAAACAAATCAAGCCTTGGATGTCATTATCCTTTCGAATACTGTGTACCAACTCTATAAGTAGGGCTCTTATATACCTTATGAGATTCACTTTTTAAATGAATGAAATTAGATTTTATAAGCTAATTTATAGACTAGTTTAGTTACCTTTGCGCTGGCCCTGGGACGTCTTTGTTGATTAAAAAAAAAAAAAACAGAAGGCTGATGAATTTTTCTTGTATTACTTCATTTCAGTTCCCTTCACTAAATGTTGAAGACACAGTTAGATTGCAGACTCTAGTCTCCGTTTTCCAAGGTGATTCACTGTGGTATGCTGTTGAACACTGGACTAGATTGATGGATATTTTCGATTAATATATTTTTATAACACTAAGGAGGATACAATGTTTTTCTCAATAGGAGCACTAAGGGATGAGGGAATGAGTTTTGAACCTAGGAGCTCTAGCTTAGAGGTGGGTAAACTAGCTAGTACATCAACTTCAACAGCTCATATTTCGATTAACATGCTTTCTTCTGGTTGATGAGATTTATCTGGGTTTTTAACTATAATCTTCCTCTCGTGTAGATGATCTACTATCTTTTCTCTTTCCATAAGAGCATTGTATGATGATATTTTATATGCGTGAATCGCAGATTAATTTCATATTGGTGTTGGAAATTGTTTCCCTCATGACCTGGGGTACTCTCTGTAATTTGCCTAGTGAACCACCCCCCGACCACCTAGGTCACCCAAAGTCAAAGGCTTGAGCTTGGCTCCGCTCGAATATGACTCGATAAGCTCCAAACTAAGTTTTCAATTTTTAGGTTCATTTAAGCTCAATTTGGGCAACTTTAGGCTCGGATTTGGCTCATTTAGGTTCAAAGTTGGCTAGGTTAGACATATTTAATCTTATAAATTATATTAAGAAAGACTCACTTGGGCACATTTAGGCTTGGATTTGGCTCGATAACCTAAATGAAAAAAGGACATTTATGATTTCCAAGTTTAAGATAATGTTCTGATTCTTATGCTGGCTAGACTAAGGATCAAAATTGCGCGGGGCGGGCTGCACCCGTACCCGCCACCAAAATCCATACCCATACTGCCCCATTACCTGCCACGGGTATGAAGTGGATACCTATACTCGCCTTGACAGGTACAAATCCATACCCGTATCCGCCCCATTACCCACAGGAATCCAATAGGTATGCATTTGTGTGTAGAAAACGATTATATATACTCGCTCATATTAATTATTTAATACTATTTTTAAAGATCCACTTAATATTTTTTTATGACATTGATAAAAAATTTAGATTATTGAATTTAAGTAAGTATTTTTTGATTTGAAAGTTAACTATGTACAAAATAGAGCGGGTATGGCGGGTATAAAGGGGGGCGGGGCGGGGCGAGGCGAGTAAAACACTATAACCGTGCCCGCCCAATACCCGTGGCGGGTACGGGGCGTGTACCCCAAACCTTACCTGCTACTCGCTCCATTGGGGCGGGTACCTGCGGGTAGCGGGTTTTACCCAGCTCATTGTCATTCCTAGGCTAGACCATTTGTTAGAGTTGGGGAAACGGATATTGGCAAGAATATGTAAAAAGAATTGAAGATATTATCTGAAATGAGTGAAAATAGCGAAATACTGATGAAGTAATAATTAAAGCTTAGTTTGTTTAGGGGGAGAGATAGGTTTCAAGAATTGCTCTCTCTTTTTTGTTGTTGGGTTTGCATTTTTTGATGGAAAAGGGGTTTCAGAAAGAGAAACTTTTCCATCTATTGGGCATAACATGATTTTTCTTGTAAAAGAGAGGAAGTTATTATTTCAGGTGCATTAAAAAGCTTCGGAGTATACGTTAGTCCGAATATGGATCTGACTAGAATAAACTATATGGTATCATAGATTGCTAATGGTAATAATATGGGATAAGAAAATTATGTATAGATTATAGTTTTTATTGGAAAATACCTTCTTATGATGTGTATTATTATTAAAAGATAACTTCTTGACAACCAAATGAAGCTTATATAACTTCTAAAATATAATATCGACCATTGTATGTTGTCCTATAATAAGGTACAATGTGAATAGTAGAAATGTTTTCTCATATGGTGGGAGCGTGTTTTCCGTTGAAATAAACAACGGAAAACTTAAAGTTGGGAGCATATTTTTCGTTGAAACAAACAACAGAAAACCTAGAGCGGAATTTGTCTTTCTCCTAAAAACCTTTTCGAAAGGGAAGAAGACTTTCTTGTACCAAGTAGAGCCTAAGTGATGTGCTGATTGTGCTCTTGTTAAGACAAATTCTACATTTTATGAGTAGCTTGAGTACATGATGTCACTTTCAGATCCTGCATTAATCCAAATGGCTAAAGTTACACCTATATCCTTACTCCAACATTCACTTTGGGGAACTTTGTAAATTAATTGAAGACCTAATTTCTGACTATCATGGGTTCTTATGGCCAAAGGCACACGTTAACCCATTTTGAAAACGACCAAAGTATGGCATTAAGAGCCAATTAAATTTATGCATTGATTTCCAATTTATGCATTAATGATGTAGGAAGCTTGCCACACATTGTCCATGCTTGTGAGGTTGGTTAGGTGGCATCTGAAAAATTTTTAGAATGAAAGATTTCAGCAACAAAGAATGAACCTTAGGAGTCTTTACAGGAACAGAGAAGATTTGGCCATGGAGCCCCCCCAAAGATGATAGGGTCGATAATAACTTGCTGGTGGTGGAATCGCATGAAGAATTCGTGCCGGTTGTTGCCGGAGAAGTCGAAGTCGTGAAGGAAACCCAAGAGGCGGAGCTTGGTGAAGCTAAGGATACGAGGAATGACGTTGCTGAAAAAGTAGAGAGCTCAAGTGAGATGTTCTCCCTGGGGTTTGGAAATCTCTTAGAAGTAGAAGTTCAGAAAGTTGATGCGTTGACAACTTCAAGAATTCCACAGTTTGAAGGGAAAGCTCGACAGAGGAGGTTAGAGAGGATCAGATGGCCCAGTCGGATGACACTTGCAACACTTTTCGACTAAGGTTTGTGAATCTCTTTAAAGTTGCACTGGAGGTTCCTTCTTCCTAAAATCAAATAGCCAACCTGAAGGCAACCTCGTGTAATAGAGCTCAATTGAAGAAAGACATGGAGGATTCGATCTCATTGGCGTTGGTTAGGAGCTCGAAGGAGGCCGTTAAGAAGGAAGCATCCAAAGTGTTGAAGGTAGGGCCTAGGTTTGGTCGGAGATGAAAGAAGAAGGCCACCATCATATTGCATCGTTTCGGAAATTGAACAAATTCGGCTACCTAGCGGGAAAGAAAGGGAAATGTGGAAAGGATAGTGCCCTAACATAATAGGTTTGCCGTGCTAAAGAATGTTGGGAGATGGACAAAAGACTAGGTTTAAGTTACAGCGGCCCAGAAAGTGATATGATTAATACGTTTTGTGCCTTTGAAGTCGGTGCACATGGAAATCCTCTATGAAAGAAAAAGAGGAACTGTATGTAAGTCCCGCTCTAATAGCCTATTAGCTACCATGAAGGTATGTGCCTAGAGTATTAGGGACGTCGAGGTTATGTAAAGTAATCCACCCTTAGAAGTATGGTAGTTTAACTCAGTCTGGCTATTGAGGGGTTAGTTGGATCCAAGCAATAGTGTTTCATCCAGAAAAGCATCTCGGGTTGATGGGATAAGTTGTTTGGGTGGGCTCGTGTTCCAACACCTAGAGTTTTTTATCGAGAGGATTGGCTGTTTGGGTAGAATGGTTCTATCTTTGTGTAGGTATCTTTGGTAGGCTTCTTTGGTGATGACATCCTCCGGTGTGGCGTTTTGTTTGGTTTGGTTTCTGTTTGTATTTGTTATTGTAGCGGGTGTTGATATGTATCTTGGGATGTGGTCATCGATAGATATTGCTTTTTTTTTTTGCCTTGATCTCTACCCACTTAGGTGTGGTCTATGGTTCCGCCTATGTGGGACATCAATTTTTGTATTGTGATTATTCCGCTAATTATCGGGAAAAAAATATGCATTTGAAAGCCCTTTATTTTTCTTAAATAAATATGAATTTATCATTTTTGTTAAGCAAGTTTTGAAAATACTCTTACAATCTCTCACTTATTTTAAAAATTCGAACTAAACAGAATTGTAATGCATCATGAGGGTGGCTCTGCTTGAAGACCTTCACTAGGGTTTCATTATCTCCGTATTAGAGGCAAAGTGGACTTAAGCCTTGAAAATTTAGCTGCTTGAGACATAAAATGTATTATACACATGAAAGGTTAAAGGTGTATACTGGTTCTAAAGCTTAAATGTTACAACCTTGTACATAACTTGGATTTCATAAGCGCTTTAGAGAGTCTGCCCAACCTTTTATAGGAGCGACTTTTAATGCTACACTTATATAGGTGGATTTGTGAAGGATATACTTGTGGTAGTACATGTCACTCATATGGGCTACGTACCATATTAAAAGTTCTATTAGCTCATCCTTAATTGCCCCACAAATAAGAATGCTACACACCATAAGGATCGACAAATACTATCAAGATTGAGGTCTGACAATCAAAGTCTTAGACTAATAGTGCAAGTACAATGCATTGAAATGGGTGAGGACAACAACTATACCAGAAGGGATTACCTTCTCAAACATCGTAAGTGGCACTTGTTGTATTTGCTAACACAAGTAAAAGTTACAATAGTCACTACTCCTAAAAAATGGAAAAGAAATAAAGTACTAGCATGTCGTCAAATAAAATTAAAGAGTTTTGTATTGATGATGTGGCCCCTACCTAAGCTATCAACTCCATTATTTATAGGCTAAAATCTTAACCGCTGGCGCCTAAATTCATGCAAGCATCTTATCACGTCCCAGGGCTCGAATGTCCCTGATCTGTTGGAATTCCTATACTAAAGGGCATTGTGTTGAAGTCAAATTGTGTCTTCTCCATATCTCCCTACTTTTTTCTAATCATCCTTGAGGTTAACACGTCTTTTTTACTGCATTCTAGATAAGCACATTAAGCTCGAGCCTATGATCTTCAACAAAGTTCAACAGTGTCCTCGCAAATTGTTGAGTGTGTGCTTTACTTAAATTGATTTCTATTACATGCTACACATGTGTCTGATTAATTAAAACAATGTTCCCAACTTCGTAATTTTGTTGGATAAACAAGTACAACAAAAATTTGCAACTGTAGTAAAATGGTGGAGCTCAATTTACCAATATCCTCGTTTTAGAGGATTTTTCAAGCCCCCACTGTTTCAAAACTTAGAGGATGTAGCAAGCATCGACTACATTATTGTCCCTGAAACAGTTAATACTCTACTTTTGAGTGTTATTCTAAATCCACTAAAGTTATATTTGGAGCGTGGAATTGGAGTCTGGCATTTGGGTTGAAGCTGGAATTGGGGCTCAAAATTCCAATTTTGTTGTTTGGTTCACCCATTGTAATTAGAATTACAATTCCACTGTTCAATTACATGAAATTGGATTTTAACTCAAAATCATACTTGCCAATTTCTTGGGGCGAGGATAAAGAATTACAATTCTATATTAACTCCATTGACTTAAAACCCAAATGACTCCCACTTGATTAACCAAATCCAAGATGACTCAAAATATAAAGATTTAGACGCAACATATTTGACCCGAATCTTAAGATCGCCCAACTCAAATGACTTGAGCTTGAAATGATCGAAATCACCTTAGCTCAAAGTCTAAAGTGACCCAACCCGATTGACCCGATATTCGAGATGACTCAAATCCAGAAAATGAAACTACTCAATTTGGATGTGATGTAAACAAGTTGAGCCGAAGTGGAAATGATTCGACTAAATTGACTCAAAGCTTAATATGACCCGACTCAAAATAACTCGACTCAACTCAAATTCCGCCTAAGATTACTCAAAATTGAAATGATCCAACTCTTTTGTCCCAAAACTAAGATGACTCGAGCTTGAAATGACCTAAATGAATTCAAACCCGGTCAATTTTAGCCTGAATCCCGAAAGGACCTAAATGCAACATTCCTAGTTCCCCAAGGGCTCCCGCCTAAGTAGGGTTTGGGGGAGTGGATGTACGCAGCCTTCCCCCTCCAGGGTGCTACCCTGAAGAGAGGCTGTTTTCGAGTACCCCCAACCTGAGGGGTAAGGACTTCCCAGGAGGTCACCCATCCTGGTATTACTCTTGCCCAAGTACGCTTAACTTCGGAGTTCTAATGGGATCCTGTGCTTGCGTGTTAGTACTCTCTTTGGAATCCAAAATCCCAAAAAGACCTAACTAGAGTAACTGAAAATCGGAGATAACTTGAACACCAGATGATTCAACGCAATACTCGATTTGATTTGACTCGACTCGAAACTTGAATAACATGAACTCAAAGTGAATCCCTTTGACCATAATAACTTCAACGCAAGGTGAACCGCTCTGACCAAAATCCAAATGTAGTTGATTTAAAACTCAAAATACTCCCACTTGATTGACCAAAAATCCTTGATGATTCAAATCATTATATGATTATAATTCCGACCTCCAATTCCTTTAATGAACCAAACAATGAAATTTTAATTCCATCATAATTGGAATGGAATTTACAATTCGACAGTCAAATTTCAATTTTATGTGCCAAACAAGTTAAATTGACCAACCATTGCAATGGACGGCTAAGATTGACCCATTTTTTATGGGGTAGCTTAAAAAAAAAAAAAAAAAAATTCACCCCAACCCACCTTCCCCTTCCCTCCCCCACAATCCTTCCTTTGTCTCTCTATCACCCTGCCGGCCACCATTGCCCCTGTTTTTCCTCTCTCTTCCAATACTCTTTTCTCTCCCACGCTATATCTCACCCCCGACGCCACTGCCCCTCTTTTTCCTCTCTCTTTCTATGCCCTTTTCTCTACCCCAGGTGGTGGGGGTGAAGGGATATGGGGCAGAGAGAAGGCGGATTGGAAGAGAGAGAGAGAAAAGGAGAGGCGGTAAATGGGCGGCGGTAGCAGATGTCGAGGGTGAAGGGTTTTAGAGGGTGAGAGGGGTATTGAAAAAGAGAGGAAAAAAAAGGGGAGGTGGCAATGTGGGGTGAGGTGAGAGAGAGAAAGGAGGAGTTGGGGGAGTGGGGAGAATTTTTTTTTTTTTTTTTTTGGTATCTCATAAAAGAAGGGTCAATTTTAGCCACCCATTATAATAGACGGCCAATATTTGTCCCTCTTACATTCTCATCCTCTCATAAGAGTTGTGCTATATATATGGTATAATTATTATCAGAAGGTGAGAGGAGCAAATCTTGGCCGTCCATTACAATGGATGGTCAAGATTGACCCTTTTTCATGGGGTCCCAAAAAAAAATAATTTTCTCCCAACCCTTCTCCCCTCCCTTCCCCAACCTTTCCTTTCTCTCTCTCTCTCTCTCATCCATCACCTGCTGCCACCGATGCCCACCGCCCCTTGTTTCTCTCTCTTCTAATGCCCCTTTTGCCTCCCCCATATCCCTTCACCCTCAGCCACTTGCTGTCCAAGTGGTGGATGAAAGGGAGAGAAAGGAAGAGTTGGGTGTGGGGATAAAATTAATACACACACAAACACACACGCATGCACACGCACACGGGTTGGGGATGTACCTCGAACCCTAGACCTTTGGAGTGGCATACTGCTACCCAAATCACCAAGCTACAATGGGGAAGGACATATTCAGCCTTATACTATCATATCATAAAATAAGTTTTACCATATAGGATCATAAGATACTTATATGTTGTGTGGGGTTAATGGCTCAGCAAAATTACGAAATAAAGAATTACAAGATCAACAACAACAACAACAACAACAATGACAACAACAGGCCCAGTGCCTCCAAGAGCTCCCGCACAAGCAGGGTCGGGGCGGGGGGGGGGGGGGGGGGTTGATGTACGCAGCCTTCCCTCTTCAGGGGGCTACCCTGAAGAGAGGCTATTTCCGTGGACCCCAAACCTGAGAATTTGGTCCGCAGCAAATGGCATGTGACCTGCCAGCAGAAAAGCAACACATCATGAGTAGTGCAAAACACACTGCGACCAAAACATAAACTACCATAAGCAACACACAAACAAAAAGTAGGCCACAACAAGCAGAAATCAAAGAATAGGTAGGCAGGATATCACGCCCTAGCACTAGTGAGCTAGACTACCCTACTCTAACTGGATCATGTATAACCCCTATACTAGCCCTCCATTGGGTCCTATATAAGGCCATTTCATCCCGTAGGTTTAGGTGGGCGAGGTCTTGTTGGATCGTCTCCATCCATCTCTTCTTTGGCCTGCCTCTTCCTCTTCTGCCGAGAGTAGTAAGGGGCTGTTCGCACCTTCTTACTGGAACGTTCTCCGGTCTCCTTCTAACATGTACTAACCACCTCAAACGTTGCTCTCTCAATTTATCTTCAATGGGGGCTACGCCCAATTTGCCTCTTATGACGTCGTTCCTAATCCTATCCTTCCTTGTGTGTCCACACATCCACCTCAGCATCAGCATCTCCGCTACCATCATCTTCTGTGTGTGTTGTTGTTTCATCGCCCTGCACTCCGCCCCATACGTCATGGCTGGCCTCACAACCGTCTTATAGTATTTATCCTTTAGCTTCAAGGGAAACTTTCTATCACAAAGTACCGCGGAGGCCATCCTCCACTTGTGCCATCCCGCTTTAATCCGGTTGTTGACATCCTCATCCAACTTCGCTGTCGTGCTGTATCATGGACCCCAAGTACCTGAAGCTCTCCTTCTTCGCTATGGCCTCAGATCCAATCTTGACGTCTTCCTGGATAGGCAGGGTGGAGGGATCGAACTTGAGTTCCATGTACTTGGTCTTGGCTTTGCTTAGTCGTAAACCCTTCGACTCTAGTGCCCCTCTCCACCGTTCCAGCTTCACATTTATCTCTTTCCGCAACTCCCCCACCAACACTATGTCATCTGCTAAAAGCAAGCACCAAGGTACCTGTCCCGGGAATCGTTAAAGAAAAACACAAGATTTTACGTGACTCAAACTTGAAAAAGATGGTTATAATCTACGTATTACTAGGAAAGTCTATCCATTATTATGATGATTATATTACAATTATAGACTAGGAATCAAATGCATGAATAAACTACATACAAGAATTTAAACTCCTAAGTTGGAACCTTATGCGAACAACTGACTGTTGCAAACCTTCACTCAAACACCATGGATCAAAGCCGTTGTCGAGGCGACATGTGTCCCAGGGCGGAGGCATGGACTAAGACGCGTCCTAGAATAGGCTGCATCACTGGTAACGGACAAGAGGTCAGCAGGCAGAGTGGCATGAGCATGCAAATTCGCAAAACAGTCAGAGGCAAAATGGGCAATGTCCAAATGTGCCCAAATTCCAAAATTGGTGCAAAATTGCCCCTATTTTTCCAGTTATTTACATCTCATGCTATTGAGTAAAATTTCCTGGCTTAAGCCTTAAACAACACGTTTCAGGTTGCTTATATACAATGCTCAACATTTTTGGTCAAAATATGAATCAATACTTAATATAATCCTAACTATATTTGACATAGTTAGTATATTTAGAAACCAATATTCAACATTATAGAACAAGGAAATTTGATTCGAGAATTTAAAATTTTTATATAGAGAGCTAGTTTTTTTATAATTAAATTCATATATTCCGGAAAAATAAGATTACGAAACGAGGCAAGAGCCTTACGACCTCATACATAAGAAACTATAACACTATATGATTTGGTCCAATAATCCCTGAAGTGAACGCTCAACCCAACACCAAGCTCTACAACACACGTTTTGCCTATAAATACCCTATCAACATGTTTTATCCCAATATTGGAAATATCTGCTATGCCTATGTTGGTAAAAGTAGGGATGGCAATGCGGCGGGGCGGGTACGGGGGATGCCTCCTCCATACTCGTCCTATTACCCGCCATGTGTATGAAGTAGATATCCATACCCCCCCTAGCAGATACAAATCTAGGGATGACAATGGGATGGGTAAAACTCGTTACCCACGAGTACCCGCACTGTTTCAGGTGAGTGTGGGTACAAGTGAGGTGGATAGTGGGTACAGGTACAGGTGAGGTGGGTAACGGGTACTGTCAGGTATAAATTACAATACCCATCATGGGTATGGGGTGGGTATGAGTTTGATGTTGTACCCTCCTCCCCCCCCTCCCCATGCCCGCTATACGCACCCTAATTTATATTTTATTACTTAAAAATATGAAAAAGTACATATTTTATTTAATTACTCAAATTTGTGTCAAATATTAGAGCAAATTATGTTTAGATTCTAAAATATAATATTAAATAATTAATATGAGCAGGTATAGATAGTCGTTTGGTACCCATATTGGGGCGGGTACGGGGTGGGTTATGGGTACCCATTGGATATCCGCGGATAATGTAGCAGGTATTCATATGGATTTGTATTCGTAGGGGCAAGTATGGGTATTCGGTTCATACTTGTAGCGGGTAATGGGGTTTGTATGGGTATGGGTTTGGATGGCGGTTACGGGTATGCAGGAGGCATCCCTCGTACCCGCCCTGCCCCATTGCCATCCCTGTACAAATCCATACCATAGCTGCCTCATTACCCACGGGTATCGAGGGAAGCATGCAAAATAATGCAACCTTATTATAAGACACTTTTTTCACAAAATTATATATGAAAGAAGAAAGTCCTTAAATAAGCAAACCGAATAACTTTGAGCAATTTGAATGCTTATTCTAGCGTTGGGGGCCTTTCGAAAATAACCTCCTTTATGATAACATCCTACAGGGGTAAGTTTGCACATTTCACCCTTTCAGGATCTAACTTAAGTCTCTTTTTGGTCACTAAAGTGGCCAAAAATGGACGTTTTAGTCACCCAAGTTAAAATTTGGAAGATTTAGTCACCGAACTTCTAATGTAGCAATATTTCCAGTGCCCCAAGGGCTCCTGCCCAAGCAGGATCGGGCCGGGGGGGGGGGTGGTGTGAATGTCCGCAGCCTTCCCCCTAAAGAGAGGCTATTCCCGGGAACCCCCAACCCGAGGGGTGCAAAACGAGAACTTCCCAGGAGATCACTCATTTTGGTACTACTCTCGCTTAAGCACGCTTAACTTCCCATTGCCCAAGTCACTGAACTTCTAATAAAAGTCCATTTTTGTCACCCAAGTGATTTAAAATAGACAAATTAGTTACCCAAATTGTAATAAAAGTATCATTTACTCACCAAAATGGTTTAAAATGGACAAGTTGGTCGCTCAAGTAATAATTTGGAAAATTTTACTATCCAACTTTCAATAAAATTCATTTTCATTCCTCAAGTGGTTTAGAATGATAAAAAAATTATCATTCAGATAAAAAATAACTAATTTAATTATATTTTTGACTTATTTATTTCGTTGGTCCTCAATTTTTTTTTCAAAGTTTATGTTATATTTATAACAAACTGGTGCACATCCGGCTATTAACTTTAGGTAAAAATTAAAAAAATTACAAACCAATTTTGATATTATATAAAACTTGATAAAATATTCTAAAAAAATTAAGAATGTAAAGAATATTTAGAAAAAAAAATAAATAAATGACAGATGCAATAAAAATGATGAAGATCAATTTGGTTATAAAATTAAATGTTCTTTAAATCTTTCATTGGTTCTTATTCTTTAAAAATATTTTCTACTATTTAAAGTGCTTGGTATTCCTTAATTCTAATTCTTTATAATATTTTTTCATGTTTTATTTAGTAAAATTATCATTTAGGTACCTTGAGATTTGACAATTTATCACCTAGGTATGTTAACGTTTTAATATATACAATGGAGTACCTTGAGGTTTAAAATTTTATCACTTTTGTACCCTAAATTTTCGAAATTTTATTAATTAAGCACCCTTTTGTCGGAATGTGATCGATTTTTTGTAGGAAAAATATTGAAATAGGACATGATTCCGATAGTATGGTCTATTTATTAGAATTTGATATTTTTTGCCAAAAATACTAACGTGACACTTGATTTTGAAATATTTTTCCAAATTAATCTTCATTATTTTTAATGCACCTAGCATTTATTAATACTTATTTCTAAATATCCTTGAATTCTTATTTTTTTTAGAATATTTTATCAAGTTTTATTTAATGTCAAAATTGGTGTACAATCTTATAATTTTTAACTAACATCAATAGTTAAATGTTGATGTACATTATTTTGTTACGAATAAAATATAGACTTTAAAAGAAAATATGCGGACCAATGAAATAAATAAATCAAAAATATAATTAAATTAGTTATTTTTCATTTGGATGATAAATTTTTTATCATTTTAAAATCAATTTAGCTACGCAAATGAGTTGTTATTTAAAGTTGGAAGATAAAATTTTCCAAATTATTATTTGGGTGAACAACTTATCCATTTTAAACTACTTGAGTGACTAAATAAAGCTTTTATTATGAGTTGGGTGACTAAGTCTTTCAAAATTTAATTTGGGTGACTAATTTGTTCATTTTAAATTATTGGGGGTGACTAAAATGGACCTTTATTAGAAATTTGGTGACTAAATCTTTCAAAATTTGACTTGGGCGGCCAAAAGGTCCATTTTTGGCCAATGTGGTGATCAAACGGGAACTTAAGTCCTCAGGATCTTGTCTTGGTTGGACACTTTAGACACTGGGTTTGTTGTTGTAGTTGTCGTATTCTTCCCACTTGAATTTGGAACATGAGCAATCAATTAGGGGAATTATCATATATAACTACAAGTCCCCTAGGGACATAGTCTAATGACAGAGAATAACGGTAGGCTTACCCCAAGATATAACTACAGGAAAATTATCCTAATACTTGGTAAATTGCCCAATATGTGAATTACTCTTGTTCTTCTTTTCAGGTTAATGCTTAAGTTTTGGTAGCGCTAATAAACGTGTAAAGTTATCCCTTTAAATACATAACATGATTCTTGCAATTTCGAGTTCAAAGGACGCTCAAATCCATGATTCTCCGTTTAAACGTAACAAGAAAAGTTCATGACTAATATTAAATTTATTTTAAAGCATAGACTACATAGTACATTGTCACAGAAAGTGTCCTAGGACGTGATTGAAGAAGCATAATAAGTGTTGGGACTTACTAAGATCATATGATACATATATCATCAAACTATATATTAGACACGCAAAATATGGGCATATTGCCTTCTTTTCTAACTTCTTCGCGAGCTTGGGCTTGCTTTTCTAACTTCTACTACATGAAAAATCAGACTATTTATTAAGCTAAAAGTTGGGGCTTTTGTTGGTGTTTACACTCCAAACTTGAGAAAGTTGGGAGGATGCAATTTAAAGGAAAGCGTTATGCGCTTATCATGTGAGGCCATCCTCGAGGGATGTAAGGCCTTTAAATGTTAAGACAACGGCATCTCGAGCCTAGTTTCCTGTGGAGTTGAAAATTTTATCACGTTTGTAAATTTAATGCGCGCCCTAAAAAGGAAGTGATTTAAATAAAAGTCAACATTTGACTAAGTTCGAGTTACTAAAAGTCAACTTTTGAATAAATTCAGGCCAGCCCAAATAACCTTAAATCCAAAATAACTTCCTAGTTAAAATTCGAATATCTCTCTAGTCAAACATAAAAGGACTCTCGAGTCAAAGCTCGTGTGGACAATGACTCTCAAGTCAAAGTCCAAGTCCAAATAACTCTCAAGTCAAATTAAGCCCAAATAACTCCTAAGTTGAAACTAAAGCCAAAATGATTTACAAGTCAAACCCAAGCTAAATGACTTTTAAGTCAAATCAAGTCTAAAATGACTTTACTTTAAAGTGGAACCCTAAACCCAAATGAATTCCAAGTCGAGTGTAGACCCAAACGACTTCTATGTCAAAGGTCAAATGTTAAGCCCGCAAAGCCCAAGGCCAAAGTAAACTTGAGCCTATGAAACTTTAAATCTAATTCGGGCACACTATCGGGCACACTACTACAAAGTTAAGCCCGTGTCAAAGAAAGAACTCTTTCTTTATAGATAGAGGAGCCCCCCTTCATTTAGAGAGGCTTGGAAAACAAAGGAGCCAAAGACTCTCTCAAAGAAAATAAAGGAGAACTACTTGTACTCTCCTCTCTAAAGCCTCCAAATTCAAATGAAATAAAGACTAAACTTCTTGCCTTCTACCTTCAAAGTCAAAACCCTAAATCCATAATGGCATGACTCTTCGACATGTAGGGTAGGTTGGCTAGGCTAGATGAATTTTTCTGCTACCTTAAGACTATGCCATTTTGGTTGGTTGCTCTTATGATCTTGTTTGGGAGGAAAATCCATCAACTTGCTAGGCTGTACTTGTCACCAATTTGGTTGATTGTGCCAAGCTGATTGATTCAACTTTCTCCAGCTTGGTTAGTTGCATCAACTTGAATGATTGAGACTCAGTTGATAGTTGTAAGTTGATCCATCATACTCATGCTAGTTGCTGGGTCGCACTGACTAGGTTGGTTGAGAACTTTTACCAAATGGGTTAGTGGATTTTCACTAACTTGGTTCCTTGAACTGTGTCTCAACTTGGTTAGTGGCGATAACTTGGCTGGTTGGACCTATGCTAGCTTGGTAGGTTGCATTGCTTGACTTGTTGAAAACTTTGTCCAATCTGGTTGGTGAACTTTTGTGGGCTTGCCTACTGGGAAATATCACCAACTTGATTGGTTCAAAACTCCATCAACTTGGTTGGTTGGAGTTTACAACCAATGCTTTGCTAAATGTTTGTTGTTTTTTTTTAAGGGTAGACTCTTGATGACTATTTGGTTAGAAATTCAACCTCTTGTTTTTTTTTTTTGAAACTTTCACCAATTGGTCAGCCTGAACATCTACCAACTTGGTTGCTTAGAACTTTCATTGGCCAATTCATTGGAACATCAATCAGCTAGTGGACTAGGGCTTTCAGCGATTGGTTGGGACATCTGCCGACCTTGTATGGTTAGAATTTCCATCGGCTCAACTGGTTAAACTTTGGCTGGTTGGATAGAACCTCCACCAACTTGATTGTTTGGAGACTTTGTTGGCTTGTTGGTTGGAATTTCCAATGATTTGGATGATTGGAAATTCTATTAGCCTCCTTCAAAATTTCGTGGTTTAAAGGGTGAAAAAAGTGAATGTTTTTGGCTTGGCTAGCTAGAACTTTCACTGGTTGATTGGTTCAGAACTTTTGCTAGCCAATGGGTTAGAGATCCCACCAACTAGGTTGATTGGAAATTTTGTTAGCTGGTTTGTTTAGCTAGCCGATGAGTTAGAGCTCCCACCAACTGGATTGGTTACATATTTTGCTAGCTTGTTGATTGAAAATTCCACCGTCTATGATGTTTTGAACTTCTACTAGCCTCTTTTTTTTTTTTTCTGTTGTGACTTAGCTTTAGTCAGTTTAGCTTCCACTTCACCTTTCTTTGGGCCAGAAGTAAATGGTTGATGGAAAGAATTTTGTGGCCTTAACGAATTCTTTTGGGAGAACTCCATCGAGTGACAAACTATGAAGCTCGTGTTTTGATAAATTGATGGCAATAGCATCTTGTTTTGTGTCCTCTTGCTTCTTCATATTTCTTGCGTTGAATGACGAATCTTGGTCCTATCGGGCTTCCTCGCCTGTCGAGGCTGAGTGAGTTGGTGTTGTTTTATCAGACTTCATTTTCCTATTTGGAACATTAACCTCATTTTTTTCTATAATTGGACAACCATCAGCTCCAAGCTTCCAAATTGGATAATCTTGAAGCCACTTTTTTTATGGGTTGAAGAGGGAAACATGGCTGCAACATTGGTGATGATGAGACTGTTGAGTCAACAAATGACCTACATAGTCAAAGTATGGTTGGGTTTGACTACATCATCTGAATCAATCAAAACTTTCCCTTCATTGAAAAGTTTTATGTTACTCTCTTTCATGGGTATGCACTCTTCAAACTAGATGATCAATTACATGATGGTATCTCATGTAATTTAGGTTACTAGTAGGTCTTGCTTCTTCAGGGTGCTTTGGATCTGACAATTGAACGAGCTTCTTACTACATAGGGCCTCCAACCTACAAGAGAGGTAAGAATTTGGAAATGAATACTTCTTTTGTTCCAACACTATCCGTTTCTTTTTTGTCACATGTAACATGCCAAAGTTTTCCTTCTCAGACTTCCCTAGCTTTCTCAAGAATCTTCATAGGAGTAAAGTTAGTGAGCATGGAGTCTAAAGTTTTGATCTCTGATGCCTTTTCTTCCTTCGCCGCACCATGGCACAGAAGAGCATTTCCACCATGGTTGGCCTAAATGTCACGTGCCTATGTCGCTAGTTGTTCGAAAGTTCTAGGCTTGAGGGTTTGAAAAATTTATCACAACTCTATCTTGATCCCTTGAGTAAAAATCTCAATCTTCGAAGTTTTGGAATGGCGATCCATGCAACTAATGATTAGAAAATGCCAACTAGGGATGTAGTCTATGACCAAATCACCCTTACGTTTGTCTAGCGTTGGTGAGTTTTTGCCATGGAGATGGTGCATCGGGTATTGTAGAACATGTGAAGGAACTTGTTTTTCAATTTCTTCCCAACTATCAATTGATTCAAACTCTAGGTCAATGTATCAATCAAAATTAGCACCTTTAAGAGAGAATATCAAATGCTTGATAAGCAGATTACCACTAGTGCCGACATTATTGCAAGTCTCAATGAATTGGGCAACGCGTTGTCATGAATTTCCCTTGCAATCAAACTGTTGGAACTTAAGTGGCCGGTAGCCAATGCGCATCTTGAGCTTGTCGATCATTTGCGTCTAAGGTCTTTTTTTTTTTTTTTTTTTTTAATAGTGTCGTAGGAGGTTCCCATGATTTTAGCTTTGACATTGTGGTAATTAACTCTTTGGATTTGTTGAGTGGACAAAGTAGGAATGGACACTAATTTCAGCACTGTAATAGATTTTTTGGGTTGCATCTACCTTGGAAGGTTTAGCTAATGCCACTTCAAGCTTAGACTCATCGTCATTACTATCAACTTTTAGCACTTTGCTACTTTTTACCTTGTCGTGTCTTCCAATTTGCCTTTTAGAGTTGGAAGTCAAGGTCTTTTCTTTCAAATATGCACATCTTTTTCTGCTTTAGCTTCGGTGAGGATGTCAACAAGTGCTTATAACTTTGCCACTTGCTTCTTATGGGCAGTACCGAGGTCGGCATGACTAGCATGATGATTAATAAAGGGCACCCCACTTCTTTAGTTGAAGTTATGGAGAAAGTCCTTAATTTCTCTATGTTGGCAACTATAGTGGATGACTTTGTGTTGGCTTTAGGGGTGAAGATTGGCAATTTTCAATTGGCAGTAAGATGGTGTGTCAACTCCTTGGTTGGCCTAAGAGTATTATTGACAACCTTTTTCTTACTTCTTGAGACAACACTACCTTGGTATTTGGTGGCATCAATAGCAGACCATATAGACTTGAGGAAGCCAAACTTGCCATCTTTCTAGATCGACAACTTGGGATTTGTAGTAAGGTGGTGGGCGAACTCCTTATAATGAAATAGAGCATTATTGACAACTATCGTCATGCTTCTTGAGATAGCACCCATTAGATATTGGATGACATCAAAAGCAGATCCAATAACCTTGAGAGACTTTGACTTCCCATCTTTCTTTACTGACAACTTGAGATTGGCGGCAAGGTCATGATTCAATTCCTAGGCACGAATGAGAGTATTATTGCCAACATTGTTGTACTTCATAAGACAACACCCACTAGGTATTGGCTCACATGAAAAGCAGACCCAATAAGCTTGTGAGATTCAGACTTTACATCTTGACTGACAACCTGAGATTGGTGGTAAGGTGCCGAGTCAACTTCTTGGTAAGAAAGAGAGCTTTGTTGACAACTATCGTCATTCTTCTTGAGATAGCACTCATTGGATATTGGGTGACATCAAAAGCAGACCTAATAAGCTTGAGAGAGATAGACTTACCATCTTTTTTTATTGACAATTTGGGATTGGAAGCAGGTCATGAGCCAACTCCTTGGCATAGCACCTACCGAATATTAGCTTGCATCAAAAGCATGCCTAATAAGCTTTGAGAGAGTTGGACTTGCCATCTTTCTGAGAGTGACGTAGAGTGCCCTTCTTTCTCACCATTGAAATTGATGGACTTGAGATCTTAAGTGTGGTGAAGGAGATGAGAGACAAAGATGGTCCTATCGGGAGTGCCAAATTTATAAAAGCATAAAATTTTAGACAAAATAAATGCCACACAAATAGAAAATTTGTACTTATTCAGAAAATATGGGTACAATCGTTGTATAAGTATACTAATTATAAATATACGAAAATCCCTAGATTCAATCTTCATGAGACTTGATGAATCCTTTATTGATGGCTTGGACTAGGAAACTTGAATGAGGGCATAAGGCTTGATCTCAATCAAGTGATTTTCTTCATAGCAGAGTGCCCATGGCTTTAAAAATGATTTAGGTTTTGAACTTCGAAACGTGAGGGTACGGGGCTGCATCTCAATCAAGTGATTTTCTTCTAAGTAGAGGGCCAGTGGCTTGATCCCTATCTTGAAGGATGATTTAGGGTTTTGACTTTGAAGGTAGAAGGCAAGAAGTTTAGTCTTTATTTCATTTGAATTTGGAGGCTTTAGAGAGGAGAGTACAAATGGTTCTCCTTTATTTTCTCTAGGAGAGCCTTTGGCTCCTTTGTTTTCCAAGCCCCCTTTAAATAAAGAGAGGCTCCTCTATTCATAGAGGAAGAGTTCTTTCTTTGGCATGGGCGTAATTTGTAGTAGTGGGCCCGAATTAGGTTTAAAGTTTCATAGAATCAAGTTACTTTGGCCTTAGGCTTTCCTTGCTTAATGTTTGACCTTTGACATAGAAGTCGTTTGGGTCTGCCATCGACTTGGAATTCATGGGTTTAGGGTTCAAATTTAAAGTAAAGTCATTTTGGGTTTAAAGTAAAGTCATTTTGGGTTTCATTTGATTTGAGAGTCATTTGGCTTGGGTTTGACTTGTAAGTCATTTTGGCTTTAGTTTTGAATTAGAAGTCATTTGGGCTTAATTCGACTTGAGACTCATTTGCACTTGGTCTTTGACTTGAGAGTCATTTTTGACACGGGCTTTGACTCATGTGTCATTTTATGTTTGACTTGAGAGATATTCAGATTTTGACTTGGAAGTGATTTTGGATTTGAGGTGATTTGAGCTAACCAGAATTTAGCCAAAGTGTTGACTTTTAGTGACTCGAACTTAGTTAAATGTTGACTTTCATTTAAATCACTTCCTTTTTAGGGCGTGTATTACATTTATAAACATGATAAATTTTCATGTCTCCAGAGTTAAAACCCGTTAAAGGGCATCAACCACTCGAGATGGTTAAAGGGGTTAAGGAGGCTCAAGCTTGATGGACTTCCCAGAAGGTTGTAAGGCAGGTTGTTCTGAAGCTCGAGACAGTTGCTTGGAGCACAATTTCAGATACGTGGGGCATCTAGAAGGAACTTTAGCAAGTTATGCGGACGTGGGGCTTCCAGAAAAATGCTCGAGCCCACAAATTCAAGGTATGTTCACTGCCCATTCAGCACGCCAAAGGAGCTTTCAGGCAAACTTGGAAAGGAAATATTGGGGAATTAGGATGCAATAATTGTTTCCATTTTCTATTAATAAGAGACACTATTGTAGTGGTAAAGTGTCCAGCACCACCATACAAACTTTTTCCAGTTTCTTTTCAGCAAACTTGTGCTTTTTACCTAGGAGTAGCGTTACTTAGCCTAACTTAGCTTAGAGTAGCGTAACGTCGATCTTCGTTGTACTTGCTTTCTTTAGAGTAATACGGTTTTTTGGGTTTAGGTATGAACTTTTTATTTTGTTCTATTTCCACAATCAGCGAGTTGAAAATTGAGGCATTTGATTAAGGCTTTGACAGCCAAGGACTGACCTTGATTGTGTTGGTCTTAATATTGGTGTGATTTCTTAATAAGTCAGGTGAATTTAGGTTTGTTGAACTTTTTGTTTTAATCCTTTCCCACAATCGGCAAGTTGAGAATTGAGGCATTGGTTCAAGGCTTTGACAGCCAAGGCTTAACCTTGATTGCATTGGTCTTAACATGGGTGCCAATCCTTAATAAGTTAGGTGAACTTAGGTTTGTGTTATTGTCTAAGGGCTTTGGCGGCGAAAGCTTGACCTTGATTACATTGGTCCTCATCCAGCAGCCCAGATATAGTTTGCTCCATTTTAATCTTTTCAAACTCTAACTCATTTGAGTTACTATAAGTCAAGGGCATAAGGCCTAAAAATTTGATTGACTCGGGCTTGTAAATGGACTGCTGAGCTCTTGAGTTTGTCTCCACCCCAATTCCTAACTTTTAAGCGTATGAGGAAAGGTGTTTATGGCGGTTGCTCCATTACTGTAACTGCCACTTGAGTTAGGTCCATATCCCTTTACTTTTCTGTTATATATATATGTGTACATATATATATATATATATATATATATATATATATATATATATATATATATATATATATATTTAATGTCTCCTTATTTGGAGCATAAGTAGAACCCACAAGTTAATTGCAAACCGAAGTCGAATTCACCAAAATCACCATCCCTTTTCCTCAAAAAGTTGAGTGGTTGAGGTCAAACATGTACGCTACAGAATTTGGGCTCAATTTGATGTTGCTGCAAGTCCCTTTTTGCATGTTTGTTTGTTTTATATTCATGGCAACCACATTCACATGCTTAGCAAACAAAAAGACCAAATAGTGGGAAAGCTAGTATCATGAGACATGGGTCTAGTTTATTTTGGAATGATGATGGGTTTGACCTAGGTTATACCTATCAATAACACAAGTTTGACAATGGTTAGACCCTAGTCGAACTCGAACATTGGTAATATGGTGTGTTTCCTATATTTGTTTGTTATTAAGTATGACAGGGTCACCATAAATATAAATGTAAACAAATGTGGAAAAGAGACTCACTGTGACTAGGGAGTGAGCCTAAATTCGGACTGCACCTCTTTGACCTCAACGCTCATCTTTTTTGGTGTATCTAACTTTGGTTATTTCACAAGTTCTATCTATGCTTCAATTAAGAAGACTTTTTAGTGGATTTTTTAATATATTTTTTGATAGAAAATTAAACAAATATGGACCTAACTCAAGTGACAGTTACAGTGACAGACCAGGGCCCACAAACACCTTTTCTCGTACACTTAAAAGTTAAAAACTGGGGTGGAGACAAACCCAAGAGCTTAGCAGTCCACTTACACGCACAAGTCTACAAATTTTTAGGACTGGCACCCTTGACTTATAATACCTTGAATGAGTTAAGGTCTTATAAGATTTAGATAGAGCTAACCGTATTTGGGTTACTAGATTAGGATCAATGCAATCAAGGTCATGCCTTGGCTATCAAAGCCCCTAAACAATGGCGCAAACATATGTTCACCAGACTTATCAAGTAGTGACAATAGTTTTAAGACCAACAGAATCAAGGTCTTGGCTGTGAAAGCCTTAAACTAAAGCCTTAGCTCTTAATTTGTTGTTTTTAGTAACAAAGTAAAATAAAGAATTCATACTTGAAGCGTGAAGCACTATATTGCTGAAGAAGTAAGTACAACAAGATCCACACTACACTAGACTAAGTTACGCTACTCTTAGGTAAAAAGCACAAGTGTGCTATAAAGAAATCTTGAAGAAGTTTTGTAAGAGTGTATGTGTGTGTTTTGGACTACAACAGAGTCTCTTATTTATTGAAAAACTAAATAACGGCTACCCCTATTTCCGCGGCATTTCATTCCCATGTCAAGCCACTAAACTCCTTAAGTGCGTGAAGGATGATTTGGTGCTCGAGTGTATTTCTTAAATCTCACGTCCGCATTTTCAGCTGAAGTATTTTCTAGATGCTCCACGTTCTCTTGGATTAAGCTTGGTGCCCACACATCTGTCTCTAGGTAACTATCTCGAGCTCCCTTTACCCTTCAACCATCTCGAGCCTTGAGTGGCTGATACCCTTATTAGGGTTATAAACTTCTCAAGATACTAGGCTCAGGGTGTTGTTATCGCAATACCTAGAGGTCTGATTCTCCTCGAGGAGGACCTCACTTGATAAACACGTGGCACTTTTTCGCAAACGGCATCGTCCCAACTCCCTTGAAATTAGGGTGTAAACAAATGCTCCCTTTAGCCATTGGTAAATTTAAATTTACAATGAGTAAAAAAATCTGCTTGATTTTACCCTTAACGGCTACAAGGAACTCGAGAGAACATTGTTTGACATTTGATCTTCTTTCCTTGCATGTCTATAAGTACGACAGTTAAGGCTTCGAATCCTTACTTTCTTGCTGTGTGCTCTCTCTTTGCTGTAACCAAGCGCTTTGAAAACACTTGCTGTTTGTTCTTGATCTTAATCTTTGTTGCTTTAATTTGCTCCCTGTTCCTTTGCATTTCTTCGAATCAAGACATGATGGCTCAAATCTCTTACGTCTTCTTTGCTCTCATTCCTCAAGCTGATAGTCCTATTGAGCAATTAATGTGTTTGGTTCAATCAGATACTTCAATGGCCTCTGATAGGTTTTAGAACCCTATTGATCTTCATACCATCAAAAAGGATCTTTCTTAGATGATAGAGAATGATCCTTCTTCAACCTTCACACTTTGTGCCCTAGGGCCCACCTTTAACCCTTCTTATAATGTTCCCAATCTTGAGGGTGTGTTTCTATATACTAACAAATCTCCTTTGCTTTGTACAACTTCCTCAGGTCAATCTTGGGGAGGAACATGCATTTGCAAAGAAGCGGCTCCTTTCAAAGGATGGACGTTGTTGACTAAGCAGTATGCTGAATGGGTAGACAGATTGAACCTTCCCCATGGAGAGAAATGGAAAAACCTTCACATCTATGAGGCTATCAGGCTTTCCAAGATTGCTCTTAGGTATGACTACCCCATTGTGACGACACTCACCTGCTGTTGGAACATCTATTAAAACACTTTTGTCCTTCTTGAGGGTTTTTTTGGAATCACTCTAGAGGACATAACAGCCTTGACAGGTCTTTCTCTAGGAGGAGAGGAGCTACCTCTTGATTCTTTTATTTCCATAGAGGCTGACGCTTTTGGTGGTTATGAGTCCTTTTTTAAGATGTTTATCACAGGAACACATGAATTTGGGCAAGGATCCAGGGAAGAAGAAGTTTGCTTTTACTTGTTTCGGTTGAACAAATTTTTTTTTTTTTTTTTTTTTTTTTTTTTGGCTAACTCCTCCAATTCAATTCTTAAGTCCCTTAAGACCATACGATCAACCTGACCTTTAGCACTCGACCACTACTTCTGACCCAAGTATATGGATGCCTTAGGGACATCATAGTCAAGAACTATTATGTCCATATAGGAGGACCCTTATGGCTAGTCCAACTTTGGGCCCAAGCCTACTTTCCTAAGCTCTGCCTTATAGGCCTTTATGTCCCCACAAGTGAGGCAGTCTATTTCTATGTAGAGCTGTTTGCTTGATGTGACGTCTTTTTACCCCTAGGGGCTTCCTTTGATCAATGTCTTGAGAGACTTATGCCTCCTCGTTGTAGGAAAGGGACTCAATGGACTCCCTTCACAGAGAAAAGTCTTGGCCCTCGTTGGTTCAGGAAGCTGGACCTTCACCATGATAACTCTGTGGACATCAACTCTCAAACCAGGTAGGCAATCTTGTGCCCTTAGGATCTGATCTTCTTCCACCAGATCATCCCAGTGTAGAGACTTACAGGCTTGGGTTGTTTGCCAGGTAGTTTGCAATGGTCCAAGACATCCCTTTTCGAAGTCTAAGGACGATAAACCTTTAGTGGGCTAAAAGGATCCCCATCCAGCTCTCCTAATGTCAAGAGCTTCGTGAGTCCAACCAAGAGGTCAAATCACTTTATGCATACGCAGTTGTTTGTAGGTACTCCCCATTTGTCACACCCCGTTTTATAGCTTGGCTCCAAGTCTATTGGACCTCTTTGGAAGCCAGGGGCACCAAGTGACATTTTACACCTTCACTTGAGCTTGCAATTCCCAGCTCAAGAGCAGGTCAGCCAGCCAGCATCAGGCAGACCCCACAGAAGGCATTATCAGGTAAACAGTAATCCTTGAAGTATACTTCAGTTCTGTTTCTTAGACAGCTTGAATAAAGACTGATCTTCATTAATTTTGCAGCCACAACTTTTCAGGAAACTCTTAGGAGTGCCAGGACCAGGAGTTTCACAGAGATTTTGCTAAAAGAGTGCCCTCCAAGAACCACTCCACCTGCTCTTGAAGTTGGCGGCTCAACGAATAGGAAGAAGAGAGATTTCCCCTCCGCTCTCCCAACTAGAGCCATGCAGGCGGTAGAGGAAGAAGAAAAAGATAAAGAAGTACCCATCTCACAGTTAGTGATAAAGAGAAGAGCTAGACTTCCTGGAGTAGAGGTATTGGATTTTCTTAGTTGGTGTTTCTTTCATTCATCTTTTATCAAAATTGTTCCTATCTTGGCTTTATACGGCAGCAGGAGGAAACAACTTCAATTATCATGGAGATTTCAGACTCTCCACCTCAACAACTTGCACTAGAGCTCCCTTAGGATACTGTATCATTGAGCTGAAGCATTGAAGAAGGAGGAGACGTCACTGCTTAAGCTCTGGAGCCTATTATAAACGAACCCTCTGAAGAAGTTTTACTCCCAGCCCCTTTGAACCAGGGTCTTGTACAGGCTCCGTACCTCTTTTGGTGAGCACCCGTAACAACCATTGAAGAGATCTTTGAAGGTATGATCTCATTCTTTGATTCCTAAATCCTTGTGTCCAAACCATTAGTTGGTTCTAGCATATAAGCATTTTCCTCCAAACGTCACATATTTCTTTAACTTTCCTTTGACAGCCCTTGGGTGAGTTCTTCCATCAAGGTTTTGGAATAAGTAAGCATTTCCTCCATATACCTTTATGACTCAGAATAGACCCTCATAGTTTAGGGACCATTTCTTAGAGGCGATGTTTTTGGCTTGATAATTTTGTTGTAAGCTTTGGCCACCCTCTTCTTTTGTTTTTCTAGCTTGTGAAGGGCGTCAAGCCTAACTTGGTCCAAGTTAATTTGCTTGTCCATCATAACTTACTTATACTCAAGATCAAAAAACCTCCCTTGATCAACCTGCCTTATAGACTGAACTGTGACTTCCATAAGGAGTGCAACATCATGGCCATACGTTAAATAGAAGGAGGTTGTCCCAATTTTATCACGTTTGGACGTTTTGTAAGCCCAAAGGAAATTAAGTAGCAGTTCATGGCACTTCTTGGATTGTCCTCAATCATTTTCTCGATATTGGCCTTTAGAATCTTGTTGGTAGACTCTGCTTGGCCATTAGCTTGAGCATAGGAAGGGGTTAAATTCAAGATTTTTGTGTTGAAAATTTTGGTTAAATCCTTAACCTCAGCCCCATTGAACACCTTAGCTTGGTCCACAGTAATGGTTTCTGGGATTCCAAACCTACATAGGATGTACTCTTTGATAAAATCCATCACATCTTGCTGAAGTAGTCTATGGCCACAAGAATGTAAGAGTGTTACTTGCTAGAAGGAGGGTTAATCTCCCCCATGATGTCCATTTCCCATCTTCTAAAGGGCCATGGTTTAACAATAGCATGCGTCTCAGCTGTAGGGACTCTTGGTACATGGTCGTGTCTTTGGAATGCTTTACACCCTTGGCATACTTAATGCAATAATCCATCATTAATGGCCAATAATAGCCATAACACTTGATGAGCCAATGCATCTTATTGCCAACTAAATGGGATCCATAGTTACCCTCATGGGCTCCTACCATCACTAACATTGCTTTGTCTAAGTTGAGGCACTTGAGAAGTACTCCACTAGCATCTCTTTTGTATAACTCTCTAGACTCATCATCTAGACGGACTCTATGAGCTGTCATTTTCATCTTTCTTTCTTTAACATAGACTCAAGGGTTCTTGAAGTAATCCATTAACAGTTTCCTCTAATCCTCACGTTGACTTGTGACGATTTGATGTGTCACAAAGCAATCCAAGCAATCATTTGGCATGACTTCGCTCTCAAAATTGAAAGACTCAGTGATCCAATGTCCTGGTTTAAAACTTTAGTTGTAATGACTATGGTTTCTTCACACCAAGTCCTAGGCAGCTTGTACCCTGAGGTTAACTGAGCCAAGTCATTGGTTTCTTTGTTTTGTTCTTGAGGAATATGTTCAATCTAAACACCTTCAATCTTACTTAATAGTTTTTGCGCCATTAAAATGTATTTATTTGAGGTATCACTTAAACACTGGAATTTTCTTTTTGCTTGGCAAATGACCAACTTTGAATCCCCTCTTATGATAACATTAGGGACTTGCATTTCTAAGAGAGTCTGTAGGCCTATGATCAATGTCTTATACTCTGCCATGTTGTTGCAGCACTTGCCAACTAAGGTAATAGCTGACTTGGTGATGATCACAGCACGGGATTCAATCATAATCCCAACTCTCAGAACTTGAATTGGTCCTTGATCCATCAAAGTATAGTTTCCAAGGAACCATTTCCACTACTAGGAGCTGGTCTGGCTCATAGTCTAAGCCAGTACGAGTGTTTAGATGGTCCGCTAAAAAGTCTGTTAAGGCTTGCCCTTTGATTGACTTTTGTAACACATATACCAATTCAAACTGAAGCAGAATAATACTCCACTTGTTTAATCTTCCTCTCATCAGAGGTCTATCTAGCATATACAAGGACATCTGTCTAAGCAACCACATATTCACAGATGCATAGAAAAGAGGAATATTTTGTTTCACATTCATTTAAACAATGGCTTAGGTAGGACACAACTTGTTGAAATCCTTGCTCATTATCTTGTACAAGCAAACAACTAATTGCTTTGTCAGAAGCAAAGGCATAAATCTTCAGATGCCTTGCTTGGTTGGAATCAACATTGGCACCTTGATCAAGTATTCTTTCTTACATTTTAGTCTCAGTAGTGTAGAGAAGACTTGGGTTTTCCCTAAGACATTTGAAACGAAACGTCTCAGAAAATTAACCTGTCCCAAGAAGCGTTGAAGCTCGTTTTTGCTTGAAAGTGGTTTGGCCTGTTGAATGGCCTTAATCTTGTTAATGTCCTCCTCAATGCCCCTCTGGTGTACCAGAAACCCGAGGAAGTTCCCAGCCCGCACGCCAAAGGCACATTTTAACGGGTTCGTCTTAAGGTTATGGCTCCTCATTCAAAGGAACGCCTTTATTAAGTCCTCCAAGTGTTTGGCTTGGGACTTCAATTTGACCATGTTGTCATCTATGTAGACTTCCATGGTCTTGCCAATAAGATCATGAAAGATCACATTCATGGCTCTCTGGTAGGTGGCACCAGCGTTTTTCAAGTCAAATGGCATAGCTACCCACTCAAAGGGCCCTAATGACCCAAGACATCTGAATGCTATCTTGTGGGTACCCTCCAAAGCAATCATAACTTGGTAATACCCACAATAGCCATCTATAAAGGACAAGACCTCATGGCTTGAGGCTAAATCAATGAGCACATAATCTATTGGCATTAGGTATTCATCCTTTGAGATGGCTGCATTCAAATCTCTAAAATCTATACAAACCCTGATTTTGCCATTCTTTTTGATGACATGAATAATGTTTTCTAGCCATTCAATATACCTGGCAGTCCTGATGAATTTGGCCTTTAAGAGTCTCTTGATCTCTTCTTTGACCAAATCAATTACTTATTGGAACATCCTTCTCCGGGCTTGAATGATGGGCCTCGAGCTTGGCTTGATAGGAAGCCTATGCTCAACCACCTTTTTGTCTAAGCCAGGCATCTCATGATGGTCCCAAGTAAAGCAGTCCTTGAACTTATGGAACAAGGTCAAATACTGCTTCCTTTGCTCTTTAGAAAGCAGAGCTCTTAGATAGGTAGGTCTTGGGTCCTCTATTGAGCCCAAGTTAACTTCGAGGAAGGGGTCTTGAACTTCAACCCTCAAATCTTCCATCTTAGCTAGCGTTGCTCTTAAATCAAATAGCTTCAGCTCTTTCTCTCGTGTCATTTGGACTTTGAGACCATTTTCATTGAATGGCGGCTTAGGACAAAGATGGTCTTTAGCATGCCAAGCGACGAGCTTTGCCATGGCTGAGGAAATGAACCTCTGGGCCATTATTGGGAGGTCGTGGGTCCTCCACATATGACTTCTAATGTGCCTTGGAGGTCTTCTTCATCAAGAAGAGCTCTCATGTATCTCAAAAAGTCAGAGTCTTCTGACTCTACATCCACTTGATCAACCTTAGCTTCAGTAAGTGGGCTGTCAAGGATGCCTATCATTTCTTGGTGTTAGGTAGACCGAGGAGTGGTCCTTTTGACATCAAGTGGTCCCACACCATCTTCGTAGAACTTTGCCTCAACATAATTAGAGCAAGCCATGAATGGCTTGTTATCTGCCATAATAACCTTATATTTGTCATGGTTCTAGGAGATTAACAACCGATGAAGTGAAGAAGGGATATAATAATTGGCATGTAGCCAATCTCTCCCAAGAAAAGCATTGTAGCTCAAGGTAGTATCCACTATAAAGAAGGATGTTAGCTTGCTTAAGCTGCCAACAGTTAACTCAATCGGGATGACCCCTTCAGACTTAGTGGTGGCCCCTGAAAAGCCATAGATTGCAAAACTTGACGTAATTAAGTCATTTTGAGATTTACCAATGACCCCTAACATATATGAAGGTAAGACATTGATGGCATCACCATTATCCACCAAGACCCTATTAACCAGAATGCCATCGAATTTGGCCTTGATGTATAGAGGCTGGATGTGTTTATTGGCAATATTAGGCCCATTAAACATCATCTTCATTATGTTAGGTGTATCATCAGTTGACTTGGATGTCGGGATTGTAATTTTAAAAGACAAAGAATCAATGTTACCTTTCGTAGCTGCTACTTCAGCTACAAGCTCCACTTGGGGATCTTCGTCTAATGCTTTCACATCTCCCTTAAGGCCTTGCGCATTAGTTTCCATGAACTCCAAAGGAAATATTAGAGCAGTTATAACATCAACCTTCTCGGGGAGTGTTCCAAATTGTATTTGGACCTCAGTCAGTTTCCTTCTTAGGACTGCCATCCATTGGCACATCCTGATTTGCTTTTGGGGACTGCCATTAGTTAGTATGTCCTGATCTAGAGGTCGGTTGTTTGGCTCAACCCCTGGAGTTTTAGATTCCTCTATAGGTTGGGGGAGATCTTCTTTATGAAAATATTTTTTATGTCAGACCATGTTGGCTTAACATAGTCCAGAGGTTCCACTAGAATGATGTTGGTTTGGGGTCGGGGGGGGGGGGGGGGGGGGTATTGAGTAAAAATGTAAAATTTGCAAAACATGAATTTTCCTACATACGAGGTGTACGTAGGATTTATTAATTTAGGAAATGACCCTTTTCAAGGAGATATCCACCCTTAATTACAACTCCCTTAGGAGAATACCCTTTCATTCCAACTGATGATATGTTTGTGTTTTTAATCAATTAATTAGGTGACTAGACAATTAATTGATTTAAGTCTACAAGACACGTTTTAGGTTTATTTGTATTGTATTCAACTTGAAGGTTATTTGGATCTAATCTTGACTTAGGAGTCACTTGTATTGAGTTTTGATTCGAAAGGTGTTCAAGATTTAGACTCGACTAAGAAGCCTTTTTTTGGATTGGAGTTTGACTTGGGTTTAGGTTCAATTTGAAAATCATGTTTGATTTGGCTTTGATTTATGTTTGACTTTAAAATCATTTGAATTTAGGTTAGTTTGGAAGTAATTTGAATTTAGGTTTGGTTTGGAAGTGATTTTGGATTTAGGCTTGGTTTGGAAATAATCTGTATTTGTTTGACTTAAAAATGGTCATGAATTTTGGTTTGATTGGGAAGTCATTTTAGATCGGGGTTTGACTTGGAATTAATTTGAATTGGGGTTTGACTCAGGCTTAAAATTGCATGAAATGTCAGTTGAATTTGAGTTTAATTTGGAAGATATTTTTGGTTTAGGATTTAAAATTGACGTGGGATTCACTTTGAATTTAGTTTTGACATATAAGTCAACTTGGCTTTGGAATTTGGATTTGAGTTTAAGTTTGACATATAAGTCATTTAGTACATAGGTTTCGCATAAAAGTCAATTTTGATTTAAGTATGGCATGGAAAATTTTGTTTTAGGCTGTATAAACTTTAGTTTGACACTAGAGCCTTTTTTCTGAATTTGGCTCTGACATATGAGTCTGGTCTTAAGGTATGACATGATGAAAATTTGGAGCTGAGGTCATTTTGAGTTTATGGGAATAAATTTATATTTGGGTAAAAAATAAAATTTAACTTAGGTTTAAGGTTGACATGGAAATCGTCTATTGTTTTTGGAATTTGGTCCAACATGGGAATTGTTTGTATTTGGGATAAATATAAAGATATTTTGGTTTGGATTGAACATGGAAGTCATTTGGTTCAGGTTGGCTGAGTCAAATTGAATTAAGTCAACTAATTAAGATGTTGATATAGTATTAATCCCATGAGTGAAAAAGAATTTATGTTTTACTATTTGAGCTGCACCTGAATTTTATTGCCTATGTACTATTTTAAGGGATTAAGTTTATTTTCACTTGAGATTAAATTTGATTTAAAAGTGTTGGGCCTCTTTAGCATATCCGACTTAGCTCATTTATATATCTATATATATATATATATATATATATATATATATATATATATATATATATATATATATATATATATATATATATTTATTTATTTATTTATTTATTTATTTTTATTTGAATTTCAAGCTCAAGGTTTTTTTTTTAATTATTTTGCACCTTGGTCAAGTCAATCAAAAATTTCCAAATTCTTTTTAATATTTGTAACCGCACCCAATTCTTTATCTCAGATTTCTTACGTACCCTTTTTGGGATTAGATTAATGTAGTTTTACTTTTTTTGTCCTAAATTATAAAACTAACTCATGTGTTAAAGTTGGAGACTAATGGTATCCCAAAACCGACAATTTATGACTAGATTTATTGGTGCCTAAGTATGGTGACTCTGAGGCTGCCAAGGGTTATGAATATAGAGGCTTATAACTAGGACATCTTGTACTGTGGTTTAGGAAGGGGTAAAAAAGAAAGAGTAAAGACGTAGAGCAAAAGTGAGGAAGAGTGAAAATTGTAATCCTCGGTTATAATAGTGAATATGTTGCTCTCCCTCCGTGGATGTAGGTTTCAGCCGAATCACGTAAATTCCGGTGTGTCATTACTTTCTCCCAGTCCCTTTATTATGTTTGCTACTTCGGTGTATGGTTCGGTGATTCGTGGGTGGTCCTAAACGATATTAGTTGTTGTGAAGTCCATAACAACTGGTATCAGAGCCTCATGAGGAACCAAAATCGGAGATAGCTGTTTCAATGGAGGAAAGGACCGACAGTGGTGGCCGGCGTCAAACGTTGATGCTGAGGAGAGAGAGAAAGCCTTGATGGTGAAGTGGACAATCGCGGTAAAGTAGAACTCAGGCAGTGGTTTTTGGTGAGGTTAGTTGTTGGAGAGAGAGGATGCCTGGAGAAAGCTTCGGTGATGTCAGCCGCCGGAGAGAGAAATTCGCCGCATGAAGAGAGAGAGAGACCGGTGATGGTTTCTCGGTGGCATTATGATTGCTGGTGGTTGTTGGAGTGGAAGTGATGACCTCCGGTGGCTGTGGCGCCGGCTCCGGTGGCTGTGGCGCCGGCTTCGGTGCATGAAGAGAGAAGTCAGAGACGATGGTTTTGGGCCCTGAGAAGTTGAAATGATTGGACATAAGAGAGAGAGAGAGAGAGGGAAAACCAGCAGATGAAGAGTCACATAAGAGAGAGAGTCGCAGAGAGAGAATGGAATTCCAATGGTTGTAATTGTTTGCTAGGTTTTGGGTTATTTTTAGTCATGAGTCAAATTTAAATTGACCAAGTTGATGACCAAATTAAAACCTAGGGTTCCTTTCATTGAATTACCTATCCAGAGTTTGATTTTATTTTTCTGGGGTCTTGGTAGTTAACGGGTTTAGATTGATTGGATATTGAAGCGAACAAAATTGGATAGGGTTCGAAAAATAAAATCAGAGCTGGCACATTTTAATTGTGTGTGTTAGGAAATTGTCTCAAAATTCCTTGGTATTTTAAGTTAGGATGCCGTGAGGAGGCCGATCGATCGGGGGAGAGCTCGATCGATCGAGAAAGTTACCTAAAAGAAGGACGGCAGTAGTGAGCCAGTCGATCGCAGATTGATTGGGAAGCGCGTTTTCACGGGGCCTATAAATATGGACGTAGGGTTTACGTCACGACTATCCAATTATACGTGAGGTTTTCCTAGCGGTGCCGCCAATCCAAATTGAGAGAGAGGGAGCGAAAATGAGTGATTGTAATTCTTCTTTTCGATTCAATAATAAAAGCTCCAATTTTCCCCCGTGATTTTCTCCCCTTTCGATTGTAAAGGGGTTTCCACGTAAATCATTGTGTCGTTTGTTTCTTTTCTCTTTTAGTCCATTTATTTCTTGTATTGTCGTGATATTTGATTCGATTGCATACTGGGAGAATTATTTATTTTCGCACAAATTGGTATCAGAGCCCGGTTGTTCGAATTGGTACAATGGCATCAGGTATTAAGACCGAGGTAGAGAAGTTCAATGGTCAAGGAAGCTTTAGCTCATGACAAGTCCGTGTGAAAGGACTCTTGACTTAGAATGGCTTGAAGAAAGCATTGGATGGGAAAGAGAAGAAACCCGAGACTATGACCGAGGCACAATGGGAGGAGATGGATGATAAGGCTCTCACGGCGATACAAATGTGTTTGGCTAATGATGTTCTGTCAGAGGTCTTGGAAATGGCAACCGCAAAGGAGTTGTGGGAGAAATTATTAGACATGTTTTGCCATAAGTCAGTCTCCAACAAACTCACAGTGAAGCGTCAGTTATTCACTTTTCGTATGATAGAAAGTATATCTCTTAAAAACCATCTTATCGAGTTTACCTCTATTATACAAGAATTAAAGGAATTGGATGATGTCCCTAAGGACGATGATCAAGCTATGTTGTTACTGTGTTCACTCTCTAATTCATATAAGGGCTTCGTAGAAAGCATGATATGCGGGGGTAGGCCGACCATTATTGTTGATGAGGTGAAAAGAAACCTTGTGAGTAAAGAACGGGTAGATAGGGAGTTATCTAACTCGGTGAATGACTCAGGTAGTGGTTTGCATGTGAGAGGTAGATCAGAATATAGGGGATCCAATGGTGGAAAAAAGTCTAGGTCTAAATCTATACATAAGAACCTGTCATGCCATTACTGTCACAAAAAAGGCCACATAAAGAAAGACTGTTACAAATATAAAAATAAATTGAAAGAAGGTAATAGGGATGACCAGGGCAAAGATAAGTTCGCTGAGGCTAGTGTTGTAGAGGATGATAGTGATGGGGAGTTTCTATTAGTTGCTGATTCTCAGTCCAGGTCCAAGGATAAGTGGGTCATGCATTCGGGTTGTTCATATCACGTTAGTCCAAATAAAGACTAGTTTTCCATGTTTAAGTCTATACAGGGTGGAGTTGTCATGATGGGTAACGATGCTTCTTGTAAGGTAGTGGGGATTGGGATAATTTGTGTGAGGATGTTTGATGGGGCTATTAGAACTTGAGTGATGTACGTCACATCCCGGAGTTGAAGAAAAACTTGATTTCTCTAGGTACCCTTGAGTCTAGTGGGTACAAGTACGCTGCTGAAGGTGGAGTCATGCAGGTCAGTAAGGGTGCTTTAGTTGTGATGAAAGGGATTAGGGTTGGTATTTTGTATGAGCTTGCAGGTACTACTATGACAGGTTTAGTTGCTGTTTCCACATCTACTATGACAGATGCAGATATCACGAGACTGTGGCACATGAGAATGAGTCACATTGGTGATAAGGCATTGTCTGAGTTGAGTAAAAGGGGACTGCTGTGTGGTCAGTCAACAGGGCTGATGGAATTCTGTGAGCAATGTGTGTATGGGAAGCAGGAAAGAATCAGCTTCAAGTCAGCAGTGCATTAGACAAAGGGAACGTTAGATTACATACATTCTGATTTGTGGGGACCTTCCAGAGTGGCTTCTAAAGGTGGGTCCAGGTATCTTCTAACATTTACTGATTATTATTCACGTAAAGTTTGGGTCTATTTTCTGAAGCAGAAAAACGAAGTGTATGATATCTTCAAGAAATGGAAGATTCTGCTTGAAAAACAGACAGGGAAGCTGATAAAGAGGTTGAGGACTGATAATGGTCTTGAGTTTGTTGAAGGTGACTTCACTAGATTTTGTGAAGATCAGGGTATAGTCAGACACAGGACATGTACAGGTCAACCTCAGCAAAATGGAGTGGCTGAAAGATTGAACAGGACGTTACTTGAGAAGGCAAATGCAGGCTTGAAAAGAGAATGGTGGGCATAAGCAGTTAGCATGGCTTGCTATCTTGTGAATAAGACACCGCATTCTTCATTGCAGATGAAGACACTTGAGGAGGTATGGTCTGGTTCTACTTGTGATTATTCTCAGATTAAAGTATTTGGTTGTCTTGCATATGCATATGTTAATGATGGAAAGATGGAGCCTAGGGCCAAATAATCCCTCTTTCTTGGTTATTCATCAGGCGTGAAGGGATATAGATTGTGGCGTCCCGGTGCTCAGAAGTTTTTGACTTGTAGAGATGTTACCTTTGATGAGTCTGCTCTACTACATCCGCCACACACACCCTCCATTGACAGTAATTCAGTTCAGGTTGAGACACCTGATGTTACAGAAATACAGTCAGATCAGCAGGTCATTTAGCTAAAGAGTATTCCAGCACCTCAGGTACGAGTTTATGATGTTGTTATTGGTAATGCAGAAACAGGTCAGCGGGTGGAGAATAATACTATAGCTGGTGGTAGACTGAGGTGTCAGATCAGGCCTCTAGAGAGATATGGGTATGAGGAGATGATTGCTTATGCCCTCACTACTGCTGTGTCTTTAGATGACAGTGAGCCGACTTCGTATTCAGAGCCTGTATCGAGATTAGATGCTGAGAAGTGACTCGTTGCTATGAATGAAGAGATGCAGTCTCTTCTTAAGAATCAGACATGGGAATTGGTGAAGCCTCAAACAGGGAAAAGACTGATTGGTTGCAAATAGGTCTTTAAAAGAAAAGAGGGCATTCCTGGAATTGAAGATGCAAGATAGAAGGAACGTTTGGTAACTAAAGGCTACAGTTAAGTACAAGGTGTTGATTTTCATGATATATTCTCACCTGTAGTTAGACATACTTCGATTTGTGCGCTTTTGTCTTTAGTTGCTATGCATGACTTAGAGCTTGAGCAGTTAGATGTAAAGACTGCATTTTTGTATTGTGAACCAGAAGAAAGTATCTATATGCATCAGCCCAAGGGCTTCGCTGTAGAAGGAAAGGAAGATCATGTATGTTTGCTTAAGAAGTCTTTATATGGTTTGAAGCAATCTCCTAGGCAATAGTATTGGAGATTTGATCAGCTCATGACAGGTCATGGGTACATCAGGAGTAAGTACGACAGTTGTGTGTACTTCAGAAAGACTAATACAAGCTTTGTTCATTTGCTTTTGTACGTTGATGATATGTTGATTGCAGCACGAGACATGAAGGATGTTGATGACTCGAAATCTATGTTGAAGAGTGAGTTTGAGATGAAAGATCTTGGAGCAGCTAAGAAGATTTTAGGCATAGAGATTCGTAGAGACCGAAAAGCTGAAAAATTATACTTGTCACAGGAGAAGTATATTGAGAAGGTGTTAGACAGGTTTCATATGAAGGATGCTAATCCAGTTAGCACGCCTTTAGCAGCGCACTTCAGATTCTCAGCATTAGATTTGCCTCAGACTGAGGAGGATGTCAGGTACATGTCTCAGATTCCCTATTCTAGTGCAGTGGACAGTATTATGTATGCAATGGTTTGTATGCGTCTAGATATTGCTTTTGTAGCGAGCAGAGTTAGTAGGTACATGGCGAATCCAGGTAAAGAGCATTGGCATGCTGTGAAGTGGATTCTCAGGTATCTTCGTGAAACTTCTGATATTTGTTTGGAATATGGGAAAAGTAAATGTTGTTTGGTTGGGTATGTAGATTCTGATTATAGTGGAGACTTCGATAAGATGAAGTCCACATCAAGGTATGTGTTTTGTTTAGGTGACACAGCTATCAGTTGGAGAGCATGTTTACAGTCTGTTACAACACAGTCTACTATCGAGGCCGAATATATGACAGTCATAGAAGCATTCAAAGAAGCCGTCTGGTTGAGAGGTTTGATCAGTGAAATCAGTGTTGAGCAGGGCACTGTTAGAGTCTACTATGACAGTCAGTCCGCCATTCACCTAGTGAAGGATCAGATGCCACATCATGACATAACGAAGCATATAGATGTGAAGCATCATTTTATCAGAGATCTGATTGGCGAGTGGAAGGTGGAGTTGAAAAAGATTGGGACTGAGGACAATCCAGCTGACATATTCACTAAGGTTCTACTAATGCTCGAATTTGGTGGGTCTTTCTGTTTGATGTGCGTTAGCCCCAGTTGAGGGGGCGTTTGTGGAGAAGGTGGAGTTATTTTATTGTTGATGTTAATTTTGAGCCAAGGTGGAGATTTTTTAGGAAAATGTCTTAAAATTCCTTGGTATTTTAAGTAGGGATGCCGTGAGGAGGCCAATCGATCGGGGGAGAGCTCGATTGATCAGGAAAGTTACATAAAAGAAGGACGGCAGCAGTGAGCCAGCCGATCAATCGGGACATCGGGAAGCGCGTTTTCACGGGGCCTATAAATATGGACGTAGGGTTTACGTCACAAATTTCCAATTATACGTGAGGTTTTCCCAGTGGTGCCGCTAATCCAAATTGAGAGAGAGAGAGAGAAAAGGAATGATTGTAATTCTTCTTTTCGATTCAATAATAAAACTCCAATCTTTGCCCGTAGTTTTCTCCCCTTTCGATTGTAAAGGGGTTTCCACGTAAATCATTGTGTCATTTGTTTCTTTTCTCTTTTAGTCCATTTATTTCTCGTATTGTCGTGATATTTGATTCGATTGTGTACCGGGAGAATTATTTACTTCCGCACAGTGTGTGAGGAGAAAGCATGGAGGACTACTAAAAAAGTGCTGTTTGTGAATCTCATTAGTCTCGAAGTGGGAAATTGTTAAGGTTGAAGACTAATGGTATCCCGAAATTGACAATTCATGACTAGATTTATGGGTGCCCAATGATGGTGACTCTTAGGAGGGTAGGATATCACCCGATCTTATTCGGGCGGGGTCGGATTCTCTTGAGCTGGAGGAAGATGGAGGGTTTAACCTTGCCCTAGAATCCCGTACTGTGGTGGGCAAAATTCTTACGGAAAAAACCTTCAAAGTTGGCCCAATTTGGGCTATTCTCAAAAAGGTTTGACAAATAAAAGATAACCTTGAAATCCATGAGGTTAATCTAAATTTTTTCTTGTTCATTTTTGAAAGAAATCAACATATTCATCGGGTCTTGAGAGGTGCCCCCTGGTCCATCAAGGATGCTCTTATAGTCATCAAAGACTAGCTGGGGATATCTCATTTGCGGAAATCAATTTCTCCACCTTGGAGTTCTGGCATCCCGTTAAACATGATTGCTTAGGATGGAGCTACCAAGATTGGTAGTCTTTTTCATAAGATCATTAATATTGACATGGATAAAGATAAACATTCTCTTTGGTGTAAATTCATAAGAATGAAGGTGGAAATTGACTTACATCAACCTTTAAAACTTGGGTTTCTTCTTAAGCTCACCGAGAGAGACGAGGTGTGGGGGCTAGCTTCAAATATGAAAGATTGTATGTTTTTTGTTATGCTTGTGGTAAAATTGGCTATGTTTTGAAGAATTGTCCAATTCATGATTTTCCTCAAACAAACCCCCTCTTTGGGAATTTTCTAAGAGTTAAAGAATTTTCATTTGACAAAATTATGTTAGGCCTTTTGAACCATATTCCAATGCCAACCAATTTGGGCTTTGTGCACCAGAACGTGACATCGTAGGGTGGAGATGTTGATAATAGGGATTGGATGGCCTCAAACTTGAAGGTCTTAGAAAGCTCTACCCATGCTGTTGATGAAGGGGAAGGTGGGGTCCCAATGCTGGTGACGCAAGATAGTATCACTATTGATACCCAATCGTCCTCGTAGACTACTTTAGGTAGGAAAAGGAAACGTCTTCTTAAGGTGGGACCTCAGCTCGATAAAAAAAAAAAGAAAACAAAGATGTTGCTGCTGCGGGATATGGTCACAAATCTTGTTCATAAAGATAGTATGGGTAATTGGTGTCTTGATCCTTCCATTCTTAACGATAATTTGGACGTTCTTGGTGGTATTTTTGAGGAACAAGATTTGGTATCCAGGTGTCTCTACCCGAGTTCGGGTATCCGCATTCCCTTTTGGGGAAAAATGGTTCTTCCAATCTGAGAGGCATCAAGAGGATGGCAAGGCAGAATAATAGTGAGTTCAGAAACACTTGTCTTTCTAGGAAGAGTCCTTCTCTCAGGGGTTCCCCTTCTTCTATCATTCTCCACGAAATTGGGGAAGGTGACTCCTCTTCTACGTCTACAAATGGGTTTGGGTGGTTGTCCCGGAACTACCGCCACGAGCGCCATGAGTATCCTCTATTGGAATTGTAGGGGATTAGGCCAGTCTCTTATAGTTCAGGCTCTTAGGAAGCACATTTTGAAATATCGGCCTGCTACTATATTTTTATTTCAAACAAAACAAAATTTTGATTTCGTGAATGGGAAATGTCAAAGCTTGGGTTTCTTGTCTTCGTGTATGGTTAATCCGATTGGGTTATCGGGTGGTCTTGCGTTGTGGTGGTCTACTAAGGTCTCGGTCACAATCTCCTCTGCTTCGAATGAATATATTTATGCTGAGATTGAAGACATTGGCTCCGGGAAGAAATGGTGCCACATTTTTGTCTATAGTGAACTGTTAGAGATTATAGGGCTCAGTTTTGGGCTGACTTTTCCGCTGTCTGCTGCTGTTCGGGTTTTCCTATGATTGTTTCTGGCAGTTTTAATACTATCTTTTCATCCTTTGATAAACTATTCGACTCTGAGATTAGTGACATCCAACTTGCATGGATTCATGATTTCTTCGACTGGTGTGACCTTAGGGAGCTCTCCTCTAGTGGGTGTAGGTATTCATGGATGAATAAACAGGGGTTGATCGCAACATCATGGAATGTATTGATAAAGCCACTGCTAACTATGAGTGGCAAACTGTGTACCCTGATGCTTAGATTCTTCTCACCCCAGCTGTGGGATTGGATCATTCACCTCTTGCTGATCTTAAAAAGTGTCCGAGAGATTTTAAATTTGAATCCAAGTGACTCCTAGAGGATGATTGTGGTCTTGTCGTATGGGATTAGATTGTTTCAGGGTAATGGATCGAGAATGGTCATCTTCAACAAGAAAATGCTTAACTGTTAAAGGAGTTGAAGAAGTGGAGCATTAGTCGTTCTAGTGATAGAAAGAAGTTGGTCCATGGCATATTAGAGAGATTCACAACTATTCAGAGTAAAGCACCTTCTAGAGTTGACATTGACGAAGAGGAGAGGTTGCTCGCCGTGTTGAGAGAGACTTGGGAAGGTGAGGAATGGTTTTGTCCTCAATGATCTGAGATTAATATGCTCTCATTTGGGGATAAAAATACCTTTTTTTTTTTTCCATGCCTTTGCAAAGCAAAGAAAAAAAAGCCAATGCTATAAGACTCAAAGGTCCTAATAGGGAGTGGGTTGACAATTAGAGTGAGATTGATTCCATGGTCTACCAGTACTTTGAAGACGTATATGGTCAATACCGCACTACCCTTACCGAGGAGGCCCTCAGCATGATCCAAGCCGATGTTAGGTGCTGAGATGAATGCTTTGCTATTGATGCGTGTCACAGAGGATGAGATCAAGCGTGTGGAATTCCAACTTGTGGGCCTCAAAACTTCTGGATCCGATGGCTTTCTAAGTTTCTTTTATTCAAGTTTTTTGGATAATATTTCCAGTGATGTTTTGAGAGCTGTTAGAGGTTTTTTTGAGAGTGGGTGGCTCCTTAGTTGCCTTAATGAAACTAACATTATCTTGATTTCCAAAGTGGCTCATCTAGAAAACCTTAAACAATTTAGACTTATTAGCCTTTGTAACTTTAGCTATAAAATTATTTCAAAAATTTTGGCTAATAGGATCCACCCTTTCTTGGACAACCTTATTTCTCCAGTCCAAGCCGCTTTTGCAAAAGGAAGGCAGATTCATGATAGTATTTCTTATTACTCAAGAGGTTTTTCATGCCTTAAAAAACAAGAGAAAAGGGGCTGCTTTACTATGGCCCTTAAGCTTGACTTATCAAGAGCTTACGACCAAGTTGATTGGTCTATCTTGGAAAAATTACTTCTCAAGAGGGGCTTTGATCGGACCTTCATTGGGCTTATCATGGCGTGTGTCACTTTGTTCTCGGTCTCACTAGTCATCAATGGTTGTCGCCTCAACTCTCTCCCTATGAAAAGAGGGTTAATATAAGGGGATCCACTTTCCCTTGATCTTTTTTTTTTTGCTTGTGATGGATTTCCTCTCATCCCTCATCAACAAAGCTGCTCTCAAGGGAGAGTGGAAAGGTTTTCGCATTAAGAGGACACGCCCCCTATTACTCATCTCCTGCTCGCCGATAATTGTCTCCTGTTATTTGAAGCTTCCATCAGAGGGGGAGAGAAGGACAAAGATATTATTTCTTACTTTTGTGATGCTTCAGGAGAGGTAGTCAATTTCGACAGGTCCCAGGCATTCTTCTCTTCTAACACTCCAAGTCAACAAAAGGAAGATCTTCTTTCCCTTATGGGGGTTGGTCTGATGGGTGAGGGTGATCGTTATTTAGGCCTTCAAGTGTTATGGGGGCATCCTAAAAGAAATGCCCTCAATTTTCTTTTTGAACGTATTCGACAAGAAATTCAAGGCTGGAAATCGATCCTTCTCTCTCATGAAGGGAGAGAAATCCTCATTAAGTCGGTCCTTACTGCTATCCCTTCATATGTCATGCATTGTTTCAAAATTTCAATCCCTTTCACCCGTAAAATCAATAGCCTTTTCACCCGTTTTTGGTGGAAAGGGGGTTCCTCAGAGGAAAAAGGCATTCATTGGGTAAGTTGGGGGGAAATTTCGAAACCTAAATCGCATGGGGGCATTGACTTTAGGGACATGGAAAGTGTTAATTTGTCCATGCTTGCAAATCAAGCTTGGAGAGTTGTGCATTGTCTAGATGCTTTTTGGGTTTGTATCCATGGAGGGATTTATTTTCACGATTGCTCCTTTCTCAAGGCCAAATTGGCTAGCAACCCATCTTGGGGGTGGAGAAGCATCATCAAAGGTCATGACCTCCTTCTTCAAGGGGTTAGATGGGATGTCCTTAACGATGTTGACATCAATATTTGGTCTAACAAATGGATTTCTAGTTCGCCTGATTTTAAAGTCTCTATTATGTGGCTCTTGTGTTGCCCTCTTGAATCCGTGGACCAACTTATTATTCACAACACTCGCTGGTGAAACCTTTCCCTTATTTTTTTTTGGTTTAGTGATTAGGAAGTGGCCCGCATTGAGCTCATTCCGATCGGTAGGCATTAAGCCCATGACTGGTTGGTGTGGCACCATTTCTCATCTGGTTTGTACTCGGTCTACTCGGATACACGTTTTGGTGTGCCCGTTTTAGAAGCAATTGACCTCCTCCCACCTCACCATGCTCTTCCACTACTCCATCATCCAAGGCCATTTTGACTATCTGGAGCTTACATGTCACGTTGAAAATTTGCTACTTCATTTGGAGAGCTTATGGTAATGCTCTTGCTTCTCATGACAAATTGAGAAAAGGGGGAATTGTGATCCCTATTTTTTGTCCTAGTTGTGGTGAGGATCGTGAAACAATTGAACACATTCTCTTTTTTGGCTCCCCTACTAGGGCCGCTTGATTAGGTTCAAATTTTGGTTTCCGTTTTCAAAAGGAGGGGTTTAAAAGTTTTAATTGGTGGTGGGATAATGTTTGTAATAATTTCTCTTTTTGTGCTATAACTTTAAGTAATATTACTTTCTTATGTCGGGAATTATGGAAAGACATAAATGATTTTTATTTTTTATAGGATTGGAGGAAGGTGGAGGACTCTGACGAAGCACTTGGAACTCCATAAAAAAAGGTCGGTGGACACTCCCTCTGAGAGGTTTCATCAAAATTTGCATTAACTCTGCTTGGAAGTCCAAAGATGTCTTGGCTACAGTTGTGGTGGTGGCCAGGGACTCTTTAGGTTCGATCATTGGTGGGTGTTGTGGTTTTTTTTATGCCTCCTCTGCTCTGATTGCAGAAGCTTATGCTCTTACAGCGGCTTGTTCGTTGGCTCTGTCCCATAACTAGAATTTAATCATTTTTGAAACTGATAACAAGATCCTCATTGATGCCACCAATGGTGTGGGGAAGGCGCTCTGGGAGATTTGGGCTATTGTGGATGACATTTGTGCTCTTTCTCCTTCTTTTGGTTCTTTCTTCTTTGTATGGTATCCTAGGTTATGTAATAGGGTTGCCCATTTAATTGCTAAGGGGCATTGTTCTTCTTGTTGTAGTCATGATTGGTGGGTAAAGATTCCCCCATCCTTATCTTTACTTGTATTTTTTATGCTCATGTAATCTAATTTGGCCCTCGGGCTACTTGGTGCTGCCAAAAAAAAAAAGGGTTTCAACCTCCCTCAGTGAACGTGCATCACATATGGAGATCATGGCATAGTGTGCATTTGACTGAGTTTTTTTTTAATTCGTTTTTTTGGGGGCTTTGTGCATTTGACTTAGTATTTTTTTTTTAGTTTGTAATATTATGGACCCTCATGGTGTCATGAGCCTAATTTTAAAACCCCATTTAAATTTGTGTCTTTGACGCCATAATCTTGAGTGACTTTTTTATCTGGGGTATATGTTTTGATTTGCAAGGTCCATCAACAATATTTTAATGATAATCCATAACATGAAGTTTTTTTTTCCTTGATAAATACCAACCATATGGCCTATTGTTTAAGATTTTGAAAATTTCATGTTCAACAGGTGCCCCCCTCGAGCATTTTGTGTGTGAGCCTTTGAACGCGGATAAGGCTCGACTTTGTAGTTGAACATACCAAGCTTAATGAGTGTGTTTGGTTTGAGTGGTTTGCAAATGGAACCATCTAAATCACATAAAAAATTTCATGGGGATGGTCGTGAAGTTGGTGTAAGGTCATCAGGGGCATGCCCTTTTATTTTGGAGTTTGGAATTGAATTTATTTTTTATTTTTAGTTGAGTTTGACTGGATAATCACTTGGATTTTATTTTGACATGTTCCGGAGATAGACCATGCCAACTATTTGGAATTTGGTTGTTTGGGTTGAGTTTGAGCTTATTTAACTTACCGCTCACTATCACCCTTGGGACTTTAACAGGACGAACAAAGGAATTTATGTATTATTGGGTTGGATCTAGTTCATGACTAGACTATCTACTTACCCTTTTAAGGGATAAAACCATCCGTAGTTCATTACATTTCAATTATCCAGACTTCAGCTCTCTCTCTCTCTCTCTCTCTCTCTCTGTTTTTTTTTTGGTTTTAAGCAAAGAATTTCTTCACAAATTTTCTACTGACACAAGAGTATATAACCTTGCCTTCGGCATTTGAAAATTCATGAGTGCCTTTTGGATAGACTTTTGTGAGAACATATGGTCCCTCTCACTTTGGCTCGAACTTGCCTCACGCCCTCCTATCTATAACAATTGGTCGCCTAACTGTGAGAACTAAGTCACTAATGGAAAATGAGCAAAATTTTACCCTTCTGTTGAATGCACCAACAACTTAAGCTGGTAGACTTCAAGTCTCTGTTGAGCAGCTAGTCTATGCTCGTCCAAGGCTTCAAGCTGAGCTAGCCTAGTCTTGACATTCTTGTCTGGGTTAGTGAGCTGTATCACTACTCTTAAGGAGGGCAATTGTATTTCTAAAGGTAAAAACTACCTTTGACCCAAACACCAAACTGTAAGGTTTTCATCCTGTCGCATTTCGGAGTGTAGTTCTGTACACCCATATAGCTTCTGGTTGTTGTTCATACCAATCCCTTCTTGTTTTGGAGACCATTTTCTTTAGGATCTTGCATAGCACCTTATTGAATGCTTTAGCTTAACCATTGGATGTCAGGTTATACCTTGATTGAACTTGTGTTTCTCGATCAATTTAACCATCGGTTGACTTTTGAAGTAAAGGGCATTATCAAAGATTATTTTTGATGGGAATCCGTTGCAACAATCAATAAGCAACAAGCAACAACATTCCCATTGCCCTAAGGGCTCCCACCTAAGCAGGGTCTGGGGGGTGGATGTACGCACACTGAAGGTAGGTTGTTTCCGAGAACCCCCAACCTGAGGGGTGCAACACGAGGACTTCCCAGGAGGTCACCCATCTTTGTACTACTCTCGCTCAAGCGCGCTTAACTTCAAAGTTCTAATGTGATCCGGTGCTTGCGTGTTAGTGCCCTCTTAGGCTTTGATGGGACTCCATAGTGGTGGATTAAATGAACTCGAATGAAATCAGCCACCTCCCTTGCCCCCACTTCTCTTAACAGAACAGCCTTGGCCTATTTTGGAAAGTAATCCGTCCCTGCAAGTATATATTGGCATTGGCAGGATGAAGAAGGCTTAAATGGACCCATGACATCGAGACCCCACGCGTCAAAGGGCCAAGACAAACCACTTTGGTTTAGAGGCTGTGGTGGTTGGTGAATGAAATCTCCATCGATTTTACAAGCATGGCAAGTCTTTACAAATTTCATTGCATCTTGCACCGTGGTTGGCCAATAATAGCCTAACCTTTTGATTTGATTCGCAAGTTTTGGTCTTGCTTGGTGAGCATCGCATATGCCAAAATACGTTTCTCTGAAAGCAAGGGCGGCCTCTTCTTTTGACAAACACTGCAGTAAAATTCCATCAAAGGTCCTTCGATATGAAGTCTGATTTTCAACACGAATTTAGGTGCTTATCTTCTTATCTCTACCCTCTTCTCCGAATCAATAGGTAAAATACCAAGTTGCAAATACTCAATCAAAGTTTTTCGCCATTTTGCCTCTTCTTTATTTTCGTCAACTACGACCAAGTTTAGTATCTCTACTTGGTCTCAACGATCCACCGTAGACATCAATAAATGACACTCCCTAAGTGAATTGAATCTCTCTTTCATCGGGAGGAGTTAGTGATGGAGCAAGCTTTGCTAAGGCGTTAACTTTATCATTCTCAGACCTCGACATGTGTGATACCTTAATATCATAAAAATACTCCATCAAAAATTTCGGTCTTTGGTATAAAGGTACTAGATTTGCATTTTTGACTTCATATTGACCATTTATTTGCTTGACAATTAGTTAAGAATTGGCAAATGCTTATGAATAGTCAATATGCATTTCAATAGCCATTTCGAGACCAATGACTAATGCCTCATACTCAGCTACATTGTTAGAGCAAAGTTCAATCAAGGCAAAGGAGTAAGGGATGAGTCCACCACTGGGTGTGATAAAGACAATTCCTGCACTTGCCCCCTTTTGATTTGCTGCTCCATCAAAATGCAACTGCCACGATATCATCTATACTGGGAGTACCTCCTCATTTGGCAAGTCATCTGGCAATTGTCCTCCATTGGAGCTAGATGTGTTGCTAAGAAGTCCGCTATAGCTTGCACTTTTTATGGTCTTTTGTGGCACAAATATTTTATCAAACGAGGATAAAAACATTGCCCACTTAGCCAATTATCCTAACAACATTGTTTTTGACAATATGTATTTCAGCGGGTCAATCTTTGAGATTAAGGTAACTTAATGAGACTTAAGGTAATGCCTCAATTTCTGCACAGCAAACACGAATGCTAAGCAAAATTTTTCAATAGACAAGTAGTTGTGTTCTGCCCCCACCAACGTTCTACTGATATAATGAAGGGCATTTTCTTTTCCTTCATCATTTTTTGTGTCAACATCGCTCCAAGGGATTGCTCAAGTGCAACAATGTACAATCAAGGGTCTCCCTTGAACAAGTGCCATCAAGATAGGCGGTTTTAGCAAATATTCTTTGATGCTACCAAATGCACTTTGACAAGTTTGGTCCCAAATAAAGGGGACATCTTTCTTCATCAATCCTGTGAAAGGTTGAAATCTCCCCCACAGATTGGAAATAAAGCGTCTAGTATAGGCTAATCTTCCTTGCAAATCACGAAGCTCCCGTAAATTTCTTAGGGGAAGCATCTCTACAGTTGCTTTAATCTTGTCAGGGTCGATTTCAATTCCTCGGTGTTTGACCATAAAGCCAAAAAACTTTCTAGATGTGACTCCAAATGTGCACTTTAGTAGATTCATCTTCAGCTGATGTTCTCGAAGTCGATTAAATATCAATGGTAAGTCATGAAGATGATGTTCCCTATTTTTAGTCTTCACAACTAAGTCATCAACGTAACACTCAACAACTTTATACAGTATGTCACTAAACATGACAGTCATGGCTCTTTGATAAGTTGTCCTAGCATTCTTCAAGCCAAAGGGCATCACAGTGCAAGAATAAACTCATGGCATGCAAAAGGTAGTTAACTCATTGTTTGCTGGGTTCATTTTGATTTGGTTGTAACCAAAGAAATTATCCATAAATGATAATGCACTAAACCGTGTGGTAGCATCTACCAAGAGCTTAGTGATTAGTAATGGGAATTCATCCTGATTGCATGAATCATTCAAATCTTGAAAGTCCACACTAATGCAAAGTTGCCCATTCTTCTTTCTAACAAGCGCAATGTTCACCAACCATGATGGGTATTGGACTTCGTGAATAAAACCAGCTTCTATCAATTTTTCCACCTTAGCCTTTATTTGAAAAATCAACTCAGGCCGAAAGCATCACTGCTGTTGTTTCTTTGGTGTTGTGCATTTGGACACGTCTAACTTATGCAAAGCCATGTTTGGATCCAGGCCCGGCATATCTTGGTAACTCAAGGCGAACACATCCTATACTCACAAAGCAATTTTCATACTGCATCTTTTCCGCTGGAGATAGTAGGGTGCTGACAAAAATTGGTTTTGAATACTCATCCATTCCAAGGTTAATTTCTTGAATCTTATCAATGGTTGTTTGCCTCCATCCTTTAATTCTTGTGGAGCCGGCTCAACGAGTTAAATGAAACTTGTGGTCACTTCTGAACATTTGGAGTCACATGATCTTCATGCTGAGATTGATTGATTTTCATCATTGAATGCTAGCTCATCATGAATGGCGTTACATAATAGTTCATCTCGGACCAAATTGGGAAAGGTACAAGACTTGAATCCCTCGCAATCCTCCATGTCTGAAGTGGATGTAATGTTAACTTGCGAGACTTGTTCATCACTAGTGTCTCCATATTTGAGGAAAATGGACTTCAGCAATTTCTTCTTTCTCAGTCCTAATTTGTCGACTTTTCTTATTTTGATCCTTTTAGGATTTGGCCCAAAAAGTTTTCCCAACCACTGAAAGACTGAGACACGAGGAGGTGTTGGCTCGTCCTCTACACTTTTTCTTGTTATCTTGTCGTCAAAGTCATAGGCTCGGCAACATACGCCTTACCCTTAGCTTTTCTCATTTTGATCCTTTTAGGATTTAACTCAAAAGGTTTTCCCAATCTTTGAAAGGCTAAGACACAAGATGGCATTGGTTCATTCTCTTTGAAGATTTCTTGTTCTCGTGTCGTCTGTGTCCTAGGTTTGGCAATATAGGCCTTAAGAACTCCACCCTCTTGTGAAATTTGTAACCTGATGGTAACGTCATTGGAAGAAGGCACTTCAAGGTCCTTAACTTCGTGCGTATTCATTTTTCCCTGATCAATTGGGATGTTCTTGGCACCAAGTTTCCCTACCCGTGCTTTAAATTAGGGGCGAGCAGATGTGGATGCGTCATTATTAAATATCACCCTCTGATGGTGCTCTTTTCGCACCTTCAAAAGAGCTAGAGATGACCAAACACTTATTGCACATGGACTAATTCATTCTTCATAGAGAACAAGTGTAGCTTGTGACGAGGGTGTTCATAATCTCTTGAGCTAGAGTCAAGACTTTTTTCCCACTTTTTCTTTTTTCATTCAAGATATACTCAACAGGAGTAAAGGACTTCGGATAAGGCTGCACATTAAGAATATTGCCCTTTCCTTTTTCAAGACTCCTTCTTATGAGCATACCATTGGTTGATCGATAAAACTTAGCATCAACATAGTTGACATCTTCACCATGAAATGGGTTAAGGTCTCCATGGATCATTCTTTCAACCCCTTTTTTGTGTATTTTAGTCACAAATGAAGTGTAGGGACTGTAGATTTGCTTTTGTTGAGCTAGGATCTCCCCAGTAGGGTGTTTGTAGGGTGTATCTGCATCTATAACGAGGAAAAGGGCATCCCTGAAAAGGTCACCAAATTCTACTTCTAGTGCAATAGTACCCAGAGCCTTTTGCCCTACTTAATTGAATCCTTGGACTATGAGCAAGGTAGGGGATAATGGGCTTGGCATTAACCCCATAATTCGTGCCCTCAGAGGGAGAAGATTAACTATAAAACCACAATCAAGCAGGATTCAATTCAACACTTTGTCTTTGATTAAACCAGTTTTGTAAAGTGGATTATTGCGATGCTCAGTCCCGTGTTGGAGATCTTCATAAGAGAATGTAATACATGCCATGCACGAGGCACATTTATTTGTCACAGACATGTCATCCTCCTCAACCTGATCAACTTCACTTTTGTAATCATCGGGATCCATCAAAGCTTGGATGAGTGCCCTCTTTAACTCTTTGGATGGCTGAAGCGCATTATAAATACTCAATCGAGCATGAATTCATTTTGAATGAGTAAGAACATCATATCGAACTCTTTCATGGTACGGTGTGTTTATGATGTTTAAGATCAGTGTGTTTATACATTATTTTGAAGTTTGTATAAGATGGGATTTGTTAGGATGACCTAAACTCAAGCTTTAGCTACACGCCTGGATTAGTATTTCCTATAAGAGCAAACATGGCTAGTAAGGTCTATTATAGGCTAGTATAATGAATAGGTTAACATAACCCTTGATAATAAGCAAAATAAGCATAAAATACTTAGCTTAGGATGAGTAGAGATCCTAGAATAGTAAGACTGAGAGGTAGAAGTCATGCTACCACCACTACCACCACAATTAGCGCATCATGACCATCCTTCTCCTTCCCCTTGTTTTTCCCTGCCTCTTCTTCTTTGCCTTTTGTCTATTTGGTATTTTGGGTCCGGTTTTCTAATTTAACTTTAGGTTATTATTACCTAATTATTGTATATATAGTATAGTAATTACCTGCTTAACATATGTGTAGCACTGAGTCTATAACTATTGGGCATGTAGGTACCGGGTGAGTCAGTACCAGGCGGGTAACTCAAAATAGGTATAAACTTCAGTCCTTAGGAATTGTAGCTAGTTGATTTATACAATAATTATCCATATGAATTACTTGCCTATCTACAGTAGCAAGCTATCCCCTATATTATAAACATATAGTCCATCTACTTCGTGGACAAACTTCGATCATACCAAGTTCGGTCACAAAGTATGTTATGAGCCAGTCTTTAACCATAGGTTGCTACTATACAACATTCTGATCTTAGTAACTAAGGCATATGACGCTTTATCTTTAATGCCTGTTAATCGTGATTTCTGTATATTTTGAACTTTACCCGAAGCTAATAAAACGCATCACCCAAATAAGATGTTTAACGGGGTATCTGACACTTGAAAGGAAGTTTAAGTCAATACGACTCATAATTGGGTGTGTACCCCATCATGAATCTTAACAGGGTGCTTAGCTTAATCATTAATCTTAATAGAGCATTTAACGCATTGTTCCCCTTAAGAGAAGGTGTTTAACTCATTTGTTTGAATATAGTAGTTTTGGTTTGAGTAGAGTGCTTAAAGGAATCTAAGCCTCCGAGGCAGTATGAAACTAGAGTATTTAAAGCATTCTAATCATTTGTTCCTAAAAGTATCATAATGTCCTTATTAATAACTACAAGGTTAGCGATTTTGTACACCTTAACAATGCTATATAAGGGCCAATACAACATAGTACTTAATGAAGGTATTTGGATTTGATATGTACATCTCCCATATTTGTTTGAGTGTGATACTAACGTAGATAACCGAGATGATTCTAATGTATTTTTTTGATAATTAAATGAAGTACTTGTTTAATACAAGTAGACCTTCAAATGTTGACTAAACAGATTATTTGTAACGTTGTCCTATGTATAGATCCTTGAATACTATTTGAGCGTCTCCTACATACATATTTGTTAGGCGTGCAGGCCAAGGTTTAAGGTTGGCATGTTATACTTGATTTTTATTTGATAGTTCTCTATTCTTGCAGGTATATTAGGTTATAAGGGTCATAATCTTTAAGAATGAGTTGCTAGTATTCAATAATTCGATGGGCTGAAAGATTGCCAAGTATTGAGCCATCCATAGCTGACTAACAAAAATAGATATGTAGTTGGTATGATGTTAACCATATGAGAATATCATTACTATAACCGAGCCATAAGTATATGTATGTTTAACTAGTATTGCCTTTAAGGTGTCGAGTATGATGCATTTAATCCAAATCACTCTAACCAACAAGGTACATTTGGCAAAAGTTAGAGGTAATTAGTTTAATATACCTAGCTAAAATATAGATGATACATATAATGCATCTGGACAAAATAGGCTTCTAGTATGCGGTGTTGTTGGATGAATAACCAAAGTGAATAGTATGTAGGATACCTAAATCAAACCAAGGTTGGAAATATAACTCATTGTTCTAGAATCAAGGATGACAAGTTTATCGTATTGGGAAAATGGTAATGGATGCGCCAATGATGCAACTACCACGCAACTAGTCAAATGTCGTATAATGGAGACAAGTATGTCATTGAAATATGTAGTTCATATATGTTAAATTGTAAATCATATGTGTAGAATGAAAATACAATTGAATAACAAAGATGAGTATGTTGCACCCGTGATAAGTATTATACCCGTTGCGGGTGGTTGCATCAATGCGGACTATGGTGAAGAATATTGCACCCGTTGCGGGTGACTATACTAGGGCAGATCATGGTGATGAGTATTGCACCCATTGCGGGTGATTACACCAGGGCGGATCATAGTGTTGAGTACGTACTTGGATAGCCCTCAGGTGTCATGTATGAAATACCTGGATAAAGCCAAGCATAATCGAGGCAACAAACCAAACCAAACTAGCCAATATAATACACTTATTGATAATGAATATGCTGGAGATAAATATCAAAATAAAGACAAGTTACTAGAAATAACATAATTTTAAGGCTATTACATGCCGAGTAATTCACCAATCATATGGTATATCCACTTTAAAGGATGTTCATGGCTGTTTATGATGTTTGGAGTCAATGTGTGCTTATACATCATTTTGGAGTTCTGTATGAGGTGGGGTTTATTAGGATGAGCTGAACTCAAGCTCTATCTACACGCCCAACTTGACTTTCCCTGCAAGATCAAACAAACTGTTAGAGGAGCTTGTGGGATAACCCACGGGGACTCATTCGATGCTCAAGTCAGTATCAATCTCATGAAATTATATTAAAGCAAGTAATAAATAGACATAATAGATATAAAATACTTTGAATAAGAGGAGTAGGATGTTTGAACAATTATTGCTCTAAAGAGGTGATCATGAATGAAGAGGGAAGAAGGGAGGCGTGCCAAAGGAGGAATGTCCACCTCTTCCTTATGCCCTCCCTTCCTTCTTTTTTTTGTTTTTTTTGTTTTTGGGTGTATGCCCCCACTCTTTTCCTCATTCTCCTCTTCTTTGTATGGAAGACAGAGACATGGGGGTCAAGATGACCCTCCCACTTTATTTTACTAATAATTCAAATCTACTTTATTGTTATCTAATTTTTATATATTAATTACCTGCTTATTACACTCGGAGCATTGTAGTTATAAGTACAGGGCGAATATATATCGGTCATGTAGGTATCGGGTGAGAAAGTATTGGGGGAGTACATATCGGGTATGTAGGTACCGGGCGAGCAAGTATCGAGCGACTAAGTACCGGCGTGTAGCCTAAAATAAGTATAACCTTCAATCCTTTTATACTTATTTAAGCCGTATAAATTATTTGCCTAACAAGATACCCCCTTTATTGTAAACAATGGCTAACATTCCTTTATTCCCTACATTTATCTATGAAATGATAAGCTTGGTATGACTTATGTTGAGTGGTTGTAAGGAGACCATCGCATGGATGGTCATTACCAATGTTCGTGTGATGCAATCCATAAAAGAATAATACTTACAAATTGCGATTCATAAGTAACCATATGAACATTTGCCAATCTTTTACAGTTTTGTATCGCGTCATTTATATCAAAGCTATATATTAGAAGCACAACATGATGAGTCTGTAATGTACGTATTGACGATGAAAAGCATCAAGGGATGCAATTGTCAAGGCATAAATGTTGTACAATACATATCAATCTTCCTGTTCTAGTCTTAAGGTTACTAGTTAGTTTTAAGGACTCATTGATTTTTGTATGGATAGCAACCCTTGCTAGATCGAACATGTTATGAAAGGAGTTCTAAACTATTTGTAATTAAGAAAGTTAACCCTCCCAAAAGTTTAAGCTGACGAGTTAAAATTCGAGAATGATTTTTATAGTCTAATATGCCTCGTCAGGTGAATACCCATTGAGTTTAAAGCATGTATAATATACAAACTCATCTTATTTCTTGTGTTGAAAAGAGGGCAACGTGTTTTGAAAGCGACCAAGAAGGACACTGACTTGATTAATAATTGTTGATTCATTTCAATACAAAAACAATTTGATGAATATGGTGCACGCTTACGTTGCAACATGCACTTAAAGTGCCATAATACTTATCACGACGATAAAAAAAGTCACCGCAAATTTGCCGTACTAAGTGCGTAGTATTTGGTTAATGCGGCACGATTTAGAGCGCCGTAATAGATGCACCTAAAACGGCGTGAAAAATTGCCGTACTTGCCCTCTTTGATTGGTTGGAGGAGGATCTTAATGTAGGGCTAATACAGTGAGTTTGCTCGTTGTATTAGAATGCACCCAGCGTGCACCTAAAGCGACCTTTTATGCGCCATTTTAGTGACACCTAATATGGCGCAAAAACGCACCGTATTAACTCTATCTTTTGTTGACTTAATATGGCGCATAACCACGTTGCACTAGGTCTATCTTCTGTTGGCCTAATGTGGTGCATTTACGCGCCGTAGTAGTTACACCAATACGGTGCATAAACGGTGCATAAATGCACCGCATTAGGTCCACCTTCTATTGACTTAATCCGAAGTGTTTATGTGCTGAAATGCGTTGAAATGCGCTGCATTTGGTCTATATGGGCTGTACTAGATTTTCTTAATTGGGCATTAGGCCTAGTTATAACAGTCTTTTTTTAAGCACTGACAAAGTGTGTAAGCCCAACATCAAATTATGCCATTTTTAGACTTCAAAAATCGGTGTTGATTGAACTTTATATCATATAATATCAAAATCGAATTAAACACTAATGTTGTGCTAATTAAACATTGTATTATATAGTATCGAAACCGATTGAAATTTATAAACATAATATCAACTACTATTTAAATTTCCAATACAATGTCACAAGTACTTAATTATAATACAAAAATAATACAACAAGAAGAAGAAGAACAACAACAACAACAGTCCCAGTGCTACAAAGGCTCCCGCATAAGCAGTATAATACAAAAATAATGTATAACTAAAAAACTCAAAAAAATGAATTACATCAATCTTTTACAATTGCATCATAGCCAAATACGAGTGATTCTTAAGAAGTTGAAGAGCTCTGTTGTCCACCAATTTGATTTTGCATCTGCAGAATAGACTTATTGCTATAAATAAATAAATAAATCCAACCAACTCAATTAAATATGCATTAGTAACAATTTAAAAAAAAATTACCATCGATTGCACCATAGACATAACATCATCTTTAAGACGAGCGTCCCTCTCAGTGAATCGGGCTTCGAACTCACTTCTCATTTTGCAACTTTTTCGACGACTTGTTCGGCTATGCATCGATCTATTCCCGCCTGAGTTACACGAGGATGTTGCTCGTAGTCATAGATGGGTTGGCTCCTATTAGCTGGAGAAGGCCCATCTCCCATGCCCCTTCAGTGACCTAACCGATGGCTGAGCACTTTCGTGAATGCCTCGACCGTGCTAAGGGAGTCAACGCCATGCTTTGTCATCTCCTCTTCGTGTAATTTCAAAAGGGCATGTTTTACATCCTTTCATACCGTTGTTTGGATTATTTTATTAAATACATTCAAGTTTTTAGACTAAGAAATTATTTCAAGTTGTCCTTGGACTAAAATAATTAATACACCAGACTTTAGGGTACTAATATGTAATTTATTCAAAAAAAAAGGCCTAGATAGTAACAAGTGGGCTTTAATAGGGCACGTTTTGTTGCTGCAATAGATTGGTTGCATTCATAAGTGGACTCTAATATGGCGAGTTCCAGCGACCATATAAGATAAATGAGACCTAATACGGCGCGTTTGTGTGCAGTATTAGGAATATTTTACCCAATTGGCACAATTTAAAAAAAAATTTACCAAAATGGCATAGTTCCAAAAATATTTACCAAAATGGTATCATTTACTATAGCTTTATCAACATACGCCATTTAAAATGGCGTATCCCCATCAAAATTTTTTTTTTTAATATTTAGTGGGGGTACTCGGAAACAGCCTCTCTTCCACCCGGAAGGGGGAAGGCTGCATACATCCACCCCCCAGACCCTGCTTCGTGCGGGAGCCCCTGTGGCACTGCGACTGTTGTTGTTGTTGATTTAGTGGGGGTACGCCGTTACAAATGGCGTACCCCAGTCAAAGTTTTTTTTTTTTTTTATATTATGTGGGGGTCACAACTATTTTTATAAATTATTAAATAATTAAAAATTTTTAAAGGGTTATTTACGTCAAAAGTTCCTATACTTTTTCAATTGTGTTAATTTAGTCCTTGTACTTTTAATTGTGTCAATTTAGCCTATGAACAATTTAAAATGTGCCAATTTATTTCCTTTGATCAAATTTAAGTTATGTTAGTGACGTAATTTTGAACGATAAATAGATTAAATTGAGTTAATAGATGAATTTATAATAATTACTTATATGTAACATAATTTTACCGTTCAAAATTAGGTCACTAACATAACTTAAATTTGATCAAAGGAACTAAATTGACACATTTTAAATTGTTCATGCGATAATTAATAAGTAACTAGAATAATCACTTGAAAAAAATAGATGACACATACAATGTTATAATGAAGTTAATGTACTTTCTCAATTGTGTTAATTTAGTCCTTGTACTTTTAATTGTGTCAATTTAGTCCATGAACGATTTAAATTGTGTCAATTTAGTTCCTTTGATCACATTTAAGTTATATTAGTGACGTAATTTTAAACGGTAAAATTATATTAGATGTAAGTAACTTATCATAAATTCATCTTTTTATTGTTAAAAATTACGTCACTAGTATAATTTAAATTTGATCAAAGGAAATAAATTGACACATTAAAAATTGTTTATGGACTAAATTGACACAATTAAAAATACAAGGACTAAATTAACACAATTAAAAAAGTATAGGAGCCTTTGACGTAAATAAACCTTTGAAAAATTTTAATTATTTAATAATTTCAATGATTTAAATAAAAAAAGTTGTGGTGGGGGTATGCCGTCATAAATGGCGTACCCCCACATAATATTAAAATTTTTTTTTTTTGATTGGGGTACGCCATCTGTAACTGCATAGCCCCACTAAATATAAAAAAAAAAAAAGTTTGTTGATGGGGGGACACCATTTAAAATGGCGTATGTTAATAAAGCTACAGTAAATGGAGCCATTTTGGTAAAACTTTTTAAAACTATGCTATTTTGGTAAATTTTTTTTTAAAATAGCGCCAATTGGGTAAAAAATTCCAGTATTAGAGCAAATATAAACAGAAGTAATGTTCACTAAGATGTATCAATGCACCTAATACGGTGAGTTTATGCTCCGTATTAGATTATATATGAGTTGAGGTATGAATAGAACCTAATACGGCACGTTTTTATGCCGCAATAGGCACCGTTGAAGTTGAGGTGTGAATGAGACCTATTAAGGTGTGTTTTTGTGCTGCAATAGGCACTGTAGAAGTTGAGGTATGAATGGGACCTAATATGGTGTGTTTCTGTGCCGCAATAGGTATTGTAGAAGTTGGCGCATGAATGTGACCTAATACGGCGTGTTTTCTCGTCGTATTAGGTGATGTATGGGCATTACATAATACGGCGTTTTTTTTTCCTACTACAATAACCTTACATTAATACAAAGTGCACATTCAACATATTAGTTTACAGTAATATAGCACTTTTAACGAGCCGTATTACAATTCGCCGCAACTTCTTCAACTTCTTGTAATGTTCGGTCGCTTATGATGTAGCCGATGCCTTTTTTTTAGTTCTCTTTCAATTACTTGTCCCTTTGAAAGTAATTTTGTCTTCTTCTTTCAACTTTTTGTCCAAATAGTTGAAATAATATTCGCTGGTGCAATAGATAATAACGCAGATATGGAGGACTCTGGGTTTGCATGGTCTTTAAAACCAGACCAAAGCATTACAATACGGTTTGGGTTACGGTTTAAATTGTTTTTTGCGCACCCCTATGAAGGACTAAGGACAATATTAAGAAGGCTTCGACTAATGTGATTGACACTCACAATAGCAAATACGACAATGGGAAACTTAACGTTTGAGAAAGTCAAGAAGCTATAAGCCAAAAAGGAGAGGCTTAATCAAAGTCATTGACAATTTGAGGAAGGCAACTCCTGAGTCTTTGTCGTTGAAGTATACGCAGCTCTTGAAGAAGTACTTGATGTATGCGCTAGGGCTGTAACTGAGTCGAGTATCTCAGTACCCGAACTCGAACTCGATTAACTTTATTCGTACTTGAACTCGAGTAGGGTATTTAATTTTGCTCAAACTTGTACGCAACTAACAATTCGAGTACTCGACTTGACTCGAGTACTCGACTTAACTCTATTCGAGTACTCATTTATTACATTACTGAATTACTACTTAAATAGTACAAACTAAATTTGAGTATATCAAATGAGTAATTATCGAGTGCAATTTGTGTATGCCAAATGAAACCAAATATCACATTGAGTATACATTCAAATGTTGAGTCAAGTAAATAATGGAGTAAAGAGTTGAGTAGTTCATGTTTATTAGTAGAGTAGTTTTGATATTAGAACTTGAACTCGGTTAATTCAAGTTCAAGTCAAGCTTTCTCCGAGCCGCTGGCGACATGCCCCTAGTGTGAGCTAGGTTCTCTATTTTTAGCTAGATCTTAACTTTCTCATTATATATGAATCAAAAGGATAGTTTCCAAAGCAAAAATAGAGAACTTGGCTCATATGTTTAGTGCTTTTTCAAGGGCATCCATGTACTTCAAAATACAAATGGTTTTTGCTAGTTTCAGAGTATTTTGGTATAAGTTCTTTTAATGGAAGGTCAAACTCAAACTTTAGATTTTATTGACTTAATGAACTCGATTACAAGAGTGTTTGATGAAGTACAAGTGTAATGAAAGAAACGAAAGGAATGGATGATGCCTTTGCTATCGGGATTCTCTGGTGGCTTTTGGAGAGGGAGTAGTGATCTGCCTTTCTCTAGGGCCTTGGGCCTTATTTATAGATTTTTTCGTTAAGAAGTAGCTAGGGAGCTCTGCTTCGGGGGGGGGGGAGGGATATTTTGCCCAGTATTGGGCGGAGGGCGAGATACCCCAAGTTTTTGGACCCACGGCTTTAGGATATCACTTGTCTGAATCAAGGTAGTGGGTAATTGTTGCTGATTGGTCCTTGGGGGAGCCGGGATCTTAGGATGTGATGCCTCCCCAGACCCAAGATGTGCGTTGCATCGAGTTGTCAACACGAGACTATTCGTGGGCCGGAATGTATCTTGCTTGCGAGATGTGTTCATTTCTTCTTAGTTGATGTTAGAGTTCCGAAGTCACCCCCGTGGACGCATCTCAGTCTGAGATGCAATTACGTCCCGGTGGCTACGTGTCCTTTATTAGAGTATTGTTTTATCAATAGTTATCATTTAATCCCCCGCCATTTCGCAAATGATTTTCGTTTGCAACTCGGTTCGCGGTCGTTTTGTTTATATATATATGGAAGTCATGGAATCATTTGATTCCCAAGCCTTCTTTTCCCCTTTTAGAACCTCACACCAATCGCCGCTATTTCTCCTTGTCTGGATGAGCGATGGTTGACTAGGAGGATATGATTTTCGAGATTTTTACCTATCTCCCAGCGAAGTCCCTCTTATGATTTTGCACCTTGTCCCTCTCCCATTCTCACCTCATAAGTACGCTGCACTTTATAAACGCCCAAGCTTCTCGTTCTTTGAATCATCATATCGACGGTGTGCTCGTCCAGTCCCGCTGTTACATAGATCTAGATGACATTTCCGTTTTCCCTGTTATTCCCACTACGGGGTGGGTCATCCCTCGATCCTCAGTGGAGTTTCTCTTTGGTCATCGAAGGATTCTAGGGCGTCATGGGGGGTTGGTCTTGTATAAGGAGTTTAACCCGGTTGGCCCGTCTCGTCTTTCGGTTTTCAATCCCGCTACTCGCTTTTACCTCCCACTGGGTTCCTTAGCCAAGGGGGTCCTGGCTCCATTCGTTCAATGCCCTATGACAGCCATCCTTGGATGTTGGGTCCTGCTAAGTCATTCGGCTTCCTCGTCCATTTGTTGGTCTATGATCACACCTTGGAGCCTAACGGAGGAGAATGGACGAATAACTATAAGGTGTTTGCCTGGAAGGATGAATGGGTTTATAAGGGCGAGCTTTACAGTGGAGGATGGAATCTGTTGTTCCAGGTTCTCCCCTGTGTTGACGACATGATCGTCCTAATGTTGGACTAGGGTCCTTACATTTCGGACCAATCTCCCTTCTATCGCACTTATGCCGTTCATTGGAACATGGTCTCGAATGCGGTGAAGTTCCTATTTTTTCCGTCACAGGTCCACCAGGGTATTGCACAGAGTGACGACGCGGGCATATTCCGCTGGGACGACCCTTTGTCTTTCGGCACCTCGCCGTGCCTAGTCTTGCTTCACGCAGCGTCTTCGGAGTGTGGTTGTTATGTGATCGTGACGATTTCTCCTCCTGGTTCTTTTACAAGGGTGTTGAGTAATGGTTTCCGATTACCCAGGCATTTGGTGGCTTCCACGTCGTCGGGTTCTCCATCTTGGGCCAATACCTGATCATGGCTTGTACGAGATGCGTATACCGATGCAGCTTGGACGGGCCTGAGCATGGGCTTCTAGAGCGTCTAGGATAGTATCTGTGCCGGGGTTCGCTTTCTCTATTCTCGTATGTGGGGACTCTTTGGGCCGAGTTGCTGTGTCTCGCCTTGCCGTTTTAGGATGTGGTGCCGGTCCTTTGTATTTTACTTTTTCGTAGTTTTTTTTTGTACTTTCAAGGCTTGTAATTTACCGTTTTTCGTTGTCCCCAGTGTGGGGAAGTGCATGCTAGTTCGGGCCGCGTTGGTGTAATTGGTGACAATGTTCCCATTTTAATGGATGCGATATCCCTTTTTGTACTTCTATTTTTGCTGCTCTTGTTATTTCCAGTTGTCTTAGAATTTGTTCGATAATGATTTTTTGTACATCTCAGACCGAGATGCATCTGGATCCGGCCTACTTCGAATTGTGTTATTTTTATACTGTTTCATTTTTCTTTGTTGTATTTTCACTATTATTTATTGTTCCTGTGTGTGTTGAAGTTTTTTCAAAGAAGAAAGGTGTTCAGTTTTCATTTCTTTTTAATATTGAATCATTTCTCTTTTACTTTTACATTTAAAGTCTCCTCTCTGTCCCCCCTACCCAACCCCCCCCCCCCCCCCCACTCACGTATCTCGGTCTGTTTTGGCCCTTTTTGGAGTTTTCAAGCTTTGGTTCTGAAAGGACTCAGGCATACATGTATATTTTCCTCGGTTTTTAGAGTTTTAAGGAGCGAGATTGGGGTGTATTTGAGTGAGATTGCTTCTTGTCCTGAGTGTTTTGTTGGGGAAGGGTTTTTCGATTTCTTACCCAAATTGGGTCGTTTTTTGAGGTGGGTTGGGAGGAGGCTCGGCTTCTTGAGTGTGCATGCCCTCATCCTCCTTCGCTTTTCCTCCTTTTGTGACAAGGATTGAAGGTGTTTTTTGCGGGTTTATGCTTCTCTTTGTTGTGGATGTTTAAATTACATGTGTAGTTGTTGTTGTAGATTTTTTTTTTTTTTAATTTTGTAATTTCAACAAAATATTATTACCCATGTATGTACTCATTTCTCGAGCCTTCGAGTCCCCATTATTTGTCTTTGTCTATGTTTTTGCTTCGTTTTTTGTTTCGTTTTTGTTTATATATAGGTATTTTAAGAATAATTTTTTATTTTTTTTTTTGATTTCTTGGCCAGTACGCGGGTTCAGTCACCTCGAAGTTATTTTTGTTTTTATTATTGTTGTTGTTTGCTAAGTACTGATGAGTGTGTTTTGCATGAGGTTGTCTCGGCGTGGTTTCTTTTTCTTCGGGTACACCTCAGGTGAGTTTTTTGTTTCCTTTTTTACGCATCCTACGAAGGCAATTCTAGGGCGGAGACTGATTTTTCTTGTTCTCCTTGGGCTTGGGTTGGTTGAGTTGTTGTTTTTATTACGCTGCCTAGTTCTCTTCCCTCTTAGATGTCTGAGGTAAGAGGGCCAAATGAGGGGATGCCTGGCGGAATCCTCTTCCGGGTCAAGGATATTGCAGTGACCAGAGGGTAAGAGGGGGTTTTGGAAGTTGGGCACTCCTCCTCAGCAGCCGCGTCTATCCTTGCTGCCGCCTACTACAGCGTTCCGTATTCAAGTAAGTATTTTTAAATTTATCATACGTGGTTTTCTTTTACAGTTTTCTTCCTTCCTACTCAATGGTACACAAGCGGAGTTTTGTGGAGGCTTCTCCTTTTGAGAGCGAGGATAGCTCGTGTCTCGAGGCTGAGGGCATTGTCGTAGAACTGTTAAGTCGACGTCCCCCAGATGAGAGCTTTTCCTTGCAATTTAGCTTTCCTGAGATTTCTTGTATTTGTCCGTTAGGGACTTTTGTGTCGAGTACCTTAGGTGAGGGTGGTGTTTCTGTGATTCGCTCCAAGTATTATTTTTCAGAGGATTATGAAGTGTGGGGGACCTCGACGAAACGATGTTTCGGGAAGTTTTTGCATTCCTATAGATTTTTTCGAGGCGGGCGTTCATTTTCCTCTACCCCTTTTAGTGGAGCAATTGCTCCAACGTTGTAATGTCCGCCTGAGGCAAGTTACCCCTAATGGGTTTAGAAATGTGTATGGTTTTTAACTTGCATGTGATGTAAATAGTCTTACCCTTTCCTCCAGGGTTTTCGATATTCTTTTTAAGATTGGGTATTTTAAGCACATGGCTGCTTTTGAGTGTCGAGGAGGTTTTGCATTTGTGAAACACAACCCTTCTAATGTGAATATTTGGGAGAATAGTTTGTCTGGATAAAACCTCTTTCTGGCCTGCCCTTTTTTACGATGTAGGTTACGCTGCAACGTCTGCGTCCAGTGTAAAGGAGCCTCCTGACTTCTTAAAAAAAACTAATCATTCGCTATTTTGACAAAAACTCTACGGACGAGAGGTTCGTAGCTTCTAAAGAGCTACTCGAGTAGGAAATAGTGCTCGCTAAGGCCGGGCTTTCCCAAAAGCTTTTTTTAGGTAATTGGTTGCCCCTTTTTGCGTCCCCTTTTTTCTTGGTTGTTATATGTGACCTGTGTATGTGTTGACCTTTTCTTCTTCTTTCTTGCGTGTTCTTTTCAGTGGACGAGCTAGCTGGTGTTGACTTTGTAGTATGTTTCTTCCACCGGAGTCTTCCGAAGTGCGAGGTCCTCATCCTGCTCCAATCGTAATTGCCTCTCTAGCCGTGGCCCGAAGGAACCTTCCCCGAGCACAGGGGGTTTTGGTGGCAGTATATGCTCTAGATCCCTCGGTTGATTCTTCCACAGAGAGGGCCGCAAAACATCCATATGTTCATCAGGGGGAGGCCTCCTCGGGCGCAGCTGACGTCCATGCATCTCGCCCCGGGATGTCGGCCAGTGGTGAAGCGGTCTCGATGTTCACCATACCGATGGACATCTTGACTGCCACGGTGGAATTTCTTGATCGAGGGTCTGTAAGGAGAGCTCTTGTTGTTTCCGAGGCCATGAGATCTTTTGGCTCAAAATGTGATGCAGCCTATCTCCTCTTTTTTCAAAGGTCTTCCCTTGCACTTTCCTAACATAGGGCGTCTTGCGTCCACGCTAGCCCCCAAGGGGGGTTTGAGCATTTTCTCTGAACCGGATAAACCGCCATCTCCCATAGCCTAGAAAGGGAAAGCGGTGGCTGTCTCAGATCCGTTTTGGGGCGTGGAAGGTTTCGGCCCTTATGTTCCGCATTTTGGGAGGGTTGGCACTTCTACAACCCGTGTGGTTCTGCTTTTTTGGATGACATAGAGGCTTATTGGGGGATGTACACACGGCATCTCTTACCCGAGGATATGGCTCGTTTGACTTAGATGTCCCCCAAGAATGCACCTATCTTCCTGTCACAGGTAGCTTGTCCCGTCTTTGAATTTTTCGTGTCGCCTTTGATTGTTTTTGTCGTTTTTTTTCCTAACTTCTAACTTTCCTGTGTTGTTACTCTCTCTCTCTCTCTCTCTCTCTCTCTCTCTCTCTCTCTCTCTCTCTCTATTTTTCATAGTTCTTTGCGGGGTCGTCGTTTGCAGTTTCGAGCTGGAGGCAGAGTGTGGAAGAGGTGAGGGAGATTCGCTCCTCTATTTTGGCACTGCATACTCGTGTTGCGGAGCAAGCTGTTCGGCTTCGGGAGTAGGGGCTGCACATTTTAGAGCAGGAAGCCATCGTTTCTCAAGTCCTGGAGCAAGTTGCTCTTGCGGTTGCCGATTCTAAGAGGGGCCCTGAATTTTGGGATTGCAATGTTGATTAGTATTGGAAGGGTTTCGACACAAGGGTTAGCCTTGCAGTGAAGAAGGTGAAGGTTCTGGAGCCAGCTCTTGAGATCCCCTTTCTTCAAGAGGTCTGCCGCTCCGTTTTTGAGGACATGAAAGGGAGGAGGTTTGGAGCAGCCTTTTCATCGGATACTTCGAAGGCCACTCCCCCCACCCCTTCTCAATAGGGCTTTGTTCTACGCTTTTGTCCCTCCCTTTCATTTCGTTAGAGGTGAAGAATAGATTTCTCTAGGTCGTTGGTGGTAGCTTTTTTGTGCTAAGTTTTTTGGATGTTCCGTCCTTGTTTTTGATGTGTCTTGTGTATGAAAGGAACGGTTCAAATTAGATGTATTATGCGATTTTTTCCTATAATGCCTAGCTTTTTTGCTTTTCTTTGTTCTTCTGCTCTGTTTTGAATAAGTATGGGTTTTTGTCTTGTCTCGAAGAGGCTTACTGCTTCACGCATCGGCTTTTCGCCTACCTCGTGTGGGCTTCACGGCTCGCGTTGCCTCGTGCGGGCTTCTGGCTCATGTTGGCTCATGCGGGCCTACGTCTTGTGTTGATTTTTCTCTTGTCACGAAGAGGTGTGCGGATCCATGCGTTGGCTCCTTGTTTGCGTTGTGCATGTTTATGGCTCATCTTGCCTCATGCAGGGCTTACGACTTTTCTTGCCTTGAAAAGACTCATGGCTTGTGCCTCTCATCTGTCACCGACGGGCTTGCAGCCTTGAGTGTTGGCTTGTCACCTGCCTTGGAAGGACTCACGGGCTTATGTATTAGCTCGTCACCTATCACAGACGGGGTTATGGCTTACGCATAGCGTGTCACCTGCCTTGGAAGGACTTAGAGCTTACGCATTTTGCCTACCGCGGATGGGCTTATGTATTGGCGTGTCACCTGCCATAGACGGGCTTACGGCTTAAGCATGGTGTGTTACTTACCTCGGAAGGACTTAGGACTTGCGCATTTTGCTTACGGGCTTATGTATTGGCGTGTCACCTGCCATAAACGGCTTACGGCTTACGCATGGCGTGTCACCTGCATCGGAAGGACTTTGGGCTTACGCATTTTGCCTGCCACGGACGAGCTTGTTATATATTTGCGTGCCACCTGCCATAGACAAGCTTACGGCTTACGCATGGCATATCACTTGCCTTGGAAGGACTTCGGGCTTACGCATTTTGCCTGCCGTGGACGGGCTTATGGACTTAGGTACTTGTCTCTTCGCCGACCTCGGAAGGACTTATGGTTTAACGTATTTCACCTGCCTCGGAGGGGCTTACAGTGTAAATACTTGCATCTTCACCAGTTTGGGAAGGACTTATGGCTTAACGTATTTCATCTGCCTCGGAGGGGCCTACGGTTTAAATACTTACATCTATTTGTTTACCATTATTACTGTATACTTTATTAGTTGTTATTATGTTATTCTTATTTTATATATATATATATATATATATATATTTTTTATTTATTTATTCATGTATGTACATACATATGTATTTACTTATTTATTGTTTTATTATATGTATAGTTTTTGTATATTGTGTTTTTTTGTTCGATTTTCTTTCATTTTTTTCTTTTTATCTTGCTTAGGAGAGAGCTTTTATAGAAAACGGGATTCTTCTATTTGTGTCGGGGCCTCATACAAAATATTTTCTCAAATTCAGAATGTTCTACGTTCTCGGGAGCGGGGTCCCATCCAGTTATTGCAGACGGTACCCCTATGCTCTGGTCATCTGAGAGAATTGGTAAAGTCCTTCCCAGTTGGCAGGCAACTTTTCGTTGTGATGCCCTGCAGACTCTGCTCGTCTTAGTACTAACTCTCCTTGGAAGGTTCTTCTTTTCGCCTCGGAGTTGACGTACTTCGCCATCTTTTGCTCTTGAGCTATCATTCTGACCAAGGCGTTCTCACACGTCTCCTCTACCTCCTCCAGTGATTGTGTCAATGCTTCTTCATTGTGCTCCTGGGTGTAGTCTTGAATTCAGAGACTGGGCTCTCCTATTTCTACTAGCAGCATTGCCTCAGTTCCATATACCAAGTTGTATGGGGTCTCTCCTGTTGTGTTCCTCGTCGTTGTCCTGTAGGCCCATAACACGCTGGGTAACTCCTCTACCCAGTTTCCCTTTTCCTGATCCAAACGTCGCCTTAGGCCTGACAGTATGTGCTTGTTCGTAGATTATGTCTGACCTTTACTTCGGGGGTACGCCAAAGAGACGTAGTGTATTTTGATCCCCAAGTTTTCACAGTAATCACGGGATCTCTGTGAATTGAATTGAGTGCCATTGTTCGTGACCAGGACCCGCGGGATCTCGTACCAAGTGATAATTCCTTTCTAGAGTAAGCGCTGGACGGCGTGATCTGTGATTTAGGCCACGAGCTCGGCCTCTATCGATTTGTTGAAATAATCCATGGCCACAATGATGTGCTTCTTTTGTCCTGTTGCCTTGGGGTACGATCCTGAGATATCCATCCCCCATTGGCGAAGGGAATGGGATTGAGTATGGGCTCGAGCCAAGATGAGGGCATGTGGATTATCGGAGCAAGTTTCTAGCATTTCTCGCATTTCTGGACGATGCCTAGCGCATCTTTTTTCAAGGCGGGCTAGTAATAGCTCGATCACAAAGCCTGGTTGGTCAAAGATTAATGGCCAAGGTGTTGTCCACAAATGCCTTCTTGGATTTCACACAGGACGCACTTCCCCTCTTTTTCTCCGACACACTTCAACAGATGATACAGGAAGGATATCTTGTATAAGTCCCCATCAATCAGCATGAACAACAATGCTCGTTTTTAGATTTGCTTCACCTCTAACGAGTCGTTAGGCAAAGTCCCGTCCATTTTGAACTCGGTGAGGGGGCGTCGCCAGTCATTTAGGGACTGAATTTGAGCGACTCCCTCATGCCGAGGCGATCTTCCGCATGAGGTTCGGATCTCTTCTCTCCGAATGGTGGGATCTAGACCTTTTTCCTCTATCTCCAAGCTAGCGACTGGGCTTAACTCGTCTGCTTTGACGTTCTCAGTTTGTGGTATGAGGTGAATTTTGAAAAAGGAGAATGTTTTCGCTTCCTCGTTCTCCATTTCCAAATATTCTTCCATGGTCGCGCTTTTGCTCTATAAATCCCCTGGACCTGTTTGACGACCAGCTTAGATTCACTGATTAGCTCTACCTGGCATGCCCCTACCTTTGGGCCATTTTCAATTTGTCAAAAAGTGCTTCGTACTAGGTTTCGTTGTTGCTGGTCCTGAACTTGAACCTCAGCGCATAAGGGACATGTTGTTTTTCGGTTGAGATGAGTAGAATGCCTTCCTCACTCCCTTGGTTATTGGAAGATCCATCCAGGCATAGCTTCCATGATCCTTCCGGGGTATCCGTCAGTTTGAGGTTAGGTGACGCTTGGTTGGTGAACAAGTACTCTGCTAGGAAGTCGGTTAGAGCCTGTGCTTTGATTGCAGTCCATGATTTGAATAGGATGTCATGTTTAGAAAGTTCGATCGCCCAGGACAACATTCTGCCTGAGCACTTTAATCGTTGGAGTTATTTTTGTAGAGGCTGGTCGGTCGGTATCCGGATAAGATGCCCCACAAAGTAAGGCCGGAGCTTCCTCACGGCTATGACGACGGCATAGGCAAGCTTCTAAATGTGAGGGTATCGTGTCTCGGTGTCCCTGAACATTTGACTCATGAAGTAGACAGGTAATTGGAGGCTTTCTCTTTTTGATATTAGTATCGCGCTTATCGTGTCATCCGATGCTGAAACATAGAGGATCAAATCTTCTCAGGAATTGGGTTTTGACATGGCCAGGAGCCTTTCCAAGTGTTCCTTGAGTTCTCGAAGGGCTTGTTCATAAGTTTTGTCCCAATTGAAAACCTCTCTTCTCCGTAGTACCCTAAAGAAGGGGAGGGATTGATCCACTCACTGGCTGATGGATCTGTTTAGGATGGCCAGGAAGCTGGTTAGTTTTTGGATATCCCTTTGTGCACGTGGGGTTTCCATTCTCAGTATGGCATCTATCTTGGTGAGGTTGGCCTCTATCCCTCTCGCGCTCAGGATGAAGCCCAAAAGTTTCCTTTCGGAATAGCGAACGAGCATTTGTTCGGGTTTAAATCATTCCGTGGGCTTTTATAACATCTCCAAAGTCTCCCTTAAGCCGGCCACGTGATCGTAGGCCTCCTTGCTTTTTATGATCATATAGTCGATGTACACCTCCAAGTTTTTTCCTATTTGTTGCCGAAAGACATGGTTCACTAGGCGCTGGTATGTGGCTCTGGAATTTTTCAATCTGAAAGGCATGACTTGGAAGTAGTATGTGCCCTCGTGAGTGATGAAAGACATTTTTTCCTTGTATATCCAGAGAAGGCGCCCAAGAAGCTAAACAACGCATTTCCCACCGTAGAATCGACTAGTTGGTCTATCTTGGGTAGGGGAAACGAGTCTTTTAGGCAAGCTTTATTCAGGTCGGAAAAATCTACACACATCCGCCAGCTTCCTTTTGGCCTCTTCACCAAAACTAAGTTTGCTAGCCATTATGGGTGCAATACTTTTCGTATGAAGTTAGCCTTCAAGAGCTTTTGCACTTCTTCGCTTATTATTTTATTCCGCTCAGTGTAAAAGTTGCGTTTTCCTATTTTACCGATTTTTTCTCGGGCGAGACGTTGAGGTGGTGACTGATGATCCGACTACCTATCCCTGGCATCTCATATGCTAAATACAAGAAAACCTCCTGGTATTGTCGGAGCACTTGCAGAATCTTGTTTCGTACGTTTGTGCCTAGTTGCGTCCCAGCTCGGATTGACTTTCCCAGTTCTCATTTGACTACGACGGTTTCCTCTGGGTCTCGACCCTTCTTTCCTCTTTTTTCCGTCTCCCCTATTTTAGGAGCATCTCGGGTGTAGCAACACCTGCGAGCTGTTTCCTGATATCCTCTCACTATTATGATGCTTCCTTTGTCGGTTTCGAACTTCATGGCGAGGTGGTAAGTTGACACCACAGCGCCTAACGAATTTAGCACCGGGTTTACTAAAATGACGTTGAATGCCGAGCCTGCTGCTATGACATAAAATTCAGCATTAAGTGTATGTTCTTGTTCCCCATCTCTCAGAAGGATATCAAGGTTCACGGTGCCTAGTGGATCAACCACTTCGCCAGAGAATCCTGTGAGGGTCCCGGTCATGGGGAGTAACTTTTCGAGCGGTATTTCTATTTGTTCGAAGCAATGGAGGAAAATGATGTTGACCGAACTTCCTTGATCCATCAAAACTCTTCAAACGGAGTAGTCACCAACGTCCATGGTAATGACCATGGGATCTTCATGCGGGGTTTTAATGTTCTTAAGATCGCCTTGCATGAAGGTTAAGGCCCGACATTTTTTGACTTTGCCATCACCTCTCCCAGGAGTATAGAAGCTTACACCATCCTGTTTTTTCTTTATGGCCGCAATTACATGGTTTGGAGCGTTTGTTGAGATGTTCTGTCCCTCACAGGTGGGTCAGGTTCTGGGTTTAAATTTCTTTATATCCACGAATTTTTCGAGATCGCCTTCCTTCTCGAACTCGTCCATTCGCTATCTGAGTGCCTAATAGTCTTTGGTGTCATGTCCCAGCGCCTCGTGGTATTCGCCCACACATCCGGGTCAGTCCTCGTTGTAGGGTTTGTAGGAGCCCGGCTCCTTCCTATCTCTAGTTTCTTAACCTCCAAGAGTAGCTTGGGGGGTCACCTAAGGTCAGGATTGTGAACTTTCCTTACGTCCCTTATTGTTCATTCGGCCTTCGAACTGGGGCTACGGGCATGCGTCCCACACTTCCGGTACTTTCTCTTTGGTTGCTCCTTTTTGGCCATCATGTCCTCCGCAATGATGTATTTGTCTGCTTTTTTCCAGAGTGCGTCTACAGTTGTGGGGAGAGCCTTGGCAAGGGCAATTTTGAAGTCACTATTCCGGAGCCTATTGATGAAGGCGGTGATGGCTGTCTCATCTGCTAGGTTTGGGATGCTGATCATTGCTTTGGAGAATCGTTAGACAAATGCCCTTAATGACTCGTCATCGATTTGTTTGAGCCATATCAGTTGGGCAGCGGTTTTCTTCCTTTTCTTGTTGCTAAAAAAGTGGCGCGAAAATTTCTTGGACAGTTCCTTAAAGCTTCGTATGGATCCATTGGGGAGAGAGGCGAACCAGGCCTACGCCATAAGCCTTTGAGGATGGCCGGGAAACATTTTCACCATACATCCTCAGATGCATCTTGTATGTACATTCGCGCCACGAATCCCAAGATGTGGTTGTCTGGGTCTTGCATCCATTCAAAAAACTCCAAGTTTGGCATTTTTATGTTTCCCATGGAGACGGCGAGTATTCGAGGCATGAAGGGCGAGTGGATGATTGGAATCCTTCGTAAGACCTCGCATGCTGCTCCTTCAGAATCGGTGTCGGTGTCTGCCTCCAACGAGGGAGGGATCCTTGCTAGCGTGTTCCATGACTTGTAGGGGTGGGGATGTGTCTCGTTTCCCTCCATCTCTCGCTGGCTTCGCTTGCTTCCGTGCTTCGTGGAAGCAAAGGACTCGACGACCACGCCCGGGTTCGACTTTGTGGGATGCGGAGGGGTCTTGCTGGAGTGGTTATGATCAACGACTTGCATTATTAGTGTGCGGAACTTGTGGAGATGACTTTGAGTAACATATTGATCTCCTGACTTCCTTGGGGAGGAGGGAGATCCTACGAATTTGTTATGGGGAAAATTTTCCATTTCCCACAGACGGCACTAGTTCTTTTGGTACAGGTTCTTTTAATGGAAGGTCAAACTCAAACCTTAGATTTTATTAATTTAATGAATTCGATTACAAGAGTGTTTGATTGAGTACAAGCGTAATGAAAGAAACGAAAAGAATTGATGATGCCTCTGCTCTTGAGGTTCTCCAGTGGCTTTTAGAGAGGGAGCAGTGATCTGCCATTCTCTAGGACCCTGGGCCCTATTTATAGATCTTTTTCTTAAAAAGTAGCTGGGGAGCTATGCTTCAATTTTGGGGGGGGGGGGGAGGGGGGGGTATTTTGCCCGGTATTGGGCGGAGGGCGAGATACCCCTGGTTTTTGGACCCACGACTTCGGGTTGTCGCCTGTTTGAATCAAGGTAGCGAGTAATTGTCATTGACTGGTCCTTGGGGGAGCTGGGATATCGGGGCGTGATGCCTCCTCGGACCCGAGATGTGCGTTGCGTCGAGGTGTCAACAGGAGACTATTTGTGGACCGGAATGTATCCAGCGAGCGAGATGCGTTCATTTCTTCTTGGTTGATGTTAGAGTTCCGAAGTCGCCCCACGTGGGTGCATCTTGGTCCGAGATGCACTTACGTCCCGGTGGCCACATGTCCTTTATTTCGGTGCAATTTTATCAATAGTTATCATAGAGGAAGAAAGAAAAAGAGAAAAAGATTATCGCGGGTTCCATCTCCTTCCATTTCAAGGTACCTAAAACCTTTTCTCTTAGTTCTTCTGCACTATAATGTGGGTTAGTGCGTAGATACTGCCTCTCTTTATGGTAGCAGCACCCAGACCCTGCTCAGGCGGGAGCTTAGTGCACTAGATTTATTGTTGTTAGATTGGGTTTAATAGGTTTTATTTACATTTGGGTTAGTGCGTGTTTTGGTTAGTTTTGGGTTTTTTTTTTCTTTTTCTTTGCTTCCCCCTCCAATTGCTCCACCAGCATTTTCATATTCCATTTTAGTGTTTTATGCAGAGTTGGCAAAATGGTACCCAACCCGGTGACCCGACCCTAGGTCAAAATCGGAGGTTCCGCTTCAGTTTTTTTGGTCTCCGGTGTTGATTGTGTAAGCATTTGTTCTAAATTGCAATTTTCTCTTATTTTAGCTTAATCTAGGTCAAAATCGAAGATTCCACTTCAATTTTCGTGGTTTCCAGCGTTAATTGTGTAAGTTTTTGTTCTATATCGCATTTTTCTCTTATTTTAACTTAATCTAGGTCAAAATCAGAGGTTTCACTTTAGTTTTCGTGGTCTCTGATGTTGATTGTGTAGGTTTTTGTTCTAAATCGCAGTTTTCCCTTATTTAAGCTTAAACTAGGTCAAAATCGGAGGTTCCACTTCAGTTTTTGTGGTCTCTGGTGTTGATTGTGCAAGTTTTTGTTCTAAATCGCAATTTTCTCTTATTTTAGCTTAATCTAGGTCAAAATTGGAGGTTCCATTTCAATTTTCGTGGTCTTCGGTATTGATTGTGTAAGTTTTTGTTCTAAATTGGAAATTTCTCTTATTTTAGCTTAATCTAGGTCAAAATAGGAGGTTCCACTTTTGCTTTCGTGGTCTCCAGTGTTTATTGCGTAAGTTTTTGTTCTAAATCGCAATTTTCTCTTATTTTAGCTTAATCTAGGTCAAAATCGGTGGTCCACTTCAATTTTCTTTGTTTCCAGCGTTGATTGTGTAAGTTTTTGTTCTTAATCGCAATTTTCTCTTATTTTGGCTTAATCTTGGTCAAAATCCGAGGTTCCACTTCAATTTTTGTGGTTTCCGGCATTGATTGTGTAAGTTTTTGTTCTAAATCGGAGTTTTCACTTATTTTAGCTTAATATAGGTCTAAATCGGAGGTTCCACTTCTGTTTTCGTGAGTTTTCATGGTCTTTGGTGTTGATTGTGTAAGTTTTTGTTCTAATTCGCAATTTTTTCTCATTTTAGCTTAGGTTCCACTTCAGTTTTCGTGATTTCCTGAGTTTGATTGTGTAAGCTTTTGTTCTAAATCACAGTTTTCTTTTTTTTTTTTTTCTTTTTAAGTTTAATCTAGGTCAAATTCGAAAGTTCAACTTTGGTTTTCGTGGTCTCCGACGAGCGTTATTGCATGATATCAAAATGCTTTTGGCCCTTCGTTGCGGAATCATGTAACAGTTGAATCTTGCTGTAGTAGCCATAGAAAAATGAAAAAGTCATAGATTCCATAAGATCTTACCCAATAGTTATAGATGCCTAATTGATGAGCTTGTCTAAATATTTCAATTCTTTTAAGTTGTTATTTTCTGTATCACCATGTAGATTTTAATTATATGGCAAGTGTCAGCACTTGTAACCACACTTATGAGGTTGGCCCGTTGCAGTCTGGTATGTTTGCTACAACTATTTCTTTTGATTCTATAGTGAATTATTCATGATAATGTGTGATTTCAAGCATTAAATTATATAGGGTGTCACGATATGGAGAGCCAAGCCCCATCTGACCACACCAAAGAGGCTAACTCATCACAACCTAGTATATTTCTCTGTTACCATATTACACATACTACTTATGTATTAGTATGAGTTGTTGGAGGGATTTTAAGATGTCTAATAGAGTACGTTCTCATATCACAAAACTTAACTATGTGTGATTTTACGATATTTTCTGTATGTACTTTCACAAAACTTAAATATGTGTGATTTTACGATATTTTTTGTATGTACTAATAAGATTCATAGTGAGAAAACTCAAAAAGGTGGGATTCAACAACGTATAATGCAAAACTATCAACTGAAATGAAGTCATTCTCCTAAAAGTTTGCAGATGCCGTTTTCTTATCAAACGCATATGTTGTTCTATGGTTCAATTACGGAATTGAATACTCAACATGCCTCAAGAGTCTAAGACAAAATTCACTTCAAATTAATAGAATTGGTTGATTTAAATTAAGCTCTTCACACTAATGCTCTCATCTTTCCCTTCCTATTTTTCTTCTTTGCATGTCCTTTTTTTTTGCCCAACTCTTGTTTTAATGTAATAGATGCAAACGGACCTGTGAATATATACAAAGAGATAAGCAGCTAAAAAAGGTGCAAGCAGATTTGGACCATCCTTTGATTTGAAACGCAATTATTATTATCCCAGCGACAATGCAATTTTCTTACAATTGTGTAAGACAGACTTGAATATACTCCTATAGATTATCTACAAATTAAAACAAGGCCAACCCTGAGATTTTAGCACCTTGAAGGCTATTGGATCGATGGGTCCTTTCTAGTAACCAAGATATCTATGCTAACTTAAGCATAATTCAAATAATTCACATCAACTAATACTTGGATCTTTTACATTATATCTATGCATATGTGTTTATAACATGTTATACATAAAGTCATCATTTCCTAAATATAAATGACTATATGCAGTAGAAGCAAATTGAGAATATAACTAATTTTCCAAAGGGGTAGCCCCAAATGTAACCAAATTCATCATATACAATTTTTTCCTTCAAATCACACATTTTCCATCAAGGTAGCTTCTCATATCATAAAGGCTGGACCATTCTAAATCTTTATTACCTTACCTATTTCCTTTAATCAAAACCCTACAAGGGACCTTTCAACCCAAAAGCTTGAGTTGTTGGAGGGATGGCATAGACTAGATTCAAAGTGGTGATGCCTATCGTTTCTTTTATTAGGAGTGCATGCTATGAAAGTAAGAGAACACACATGCATAGATAACAGTCAATACCCTTCCTGTTAGCAAACAGACAGAAAAAAAAGAGAACACAAACGTCATGTAGATGTTCTCCTCTCTCTCTGGAACAAATTGTTGTTTAATTTTGGTTTCCTATTGAGTCAACTTGACTCGCCCGTAAACTAAGTAAAAGCCCACACCATGTTACTTTTAAGTCCAGTTCTTTGAAATCTAAATTCCACTCAGTTTTAAGTTAAAATATAGATTAGTGATAACTCATTATTATTTAGCTTTATCAGGTAATGTTAGAATGTTTCTGAGGGCTAGGAGCCCTCGGACACAGCCTCCCTCTAGGGTAGCACCTTAGAGGGGTAAGGCTGCGTATATCCCCCTCCCAAAACCCCTTAAGACCTTGTGTAACTAGCCCAAATTTTAAAGGGTTAACACAACAAATTTAAGAAGGGAGGGAAAAATATGGAAAGAAATGTGGAACAATCATGAGCAAAAGGTATTTATACTTTGTAATTTGGTGTTAAAATCTCTATTGTAAACAAAAGATTAATCTTACATGTTAAACTCATGTATAGAGCCCTTAACACAATTAGTACACAAAATTTCAACAGGTAAAAGATCAATAAAGCAGAGATGAGAGAGTAAACGATGATGATTTACGCAGTAGAAATAGCGAAAAACCCATTGGAGATTCTGAAGGTTTAGAGACATGAAAAAGTTATGAACAAGATGTTTACCCAACCAAACAACTTTCAAAAAGCAAATTTACAGAGATGTATTTCCATGCTTGTACAGGATGAAATTTACTGAGATGAAATTAAAATACATGAATCAACTCTTTCAGTAAACAACATGTGTTTCGAAAAGCAAATTTACCGAGATCCATATAATCAACATATTCTACACATTAAAGAAGAGTTTGAAAAATTAATCTTGCTTCAGAAAATACTTTGAAAAAAATATCAGCGTTAATATCTTTGAAAGTCTCGACATTAAGTGGCAAATATTGCTTAACTAGAAATGACATTTCTGCTATGAATTGCTTTGCATTTTCCCCAATGACTCTTTTTAAACAAGGGGGTAGTTGCATAGGAGCATGCCCTAGTCGTTTTGCTCTCGTTTTCTTATATTTTAAACACCTTGTCTCTCCATGTTGACGCTTGGTTGAATGAACAATAACACGTTAAATTAGAACATAAATGAAGATGGAAATAATGAATTTCAAAGCATGAAAGACAATGTACTCGAGGAAAACTAAGGCATGTGCAAATGAATTAAAACATCAAACAATTTGTGCTAAGTGAATTACATGAGAAAGAGGTTGACATATTACATTGTGGTGCTGAGACTTCATTTTTTAGTAACTATGACTACTACTATTTTGTAATAGCGTTCATTTTACAATTAAAGTTGGTGCTCAACACCAGGTATAAAATATGCATGCGAGAAACATATAAAGTATGTGAAGCCCACCTACAATATCCAAAAAGAAGATACAGAAAAACAGAGGGATGGGAGGTGAGGATTAAGCTTCAGGTGGTTAAAAGTGGCTAAACATTGATATACCATACTAATAACTTCATCAATCTTATTTAACTCGATCAATTGCTACTCCACACCTTTCTTACTTTCGTAGCATACACTCCTAATAAAAGAAATGACACGCCGCACAACGTAAACACCTTAAGATACATTCCAACTACCAGTGCAAAACATCTAAAGAAATTTCCATCGTCACTTAAATACCAAAAGTTCGAGGCATCACCACTTTGAATCTAATCTATGCCATCCCTCCAACAACTCAAGCTTTTGGGATGAAAAGTTCCTCGTAGGGTTTTGGTTAAAAGAAATAGATAAGGTCATCGAGATTTAGAATGGTCTAGCCTTTGTGATATGAGAAGGTACCTTGATAGAAAATGTGTGATTTGAAGAAAAAAAAATTTATACGATGAATTTGGTTACATTTGGGGGTAGCTTTTGGGAAAATTAGTTATTTTCTCAATTTGCTTCTATTGCATATAGTCATTTATATTTAGAAAATGATGAATTATGTATAACATGTTATAAACACACATGCATAGACATAACATAAAAGATCCAAGTATTAGTTGATGAGTAATATGATGTGAATTATTTGAAGTATGCTTAAGTTAGCATGGATATCTTGGTTACCAGAAAGGATCCATCGATCCAATAGGCTCCACGCTGCTAAAATAGCAGAGTTGGGCTTGTTTAAATTTGTAGATAATCTACAAGAGTATATTCGAGTCTATCTTACACAATTTTAAGAAAATTGCATTGTTGCTAGGATAATAATAATTGCGTTTCGAATCAAGGGACGGTCCAAATCTACTTGCACCTTTTTCAGTTGCTTTTCTCTTTGTATATATTCACAAGTCCCTTTGCATCTATTACATTAAAACAAGAGCTGGACAAAAAAAAAAAAAAAAAAAAATTGATATACGGAGAAGAAAAATAGGAAGAGAAAGATGAGAGAATTAGTGTGAAGAGCTGAATTTAAATCAACTGATTCTGTTAATTTGAAGCGAAATTTGTCTTAGACTCTTGAGGCATGTTGAGTATTCGATTCCGTAATCGAACCACAGGACAACATATGTGTTTGATAAGAAAAAGGGCATCTACAAACTCCTAGGAGACTGACTTCATTTTAGCAGTTAGTTTTGCATTATACTTTGTTGAATCCCACTTTTTGAGTTTTCTCATTATGAATCTTGCTATTATATGCAGAAAATATCTTAAAATTACACATATTTAAGTTTTATGATATGAGAAGGTACTCTATTAGACATCTTAAAATCCCTCCAACAACTCATACTAATATATGAGTAATATGGTAACAGAGAAACGTACTAGGTTATGATAGGCTAGCCTCATTGGTGTGGTTAGATAGGGCTCGACTCTCCGTATTGTCACACTCTATATAATGTAATGCTTAAAATCACAATTACCATGAATAATTCACTATAGAATTAAGAGAAATAGTTGCAACAAACATGCCAAACTGCAATGGGCTAACCTCATAAGCATGGTTAGAAGTGCTGGAACTTGCCATATAATTAAACTCCACACGGTGATACAGAAAATAACAACTTAAAAGAATTGAAATATTTTGACGGGTTCATCAATTAGGCATCCATAATTATTGGGTAAGATCTTATGGAAGTCTAGGACTTTTTCATTTTTCTATGACTACTAGAGTAAAATTCATTTGTTACATGGAGATTCCGCAGTGAAGGGCCAAAAGCATTTTGAAATCATGTAATAACGCTCACCAGAAAAGCATGGTTTTGCCTTGAACCCTCCTCTAGGGCGCTATACTTTGTATTACTTACTTTATGCTATGTCTTACTCTTATGCATTGATGCGCTATTGCTCACAGGTTGCCATGATGCGATGACGACACGTCTCTCAGGTTGGGGGTCCTCAAAAATAGCCTCTCTTCAGGTTAACACCCTAAAGGGGGAAGGCTGTGTACATCAACCCCCCCAGACCCCGCTTTTGCGGGAGCCCTTAAGGCACTGGGATTGTTGTTGTTGTTGTAATAACGCTCACCAGGGACCACGAAAGCTAAAGTGGAACCTCCGAATTTGACATAGATTTAGTTAAACTAAAAGAAAACTATGATTTAGAGCAAAAACTTACACAATCAAACGCCAAAAACTACGAAAACTGAAGTGGAACCTAAGCTAAAATAAGAGAAAATTGTGATTTAGAATAAAAACTTACACGATCAACACTGGAGACCATGAAAACTGAAGCGGAACCTCTGATTTTGAACTAGCTTAAGCTAAAATAAGAGAAAGCTGCGATTTAGAGCAAAAACTTACAGAATCAATGCTGGAAATCACAAATATTGAAGTGGAACCTTCGATTTTGACCTAGATTAAGCTAAAATAAGAGAAAATTACAATTTAGAACAAAAACCTTACAAAATCAATGTTGGAAACCATGAAAATTGAGGTGCAACCTCCGATTTTGACCTAGATTAAGCTAAATAAAAGAAAATTGCGATTTAGAACAAAAACTTACGCAATTAACATCGAAGACCACGAAAAAACTGAAGTAGAACTTCTGATTTTGACCTAGATTAAGCTAAATTGAAGAAAATTACGATTTAGAACAAAAACTTACACAATCAACACCAGAGACCACGAAAACTCACGAAAACTATATCCGATTTTGACCTATATTAAGCTAAAATAAGAGGAAACCGCGATTTAGAACAAAAACTTACACAATCAATGCTGGAAACCACGAAAATTGAAATGGAACCTCTGATTTGACCTAGATTAAGCTAAAATAAGAGAAAATTGCGATTTAGAATAAAAACTTACACCATCACGTTGGAAACCGCGAAAATTGAAGTGAAACCTTTGATTTTGACCTTGATTAAGCTAAAATAAGAGAAAATTGCGATTTAGAACAAAAACTTACACAATCAACACCTAAGACCACGAAAACTGAAGTGGAACCTCTGATTTTACCTAGAATGGCAGGTATGATGCTAAAATGAGGGAAAATCGCAATCTGAAAAAAAAAAAAAGAAAAATTCATGATGATGATGAAGCTCGGAGAGCGAGGTGAACGCGAGAAATGAATGGGAAGTGAAGTCGAGCTCACAATAGAAGTCAGAAATGATGACGAAGCTTCGTTTTAGTAGAAGCGAAGTGAAGTAAGAGGGAAGCGAGAGAAATGAGCAGGAAAGCGAAATGTAGGGAACTATCTAACGCAACAAGATATTTTGGGTTATTACTTAAAATCTAGTAAAGGTCTATTAAGGCAATACATTATGCCCTATAAAGCTTGTTAAACCTATATATATATAATATGGGAAATAGAGCGCCTTATTAGACTTAGTATAAAACTAAAATTATAAAGGCTTAATTAGGAGCATAATTTTGCCTTATTATGTAAAATTTTAGTAAGGTCTATTAAGGCACAAAATTATGCTGTATTAAGCTTTTTAAATATAGATGTATACACCAAAATATTGTATCTTATTAGGCTTACTGTACAACTAAAATTATGAAGGCTTAATAAGGCACATAATTTAGCTTTATTGCTTAAATTCTAGTAAGATCTAATAAGGGATTACATATTGCTGTGTTAAGCCTGTAAAACTTATATATAAAACAGCAAAATAGAGCACCTTATTAGGCTTAAAATTACAAAGTTTTAATAAGGCGCATACTTTTGCCTTATTACTTAAATTCTAGTAAGATCAAATAAGGCATTAAATAATAAAATATTAAGCTTGTTAAACCTATATGTAATATGGCAAAATAGACCGCCTCATTGGGCTTACTTTACAACTAAAATTATGAAGGCTCAATAAGGCACATAATTTAGCCTTATTACTTAAAATTCTAGTAAGATCTAATAAGGCATTACATATTGCCGTATTAAGCCTATAAAACCTATATATAAAATGGCAAATACAGCACCTTACTAGGCTTAAAATTTTGAAGGTTTAATAAGGCGCATACTTTTGCCTTATTACTTAAATTCTAGTACGATCAAATAAGTCATTAAATAATGACGTATTAAGCCTATGGTTCCTGCTCTAATGCGGCAAATTTCAGTGCCTAATTAGGTTTATAGTAGAGATTAATATGAAGCCTTCTTATGGTGCATTAGTTTGCCGTAATAATTGAATTCTACTAAGGTCTAATATGGCATTAAAATATGCTTTATTAGGTGCTCCCTTGATAACCTAATATGGCATTAGGTTTTATTCCTTAGTAGATACCCTTTGTATCTATTTAATATGGCACTTGGATTTTGCCCTTATTAATTTTGCCGCATTATAGTAATTTTCTCGTAGTGAAAGAGACTCGTATATGAGAAGAAGTGTCGAGGATTCCATTTGTGAGTCTAGGACAAAGTTTTATGTGAGGTTCTGACAAAGAAAAGATGTACGTATAAGTTTAATGTATTACCTATCTTATTCTCAATTGGAATTGAAATTAAACCTCACTGAAGGCTTAATTTTTGATATTCCTTATCATAATTGTAGCCATAGTTTATATGCAATTGAATTTTGTATGATTTAGTTGTTGGTAATTCAAGATTAGCTATGTAAGTTTATCCAAGATGTAGTGTTTCTTGAACAGAACAGGAATTGGGAACCCTAGAAAGTACGATCCAGAAAGGTTCGAGGTGAGAGAAAAAAATGTCGATGGGGCTAAATGTGGCCTTTCTAAGGCACTGGATTGTTGCTGTTGTTGTTGATAGGGGTAAATTTGGCTTAATGCTCACTTAGTTGTATATATTGATGAGAAAATCAATGCGAAGAGAAGGCAAAAGATTTATTGATACTCTTGTGTAAAGCTGCTATTCTGCCTAGCCTTGACGTCCATAACTTTACTGCTGCAATTAAATCATGTTTGCATCTTATATGTTGTGTCCCTGCATTTTGTTTGTGCTAATCAATAGACATTCTTAAGACATTTATTGGTAACTCTTGTGCAAAGCCTGTTCTACCTAACCTTTGTCTTCATAACTTTACTGCTTAATAAACTCAAGTTTGCAGCTTATATGTTGTATCCTTGCATATTGTTTGCCTTAGCCACAATACATTCTGAAGACTTTTATTGATAACTCTTGTCCAAAGGTATTGTTTTGCCTGGCCTTTGCATTCATAACTTTACTGCTCTGATAAAATCATGTTTGCATCTTATATGTTGTGTCCTTGCATATTATTTGCCTTAGTCATAAGGCATTATTAAGACACTGGCCCATCTATCAATATCTAGCTTAAGTAACGTGAAAAGAAAAACAGTTATTTTAACTCTCCATTCTTGTTTTAAGTGCCAAAATCATGAAAATACGTTGGAAAATGGCTAAGTCTAGCTTCTCGACACATACCCTTATCGAACAAAATCTTCCGGGGGATGATTGGGATGAGGTGAAGGAGTAATTTGCTGGTGGCAACAACAACTACAATCGCAGTGCCTCAAAGGGATCTCGCATAAGCAGGGTCCGGGGGGGGGGGGGGGGGGGGGGGGGATAGATGTACGTAGCCTTCCCCCTTTCGGTAGCTAATTAGCTATTAGTTTCTCGCCTCCAGTTTCAGAAAATTGTTTTAGTGTGACGAGCAGGATGGACCTGAGTGATGAATGCAACTATATATACAAACTAACTTATGACTCCTCAGAAGCCAACTTCAGTCATTTACTATGCCATATTACCCCCATAGACTAGTTCTTGTATTGAAAATAATGTATATGCAAGTGCACGCGCATACACACACGTTCCTTAGTGATTCCTTTCTTCTCTTCTATTTTCCCTTAGTTCCCTCAATGTGAGGGTTTTTGGTGCATGTTATTGTTTTCTTTTTTTCTCTTTTAAATTTCTTTCAAATATGTTTCTTCACATGTAATAAAATCAAACCCATCCATGAAGAATTGAAAGAGTGGAATCATGAATAAGTATTCAATAGGGCCATCAAGGCTAGTTTGTAGGAGACAAGATCAACTAGATAGGCTTAATGCCCTTCTATTTGTTCTTTGTCACTCCCTACCTGCTACCCCAGTTACCATGCCACAAGAGAAAAAGGACAACTCGGTTCATTCTTACATAATTCTCAAGGATCATACTTCTTAGGTAAATCTAATGTGGGCATAACTCCAGCAGTTTATCTAAAACTTGTTTCAGACATAAAACTATTGTTTTGAGTCCTGGAATCCAAGCCTTAGATTTGGATTTGAGCTCTTCCAATTCCAAATATGGATTGGAACAAATTCGGTGTTAACATGACATTGGAACTAGATGTATAAAGCGACGCCACATAGCCTCCTATCTGAGATACGAATCTCAAGGTTTATATGTTGTCTATTCTATCTAGATATATGCAGCGTTTTATATTGTATGAATATGTATATCTTTTTTTTAATCAAAATGTATATGCGTTTTGTTAGGATATGTCTCAAATTCCTTGGTAGAGCTGCAGAGGGTACGCCGATCAATCGAGAGGAATAGCCGATTGATCGGAACGTACGCAGAAGTGGGACGCTTCCAGGAAGAGCCCCGATCGATCGTCAGATACCGATCGGTCGGGACTCTAATTTCATGCGAGTATAAATACATAGCCAGGGTTTACATATAGGGTATCCAAATACACAGTGAGCGCCGCCGTACATTGAGAGAGAGAGAGAGAGAGAGAGAGAGAGAGAGAAGTGATTTGTAATTCTCCTACTATTTTCTCGTTCAATAAAAGTCTCTATCTCCGCCCGTGGTTTTCTCCCCTCTTGATTGAATAGGGGTTTCCATGTAAATCGTTGTGTTCATTCTTTTGCTCTTTTTCATTCTTTATTTACTTCTCATATTTATTGTAGTATTTGAATCAGATCCAGATTCAGGTCTTGTTTTCTTCATAAATTGGTATCAGAGCCCTTGTTGTTCGATTTGGTACTATGACGTCAGCGATTAAATCTGAAGTAGAGAAATTTGGTGGTCAAGGGAGTTTCAGTTTTTGGCAAGTCCGTGTTAAGGGCATCCTGACGTAGAATGGCTTGAAGAAAGCCTTAGAAGGAAAAGAGAAGAAACCGGAGAATATGACAGAAGCACAGTGGGAGGAGTTAGATAAGAAGGCACTCATGGCTATTCAGATGTGTCTTACACATGATGTACTGACATAAGTCTTGGAGATAAAAATAGCTAAGGAGTTGTGGGAGAAGTTGCAGGAGACGTTCTGCTACAAATTGGTCTCCAATAAACCCGTAGTCAAGCGCCGGTTATTCACGTTTCGTATGTCGGAAGGTACATCTCTTAAGAACTATATTAATGAATTTAACTCTATAATTTAAGAGTTAAAAGAATTGGATGATGCCCCTAAAGATGAAGATTGGGCCATGTTGTTATTATGTTTACTTTTTAATTCATATAAAGGCTTTGTAGAAAGCTTGATATACAGTGGTAGATCAACTATCACAATTGATGAAGTTAAGAGGAACCTAGTGAGTAAAGAATGAGTAGATAAATAATTGTCTGACTCTGTGAATGACTCTGATAATGGTTTGTTTGTGAGAGGTAAAACTGAGAATAGAGGGTTTGATGGTGGAAAGAGTCAAGGTTTAAGTCTAGACATAAAAACCTGTCATATAACTTTTGTTACAAGAAAGGACATATAAAGAAAAACTGTTATAAGCTTAAGAATAAGCAGAAAGAAGATAACATGAATGGCCATAATAGAGGTGATAAGTCTGCTGAGGCTAGTAGAGTTGAAGATGAGGGTGATGCTGATGTTATTTTAGTAACCGAATCCCATGCCAGATCCAAGGATAAGTGGATCATGGATTCAGGTTGTTCTCATCACGTCCTAATAGAGACTGGTTCACCACATATAAGTCAACTCAGGGTGGAGTAGTCTTGATGGGCAATAATGCCGCTTGTAAGGTTATGAGTATAGGAACAATCAGAATTAAGATGTTCGATGCTACTATTAGGACACTTAGCGACGTGCGACACCTCCCATTCTTGAAAAAGAACCTTATCTCTTTAGGTACCCTTGAGTCACATGGGTACAAGTACACAGCTGAAGGTGGAACTATGAGGGTCAGTAAGAGTGTGTTGATTGTGATGAAGGGTAGAAGGGTAGGAACCTTGTATCAGCTAGTAGGTTCTACCGTGACAGGGTCAGTGGCTATTTCTACATCTATGCCAGAATCAGATATTACCAAGATGTGGCATATGAGATTGGGTCATATGGGTGATAAGGGTCTGATAGAGCTGAGCAAGAGGGGTCTATTGTGTGGTCAGTCTATAGGGCTGATGCAGTTCTGTGAGCATTACAACTATGGAAAGCAGAAGAGAGTTAGCTTCAAGCAGGCAGTGCATGAGACTAAGGGAATGTTAGATTATGTTCATTCAAATTTTTGGGGACCGTCCAGAGTTGCTTTCAAAAGAGGTTCCAGGTATCTTCTAACATTCACTGCTGATTATTCAAGAAAAGTTTGGGTTTATTTTCTTAAGCAGAAAAACGAAGTTTATGAAGTCTTCAAGAAGTGGAAGGCACTGCTTGAAAAACAGACAGGAAAGCAGATAAAGAGGTTGAGGACTGATAATGGTCTTGAATTTGTTGAGGGGGATTTCATCAAATTTTGTGAGCATCAAGGCATTGTCAGACACAAGACTTGTACAGGTCGACCTCAACAGGACAGAGTGGCAGAAAGACTGAATAAGACACTACTCGAGAAGGCTCGGCGTATGCTATCCAACGCAGGTTTAGGGAGAGAATGGTGGGCATAGGTAGTTAACATGGCGTGTTACTTAGTGAACCGATCTCCTCATTCATCGCTTAAGTTGAAAACTTTAGAAGAGGTATGGCCTGGAGCCCCTGTTGCTTACTCTCATCTAAGAATTCTCTGTTGTCCTGCTTATGCTTATGTGAAAGATGGGAAGCTAGAGCCTAGAGACAAGAAGTGTATCTTTCTTGGTTAAACATCAGGTGTGAAAGGATTTTGTTTATGGAATCCAAAATCATAAATTTCTTACTAGTAGGGATGTTACATTTGATGAGTCTGCCCTACTACATCTGCCACATACGCCCTCCTTAGTTCGTGATTCGGGTGAGGTGCAGAAGCCTGATGATAGTCAGATACAATCAGATAGTTCAGATCAGCAGCAGGTGGTTCAGATTGAGAGTATACAGGCACCTCCAATACAGATTTCTGATGAGAATGATGAAACAGAAACAGGTTAGCAGGTCGGACAGTATACTATTGCTGGTGGAAGGCAGAAAAGATAGATTAGGTTGCCACAGAGATATGGGTATGAGGAGAATGATAGCCTATGCCCTTACTACAGCTAAGAAAGTGGAAGATTGTGAACCATCTACATATTCAGGGGTTGTATCTAGATCTGACTTAGAGAAGTGGCTAATGGCTATGCATGAAGAAATGGAGTCATTGTAGAAGAACTTGACTTGGCAGCTAGTCAAGCCTTAAATAGGAAAGAGAGTTATAGGATGCAAATGTGTCTTCAAACAAAAAGAAGGCATTCCTGGAGTGGAAGATGCAAGGTATAAGGCTTGGTTAGTAACTAAAGGCTACAGTCAGGTACATGGTGTTGATTTTCATGACATTTTCTCACCTGTTGTTGAACATAGTTCCATACGAGCGATACGTGCCTTAGTAGCTCTGCATGATTTAGAGCTTGAGCAATTAGATGTGAAAATTGCATTTTTGCATGGTGAGCTAGAGAAGAGTATTTACATGCATTAGCCTGAAGGCTTCGTTGTTGAGGGTAAGGAAGGCATGTATTTTGTTGAAAAGATCTCTATATGGTTTGAGACGGTCACCTAGGCAGTCGTACAAAAAGTTTGATCAGTTTATGACTAGTAATGGGTTCTTCAGGCGTAAATATGACAGTTGTGTGTACTTCAGAAAGACAGACTCAGGTTTATTCATTTATCTTCTATTATATGTTGACGATATGTTGATGGAAGCTATGGACATGACTGATGTTAATAGTTTGAAAACAATGTTGAAAAGCCAGTTCGAGATGAAGGATTTGGGAGCAGCCAAGAAGATACTCGGTATGGAAATCAGTAGGGACCGAAAAGCAGGAAAGTTATACTTGTCTTAGGAGAAGTATATTGGGAAGGTTATGGATCGATTTCATATGAAGGATGCTAAGCCTGTTAGCACTCCATTGGCAGCTCATTTCAAGCTTTCAGTATTGGATTCACCTCAGATATAGGAGGATGTCAGGTACATGTCACAGGTCCCTTACTCTAGTGCAGTTGGCAGTATTATGTATGCTATAGTATGTACTGGTCTAGATATTGCTTATGATGTTAGCTAAGTGAGTAGATACATAACAAATTCAGGAAAAGAACATTGGCACACTGTTAAATGGATTCTCAGGTACTTATGTGGCACTTCTGATGTTTGTTTGGAGTTTGGGAGGAGTAAATGTTGTTTAGTTGGGTATGTTGACTCAGATTATGGTGGAGACCTCGATAAGAGGAAGTCTACTTCTAGTTATGTGTTCTGTTTGGGTGACAGTGTTATCGGTTGCTGAGCATGTCTACGGTCAGTTACCGCACAGCCAACTACAGAGGCCGAGTATATGGAAGTGACAAAAGCATTCATGGAAGCTGTTTGGTTGAGAGATTTAGTTAGTAAACTCAGTGTTGATCAGGGCACAGTTGGGATCTACTGTGATAGCCAGTCTGCAATTCATCTAGCTAAAGATTAGATGATGCATCATGAGAGGACGAAGCACATTGATGTCAAGCATCATTTTATTCACGATCTGATAGATGAGCTCAAGGTGGAGTTGAAGAAGATTGCTACTGAAGATAATCCAGCAGACATGTTCAATAAAGTTCTACCCAGCAGGAAATTCGAGCATTGCTCGAACTTGGTTGGGCTTTCAATTTCTGTTTGTTAACCCCGGTTGTGGGATGTTTGTGGAGAAGGTGGAAAAACACTTTTATTTGCAATTTGAGTCAAGGTGGAGATTTGTTAGGATATGTCTCAAATTCCTTGGTATAGTTGTAGAGGGTACGCCGATCGATCGGGAGGAATAGCTGATCGATCGGAACGTACGCAGAAGTGGGACGCTTCTAGGAAGAGCCCTGATCGATTGAAAATCCAATTTCGTGCGAGTATAAATACGTAGCCAGGGTCTACGTATAGGGTATCCAAATACATAGTGAGCGCCGTCGTACATTGAGAGAGAGAGAGAGAGAGAGAGAGAGAAGTGATTTGCAATTCTTCTACTATTTTCTCGTTCAATAAAAGTCTCCATGTCAGCTCGTGATTTTCTCCCCTCTCGATTGAAGTGGGGTTTCCACATAAATCGTTATGTTCGTTCTTTTGCTCTTTTTCGTTCTTAATTTGCTTCTCATATTTATTATAGTATTTGAATCAGATCCCGATCTGGGTGTTGTTTTCTTCACACGTTTGTATATCTTACAGTATCATTTAACTTTTGTAAAACAAATTAGGTAGGTGAAATGATTTTATAAAGCTTCTATTTTCTTTGTTTCAGGCACTAACCACTTCACCAGCAATGCGCAGCACCAATAACTTGGATACTGATGGTCATCTGCCTCTCAGCTGTTGCCTTTGATTTGTGGATGATGAGCCTCACCAACAATTAAATAATTGCCTTTGAATCGGTGCTGGATATTCCTTATTGGCATGAATACCTGTCAACTTAAGAGGGTACCAACACGCAAGGACCGGAACACATTAGAACTTTGAAGTTAAGCGTAATTGGGCGAGAGTAGTACCAAGATGAGTAACCTTTTGGGAATTCCTCGTGTTGCACCCCTTAGGTTGCCCTGAAAGGGGAAAGCTGCATACATCCCCCATCCCCCACCCCCCTTGTTCGCCCCGGGATCCGGCTTAGGAGGGAGCCCTTACTTTGGGTTGAATACCTATCAGTTTCATGGAAACCCTACTGCTGGTACTACCTAAACATCATCTTCTTAGTTCTTCATCTTCATATTCTATTGTAGTGTTTTACGGTTACTTTATAATTTAACTACAATTTTTAGGATAAAATAGTTTCACTTAGGTGGTATTGCTCAATCACTGTATTGCCTATGCTATTCTCAAAAAGAAATTAAAATAAATCTCACTGAAGGCCTGACTCAAGCCTCCTTTGTCACTACTGTAGTTGTAGTCTATATGCAACTGAATTTTGTATGATATCTTAGTTATTTGGTAATTCTATACACTTTTTTTAACAAGAGTAGCTATGTAAGTTTATACAAGATGTGACGTTTCTAGAAAATGATAACAATTAAATGTAACTTATCTAATGAAGAGGAAGAATGTTATTATGTTGTGGAATTCACCACTGCTGTAAAGTCCTTCATGCCTTGCATTGATACATTAGGATTAATTCTCTTTTACCCCTAGGTTAACGTAACACCCACCATTGTAGAGGACGTTAGAGCAATGGATTAAAACACACCCCAATGTGCTTAGTGAAAATGAATCAAACAAAACAGGCATTGAGGAGCCCTAGTAAGATTCAGAAAGGGACGAAGTGAGAGAGGCAAATGTGGCCTAGGTTGTTTTTTTTTCTAGTGCCTCTACTAGTCCCGAGGAAATTGTATTTATGAACTTGATAGAGAGAAATGTGGATGTTGGCAAAAATTAATGGAGAGAACTGACAATTGTAAATAATGTGGATCTTGTCCTTGATTTCTTGCTTTTTGATTCAATGCTCGGAATATGTTTCAAATAGTAAAAAACAAACAAGATAAGTATACTAGGTCATAAAAAGACCACATCACACTGTAATGCGCTCAAGCCTAGCCCACAATTTTGTACTAAGTGTTGGATTTAGGAGCTATAAGAAAATATTCGCTCTTTATCAATCATTTTTGCTAGTTTCAGAGGAAGCGAGAGTGTGTGAAAAATCATAATGGTTCCACTTCTTTCCAATTCAAGGTACCTAAAATGTGTCTTTTTTTCTTTCTATATTATCATATCCAATTTCAGTGTTTTATGTTTAGATAACAAATTTGAAGCTAAATGAGTTGTATCTTAAATCTGATAATTTTGACCAAGTACTTAAATTTTTGGGGTACGGTGATTTGATTGTTGTTGCTATTGCTGTGTTAACTACGCCTCTGTGTTTTGTGCTTCTGTGCTCGCTTACCTATGATTGTTGACAGATTAGTTGATGAACTCTTCTTGTTATGAACGTAAGGCCATCTTCTAAGGGGTTGGGGATGGAGGGCGAGTCAACAAGTTGAAGAAAGCCCGCAATTTGGAGCATTAACGTCGGCGCATTAACAAAAGAGAGTTTTGAGGCGGCACAAATGATGATGAAGGGAAAGATTAACATTTATGCCTTCAAGAGACAAAATAGGTTGGCACAAAAGCTAGGGATCTGTTGGGATATAAGTTGTGGTGTGCAAGAAAAATCAAAGGTAGGAATAGAGTTGGTATTATTATGGATAGCAACCTTAAGGACAAAGTTGTGGGAGCATTCATGATTGGCGATAGGATAATCGGCATCAAGCTGGTCTTAGATGGAGAGATATTGAATGTCATAAGTGCCTATTCACCATAGATTGCACAAGTAGAGCAAAAGATTCAATGGGTCTAGACTTAGCGATGCAAGGCATACCCAAGAGCAAACAAGTAGTGATTGGCGGTAATTTCAATGGGCATGTGGGCGCGGCCATAGACGGTTATGCATCCTACCATGGAAGGTTTGGTTTTGGAACCAGAAATGCTGAGGGAAAAGCTCTCTTAGACATTGTGGTCACTTATGAGTTAACGGTTGCCAACACATTCTTTCGAAAGTGTGATGAGTACATCATCACATATCAAAGAGGTGGCGCAAAGACTCAGATTGACTAAATACTACTAAGGAAGAGGGCATAAAGACTGTAGGGACCGCAAGGTTATACCCAGGGAGGACATATCTACATAGCACAGGGTATTATGTACTGATGTCAAGGCCAAGGGAAGGGGCAACAGAACTAGAAAACTGGTGCAGTCATGCACTCGTTGGAAGGACTTGAACGGGGACAAGTATCGAATCTATAAGGAAGAGCAGAGACTGAGCTCGACTGAGATCTGAAGGAGGATATAAACCAAACTTGGAACCAATTGGCCCAAAAGATTAGAGGTTTGGTACGCGAAATTTTAGGCGTGTCAAAGGATGGGGCACCAAACAATAGAGAATCCTGGTGGTGGTGCAGGGAGGTCCAAGAGAATATTAAGGCCAAACAAGATTGTTTCAAGGAGTGGGATCGAGTTGGAGATCAGGATAAGAAATAACAGTATAAGCAAGCCAAGAAAGAAGCAAAGATAGCCATCAGAAAAGCACAATCCAAAGCCTACGAGGATTTCTACAAAAGGATGGATACTAAGGAGGAAGCTAGGGACCTATACAAAATCACTAAAGCGAGAGAAAAAAAAGAGTAGGTACCCAGATGGAGTAAAGTGAATAAAAGGGAGGATGGACAGGTGCTCGTGGACAAGCAACAAATTAAAGCTAGGTGAAAGCCTACATCCATGATTTATTCAACAAATAGAGGGATACAGATATATCCCTAGGGGAATTCCAAGCATAGAACTATGGTTACTGTAGGCGAATTAGACCTGAAAAAGTTAGGGAAGCCTTGAAAAGGATGGGTAGGGGTAAAGCAGTCGGCTCAGATGGAATACACATAGAGGCATGGAAATGCATTGGAGAGAAGGGCATCGGGTGATTGACTAATCTTTTAATATTAAATAATCTCTCTTCCCTCTTGCCTCTTCATCATCTCACTAGTAAATAGCATTTTTTGTTTAAAAATTTTTTTGCTTCTTAATATAAGGTATAACTCTTAATATTAAACTCTAACCCTATTTTTTAGTACCATGGGAAGTTTTTCTGGCGATCAAGTTCATTAAGTTTGATTTATGTAATCAAATCGATGATTAATTTGTAGATGATTATTTGCTTGCTTTTATTGAGAAGTTGAATTAGTTAGTTGATTTTAATTTTTTAATAGTATTGACATTATTGTAATTTTCTTTGACATGGATATATTTCTTATTTTAAAAATTTAAATTCAATTAATAGCATATTATAACATAAATATAAATTACAATAATCATTATTTTGTATTTTATTATTTTAATTTTATTTAAATATGGAACCCGCTTCAATTTATTTCTGGCTTCGCCACTGGAGCTGATGATGAGAAATAAGGTTTGTTGCTTGTGCTTTCATACTTAGCGAGGTATGCTGCAGATAATATAGTGAATGTTCCTGCAGAGAGAGAGAGAGCGTACAGTATGTTGAAAAACAATTACTCGAGGGTAGTCTTCTTTTTGCCAGATAAAAGCGACTGTACAAGTTTTGCTTGGTATTTTCTGCAGAGGTCTGAAAGCTTCCTTATATGGTATGTGACCTTTTGCTTTTCTCCTACCAAGTACAATCTTCTTCTCTTCAAAAGTCAGATTATTTCTGGTTTAATTTCAATGCGTGCTGTGTCTGTAATAGTTTCTTATCCGATGCTTGATGATATATGAATATGCTTGCCTATTATTGTAAATCTAAGATGAGAAACATGTGGTCTCGAAGCTGATAGTAGCGCCTTCTCTACCCTTCATCTCTCTACACCACCGTAACAACCGCCACTGCCGCTGCCACCGTGGTGGTGAATGATTAAAGGTGCTGGAAATGCTTGATGCTATAGGACTTCTGTTGTGCCACTTCTACCTAAGAACCGAACTAAGATCCAGCGAGGGGCTGTGTCTCTGACTTGCAGAGCAGAATCTTATTATCACAATATTTGGCTCCTTTGGGGTTCGCCTCTAACAACCTATCTGGATGTGAAGAAGTTGAGAAAAGAAATGATGGGAAATCCTTTTAGGGTCTAGATGTAGGCGTAAATGAACCAAACGTTTAATAAGCCACCTTCATGTGTTCAAGATTGATGGAGGCTTGTTCAGGTTTTATTTGGCGCTCTATAAGTAAAAGAGTTGAATTCAAATAAGGGGGTGCTTGGTTTGTGAAGTTCGTAAATAGTTCACTAAAGCCTCATCAAGGGCTCATAAAGAACACGTTGATAGCTTGGCATTAGCTACGTAATTACTCGGTGGTAGCTTCCATAGTTAGGCCTAGTAGTGAGCCCTACTAGACAACAAACTCGGCTGACTTGAATTGAGTGTCAAGCATAGTAGTAATCGAGGTCAAATGAAGGTTCAAACTTGTTAAAGGCTCAACTTAAACTCGAACTCATTAAAGATCTATCAAGCTCTGACAAGAGAAGCTTAAGCTTTAACGAGGGTGTGGGACTGGGCCTGACTTGTTTACGACCCTAGACTCTAACATATGAGGAGTTTTCGGAGTTCCTTTAACGTGGTGGAGTCCTAGAGCAATAACAATGCATTAAACTCATCAACATCTTCATCAACCTTTTTGGGCAAACCCTGTGGGTCCAACTCTTTCTCTAACCCTAGACCTCTTCCCCGCTCTTCTTATTGGCTACCTACGCCAAACTTTAATGCAAGGGCTTAAAAGGTGTAGTAGCCAGGCACTGTTAATAGGGTTTGAAGCGTGTGTAATATTTTGATTTATTTTATATCTCGCATAACAGTCATATTTATACTAGAAGTCTTGATTGTTCATATCTTCCATTGATTTATTTCTTATCGCTACCTAGTTCAAACTTTGTACTTTATCATAGCTTCTTATGTGAATGCCTATTGGACTTGAGGTGCGGACAACACATGTCCACCTAATTCTTGACCTTCTAGTCAATAAGGCTCTAAATCTTTGATACTAAGTCAAGGAATCAACTCTCCTAAAAGCTAGAATGGTTTATACTCTGAACACTGACATTCATAACTTGAAGTATTCAATTGTTTTGAACAATACAAAAACGTATTCAGGATGGAAGCGTTAAGGGCTAAATCACAAAAAGATGCATATTGAAGGATGGGATGTAGGTAAGTGGATTTAATCGACCATATTAGCATGTTGCTTTTATCATGGGGTTGTTGTAAGCAGTTTGGTGGAAAAATCTTGGTTGGGATGGGTTGTGGATTCAAAATCATAGTAAGTTCATCATTAATATTAATTTCACGTTAATGATGGCTCTAAACCCGATTTAATCCTCACTTGATTGTAGATATTGATGAGAAAAGCACACACAAACCGAAGCAAGAATATCTAATGATGGCTCTTGCACAAAGGTGTTCTTCTTCATTCCTAGCCTGTGTTCACAACTTTACTGCTTCGGTAAAATCATGTTTGCTTCTAATATGTTGAGCCCTTGCATAAGGTTCGCCTTAGTATAAACAACAACAACAACAACAATAACAAATCCAGTGCCTGCAAGGGTTCCCGCAAAGCAGGGTCGGGGGGGGGGGGGGGGGGGGGGGGGGGGGGGGGGGGGGGGTAGATGTACCCAGCCTTCCCCATTTAGGGGGTTACTCTGAAAAGAGGCTGCTTCCGAGGACCCCCAACCTGAGAAGCTGGTCCGCAACATAGAGCATATGACCTGGCAGCAGGAGAGCATCAAAGCATGAGTAGGGCAAAACATACGGTGAGCAAAACAACAAACTCAAAGTAAGCCAGAACACGCAGAAATCAAAGTATAAGTAGGCAAATAGCAGTTCACGAGAGCAAGTACAAAACCTAAGTGCGCCAGGAGAAAGTTAAGGCTTAACACTAGTAAGCTAGACTATCTTACTCTAACTGGAGCATCTATAACCCCTATACTAGCCCTCCATTGGGATCTATCCAAGGCTACCTCTTCCCGAAGGTTTAGGTGGGTGAGGTCTTGTCGGATCGTCTTCAACCATCTCTTCTTTGGCCTGCCTCTTCCTCTCTTGCCTAGTGTAGTAAGGGGCTATTCGCATGTCCTTACTGGAGCGTGGTCCGGCCTCTTTCTAACATGTCTGAACCACCTCAAATGCTGCTTTCTCAATTTATCTTCAATGGGGGCTACGCCTAATTTGCCTCTTATGACGTCGTTTCTGATCCTATCATTCCTTGTGTGTCCGCACATCCACCTCAGCATTCGCATCTCCGCCACCTTCATCTTCTGTGTGTGATGTTGTTTCATCACCCTGCACTTCGCCTCATATGTCGTGGCTGGCCTCACAACTGTCTTATAGTATATACCCTTTAGCTTCAAGGGGAACTTTCTATCACAAATTACCGCGGAGGCCATCCTCCGCTTATGCCATCCCGCTTTAATCCGGTTGTTGACATCCTCGTCAACTTTGCCGTTGTGCTGTATCATAGACCCTACTTGGAGCTTTCCTTCTTCGATATGACCTCAGATCCAATCTTGACATCTTCCCGGCTAGACGTGGTGGAGGGATCGAACTTGAGTTCCATGTGCTCGGTCTTGGCTTTGATTAGTCGTAAACCCTTCGACTCTAGTACCCCTCTCCACAGTTCTAGCTTTTCATTTACCCCTTCTCGCTACTCCCCCACCAACACTATATCATCTGCAAAAAGCATGCACTAAGGTATACATCCCTGGATATGCCCAGTGAGCTCATCCATAATCAGAATAAACAAATAGGGGCTCAAAGTAGACCCCTGGTGTACCTCTACTGTTATCGGGAAAGCGTCTGTCTCCCCGTCCAATGTGCGCACCACAGTTTGTGCCTCCTCATACATGTCTCTAATGGCTCGGATGTATGGCACGGGGATACCTTTCTTTTCCAAAACTCTCCAAATGACCTCCCTTGGCACTCTATCATATGCCTTTTCTAAATCAATAAAAACCATGTGAAGGTCCTTTGGTCTCTCCCTGTATTGCTTTATCGTTCCCCTTAGGATGTGGATGGCTTCTATTGTTGATCTCTCATGCATAAATCCGAATTGGTTCTCGGACACCTCTGTCTGTTGCCTTAACCTCCTCTCTATGACCCGTTCCCACAACTTCAGAGTGTGGCAATGGTTCGCCTTAGTAACAAGACATTATTATGCCACTAGCCTGGGCGTCAATATTTAGCTTAAGTGAAGTGAGTGACATGGTAAAGGATACTGTTACTTTGACTCTCCATCCCTTTAGTACATATATTCAATAATGGTATTGATGCAGCCACCATCTAAAGATAGGCGGGTGAGGGCTAACGGGAAGACAATGCCATGGATAGAGATCCAGCAGGGAAGGAGAATCAGGTTGAAGCTGCTTCGCATCCATGAATGGCGCATAGCTTGGCGGAATGCATGATTGGCGGAACCATTGATGCGGGTTGACGAAGAATACGGCAGATAGTTAGTCTTTAGATAGAGTTTGATTAAGATTAGGATTAGTTTTAAAATTCAGATTTAAACCTTTTATTTGTTTTTCTTTATTTTAAGACAAGCACACAGATTGCGATTTCAACCGTTGGATCTAGCACACGGATTGCAATCTCAGCCATTGGTTCTAATTAGGAATTAATTTAAATTTTAATTTAGTTAGAGTTAAATTAGGAAAACCCCTTTATTTAAAGAGGAGGATAGTTAGGGTTTTAGTTAGCCAATTTTAGAATCAATTTTATGAGTTATTTGTTCATTCTATTTTCAAGAGTGAGATTGAGAGTCGAATTTATCTTTCCCCTATAATTTTTATTAGAGTTTAATAAAATAAAAGGGAAGGCCGTCGTTTCCTTCCTGTCCCCCTAATCTTCAGCAGTTGTACGCTACTATCGAGGAAGTTTTTGATCGAGACCGAATTATGCAAAAAGAATGGAGATTAGGCGAGTTCGAGGAGAGACTTAGGCAAATCAAGTGTTGCTCGATTCAACTGGGGGAAAATCCTGACTTAAAGCCAGGAAACCAGCCCCTACGCCCATTGACACCGGGTGAAAACAAAAAGGGTAAGATCAAGAATCCGGCATTGGTTGTTGATCTACCGGACCCTGAGTCGAGGCAGCATCGGCTTTGTGTCAGTACCGCCAATGTTGAAAAATGAGGGGTGGGCACCGACCTTTGTGAAGAAAATTCGGAGTTTGAGGAAGTTGGCGTCACTGTGTTGGAAGAAACTCAAAACGTGCTACCTTCACTTGGCAAGGAGGAATTAGTGGGTGATGAAGGGTGCTTGCTATTAGTCAGGCGAGCTAGCTTCACGCATGAAGAAGCAGAAGGAGAATATTGGAGGCGCCATGACATCTTCCAGACCACTTGTACTATTGGTGGCAGGGTATGTCATATGATCATTGATTCGGGAATTTGTGAGAATGCCATCTCCAAAGAAGTCGTTCAGAAGCTCGGGTTGAAGACGAAGGAACATCCGAACCCTTAAACGGTGTCTTAGCTCAAGAAAGACGATTGGGTAGCTATATCAAGACGTTGCTTGGTCAATTTCTCAATTGGGGACACATATCGGGAAGCGGTTTGGTGTGATGTTGTTACGATGAACGCTTGTCACTTGCTATTAGGACGTCCGTGGCAATATGATAGGAGCGTCATCCATGACGGAAGAAAGAACACATATAGCTTCGTCTTTGAGGGGATAAAGATCATCTTGATGCCCAAGAAGGTCGAGGCGCCATGTGTGTCAAGGAACAAAGAACCAGAGCCAGAAGAAAAGGATGTGAGTACCAACATAGTTGGCGAGGCCATGTTGGCGTCACCACCAATAGATGTTACCCATGGAGAAACTAGCTTTGATGAGGCACCACAACTAGACTTATCTTCTCCACCCATATTTGATGAGCCCATGTATGATGAGCCCGTCTTTGACAAGGAGGAGGAATCGGATGAGGTAGGGAATCAATCGATGAAGGATTATCTAGAGTCGTTAGCGTCTTATGTACGGCCAAAAATGGGTGTAGAGACTAATGCGGGGCACGAGTACATCAAGCACCTAATGTGGATGTTACTTGTGATGATCTACATCTTGGCAAGACCGAAAGGAGGGTCGGCTATACTAATGTTGACCAAGGATGGGACTTCGTGGGACTACGGTAACAGCGAAATAACATAGATGAAAGAAGTGAAAGAATTACCGGGAGCTGTGACAATGGTAAAAACAAGACTGCAATGGGAGGGTCAAGTACCAAGAAGAGGGTTACCGGATCTGCTCCATCACCGAGTAGAGTTCACGCCACCTTTACCACCTAAACAAGGCGAGCCATGGTGAGGATATACTGACAACAGGCCCACCATCGAGATCAGCATGTACCATGAGGCTTCTTCATTTTTGGCGAGTGTCCTAACTATGGAAAGAAGGATCCCAACGACTTCGTGGCAAATTCGAGGGAAAATTCTCCCCAACCGAGAGAGGATGATGCAGCCCCGCCTCTTTTGGCGGATAGCTTGGAGGCAACAGGGATTGTCAGGTAAGCACGTGCATTGGGATTCAAAAGGCTTGGCGGAAGGAGCTAGGAGGCTTTAGTTGGCGAAGGCAACCCCTAAGATCCGTCAGCAAATCCGAGGGTGAATTCTCTCCAATCGGGAGAGGATGATGCAACCTTGCCTCCTTTGGCGGATAGCTTAGCAGCTCAGTCACTGGCGGGAGCGGAGCATGACAAGAAGGCGTATGGACTGGAGTGCGAAAAGCTTGGCGGCTGGAATAAGAGGATTCTACATGGCGAGAAAGTTTCCGAATTCAAGGACGAATTCTCTCCAAGCTGGAGAGAATGATGCAGCCGCCATCTAGAGATTGGCGGATGAGGGCTAACGGGAAGACAATGCCATGGATAGAGGTCCAGCAGGGAAGGAGAATCGGGTTGAAGCTGCTTCGCATCCGTGAGTGGCGCATAGCTTGGCAGGAAGCATGGTTGGCGGAACCATTGACGCGGGTTGACGAAGAATGCGGCTGGTAGTTAGTCTTTAGATAGAGTTTGATTAAGATTAGGATTAGTTTTAAAATTCAGATTTAAACTTTTAATTTGTTTTTCCTTAATTTAAGAGAAGCACATAGATTGCGATCTCAGCCGTTGGATCTAACATACAGATTGCAATCTCAGCAGTTGGTTCTAATTAGAAATTAATTTAAATATTAAATTAGTTAGAGTTAAACTAGGAAAACCTCTCTATTTAAAGCGGAGGACAATTAGGGTTTTAGTTAGCCAACTTTAGAATCAATTTTATGAGTTATTTGTTCATTCTATTCTCAAGAGTGAGAATGAGAGTCGAATTTATGTTTCTCTTATAATTTTTATTAGAGTTTAATAAAATAAAAGGGAAGGCCGTCGTTTCCTTCCTGTCCCCCTAATCTTCCGTTGCTGCACTGCATCAGGTATTTAGATGTTAATATGACATTTGACGCTTTAAACCAAACTAAAGCCATAGAGAAGTGATGGAAAATAGCCGAATCTGGCCTCAAGACATATACCCTTGTCGAACAAAAGCTTTTAGTTCAATCTTTGAAGTTTTACATCACTTATGTTGCTTATTTGCTGCAAAATTTCCCTCTGTACTCATAGCAAAAGAAAAAGTCCATGCAAAGAAGTGTCAGATGCATATTTATACTGTATTGTGTAGAAAAATGCAAATTCAAGTCTTAAATTAATATGGTGGAAAATCGAACACATTTCACTGTATAAGATACTAATTAAACCTTACGCAGATCTCATGTAGAATGTAATTATGCTAACATAAAGCAAGTTAAATATAAATTGGCATATGCATCAAAGAATAGTTGTACGATGAGCTTCAAAAATGTTAAATGCTTATAGAGGTGTTACATTCTTAGCTAGTCTATCTTTCTTTTTGCCAGCATTTAGCTAATTTAGCATTTTACTCAAGAATATTAAATGCTCAAAAATGCTGTATATGGCTAGAAAATAAGTCACGAAAATGTCACGACAAACAGGTACTTAGGAACTAGTTTGTCGTAAATGACAAACTATGCCCTAGTCATGGCATTTTCTTGCACCCCCTTTTTGTGTCGTGTAGCATTACTCTTAAATGCCAAATTGATACGAGACACCATAAAGAAACTTCAAGTTATTTGACTGAGTGCTACTCGAAATGCAATTTCGATGCATTCTAGACCAACAACCTCCTAAGGATAGAATGTAAAGATCACTGAGAAGACTGATTATTTCATAGTCATTCTTACATGGTGAGAAAAAGAATTAAATTGATAAATAATTTTTTTTTGAAAAGGTGCACATTTTTGATACTTCAAATGACATGAATTTATTTCCAAAAGTAAGCAGTAGAATGGAATATGCATGTTTTTATTTCCAAAGGAAAAGAAAGTATATATATTTTAGATATATGGCAATACAAAGTATCAAATACTAATGCTATGGTATCCCAAAAGAAAAACTCAATTCAGTTAAGTCATCTTACTACTATGAGTTACCAAAAAACATACTCAGTGCAATGTTTAATTGCTCCTCTTTTCTACTTTCTTGATTATGTGCTTGGTTGAATCTTTAAATTATGTATCTATGTACTTGTGTTATGAACGCAAGTTATGGTGCAGGATCGACACAGTGGGCAAGATCCCTTGTCCCGAATCCACTTGAAGATACAAAAATGGTGAAAGACATGTTGGCAATGCAACTTAATCAACCATGGAGTAGTTGTGAGTCCCTCTAGACAAATCGCACAAACATCGGTAGCATCTATTTTCCCTTCCACGCTCCAGGACTTCACATGCTCCAACTTGGGCCCCACCTGTACCATTTGAAAAGTCCTTTCTATCCCTCGGTATGCCCTAATCAAAGCCGCAGTGATGTCCTCAAACTCCTTCCTATCCCACTTGACTAATACTTCGAATGTACGATCTTCTTCATTCTGCACGGCATCAGCTACATTATCATTGTCATCATCGATATCCATGTCTGAATCTCCAATTAAATCACCATCACCATCATGATCCTGAGAATTATAATTAACATTATCATTGCCCTCCAGATCATGCATCGGTGCCACCAACTTCTCCGTGCTCGATGCCTCAAACTTGCGAATCGTATAAATATCCGCCACAAAAATCAATCTTGGGGAATTAGTACTAGGTCTAAATGTGTCTATGTGAAAACAATAACAAGCCCTGACATAATCACACACTTGCATGGCCAATTCATGGACCGTCTTAGGCCCGAAGAGGCGGGTAGCAGAGACAAGTTGAAAAGTCAACGTAGGCAAGATGCACGGGTCCTGCAAAACTTCGAGTTTGAAGGGGATCACTATCTTCCTCTCAGGCACCTTGGTTGAAGACCTGGATTCAGATCCCGGTTTGTCTATAAAGACGAAGCCATGGATGCAGAACAAGAACAAGCCTGCATCTTTATAGACTGTATCTTCGGGTTGCGTTTCTTTCCACTTGAAAAGTTTTAAGGTTCGAAGAAGCGCCATATCGATGCTGGGTTCCTCTTTACTCATATCTTTCTCCTTGTCTCTCCCTCTCTCTCTCTCTCTCTCTCTCTCTCTCTCTCTCTCTCTCTGGTACTTTGCTACTAAGTGAGGTAACCTTTTGGCTGCTGCAGGTCAATATATATACACATGCGCACCTGGGCTATGGGGGGAAAATACGAATATTTATTTGTGATTTTAAGAGTTTTCCCGCCCCAAAACTGGTGGCAGATACAAAAATTTAAATAAAAAAGTTAAAATTGTATTCCTATTAATATTATGCCCTATTCTTTAGGTAAATTTTCAGATATTAATATAGCATAGGATAAGAATAACCCGATCACACCACAAAACTAAAAGATAAAATCCTTTTCAGGAGCATGTTCCTCCAAGGGGATGCACCAATGACAGGCGTAGATAGGTAGAGTTAGATTCAAAATAGGATTAGTACTTAAAATTATATTATTATTGGAGTAACGGAGCTTGATTTAAAAAGAAATAGTTATTAGAGTTGGATTATTATTAGGAGTAGGTTTTTTTATACCTATAAATAGGTTTTTTTATACCTATAAATAGGACCATTAATATGGTTTTAAGAAGCTTTTGATTATTAAATTATTTTGATGGGTTTTCTTGTATTTTGATTTGATTTTTGTAATTTTATTTTAAAAGAGTTCAATAAAATTAAATAGCTCCTCTTTATATTATTAGTATGGTATTCACTGAATCAATGAGTTTTTAACCAGTTCTCTTAATCCCGCATCTTTGGGCACGGTTAACGGGTTAGAGGCACCCTATTCTATCCTACCACACATCATTAATGTTCGAGGTTGTAGGTCAAATCTCTAGATTGATTTGTATCAAATATTCACTCTTATTATGATCTTGCAGATGTTTTTTAGGTAAATGAACGATAGAGTGTTTTTCCTTATTTGTAGTACATATTTCACTAATGTTGCTCTTTCCTTGTATGTTTAAGGAAATTATTATTATTCTTATTATCTATGTTGTATATTATTGCAAATGCTCCATATCTCTCATATACCTTCAAACCCCAATTTTAAGCATTTTAAGCCATGACTTCCCAACAATAAATTCATTATAGTATTTAAGCATTTTGATCAACTAATAAATACACATATTGTGCTTTCAATTCTAAATTGAAAAAAAAGGAACAAAAATAATATTCATATAATTTTTTATTTAGTATATCACAATTTAAAATTAAAAAATTTATTACTTAATTACTCTAAGATAGATTGGTGCATATCTAGAATGCAACAAGGTAATTAAATCAATAAAAAAAAGCACATGAATAAATATAGTAGAGTTGCTTAAATATTTGACTTTTTTGCAACTTATTTTAGCAGATTGAAAAGACAACCCTATGAAAATAAAATTTAATTATGATAGAATTTGTTCTTACTATAATAGTTTATAAAATTTAATTATGATAGAATTTATTCTTACTATAATAGTTTATAATATTTTTTTTGTTTATAATTGAAGAGACAACTATATGAAAATAACATCTCTCTATCTATTATTACAAAGTTCTATTTTCTTCCAAAATCAAGCAAACTCCTATTCTTACAATTTCATAATCTACCTTTCCAAACTCCATATTTCACCACTTTGTCCTTCAAAAAACATGTATATAAAAATAAAATATTAAATTAAATGCATCATTAAATTAATAGGGTTATCAATGCAATTGATGTAACAGTTACAATCTGATAAAATTCAACCATCAAATTTCTATAACTAGAACACTTATGCAAGATCATAAAAGAAACAGTACAAGCATTTGAAGCACCATATACAATTATAGTTTCAACAAAGGACATTATTACGGAAAATAATATTTTTGGGATCACGAATCGGCATCTGCAAAATATTACGTAAAAAAAATTCAACCCGTACATTGAACTGGAAAAACCTAGTTTATTCATTATTGTAATATACAAATATTTATTTAATTTACATTTATTTATGTTATAAATCCATTTACTTTATTTAATGTATCAATTTAATCATTATGCTTTTAATTGTGTTCATTTAATAGCTCTACAATTTAAAGTTTATTAACTTAGTCCTAGAGTAAAATTGATGTTAAAGACAAAGCATTTTTAGTACTCGAGTCATTTAAATTAGGGAACGGTTTGTATTGGGTTAATTGTAAGGAATATGATTGGTTCTTTGATAATTATGTTATTAACTTTAATATCACTTTGTAATTAAGGTAACTTACAAAAACTAAATCAAATATTTTGCCCTCTCACTTTTAAAAAATCTGTCATCGATCTTTCTATTCTGTAAGTCAAAGTGCCCCAACTCCTCACCACTCTTCCCTCTTTAATCCCTCAAATTCTAAATATTCTCCAATTATTTAATTAAAATAAAAAGAAAAAAAACAAAGAAAAAGAAAAAATTAGAAAAAAAAAAAATTTTGTTTAGCCTAGTAACTTCCACGCCTGTAATAATGGAAGTTTAAAAGCTGCCTAGTCTTGCACAAAATTAAATCATAAATTACAACCATACAACCCTCATATAATTAAGTAGCAGTTCTCAAAATTTTCAGGTAAAAAAAAATATATCAACAAATATCACTAAAATATTTTAGGATCACTGTGCGTTTAATGCCCACATTTATTTCACTTTTACTTTTATTTTTAACAAAAACAACAAAAAAAAAAAAGAAAAAATCCAGTGCCTCCAAGGGCTCCGGCCTAAGCAGGGTCTAGGGGGGTAGATGTATGCAGCATTCCCCCTTCAGGGGGCTACCCTGAAGAGAGGCTGTTTTCGAGGACCCCCAACCTGAGAAGCAGGTACGTCGCAATGAACATGTGACCTGGCAGCAGGAGAGTAGTAAATGAGTATCAGCAGAGATCAAAGATAAGATGCAGATAAGAATAGAGCTAAAGATAAAGACGAAGATAGGATAAATATACGTAGGCAAGTGGCAGCGCATGAAGCAAGAACACCACCTACGTGCGCCAAGAGGATGACGAGGCCTAGCACTAGCAAGCTCGACTACCCTGCTCGAACTGGAGCCTCTATTACCTCTATGCTAGCCCTCCATTGGGCCCTATCTACGGCCATCTCCTCACGAAGGTTTAGGTGGGTGAGGTCTTTTCAGATCTTCTCCATCCATCTCTTCTTTGGCCTGCCTTTTCCTCTTCTGCCTAGTGTAGTACGGGGCTGTTCGCATCTCCTTACTGAAGCGTTGTCCGGTCTCCTTTTGACATGTTCGAACCACCTTAAACGTTGCTCTCTCAATTTATCTTCAATGGAAGCTACGCCCAATTTGCCTCTTATGACGTCGTTTCTGATCTTGTCCTTCCTTGTGTGTCCGCACATCCATCTCAGCATTCGCATCTCCGTCATCTTCATCTTTTGTGTGTGTTGTTGTTTCATCACCCTGCACTCCGCCCCATACGTCACGGCTGGCCTCACAACCGTCTTATAGTATCTTTCCTTTAGCTTCAAGGGAAACTTTCTATCACAAAGTACCGCAGAGGCCATCCTCCACTTATGCCATCCCTCTTTAATCCGGTAGTTGATATCCTCGTCCACTTCACCGTTGTGTTGTATCATGGACCCCAAGTACCTGAAGCTCTCCTTCTTTGATATGGCCTCAGATCCGATCTTGACATCTTCCCGGCTAGGCGTGGAAGAGGGATCGAACTTGAGTTCCATGTGCTCGGTCTTGGCTCTGCTTAGTCATAAACCCTTCGACTCTAGTACCCCTCTCCACCGTTCCAGCTTTTCATTTACATTTTCCCGCGACTCCCCAACCAACACAATGTCATCTGCAAAAAGTATGCACCAAGGTACACATCCCTGGATGTGCCTAGTGAGCTCGTCCATAACCAGAATGAACAGATAGGGGCTTAAAGCCGACCCTTGCTTTTAAAAAAATTTGCTAATACCATAACTATATTTATTTTAATAATCTATCTATCTATTCTTTAAGTCAAAGTGCCCCAACTCCTCGCCACTCTTCCCTCTCTAATCCCTCAACTTCTAAATATTCTCCAATTATTTAATTAAAATTAAAAAAAAAACTAAGAAAAAGAAAAAAATTAAAAAAAAAAATTGTTTAACTCAGTAACTTCCACGCCTATAATAATGGAAGTTTAAAAGCTGCCTAATCTTGCAAAAAATTAAATCATAGATTAAAACCACACAACCTTCATATAATTAAGTAGTAGTTTTCAAAATTGCCAGGCAAAGAAAAATATACCAACATATATCACTAAAATATTTTAGGGTCACTGTGCGTTTAATGCCCACATCTATTTCACTTTTACTTTTATTTTTAACAAAATTTGCTAACACCGTAACTATATTTATTTTAATAATTTTTAATAACGTACAAGGATAAAGAAACTATCAATCCTACTAACCCCTACCCCCGCTTTAATTTGTAACTGTCCCTCACCCTCATTCCTCTCATTTGTTAAATATTTTTAAAAACTAATTTTTGTAATTTATCACCAAATGCTCATCAAAACTTCCCTCTACATCAATTTTTGGTTTCCATCCAAATTGTTATGCTACTCAATGCCGTCCATATATTTCAGGTTAGTAATACATTTATTATTTGCACAATTTATATACTAAGCGAATTACACAAAATGTGATAGTACAATAATATTTCTAAATATGTGTTTGCTTTATAAAAAGTAATTTTGTTTTGAATTTTTTTATGTACTTTAACTTATAATTTTTCTATGTACTAAGGGTTTCAACTAAGGTTCCTTTTTATTTATTGTATTTTCTCTCTGTTTTGGTAAATAATGTCATTTAATATATCTATCCATCTACCTGTTTAATTTCAAATTGTTCCACTTCATAATTTTCCATTAGTTTGTCTTGGACGAAATCTAGAACTACCCTCTCCAATTTTTAAATTCTATGTAAGGTTTGATTACCCATCAAACTAAAAATATTTGGGCCATAAGTGTACACACTCGCTACCCATAGTATAAAACATGAAAAAGGATTATTTATACGAATAATACACCAATGTATTAAAAACGTTTTAGGGTGAAGGGAGAATATTTGGTTAGAAATTATTAATTTATTGCACAAAAAGGAATAAATATACACATTTTATAAGATAACATTTGTCCATTAAAGAAGATAACCTATAAGAAGAAAAAATATTTTTAAAATGATTATTTAGATATAAGCAAAGCACAACATAAAAACATATAAGATAACATAAAAATTTTAAATATTTTTCCAATAGGATCAATAAATCTAAAAATAAAAATGTATAAATTGCATAAAATATATTAAGGATTTATATTTGTAATGTGATTAATATATATGAATAAATTTTCAAAAGATATTTTTTGAATATGAGCTGAATACATAACGGATAAAAAAGTTTTGAAAAAAAATATTTTTCCTTTGCACATAAATCAAAAAGTCAATGGAATTCTCTGAAATAAATCTTTTCCAAAATTACAAAAACATTTAACTAAATGTTTATGAATAACAAATCAGAAAATTAAGAAAAGTACGAAAAATAAACAAATTTAAGATTGGCCATAACATATAATCCATTTAGATGTAAGTAAAGAAAAGCCAAAAGTATGTGAAAAAATAATAAAATTTAACAAATTAAAAGCACTCTTTTTTTTCTCCAACTGATACCAGGATAGAAGACAATAAAGTAACTAATAATAAGACACAATTTTACGAACAATTTTATTTTCTCATTATTTATCATGTATAGAAAAACTAGACTATTAAATGTAAGCAGTGCATAAAAGAATTACGATATGGAACATTTTTAAACCAAATAATATTATATATTATATTCTGTCAAGTATATAAAAGATTTATTATTAATAATTTAAAAGTCCTCCATGGATTGCCCGGGTACCCACTAGTTTTATTTAAGTCAAACTTTTTATGACAAATTTGCCTAAAAGTAAGGAAATTAAGTTATGATTTTATTTTTAGAATAGGATTTCGTGCTTTTATGAAAAATTTAGGATCTTCTTTATATTTATAAAAAAAATATTTTAATTAATTATTATAATAATATTATAAGTTTAGAAGATAAAAAAAGTACTTTGTGATTTTCATTAAAAATTATTATAATATATTATCTTTCTGTTAAAAATATTTTCAAAATTAGACAAATAAATTTGAAACCAAAAAAATGCATGACTTTAGAAATTTTGAAAATAAATTATGAAAAAAATAATTTTTTGAAAGAGTTTAAAAAAATTTAATGATACTTTTTTAATTTTGGTTTTTCAAAATTTAAAAAAAAATTAATTTCTCATAGTTTATTTTTAATTTTTTGATTTTATGTATTTGCTTAATTTTAAATTTATTAATCTAATTTTAAAATTTATACTTTAAAACAAGTATTATATTTAAGATTATTAAAGTTTTATTAAAATTTTAGAAACATTTAACATTTTCCAAATTTGTAATGTCATTAATATAGTTAACTAAAAATAATTATTTATATGTTGATAAAAAAAAAAAAACAATTACGTTTATAAAATATCAAAAAACTCCTTTATCTTTTATCTAAAAATACAAGAATTTGTATCTTTTGTCTAAAAATATAATATTCTTATCTTTTGTCTAAAAATAAAAATTACTTCTAAATATAAAATTAAACACTTAACATATCCCTTTTAAGGGACAAAATAGCCATAAAAGCTTAATTTGGGGTAAAGTGATTAATTTTTTAAAAGTGAGCTAATTAAGTATTTTATTTTATTTGTGAGGACGTTTTCTGCTTTGACGCAAAAAAAAATAAAAAAATAAATAAAAAAAAAAATTTATGCAATTTAGCCGTACAACTAAATCTATATAAATTAAATTACATAACGATTAAATTAACATAATTAGGAGTAAAGTTTTTATTGACACAATTGACAAATTATAAGGACAATTCCTAAAAAATGATTTTACAATTTATACTTACAATTTGTACAGATAATAAATATAATTAAATTACAAAAAGGCTTTTCAATATTTCTTTTTGTATGCTCCAATACTATTTTATAAGGAAAAAAAATCTTAAAAAGGTATCGAACTATACTTTAAATAACTCTCCAATGATTAAAGAAAAGCATTGAATACTCATATAGGAATTAATTTGGAATTTAACAATTATATATGATTTAATTTGGAACTGTACACTTGAAATGAATTAATTTAGCATTCTAGATATAAATTTAATATGTATAATCTATTTTTTAATAATTAAGTATATTTTATGATATATGCGGCATAGTTAATTTAGAGTTATTTACGTAAAATGTTTTGGTACTTCGCCAAATGTGTCAATTTTGGTTTCGTCCTTGGACAAGTTAATAACATATTGTTTAATCATTTCATCACATTAGATGCATGACCACCCGTTAACCATATTAAACACGCTTGTGACTCGAATGTTAAAAAAATGTTACTACCTTGACGTGAATTTTGTTGTACGATCATAAGCAAAATTAAGCTAATTAAAAATTATACCGTTAAAAAAATTTTCACTAGATCGACGTCAATTTTACTCTAGGACTTCAAGTAAACTTAGACTAATTAAAATTAATATAGCCTCATTAAAATAACTCATGACTCAACATTTAAAAGACATTTCACCATACGGACGTTAATTTTACTACATGACTACGAGTAAAATTAGGCTAATTAAAAATTAAATTAGCCTAATTAAATTCACAGGTGAGATGACCCAAAGGTTAAAAAATTTTCATTACATTGATGTCAATTTTACTATAGGACTATGAGTAAAATTGAGCTAATTAAAAATTAATTTAACTTAATTACTTTGTTCATACTATAAAATGAACGTCAAGGTTGTGAAAAAATTTTAATAGTTGGGTCACAAGTGAGTTTAATTATGTTAAGGGGCGGGATTGCATTGGCTCATGCATCTAATATGATATAACTATTAAAATATATGTTATTAACTTGTACAAGACTAAACCGATACAATTAAAAACAAAAGGAATAAATTAACACGTTGGGCAAAATACAAAAATATTTTACGTAAATAACCCTAATTTAATTATACCACATATATTATAAAATATACTTAATTATTAAAAAATAGATTATACATATTAAATATATATCTACAATGCTAAATTGATTCATTTCAAGTGTACAATTCAAAATTAAATATTATCTTATTGCTCAATTTTTATTTAATTCTTATATGAGTATTCAATGCTTTTCTTGTATCATTGAAGTGTTAAATCCATTACCGTTTTAATATTTTCTCCATTTTATAATGTATAGAAAAGCATCTGTTAGAGTATATTTGTAAAGTAGGTTATATTTGTATAAGAATCAAGCCTAATGGGCTTTCCATATTTGTAATTAATGTTATCTGTAAACATTATAAATATATGAGAGGGCTCCCATTCTAGGGGCACCAATTATTCCCCATAATTACCTTTTTACATGGTATCAGAGCTAACCCTAGCTTTCTAGATAAGGCAAACCCTAGCCGCCACCCCTAAACCCTAATCTCTCTACCGGCTGCCGCCACCCCGTCTCGTTGTCTCCTCCATACAATGGCCGATGCTAACTCCTTCACCGTCGGCTCTCCCAATTCCATGTCGCCTTCCTCCTCTGGCGGCCCGAATTCTCCAAATCTCCCCACGCCGTTCAGTAGCTCCAACATTTGACAACATATTTCTTCAACTTTAGATCTCAATGATCCGTCTACATATCTCGTTTGGTGCCGGTCCTTTCTTTCTGCCTGTCGTGGTTATGCTGTGGATGATCATCTAGATGGCACCTCCTCTCTACCACCTGCATCAAATCCTCATTATCGTTATTGGAGACAGGTTGACAATCTTTTGATTTCCTGGATACTAGGTACTATCTCTCCCGATCTTGATAATGCTGTGTGTGGCACTGACGATGACGTCACGGCTGCGACCCTTTGGGGCTCTATCACCCGACTTTTTACTGATTTTGCACAATCCCGTCAATTGCAATTTAAACGTGAATTAACTAATATAAAGAAAGGCAATCTCTCCATGTTAGCCTATCTCACCAAAATTAAATACCTGGCTGATAACCTAAAATCTGTTAATGCCTCTATCACTGATGTTGACATGGTTTTAGCCGCTGTGGGTGGTCTTTCTGAGGAAAAAGATTTCAGTGCTGTGTGTACATCTATTACGTCTCGTACTCCATTTCCATCATTTATTGAGGCTCGATCCATGTTGATGAATGAAGAATCTTAGATTAAGAATACCAATACCGGTAATCAATCCGTTCTCCTCGCAACAGGTACACCACCGGCTCCACGGCCGCCTTCTCCGGAGGTCCCGGCAGCACCAGCCGTACCGGCACCGCCGCAGCAGGCACCTACCGACCAAGGAACGGCTCGCCATGCTCACCAACAGCAACCTGGTTATGGGAATTTGTATGGTAATGGTCGCGGTAATGGCCGTGGTCGTGGAGTTCGCGGCAATGGTCATGGTCGGGTAAAAACAGTCGTGGTTATGTAAATCCGTGGATGCCGAATATGTGGACTCAGAATTTCAGGGGAATGCCGTACATGTCGTTTATCCCGCAGTTCAACATGCCTTTTCAACCTCCCTCTTTTGGTTCTGGTCCCTCGGGCGGTAACATCTCTAATACACAATTTCATCCTACAAATAATGTTTATACCACTGGCTATGGCTTCTATCCAGGTTTTGATGCAAATCAGTACTCTCTGCAATCTTATTCCACCCCTACCCTTGACCCAAATTGGGTCATGGATAGTGGGGCCTGCTCTCACATGACTAACAATCCAGGTATCCTAACGTCTTTATCTCCATATACTGGGTTTGATAAAATTTTAGTTGGTAATGGTGCTTGCCTTCCTATTGCTGGTACTGGGTCTTGTTTCATGTCTACTCCTGCAGGTCGTTTTGTTCTAAATAACGTTCTTTTTGTTCCTGGTCTCTCCAAAAATTTGCTTTCCGTTTGTCAATTTTGGTCAGATAATAATTGTCTTCTCGAGTTTAACTGTTTTGATTTTCTGTCAAGTATCCTAAACTGAAGTCAACCATCATCCGCTGTATCAGTCCGGGACCTCTCTTTACAGTACCAGGATCACCACCCCTCACTACCTCGTTCGTCGCTTCCCGCGTCTCCTCTTCTCTTTGGCACTGTGGCTTAGGCCATCCAGGAGAGCCAGTTTTGACATCATTAGCTAAGCATAAATTTATTTCCTATTTCAGTCTTATAGAGTCCAGTTTGTGTCATGCTTGTCAATTAGGCAAGCATAGTCGCTTACCTTTTCAGAAGTCTGTTTCCAGTACTACGCGTCCGATTAACATTATTCATTATGATGTATGGACATCGCCTGTCCTTAGTTTCAGTGGTTATAAATATTATTTGTTATTTTTTGATGATTATTCTCATTTTGTGTGGATTTACCCGATGTGCTCCAAATCCGATGTGTTTGACTTATTTTTACAATTTCGGGCGCTTATATGAAATCAATTTGGTGTGGAAGTCAAACAATTTCAGTGTGATAATGGGACTGAATATATTAACCATGACTTTAATGCACTTTTTGTAAAACGAGGGATTCTTAGTCATGTCTCATGTCCTCACACATCCCAACAAAATGGGAAAGCTGAACGTATGCACCGAACTATTGGAAATATGATGCGTTCTCTCCTCTTTCAAGCTTGTATACCTCTGGAGTATTGGGTTGAGGCTGTTTTAGCTGCTACTGACATTATAAATTTATTACCCTCCACAGCTATTAAGAAGAATATTCCATATCAACGTTTGCATAAACAAAAGGTTCACTATGATTACCTTCGTGTCTTTGGTTGTGCCTGCTATCCTAATTTAAGTGCTACTGTTCCACATAAACTTGCACCTTGGTCTACTTTATGTATTTTTTTGGGGTATCCGCCGAATCACAAGGGGTACAAATGCTTAGATCTTTCCACTAACAATGTCATTATTTCGAGACACGTTGTGTTTGATGAAACAGATTTTCCTTTTGCTTGGTTGGGTAATTTTTCTCAGGAAACGATGACTCGTCTTCGTCAGGTGTTCTCATCACCTCTTGCTTCTTGCCCTTTCGCCGGTATGGCTCCGGTCCCGCCCGCCCCTCTAGCTCCGCTTGCTTCCGCACCATATTCCGGTAGCTCTGCCACTACGCAACCAGCCGCGGCTTCACCGGACCGTGACCGTCTGCCCGGCTCGCCTCCGGTGCTCGCCATCCCCACCATACCGTGCCCGCCCCAGGGTGATTCCCGTTCCCTTCATCCTGTGGTCACCCATTCTCGAGCTGGTATTGTGAAACCTCTTCTTAAACCTTCTATGATTGCTCATTCTATGTTGCCCGAGGTTCCCTTCTCCTATAAGTTGGCACTTACAGATCCGAATTGGAACGCCACAATGCTTGATGAATATAATGCTCTCATTCATAATCACAGATGGGATCTTGTTCCTGTCCCTGCTCATGGTAACATTGTTGGTTCTAAATGGGTTTATCGTATTAAGCAAACTTCTACAAGTGAGGTGGAACGATACAAGGCTCGCTTGGTTGCACAAGGTTTTACACAGAGGTACGGTACTGACTATGGTGAAACTTTTAGTCCTGTTGTTAAACCCGCTACAGTTCGCACAATTCTCGCTCTAGCCACCTCTTGCCGGTGGCCCATTTATCAGCTTGATGTTAAGAATGCCTTTCTCAATGGATATCTTAATGAAGAAGTTTATATGAAGCAACCTCCTGGTTTCATCAATTCACAGTTCCCTGATCCTGTTTGCAAGTTAAACAAGTCTCTTTATGGTCTGAAGCAGGTGCCCCGAGCACGGTATACTCACTTTGCTACCTTTCTACACACCCATGGCTTCACCGGCTGTAAGTCTGATTCATCTCTCTTTGTCTTACGTCGTGGAAGTGATATGGCCATACTGTTGGTTTATGTGGATGATATAGTCCTTACTGCATCCTCTTCTACTCTTCTTCAAGCTATACTTCGCTCTCTACATTCTGAATTCGATATGACAGATTTGGGTCGCCTTAATTATTTTCTTGTGATCTCGGTCACTCATTCCTCAGATGGTCTTTTCTTATCTCAGTCCAAGTATGCTTACAATTTACTTGATAAGACTAACATGCTTTCCTGTAAGCCTGTGGCTACACCTACAGATTCCAAGTCCAAACTTTCAATAGATGATGGTGACCTCATGTCTGACCCTACCTCATATAGATCTACAGTTGGAGCTCTTCAATATCTCACTTTCACTCGTCCTGATATCTCTTATGCTGTGCAACAAGTGTGTTTGTTTATGCATGCTCCGCGTTTACCTCATTGGATGGCAGTAAAACGGATTCTTCGGTACATCCGGGGCACCCTTGATTATGGGTTAACCGTGACCCCTTCTCGTGTGGACCAACTTGTGGCATACTCTGATGCAGATTGGGCTGGCTGTCCTGATACTCGCCGTTCTATATCTGGGTTTTGTGTTTTCCTGGGAGGTAACATTATTTCTTGGTCCTCTAAACGACAACCTACCGTCTCCTGTTCCAGCGTCGAGACTGAGTATAGGGCGGTAGCTAATGCCGTCTCTGAGTGTTGCTAGCTTCGATCTCTTCTTGGTGAGCTTGGTCTTCTTCTTCCACGGGCTACTTTACTCTATTGTGACAATGTCTCCACTATGTACTTGTCCACCAATCCTGTGAAGCATGCTTGCACCAAGCACATTGAGATTGATATTCATTTTGTCAGAGAATGCGTCCACATGGGTCTTGTTTGAGCTCTTCACATTCCTTCGTCGCAACAGATCGCTGACATTTTTACCAAGAATCTCCTGCGGCAACTCTTTCTTTTATTCAGACACAACCGCTGCATTCGTTTATCTCATGCTTCGGTTGAGGGGGGATGTTAGAGTATCTTTGTAAAGTAGGTTATATTTGTAAAAGAATCAAGCCTAATGGACTTTCCATAACTGTAATTAATATTCTCTGTAAACAATATAAATATATGAGAGGGCTCCCATTCTAGGGGAACAAATTATTCCCCATACTTACCTTTCTACAACATCATCACTAGATGTTTGATTATTTATTACCTGTTATCTTGGCTTTTCAAAATACCAATTTGATAGTTTGGGGTTAAAAATATATCAATTAGGTCTCCAAAAAGTTATCAAATATTATTAATTATGTACCTTTTTTCCAAAATTTGAATGATTTTTGATAAAAAATTTCTACGAGCAGCATTATTTTGATTACATATAAGTATCTTCAATATTTTTTCAAATATTTAGAATTATATCATCTAAGTGCTGTGAAATTTGATTATTTTCTTTTGTATGCTCCATCTCTATTTTCTAATTTAATATAACTATTACATAATTTCCCAATTTTTATCCATTTTAAGCATACCCCAAATTCTAAATCCTGGGTTATTCTAATTTTTATGGTTAATAACATAAAAAAAAATAAATAAACATCAAGAACACACTATCTACACATCAAGAACACACTATCTACTATTTAAATCGGATATATTTATACATGATTATCCTACCTCTATAATATATGATGCTGCCCATAGATAGAAAATTAGGGAATGGAAAGGTTCAACAGCCTTCCCTTAAATTTTCGTTATGAAAATATTAAAAATAAGAGGAAAATTAACTCAAATTTTCACAACCCGAGAATATGAGAAAACTCAAGATTCTTAAAAAAAAAAAAAGTCTATGAATAAATGATTCAAACCTAAGCTCATCCCTTCTTAAATAGAGGGCTAAAAACTCTAGAAATATGGGAAATAAATCAAGATCAAATTAAAACAAATCCTTTCTAATTTAAAACACTATCCTTATCTCAAAATTAAAGTAAAATCCTAACTCTAGTTGAATTCCTACCACGCTTGCCAATTTGCCAGCACGCTACTCGCCATCTCGCTAGCCCGAAGGCGCCAATGCCTGATGGTGATGGTTATTGGTTGCATCATCCTCCCCAGGCTGGATCGAATTCGCCCTCAAATTCGCCATGAAGTCCACAGGTTCATTGTCGCCAAAGCATGGACTCAAGTGCTTGACATTGAAGACATCAGAGGTTCGCATGCCAGCTGGCAGCTAAAACACGGTAAGGGTTGTCATTGATTTTTGCAATGAACATCAAAGGAACTATCTTCCGTGTCGTCAACTTGTTGTATTCCCATGCCGGGAAATAGTTCTCGTGTGAGGATGGCCCAAACTTGATCGCCACTTGCAATTGAACTTGGTGCCGGTGCTTGTCACTAGCCAATTTGTACTTGGTGCTAACTTCAAAAAGCCGTGCCCGGGTCTGCTCATGGATATCTTGGAGGTTGGAAATGAACTCTTCCACCTTGCTGTTAGGACGAGTGAGGTTTGGGACTAGCGCCAAATCTATAGGAGACCGCGGAACAAACTATAAACGACTTTGAATGGCGGAAACCCGGTTCTCCTGTAAACCGAGCTGTTATAGGTGAACTCAGCTTGGTAGAGCTTCTGTTCCCAACCCTTGATGTTATCAACAACAAGACAACGAACTAAATTATTATAAACTTTTTGTTAAAAATATTTTAAAAATTAGACTAACAAATTTGAAACTAAAATAATGTTTGACATTGTGAGTCAATAGTTATGAGAGCGTAAACCCAATAGGGTTGCTGAGGCATGTATATATAGGAATAATGAAGTATATGAAATTACATAAGGGCCCTTAGGACAATATAAACCAAACATATACTAATCTAGAGTACTATACTAATATGCCCCCTCAATCTGTACGAGGGGGACCAACGTGTAGATTGGATTTGTGGAAGCAGAAGTGATATGTGGCCAATCTTTTAGTGAATATGTTAGCAACCTGTTTTATAGTAGGAGTGAATCGAACTTGGATGTCACCCTTGACAACATTTTCTCGAAAATAATGAAATCTACGTCAACGTGTTTACTATCGTCGTTGGAGATAGGATTTGCTGCCAAGTAGATAGCGGAGGCATTATCATAATATATGACAATAGGGCCTGAATCCCGTAGGCCCAAGTCATGCATAAGATATCTGATCTAGTCACATGCAGCAACAACCTTAGCAACAGCTCGATATTCAAACTCAATGGTGGACTTAACAACAGTAGGTTGCTTCTTCGCACGTCAGGAGATAAGATTAGGTCCAAGAGACAAGACGAACCCAGTAGTAGAGCGGTGTGTATCGCAACATCCATCCCAGTCAGCATCAGCATATGCTATGACGGAAGTGTAAGAGCCAGGAGTAATCGTGAGGGCATGGTCAGGTGTGAGCTTAAGGTATCGCAGAGTACATTTCACCATTTGCCAATGAGAGGTCCAAGGAGAATGCATGAATTGAGACACACGGTTAACCACATAGTAGATGTTGGGGCGAGTCATGGCTAGGTACTGGAGAGCACCCATTGCACTTCGAAACTCGGTTGGATCAGGTAGTAATTTCCCATCGATAGCTGACGGTTGAGCTCGGGTCGGGAGGGGAGTTTGAATAGGTTTGGCTTCAAGCATGTCATGTTTGCCAAGGAAATCCAAGGTGTACTTGTGTTGGGAAAGAAAGAGGCCATGCCGAGTTTGTTTAGCTTCAATACCACGGAAGTAATGAAGCGAGCCAAGGTCTTTCATAGCAAATTGAGTGGACAGGGAATCAATTAAGCGAGTAAGTAGGGTCAAGTTAGAACCAATAAGTATAATTTCATCCACATACAGGAGGAGACACATGATGCTATTAGGGGAACGGTGGATGAACAAAGAGGGATCAGCTTTGCTACAGTAAAACCCAAGACTATAGAGAAACGGCTAAACCTATGAAACCAAGCTCGAGGTGCTTGTTTGAGGCTATTTAAGGCCTTTAGCAATGGCATACATGCGTAGGAAACTTAGTGTGGATAAACCCTAGAGGTTACCTCATGTACTTCTTTCTTTAAAAATCCATGTAAAAAAGCATTTTTAATATCAAGTTGGCAAATGGACCATGAGCTAGTGACAACAAGAGCAAGTATAAACCAGATGGTGGTGGGTTTAACAACTGGACTAAAAGTTTCAAAGTAGTCAATAACTTATCGTTTATGAAAACTTTGAGCAACGAGTCGAGCCTTGAAGTGATCAATAGAGCCATCAATCTTATATTTGACCTTATACTTCCAAGTACAACCGACCTAATTTTGAGATGGCGATGAGGGAACAAGGTCCAATGTTTTATTTTGATGAAGTGCATTAAATTCCTCAGTTGTGGCTTACTGCCACTAAGGGTTTTTGACAGCCTGTGAAAAGCAAGTAGGTTCCTGGACTACCACAACAGAGCTAAGAGATAGAATGTGCTTGGGCTTGCATATGCCATCCTTAAGCCAGGTACGCATAGGATGCGTGTTCATAGCAAGGACCGAGTCATGGGAAGTGGGTGTAGATGTGGAGGGACCATCCAAGGAGGTCATCAAAGGGTCATCAGTAGGGGCAGAGGACGCGCCCCCTGAGTTCACAATTGGTATGTGAACAACTGTATGACCTGCGCCATCTGTGACAGCTGGTGCCATCAGGATAGGGATGGTTGAGAGATGGTTAACACCCGTGTCTCGGGAAGCGGGCCTGCGTCACATGCAGACACTGCAGGACATGGTGGAGGAAGCAACGCTAAAGCGGGTGCATAAGGCAGAGTTGGAGTAGGGAAAGGGACCTCAATTGGGTTACTAGGTGTTGGCGCTGTGCAACTAGAGACTAAATCATGATATGGAAATAAATGCTCAACAAAATGGACGTGATGACAGACAGGTACTCGACCCATAGTGGGGTCCAAACATCAATATCCCTTATGTCATCCCGCAATACCTAAGAAAGACACAGGGTATGGAGCGAGGAGCTAATTTATGAGCAGTACGGGATATGATATGAGGATAGCATGCACACCCAAAAACCTGGAAAAGAGTGTAATCAGGCGCCACTTTAAAAAGTTTTTCAAAGGGAGACAGGTTTTGTAGATTCGGAGTTGGCAATCGGTTTATGATGAAGCATGCCATGCAGGCAGTATCAACCCAAAACTTGGTTGGAAGACGCACCTGAAAAAGTAGGGTCCATACCATTTCACTTATATATTGATGCTTGCATTCCGCCACTTCATTTTGTTGTGGAGTATCAGAACAAGAAAGACAAGAGTGGATGCCATAAGGGCAACAAAGTGCGGACATGTGCCGATTATCAAACTCACGACCTCCATCATTTTGAAAGCATTTGATTGTTGTATTACATTGGTTTTCGACAAAGACCTTAAAATAAAAAAAATAGGGTAAACTTTGGATAGAGCCAGGTAAATTACGAGTAATCATTAATAAACAACACACAATATCGAAAGACAGAATAAAACTTAACAAGAGATTACCAAACATCTGAATGGATTAATTGCAAAGGTACAGTAGTAGTATGTAAAACACGAGAAAATGGTAAGCAACATGCATGACAATGTTTTATTGAACTAGAACTAGAAGTAGAATTAAACAAACAACGAGTCCTCAAAGTATCTAAAACAGAATTTCCTAAATGACCTAAGCGCCTGTGCCATAGTTCAACTGGAACTGTCCGTGCTACAAGTCCAGTGAGGTGTGAAGAGAATCCATAGAGGGGTCCATTATTGTGTATCTTGAGGAGGTGCATCCTCGTAGCCTTGTCCTTGACACAAAAGGAAGATGAGTCCAATTCGATCACACAATTATTGTCACAACACAATTGTTTAATAGACAATAGGTTGTAAGTGAGACTAGGAACCAATAATACTTTAGAAAAAGATAAATCATGTGAAATGGTACGAATTTTAGAGGAGCCTACATGTGTCACTGGTAAGAGAGAACCATTGCCAACTTGAATAGATTTTGAACCATTATAAGTAGTAAGGTTTTTCAAAATACCTGAGTTGGAAGTCATGTGGTTAGACACCCCCGGGTCAGAGTACCATGTAGGGTCAGCAGAGTTAGTAACAGACATGGCCGAGAGGGAATGAGATAGATCAGTGTTGACATATCGGTGTAGGCAAAAAGAGGCAGCAATGAACTGTTTGATGAAAAATATGACAAACAAGGCGCCTGGCTTCGAGAATACCATCGTGAGACTGACTAGGAGCGATACCTACATTTCTTAACCAAGTCTGTTGGTGCAGAGGAAGTCCACCAGTTGTAGTCGAACCCGACCCCGGCATTTTCCGCGGTTGATCGTGACCCCCGCCACGACCTCCATAGTTCTCATGGCGATTGGAGTTACATCCACGACCCTTGCGACCACTCCCACCACGACCACGCCCATTACTCGTGTAGTCAAGTAAGGTACTTGACACCGCGAGAACATGGCCATGATTGAGGGTAGACCGCACCTTAATTCGAGAGAGAGCCGCTTCTTCATCCAACAACGAGGTCTTGAGTTTCTCGAAGGCAAGGTTACGAGAGGAATTCTGAGTGAAGGTGTTAAAGGGAGCATACTCCAGTGGTAAACCAAAGAGAGCATAGTGCATTAATTCCCAAATTTAGATCGGTGAATCTACGGCTGCAAGTTCATCAGCTATTGTTTTGAGTTTAGTCAGATAGGTAGCCATGGTTTTATTGTCTTTGTGTAACGTAACAAGTTGAGAATGAAGGTCAAATTCTTTTGCAAGGGAGTGATCACACAAATGTTTAGCTAGGGCATCCCACATATCATTGGAGGTGGGATGATGAATAATATCATTAAGGACAAGGTGAGCAAAAGAAGTAGACAGGCAGGCCCTAATACTTTGATCGACACATGACCATGTGGTATAGTTGGGATTAGAGAGATATGTACCTGTCGGTGTTTGAATTTGGCTAGGAGGGCAAGGAAGATAGCCATCAACAAATCCTCTAAGCGGATGGGCACGTAGGATCATGTATACTTGTTCTCGCCAGGTGTTATAGTCAGTCGGAGATTCAAGTTTTATGGTGATGAGGCTTGTAATTGAGGATGGGGGAAGGGGGCCGAGGGGTAGGGTGCCCCGGTGAGGAATGTCGGAACTAGATTTTTGGAATTTTTTTGAAAGCTAGAAAGTGAGGGAACATCCCCGATGTTGGGAATCATGGAGGAGGAACCGGGGTATCCACTAGTAATATTGAAATTGGGAAAGGAGGTACCGTATGTGGGGCCGGTGAAACCGGGCATCGTGACCTGGTTAGAGAGAGACCCGAGGTGGGGGGTGGTGGTAGGTGGCTGGACGTTGGCCAGGATGAGTCTGCCGACAATGATAGGACCATGAGAGGGTCCTAAGCGAGGAGGGAGGGGTTTGGTTGTTTGGTGCAGCCATAGACTTGTCAATCAATAGCCAAGAGTTAATACACTAGCCCGGGGGGTGGTTTCCATCGTGATCAAGGAAAGAGAAGGGCAGTGGTTGGCGGCGCTAGGGTTAGCAGGGGGAGGTGCACCGGCACTTGGGGGGGAGAAAACGAAATTTAGAATAGGGTTTCGTATGCTCTTATATCATGTGAGAGAATAGTTATGAGAGCATAAACCCTATAAGGTCGCTGAGGCATGTATATATAGGAATACTTAAGTATATAAACACAAACGCATACTAATCTAGAGTACTATACTAATAGACATTCAAAATTTTGAAAATAAATTATGAGAAAAATATTTTTTTGAAAGAGTTTGAAAAAAATATAATAATACTTTTTTAATTTCGGTTTTTCAAAATTTTTTTTGAGAAAATTAATTTTTCCTAATTTGTTTTTAATTGTTTAATTTCATATATTTACTTAATTTAAAATTTATTAATTTAATTTTAAAATTTATATTTAAAAAAATTATATTTAAGCTTATTAAATTTTATGAAAATTTTAGAATTATTTATCATTTTCTAATTTTATAATGTTATTAATATAGTTAACTAGAATAATTATTTTTATGGTGATAAAAAATAACAATTGCGCTTACAAAATATCAAAAAAACTCCTTTATCTTTTATCTAAAAATACAAGAATTCGTATCTTTTGTCTAAAAACATAATATTCTTATCTTTTGTCTAAAAATAGAAAATCACTTCTAAAAAGAGAATTAAACACTTAACCTCTCCCTTTCAAGAGACAAAATAAAGCTTAACATGTGGTAAAGTGATTGATTTTTCGAAAGTGAGAGTGTTTGATTTTATTTGTGAGAATGTTTTATGCTTTGATGCAAAAACTGAAAATTTTCTGCAATTTAGCCATGCAACTAAATCTATATAAGTTAAATTATAAACTAACACAATTAGAAGTAAAGTTTTCCTTGACACAACTGATAAATTATAAGGATATTTCCCCAAAAATGATTTTATAATTTATGCTTACAATTTGTACAGATAATAAATATAATAAAATAACTAAAATTACAAAAAGACTTTTGAATATTTCTTTTTGTATGCTCCAATATTTTTTTTAAGCAAAAAATCTTAACAAGGTATTGAACTATACTTTAAAGAATTTTTTTGATATTTAACTCTTCAATAGTTAAAGAAAAACATTGAACACTTATATAGAAATTAATTTAGAATTGAACAGTCATATATGATTTAATTTGAAATTGTGCACTTGAAATATATTAATTTAGCATTATAGATATAAATTTAATATGTGTAATCTATTTTTTAATAATTAAGTGTATTTTATAATATATGTCGTATATTTAAATTAGGGTTATTTACGTAAAATGTTTTGGTACTTCGCCTGAAGTGTAAATTTTGATTTAGTCCTTATACAAGTTAATAACAGATTGATTAATCATTTTATCACATTAGATGCACGAGCCAATGCTAACCCACCCTTTAACCTTATTAAACAAGCTTGTGACTTGACTGTTAAAAACTTTTTCACTACCTTGACAAGAATTTTACTGTAGGATTAGAAGTAAAATTAAGCTAACTAAAAATTATACCGTTAAAATTTTTTTCACAAGATCGATGTCAATTTTACTCTAGGACTTCAAGTAAACTTATGCTAGTCAAAAATTAATATAGCCTTATTAAACTAACTCATGACACAACATTTAAAAAACTTTTTATCATATAGACGTTAATTTTAATATATGACTACGAGTAAAATTAGGCTAATTAAAAATTAAATTAGCCTAATTAAATTCACCGGTGAGATGACTCAGTGGTTAAAAAATTTTCATCACATTGACGTCAATTTTACTATAGGATTACGAGTAAAATTGGGCCAATTAAAAATTAATTTAACCGAATTACTTTGGTCATACTATAAAATGAACGTCAAGGTGGGGAAAATTTTTTTAATAGTCGGGTCATAAGCGAGTTTAATTAGATTAAAGGGCGGGATTGCATTGGCTTATGCATCTAATATGATAAAACGATTAAAATATATGTTATTAACTTCTACAAGACTAAACCGATACAATTAAAAACAAAAGGAATAAATTAACAAGTTGGGTGAAGTAAAAAAGTATTTTATGTAAGTAACCCTAATCTAATTATACCACATATATTATAAATATACTTAATTATTAAGAAATAGATTATACATATATCTATAATGCTAAATTAACTCATTTCAAGTGTACAATTCAATATTAAATCTTATATGATTGTTCAATTTTCAATTAATTCTTATATGGTGTTCAATGCTTTTCTTGTAGTATTGATGAGTTAAATACCAAAAAAAATATTTTGGGGTATAGCTCATTACCTTTTTAATATTTTCCCCATTTTATAATGTATAGAAAAGCATCCTTACCCAGATATTTGATTATTTATTACCTGTTATCTTGGCTATTTAAAATATACAATTTGATAGTTTGAGGTTTAAAAATTTATCAATTAGGTATCCAAAAAGTTATAAAATTTTATCAATTTGTAACTTTTTTCCCAAATTTGAAAGATTTTTATCAAAAAATTCTACATGCAGCATGATTTTGATTACATATAAGTATCTTCAATATTTTTTCAAATGTTTAGAAATTTATCATCTAAGTGCTATGAAATTTGATTATTTTCTTTTGTATGCTCCATCTCTATTTTCTAATTTAATATGACTGTTATATAATTTCTCAATTTTTATCCATTTTAAGCATACTCCAAATTCTAAATCCTGGGTTATTCTAATTTTTATGGTTAATAACATAAAAAAATTTAATAAACATCAAGAACACACTATCTACTTTAGATCTGATGTATCTATGCATGATTATCCATCCTCTATAATATACGATGCAGCCCATAAATAAAAAAATTAGGAAATGAAAAGGTTCAACAATCTTCCCTTAAATTTTTATTATGAAAATAATAAAAATAAGAGGAAAATTATCTCAAGTCCCCTTAAATTAGGGAATGGAAAAGTTCAAATCCTAGCTCATCCCTCCTTAAATAGAGGGCTAAAAACCCTAGAAATATGAAAAATAAATCAAGATCAAATTAGAATAAATCATTTCTAAGCTAAAACACTTCCCTTATCTCAAAATTAAAGCAAAGTCCTAACTCTAGCTAAATTCCTGCCGCGTTTGCTAATTTGCCCGCACATTAGTCTCCATCCTGCCAACCCGAAGGCACCAATGCCTCATGGTGATGGTTGCATGCCACATCATCCTTTCCAGGTTGGAGAGAATTCGCCCTCGAATTTGCCACGAAGTCCACAGGGTCATTGTCGCCAAAGTATGGGGTCAAGTGCTTGACATTGAAGACATTAGAGGTTCGTATGCCGGCTGGCAACTAAACACGGTAGGCTTTGTCGTTGAATTTTCCAATGACCTTCAAAGGACGTGTCTTCTGTGCCATCAACTTGTTGTATTCCCTTGTTGAAAATTGTTCTCGTGTAAGGATGGCCCAAACTTGATCGCCCACCTAGAACTGAACTTGACGCCGGTGCTTGTCACTAGCCCATTTGTACTTGGTTCTAGCTTCGAAAGCCGTGCCCAGGTCTGCTCGTGGATATCTTAGAGGTTGGAAATGAACTCTTCCGTCTTGCCGTTAGGACAAGCGAGGTCTAGGACTGGTGCCAAACCTATAGGAGACCGTGGAACAAAATATAAACGACTTTGAATGGCAGAAACCTGTTACTTCTGTTAACCAAGCTATTATAGGCGAACTCAGCTTGATAGAGCTTCTATTCCCAACCCTTGATATTATCCACAACAAGACAACGAAAGTAAGTTACCCAAGGAGTGATTTGTGACTTTTGTCTGATCATCTGTTTGAGGGTGATGCACCATGCTAAATGATAGGGAGGTGTTTGCTATCTTCCCTAAGGCTTTCCAGAAGTAGTTAATGAATCTCACATCGCTATCAAAAACAATGCTTGCTGGCAAACCGTGAGGCTTTTAAACTTCCCGGAAATAGCACCGGACAGCATGGATTGTGTCAGTGGACTTCTTACACCTGATGAAGTGTGCCATCTAGGAGAAACAATCCACAAAGACGAAAATTGAGTCTATTCCTCCCTTAATTTACGGTAACCCCAGCACAAAGCCCATGCTTACGTCTGCATAAGGCTGATTCAGAATTGGTAATGGCATGTAAAGACCTACATTCATCGCTCTGCCCTTTGACACTTTACAAATTCGGCAACACCTAACAAATCTGTCAGCCTCCTTGTGTAATGAAGGCCAAAAGTAGTTGACACTAATCAGCTGTAACGTCTTGTCCCTACCCATATGCCCTTGATTGTGCTTCTCCTCAATGATCTTGAGGCGTAAGCTCGATCTAGGAATGCAAAGTTGGTTCCCGTTAAAGAGAAACCCGTCGTGGATTGAATATCCGGGGGTTGAGTCGGATTGAGCCTCCTGCCAAACTCCCCAAAGGCGATGTTTTCTACATATTGCTCCGCCCATGGCTCAAAGTCGGTAATGGCAACCCTACTTTAGGACAAAAGGAGAGAACACCTGCTTAGAGCATCTGCCACTTTATTCAACGCGCTTGGCTTGTGGTTGATCACAAAATGGAAGAGTTGAATGTAACTTGCCCACTTGGCATGTCGATTCGAAAGTTTGTCTTGGTTGCTGATGTACTTCAAGGCTACATTTTTAGAGTACAAAACAAACTCCCTATTGGTGAGATAAGACTTCCAGTGCCATAAAGCCCTTACCCCCACATAGAACTCAACATCGTAAGTAGAATAGTTTAGCTTGCTTCCGTCAAGTTTCTCACTAAAGTATGCAATAGATCTTCCCTCTTGGCTAAGTATGGCGCCAATGCCAAACTTGGTAGCGTTTGGTGTGAAGCTCAACAGTCTTCTAGAAGTCCGGTAGGGCTAACACTGGTCCCATGGTCAACCTTCTCGTAATTTCCTGAAATACCTCAGCTGCCTTTGGAGTCTAAGCAAAGGAACTCCCTTTCACATAATCAGTGATAGGCGCCATGATCATACTGAAAGTTGGGAACAAACCTCCAATAGAATGATGCCAATCTATGGAAACTGCGGACTTCGCCAACTGTTTGTAGATGTGGTCAATCACGGATGACGGCAATCTTTCTTTCATCTACAGCTATTCCATCCTTAGAGACAAAAAAACCCCAAGGCAAGTTACTCGGTCTTTCACGAATTCACACTTCTTCAAGGCGGCAAATAAGTGTTGAGCTCTCAAGGTACTCAGCACGAACTTGAGGTGGGTCATATGCTCAACCTGATCTCAGTTATAAATTAGAATATCATCAAAGTAGACGACAACGAACTTCCCAACGAAAGGACGTAAGACCTGGTTCATGAACCTCATGAAGGTACTCGGTGCATTGGATAATCCGAATGGCATAACAAGCCACTCTTATAGACCTTCTTGTGCCTTGAAGGCTGTCTTCCACTTATCTGCAGGCGAGATGCGAATCTGATGATATCCACTCTTCATATCTAACTTGATAAAAACCCTTGAGTTTTGTAAACGGTCAAGTAAGTCATCCAATCTTGGGACGAGGAATCGATAGCGAACCTGGATCTTGTTGATCACTCTATTATCTACACACATTCGCCAACTACTGTCCTTTAGCATCAACAAAGCAGGAACCGCAGAAGGACTCAGGCTCTCCCGGATAAACCCTCTGGCGAGCAGCTCCTCTACTTGGCGTCTCAACTCCTCATGCTCAGCAAGACTCATACATTAATGAGGTCTATTCAGCAAGGCAGCCCTTGCATTAGGTCAATGCCATGTTGAATATCCTTTAATGGCGGTAAAGTGTTCGGTAACTCATTCGAAAAGACGTCTGCAAACTCCCTAAACAATTCGCTAACCTCACTTGGCATCTCCCCTAGATCACCCTTACTCTCCTTTCTAGTCAAGACGAAGACAACCTTGCTTTTGCCAACCTCTTTGGTGAACATAGCCCTGCCTTGCAAGTTCGGATTTGCGGCTGCTATAGCTCTAGGCGACTCATTTTTTTGGGTAACAAGATCGTCTTTATTCCCTCAAAGATGAAACTATAAGTGTTCTTGGGCCCATCATGAATGGCTTCCCTATCATATTGCCAAGGACGTCCCAACAATAGATGGCACATGTCCATGGTGACTGCGTCGGACCATACTCTATCTCGATGCTTCGACCCAATGGAGAAATTGACTAAGTAACATTTTGAGACAGTTACCTGATTATCCTTCTTGAGCCAAGAAAGCTCGTATGGAGTTGGGTGCACTTCTGTCTTCAAGCCCTATCTCGTGACAACTTCTTCAGAGATTACATTCTCACAACTTCCGGAATCTATCACCGTGCGACAGACTCTACCGTCAATGGCACATGAAAGATGTTGTTTCTTATCTAGCCATCTCCATCTTCCTCTTTAGGCACAAAACAAATCCATCTAATAACAATTAAATGGTCTTCTTCACCAACAACAACATTCTCTTCTAGTCTCAACTCATGGTTCTAGTGGATTTACCTCCGAGATCAAAGTCGAAAAGATGTAAGTGGGTATTTAGGAAAAAATATAACACAGATGGTTCCTTACAAACCTTTAAAGCTAGACTAGTAGCAAAAGGTTTTTCTCAAAAGGAAGGCACTGATTATTTTGATACATATGCTCTTGTTGCAAGAATAACATCAATTAAAGTATTAATGGCTCTGGATTCAATATACAATTTATATACACACCAAATGGATGTTAAAACTACCTTCCTAAATGGTGATCTTGATGAAGAAGTTTATATGGAGCAACTAGAAGGCTTTGTGCTTCATGGTAATGAGAAAAAAGTGTGTAAATTAGTAAGGTCGTTGTATGGTTCGAAACAAGCGCCAAAACAGTGGCATGAGAAGTTTGACGCCACACCCATAACAATGTTGATAAATGCATTTATTGTAAGTTTACTAAAGAATATGGGGTTATCATATGTCTCTATGTGGATGACCTACTAATATTTGGCAATAACATGAAAGGTATTGAGGAAACAAAGAAGTATCTATCTTCATAATTCAAGATAAAAGATATGAATGAAGTAGATACTATCTTGGGTATAAAGGTGAGATGACATAGTGGGGGCTATGCTCTTAATCAATCTCATTATATTGCTGAAATTTTAGAGAAGGTTAAGCAACTTAGAATTAAAGAAGCAAACAACCCTTACGACTCTAGTGTCAAATTTGTTGAAAATTCTGGTAGAGCAGCTGCACAACTTGAATATGCCAGTGCCAATGGAAGTCTCATGTACGTGATGCATGGCACAAGACTAGATATTGCATTTGCTGTGTGCAAATTGTCAAGGTTCACAAGTAATCCTAGTATTGCTCATTGGAAAGGAATTAATAGAATCCTTGGATACTTGAAGAAAACAAGTGACTTAGGAATCTTTTACAAAGATTATCCAGCAGTACTAGAAGACTATGCATATGCAAGCTGGATTACTAGTGCTCGTGATAACAAATCCACTTCAGGTTGGATTTTCACCCTTGGTAGGGGTGCTATAAGTTGGGCATCTAAGAAACAAACTTGCATCTCTCAGTCAACAATGGAGGCTGAATTTGTAGCCTTAGCAGCTGCAGGCAAGGAAGTAGAGTGGCTAAGGAATTTGTTATTAGAAATAAAGTTGTGGCCAAAACCGATGCCACCAATCTCCTTGCATTGCGATAGTGAAGCTATTATGTCTAGAGCCTATAGTAAGGTTTATAATGGCAAGTCTAGGCATATTAGCTTGAGACATGAGTATATCAGACAACTCATTGTAGATAGTATAATTACTATCACTTATATTAGGTCAAGCAACAATCTAACAAATCCATTGACTAAGGGTTTGTCAAGGGATGGAGTAAAAGGTACTGCAGCTAGAATGGGCTTGAAAACTTCTATAGTCATTAGAGTGTCTTCTTAACTTGTAAAATTGATGATACACTGAATTTCATGACGGTTTACTTCTCAGTTCCTTATTTTTCCAAATTGTAGGTGATGTAGGCATCGAAACCTGCAACACATTATTATATAAATATCAAGTTAAAATAATTTATAACTGCAATAATATCGACATTTTAAAATAAGAAGTACCGAATTTAATTTATATTAAAAGGTAAACAACAATGTTTTACGCTTTTTGAACTATTTGGATTGAAAATTGTGCAGCACCAAACTAAAATTCGTCCTTAAAGCACATTTACACTAATACTGAATATCAAACTGCGAAAATATTTTTCTAATACTTTAATAAATGAAGTATGGTTCGATATTAAACCGAATGTCAAACATTAAATAATGAAAATTTTGTAACTCATGAATATCTGCCAACAGATATATATGGTAAAGTGTTTTGATTAGAGGTGGCCAATAGGCCGGGTCAGCCTGGAACCCTGGACCGGGATGGTAACGCTGGGGGCTTTTGCCCCCGCAACATTCACCCATGATACAATACTGTGAGAATAAGAGTTAGTGAGCATACCCAATAGGGTCGTTGAGGCATATATTTATAGTAATAAGAACAGAAATAATTATAGAATATTATTAGAATAATATCACCAGAACAATATCACTAATATGCCCCCTCAATTTGTGCGAGGGGAACCAACGTGCAGATTGGATTTATGGTAGCAGAAGTGATCAGTAGCCAACCCTTTGGTGAATATATCACCAACCTGTTTGGTGGTAGGCGTGTATCGAACCTCGATATCACCCTTAACAACCTTCTCACGAACATAGTGAAAGTCAACATCCACGTGCTTGCTGCGATCATTTAAAATAGGATTAGCAGCCAAGTAAGTAGCAGAGACATTATAACAGTACACAACTATCGGGCCAGAGTGGCGTAAACCTAAATCACGCATGAGGTATCGAATCCAATCGCATTCAGCGACAACCTTGGCTACAGCTCGATATTCAGACTCGGTAGAGGACTTAGTGACTGTAGGCTGCTTCTTTGTGCGCCATGAAATGAGAATGGGACCGAGGAACAAGGCAAAACCCATAGTGGAGCGATGAGTGTCAGGACAGCCACCCCCGTCAGCATCAACATATGCAGTAACAGATGTGCAGGAACCCGGAGCTATAGTGAGACCATGGTCAGGCGTGAGCTTAAGATATTGTAGGATGCTTTTAACCATCGGCCAATGGGAAGTAGTGGGAGCATGCATGAACTGGGATACATGATTAACCGTGCAAGCAATGTCCAGACAGTCATGGTGAGGTACTTGAGAGCACCCACAGCACTACGGAACTCAGTCAGGCCAGGTGAGAGAGACCCATCAACCACAGATGGTGGTGCCTGAGCTGGTAAGGGAGTTTGTACAGGTTTAGCCTCAAGCATGTCATGCTTGCCTAGTAGGTCAAGGGTGTACTTATGTTGGGAGAGGAAAAGGCCGTGTCTGGTTAGTTTGGTCTCAATGCCAAGGAAATAATGAAGTGGGCCAAGGTCTTTCATGGCAAACAGAGTGAAGAGGGAAGCAGTGAGACGTGTAAGTAAGGTGGAGTCAGAACTAGCGAGGATAATGTCATCCACATACAGAAGGAGGCATACAATGCTATTAGGTGAGCGATGGATGAAAAGGGAGGGATCAGCCTTGCTATTGTAGAAGCCCAGACTATAAAGGAACGTGCTAAACCTATGAAACCAAGCTCGAGGTACCTATTTGAGGCCATACAAGGACCTGCGCAGGCGGCATACTTGTGTAGGATATTTCAGGTGGATAAACTCGAGGGGCTGACGCATGTATACTTCTTCATTTAGAAAACCATGTAAAAACGCATTTTTAACATCCAGTTGGCCAATGGATCACTTGTTAGTGACAGCAAGAGCAAGTATGAACCTGATGGTAGTAGGCTTAATAACAAGACTAACAGTTTTAAAATAGTCATGGCCCTCATGCTGGTAAAAGCCCTAAGCTACAAGATAGGCCTTAAAACAATCAAAGAGCCATCAGATTTATACTTGACTTTGTACTTCCAAGTACTACCAACCACATTCAGATTTATACTTGACTTTGTACTTCCAAGTACTACCGACCACATTTTGAGAAGAGGATGGAGGGACGAGGTCCCACGTCTGGTTTTAAATAAGGGCATTGAACTCCTCAGCCATGGCTTCCTGCCACTGAGAGTTCTTGATAGCCTGGGAGAAGCATGTAGGTTCTTGAACTACAACCACAGAGCTAAGAGACAGTATGTGTTTGGACTTGCATATCCCATCTTTAAGGCAGGTACGCATGGGATGAACATTAGAAGTGTCTAGGACACCCATGGTTGGGGAGGTTGACCCGGGTGGACCTTCTAATGAGGACAAACATAGGGTCTGTGGGAGGATCCGAGTGAGGGATCCCAGGGTTGGAGGTGTCACCCACCCCAGCCGTGGGAGCCACGGTAGGGGAGGCAGGTGAAGCGACCGAGGGGGAGGGAGGGGTGGGGACCACCGATAGGGGAGGCTAGGGGAGTAAGCCCGAGGCCAGCACACCCGGGTTCGGTGCAGCCGCACCAGTCGTGGCCATGTGGTGAGCGTGGACAAGGAGAGGATGTTGCAGAGGGACATCAATGATGACTGGGCTTGGCGGCACAGGCACACTAGAGACAATGTCAGGATAAGGAAATAAATGCTCAACAAAATGCACATGACAACTAGTATGGAAACGAACAGTAGTGGGGCCCAAGCAACGGTACCCCTTGTAGCGGCCAGCATACCCAATAAATATGCATGGGATATATCGTGGGGCCAATTGATGAGGAGTACATGATGTGATGTTAGGATAACAAGCACACCTCAAGACCTGAAAAGAATTGTAGTCTGGCACCTTTTTAAACAGTTTTTCAAAAGGTGAAAGGTTTTGTAAATTTGGTGTAGGTAATCGATTTATAATGAAACAAGCAGTGCATGCAATATCAACCCAAAATTTAGGAGAAAGATGTGCCAAAAAAGGTAGGGTCCGTACCATTTCACTTAAATGTTGATACTTTCATTCCGCCACCCCATTTTGCTGTGGGGTGTCAGGATAGGAGAGGCAGAAGTGAATACCGTGGGTACGACAAAGGGTGGCCATGGGCCTATTGTCGAACTCACGGCCTCCATCAATTTGGAAACATTTTATTTTAAGATTAAACTGGTTTTCAACCAGGGCCTTAAAGTCATAAAAATGGAGTACACTTCGTCCTTCCTTTACATCGAATAAAGCCGGGTGAATCTAGTGAAATCATTAACAAATAGGACATAGTAGCGAAAAGCAGAATCAGAGACAACAGGCGATTGCCAAACATTCGAATGAATTAATTGCAAGGGTAAAGTAGTATCATGAAACACTCGTGAAAATGGTAAACGACGCGACTTTCCTAAACAACATGTAGAACAATGCATTATTGAGCTAGTACGAGAAACAGAAGGAATCAAAGAGCTAGTACGTAAAGTGTCTAAAGCAGAGTTCCCTAAATGACCTAAGCGCCTATGCCATAGCTCAGTTGTGATTGTCCATGCAACGAGTCCAGCAGGATGTGGAGAAAACCCATATAAGGGGCCTTCATTGCGTATCCTGAGGAGCGGTGTCCCCGTAGCCTTGTCCTTGACACCAAAACAAGAAGAATCAAAGTCAACAACATAATTATTATCACGACACAACTGTTTCATAGACAATAGGTTGTAAGTGAGACCAGGAACCAACATAACATTAGGAAGCAGAGGGTCACGAGTTTTGGTTCAAAAATGAGTGACCAGTAATAAAGACCCATTGCCAACTTGTATCGATTTTGAACCACGATAAATAGTGTGTTTAGTTAAAATACATGAGTTGGAAGTCATGTGGTTAGATGCCCCAGAGTCAGGATACCACTTAGGATCAGCATGATCAGCGACATACATGGCTGATAGGGATTGGGAGAGGTCCAAGTGGACATAGCGGTGAGGGAAAAGAGAGGCAGCATGACCAACTTGGTGACAAATCTGACAAACTAAAGGACCAGCACTGAGTATACCGTCATGAGGTGGACGAGGGTGCATACCTGTGGGTCGAGCCCAATTCTGTGGATACGGAGGATGCATGCCTGTATTGGAAAACTATTGGGGTGGTTGACCGTGCTGTCCACGGCCCCCAGAATTCCCATTGCAATTGTCATTGTTGCGTCCACTATTCTTGCGACCAGACCCTCCACGACCCCGACCAGAGCCCAAGGAGTCCAACGGTGCACTGTTGGTGGCGAGGGCATGACCATGATCTATGGAAGAGCAAGCATGAATGCGAGAAAGAGCAGCTTCCTCATCTAATAGTGCAGTCTTAAATTGTTCAAAGGAAAGATCATGAGACGACTGGCGAGTGAATGTATTAAATGCGACGTACTCCGGGGGTAGGCCGAACAGGGCATAATGGAGGAGCTTGCGGTTTGAAACTGGTGAGTCTATGACTGCTAGGTCATCGGCTATGGTTTTAAGTTTGGTGAGGTAAATGGTCATGGTTTTGTTGTCTTTACATAGAGTGACAAGTTGGGAGCGTAGGTCAAATTCCTTAGCTAGGAAATGGTCAAGAAAACGTTTGGCAAGGGCATTCCGCATCTCACAAGATGTGGGATGATGGATGACATCGTTAAAGAAAGGGCGGGCTAGGGAAGCAGACAAACATACCCTAATGCTTTGATCAATGCCAGACCAGGTGATGACATCAGGGTTAGAGATATATTGGCTTATAGACGTACGACAAAACCCATGAGTCGATGGGTGTGAAGAGCCATAAATACTTGTTCCCGCTAGGTAGTGTAGTCAATGGGGTTTTCTACTTTAGTGGTAACTAGATTGGTTATAGAAGAGATGGGGGGGGGGGGGGGGGGGGGGGGGGGGGGAGGCTCACGTGGGGAGGGAATGCCACGAAAGGTGGCGCCCCGGCCACGGGAGGGGTAGAGTAATTTGATAAATTAAGCGAGGAGAAGGGAAGACCGAGATTATACCCGGATGAGAAAATACCATGATTTGTAGAGGATGTGACAGGAAGGGGAGGAATCGAAATTCCATGGTTGAACCCGGAGGGAGGAGGGATGGACGTGGGCAGGGTCGGGTATTAGGGTTTCTTGAGAAGGAGATGAGAGAATTTTTTTTATTTTTTTATTTTTTTATTTTTTTTGTTTAGGGTTTGGTATGCTCTGATACCATGTAAGAATGACAGTTAGTGAGCATACCCAGTAGGATTGTTGAGGCATATATTTATAGTAATAAGAACAAGAATAATTGCATAATATTATCAGAATAATATCACCAGAATAATATCACTAATAGATACAAATATAAATCAACTGGAAATCACAACTAAAAGTATTATATTGATAGATTAACCTCCAAAATAGAGGATTATATAGGAGAAAGGGGGGAAGAATAGAAGAATATAGAGGGAGTAAGAGACTTGAGCAAAGCTCTACATCAATGGCATATCTAACCCAATGCCCTCTCCACATATTTATACAAATAAAGCGGCGTGAGGTGGCATCTGATGGAATGTTTTAGAAGGAGACAAGTCAAACACTGATGCAGCAAACTGGATGGCGAGTGGCGGGTAGACAGCTGCCGGAGTGTTGGCATGAGCATAGTTCGTGTTGGGGTGACGCCAAGTATGGGAATGATTGATGGTAGAGGTCTTGGCGTCAATAGTGAAAGAGACCCTGGAGGCTGGCGAGTCTCGTTGTGTATCAATACTTCCCCTTAAAAAGATCCTCGTCCTCGAGGATCACAAGCAAGGTAGCTGCCTGGGAGAGGAAAACTTAGTGGGATGGCATCATTTTGTACATCAAATCCCACTCTGGCTCGCACTACTTCTTTTCCCTCCAAAGACCCTTGCCCTCAAGGGTCACGGACAACGAGCCGACTCTTAAGTGTAGAAGATCCACCTGGGTCAAACACCAACTTTTGAAACTTTAGCAAGATGCGAGCCGTGAACTTAATTGGGTTGCTGAGTACCGCTAAGTATACCCGGTAGGTGAGGAGGTGAGAATGTGGGGGCTTGGCGGCAGTTGTGATGTCCTCCTCTAACTCAGAAGCTAACGACTGAAGCTCTGGAGGATCTGTCCCGGTTGGCGGATCTGTACAAGTCGAGAGCAGGAAGGGCGAAATCGAGACTGGAGTTATCGAGATGGCGGAGGGTGGAGCTATCTTGGAGATGGTGGCATCCTCGGAGACGCCAAGAACTGGGGTAATGGCGGTGTCTGGGACGGAGTCTGAGTCCGGCTCTAATACCAATTGATACAAACCAAATATTATCTAGCTAATATCAATTGGAAATCACAATTAATAGTAAATTTATTTAATATATTTACTTCCAAAATGGAGGATTACAAGAGAAAGGGGGAGAAAGAAGACATAGAGAGATTAGGAAGAGAGAGAAGACTAATACATCACTCATCATTCATTCTTTCTTAATTAATTCTACCCCTTATTTATATAAACTAAAGGAAGGTTCTAGACTTTGATGACGCGGCAAGTGATGTGGCATCCTCCAAGAGTGCTTCTTGGGATTGGACCTAGGAATGTCTGTATCAATACCCATGGTCCTATTTTGGCTCGTATCAATTCCTTCCCCTCCAAAGACCCTTCCCCCCAAGGGTCATGGACAACGAGCCGGCTTTGAAAGGTAGATGATCCTCCCATGTCGAATACCAACTTTTGGAACTTCGGGAGGATATGGGTTGTGAACTTAACCGGGTTGCTGAAGTCCGCAAAGTATATCCGGTAGGCAAGGAGTCGGTGGGCGAAAGAGAGCTTGGTGGTAACTAGGAGAGCATCCTCAAACACAACTAATGGTGGCTGAAGCTCAGGATGATCTAACCTAGTTGGCAATTCTGTACTGGCCATGAGTATGAGAGGCGGAACCGAGATTGGGGTAGAGATGGCGATGGGTGGAGCTGCAGTAGAGATGGCGCCATCCTCGGAAGTGCCAATATGTGGGGTGATAGCGTTATCTGAGACCGGGTTTAAAGCCATCTCTAAGGCTAACTGTGAAGGCGGGGCATCGTTGTTGTTAAGTGTGGGAGGCACCACACTCAACTAGCTCTGAGTCATGTCTGAAGTTAGCGGCAACAACTGTGGTAATGTTGGGGTTGGATGGTTGGCGGGAGTGGCTCTCATGGGACTTGGCGTGGGCATGATGGGCTGCACTCAGAGACCCCTTGGCCTCTAACTTCTCAAGGTAGGCAAGTTTACTTTCTTGCTGCTTTGCCAACAACTTGGCGTCACACACTGTCTGGGGCATGAATAAAGTGACGCCTTCATCTATCTCTTCCTGTAAGCTGCCTATAAACACTTCCATCTTTTTTCTTTCCATCAACCTACACTTGTCCACTAGGGACTCAAATTGGCTCAGGTACACGCCAACACTACCTGTCTGGCGAAGCCTTACAAGCTCCATGAGTGATTTGAGTCGAGTGCTTTCGGGGTATTGAACCAATGAGACATCCATGGCTTTATTGAATATTTGCATGCTAGGCTCAAATGACGCGAGGTGGCGCCTGTGAGCTTCCTCCCACTCTCTCATCGAGGTCTGGAACCGAGTTTCTTCAGCCAAGGGCGACTGTTAGCGGTAAGAAATGGGGGAAAAATAGTTAAGGCATTTTGTCAAACACCTTATGTGCAAGTTGGATTAGGGTGAGTTGGTGGTGTTTAGTGATGATAATGAGGTTGAGGATTATGAGGTTGATGATCGGTGAGGATGGGAGGCAGATGGTGGTGGGCTGTTGATGAGGTTGAATCGGGGTGAGGTAAGGGCGAAGAGGATGGTGTTAATCGGGTGGCTGGAATGATGATGGTCATATTTGTGTTTGGGGTGAGGGATGAAGGTGGTGGGTTTGGGATTATGCGTTGGTGCTGTTTGCATATGACGATGGAGGTGATGAAGAAGACGAATGATGAAAATGGGCGATGATGATTGATGGTGTTGCTGGTGGATGACACTGAAGATGATGGAGCTAGTGACGATGATGATACTAGAGATCGGGGTAGTTGATGATGATGATGATGATGATGATGACAGCTGTGGCGAGGGTTGCAGTTCGATGATGATGATGGTGACTCCAGTGGTGGTGCGGTGCCATGGACCGACTCGCTCTGATACCGATTGATATGATACAAATGTAAATCAACTGAAAATCTCAATTAAAAGTATTATATTGAAAGATTGACCTCTAAAATAGAGGATTACATAGGAGAAAAGGGGAAGGAGTAGAAGAACATAGAGGGAGAGAGAGCCTTGAGCAAAGCTCTACATCAATGGCATATCTAACCTAATGCCCTCTCCACATATATATACAAATAAATGGGGGTGAGGTGGCATGTGATGGAATGTTCTAGAAGAGGACAGGTGGAGCACCATCGCATCATACTGGATGGCGAGTGGCGGGTAGACCGCTGCTAGAGTGTTGGCGTAAGCATAGTGAGTGTTGGGTTGACGCCAAGTACGAGAATGATTGGCGGTAGAGGTCTTGGCGTCAGCAGTGAAAGAGACCTTGGTAGCTGGCGAGTCTCGTGGTGTATCAACCCAACAACTGACATTTACAAAAAAAAAAAAAAAAAAAAAAAAGAAACTCCTCTTTTTTTTCATTTCACTACACAATAATCATCAATTCTCTCTTCTCCACTTACGTACAATTATTTGTTCTCAATCTCTCAAGTTCGAAGTTCCAATTGTGTTCTGCTCATAGAAGCTTATAGAAGTTAAAATTTTAGTTTTCTCTTCGGTAAAATTAGTATTAAAATTTTATTTATTTATCATTTTCATTTATCTCGCTTGCATTCTTACTTGCATTTTATAATTATAAATTAACAATATCATGACACATAATTCATCTTCATTTGGAGCTGGTCGATCTAGTTATAGCTCTTCTCGACCACCTAAATTTGCTGAACAGGTAGAGGAGTTGAGCTTATCACCCAAGAACGTACTTTTTTAGAACCCAATCCGTCACCCCTATACAGACACTTGTAATTGGGAACAAAAACACCTCTACAAGCAGGATTATCCTGAATCGGATGGTGCGAGATGTTCTGAACTTGAACCCACACCCACCAAGATGAAACTCAAACTCGCACCTCTGCGAGCAGTAGTAGAAGTAATACTAGCGATGTATGGAAACACTTTACACTAGATCGTGAATATAGTAAAGCATATTGTACATTATGTGATCCTCTAAAAGTTTTCAGAAATCCACTTAATAATAGGACTGGCAGTTTAAAAAAACACTTACAAAGAAGACATCGCGAATTAAATATAGATAAAACCCAACAAACTCTTATACAGCAAGCAACTGGTGTGCTTGCTAGCTTTAAGCTTATAAATGAAACTAACAAACGCGAATTAATGAGATATGTCATTTCAGCTGAAAGGCTGTTTACCACTAGCGAAGACCCTAGATTCGTCCGGTATGGTAAAACTGCGTTAAACCCCGCCACTCTAAAAGTTCCTCGGAACACTTTGAACTGGAACACATTAAGAGAATTTTGTAAATATGAAAAATGGCCTTCAAGATATTTTAAAGGCGAACACGAGCATGTTCTCGTTGATAACCTTAAATTAGTATATATTTATCTATATCATTGTAGTACATTTTTAACTATTTTACTTCTAATTTTATTCGCTTTTGCTCATTTTTGCTAGGTTTCGACTATTTTTCTACTTTATTGCAAAAACGACCAATTTTGTATTTTATCTTGCTAGTTTTATCATTAATATCAATAAGTAAAAGCAAGATACATAAAAAAATTGCAACATAATAACAAAAATTGTATAAAATTACTAAGAACACCTAACTTACACCCTAATTCACAAGTTTTGCATCACTTTTAGCTAAAATTCAAACTTTTATCCTCGTTATTCATCTCTTATGTATTGTATAATACAATTAAACATTACTTAAAGATATTTTAAGCATTCTTTTACATAAAAAAAACTAGAAAAGAATCGAAAAAAAATAAAAAATAAATACAAGTTGCACCAATTTGCAGCCTGCTGCAGCAAGCAAATTTGAAGCTCGATTTTTTTTATTTTCTTCGACTAAATTCACTAAATCAAAGCTTTAATAGGTTATTTAACATCTTGTTAACATGTTATTACAGCATTTTGGTGGAGGATTTCATGAAAAAAATAAAGAAAATCAATCTTGAAATCAGATGCAGAAAACTGGCCGGTAGAACACAGCTTTTCATGAACAACTTGCATTTTGGCAATTAAAACTCAATTTTTTTTAACCAAATTCATTGTACAAGCATCAAAAAACATCAATATGATGTTTTGGTGTAGAAATTGGACGGTGGAGTGCAGAAAAATAAGAAAAATGTCCAAATACCAAGATCTGCAGATCTGCCTCAGGAAGCATCAATGGGAGCTGATTTTTGAGATTTTTTTTCCAAATTTTTTTATCCCAATCCTAGTTGTATAAATAGGGTAGGATGAAAGGAGTTGAATCATGAAGTTTTCAGATCAAAAAAAAAAAAAAAAAAAAATCGAGTAAGAAAAGGGTGAGAAGAGGTCGGGTCTGTGCAGGCAGACCTGACCTGTTCTTGGTAAATTTTTTATTTTTTTTATTTTTGTTAGTTTTATCATTTTTTTCATTAGTTCATGTATTTTGATGTTTGTAATGTTTAATGTTAAGTTTAACATGAATTAATTTTGTTAATCTAAGGCTACGATGTAGCCTAAGTTGTAAAATACGCTCATTTCTAATTCAAGGTATTCAATGTTTATGTTATTACGCTGTTGAAGTGTTTATCATTGTTCTTTATGAGTTTTAAATACGTGATCACCATTTGAGGCCTATAATGATTCATAATGAGACCGAGAGGAGATTTATGATGATTGCTAAGGTGATAAGCACCACAAATTAGATGAATTAATGGTCGAGAGAGATTAACGTGATTTGTGTAGTTTTTAAAAGAAAATCATAGAGCTTTTATAACTCTTTTCTTATTTAAATTCATGCACAAAAGTGATGGGTTAATATGTTAAAGAGTACGCTAAATATTGATCGAGAGAGAATGTTTAGTAAATTAGGATTTTCAACCATCAACACACAGTATCAACTTATATATCGAGAATAGAAAAGGAGTATTGATGCAAGTAAGGTGAAATCGGATGCCTTAGACTTTATTAACTGATAAAAAAAATAACTTAAATCGGCTCATTTTAGTCTAGTTTTACCTTTTATTTTTATTTTATTTTATTTTACTTTATTTCATATCAAAATTACTAATTTTTTGAATTTTCAAATAGTATTAAAGCTATTAATTTCAGTACTCACTCAACAATCCTCGTAGGAACGATACTCTACTCACTCTGTATTACTTAATGCGACTAGTGCACTTGCGAGTAAAGAATTGCATCAAGTTTTTGGCACCGTTGCTGGGGATTGTCTATAATTGAGTGATATTGATACCATATAGTTTTGATACTAATTTGAAATTGTTAATAATTTGTAAATTTTGTTAAATTTGAAATATAAATTTCTTTTCATTCATTCATTTTATTTGTAAAGATAACTCTTAAAAAAAAAAAAGTTGTTATTAAATAAAATAAATTCGTATATAAAAAAAAAAAAATTAGTTTGTTTGTTTTTATAATTTGAAATTGTTAATAGATTGTAAATTTTGTTGAAAATTTGAAAAATTAATCTTCATTCATTTATTTATTTTATTTTAGATTGTTGTATTTTTAAGTTTTCAGATTAATTTTAACTTTATCTTAACTTTTTAATCCATCTAGATAAATTTTTTTTTTTTTGGTTAAATTTGTTATCTTTAAATTTTTTTTACAACCTCTAGTATTAAACTTTTTCCTTTAAAAAAAAAAAGTGATGGCTTGCTGCATCTCTATAAGATCTCAATACCAAGCTTTATCTAAATCATTATTTGCACAACTTTCACTAATTGAAGACAGGCTTGCTGCTAGTACTCCTCAATGTGAATTTTGTGCAGGTAACCATGCTAGTATGGAATGTCAATTGGGTAATATATTTTCTTCCTCTGGTTTTGAGCAATATAGCTTTATGAGACCTCATTATCATGCTGAACCAAGAAGAAAACTGAGCATTTGTGAAACTAGTACAATGTCTGCTCAAATTTCACAAATTCATGTATTAATAGATAAAATGAGTGCTATTGGTGCTCGTAAAGGTAGATTTTGTGGAAGTAACTATGCTAGCAGGGAAGATCTATTAAATAATAGCTTTTCCTCATGGGGTTTTAAACAAAGTAATTACATGTCAAATTTTAGTCAATCCTAGTACAATCCCTACTCTAGCACTCATAATCAACAATGGATGGACCCTTCCTAGAATCATCACGAAGCATCTTGGTCGCCCACTTATCCGTCCCAAGAAAAGAGCTATAACTTAGAAGAAACATGTAGGGAATTTATGGAAACCGTAAGTGACATAAATAAACAAAGGGCTTTCATCCAAAATCCTGAACCTCAAGTAGGGACCATAATAGAGGAAGATTTTGAGAGATTTGAAGAAATCATGTCTAGCGATACTATCACTAAATTAGGGAGCTAAACTAACGCCATAACATTGAAGGATGAAGACACATTGGAAAAAGTGCTTCAATGTGACATAATCCCCTTAATCAATTCTAAACCACCAATGACCAACCCTATCTTTACCGACCGACCACCACCAGCCATTGAAATAAAATGTAGAGCTTATCTAATATGGTCAAAAATTTTCGGAACCATGGAAGCGTTAGTGAAAAATAACAAAAGAAATTAGAAAAGGAAATTCAAGCTGTGGCAGATCAAGTTCAAGGAGCCCAAGATTAGAGAAGGTGGGGAAGGTCATGTAAAGAAGAGAATGAGAAAGCTGCATGGCAGAAAATGGTCATTATGGATGGATGGTGGAAACTCTATTCTTCTTCAGGACACGGGATAGATCTACTCAGAAAGGCGAGCTAACGACTATAAACTAAGCGCTTCTCGGGAGGCAACCCAAGTGTTTTTAATTTTATTTATCTAATTTTATTTTCCTTTTATTATTTTATCTCATATTTATTTTTTAAACAGGTATTTCACAATAAGTTTGGGGGTAGCACGATGTCCATATGCACCATCAAAGAGCAATCCTCAAACCGGGAAAGTACCTCTCTCCCACTTGCTCTTTATATTCCTTTAACATTAAAAACAATGTTAATTTTTAAGTTTTGGGGTGGGAGAGTCAAGTTTTAAAATTTTAATGAATTATTTTTTTTTAAAAAAAATATTTTGATGAAGTTTTCTGTTCTTGTCTATTTTAGAGTCGGCTTAAGTGCCTCCCAGAGTTCGGAGCCTTTGTATGGGGACGTAAATAGAGTCGGCCAACAAAAAGATTTTCTACGCTCTAAGTTTTACCACATTTTGAATAATAATAATATAATAACAGCAATATATTAAAAAAAAAATATCCCCTTTTGTTTTGAAAACTTATCGTCATGCTTTTTATGCTATTTTTCTACTCCTTCCTAGCTCGTTTACTGTAATTTAATTGGAATAACCTAAGAATCGATTGTTTTTGTGCTTTAATAGTGAAACAAAAATCTAAGGCATTATCTTGATAAAACCATGATATTTGAGTTCACTAGTTAGCATAGCTGTTTTACCTTTCTTTCTTATTAAAAGATATTCAAATTTGAATGGATTGCATTAAGGATTATCATCATATAATGAGCTTTTAAGAGTTATGCCTGAATCTAAAAGAAAAATATGAAATATATATATATATATATATATATATATATAAAAAGAGTAGATAAAATTATATCTCTAGCACCACTATCTCGCATAAATAAAGATATGTGCTACCCAATATTGAGGGCATCACAGTGGTGGCTTCACTTACTTATGGGTCATCGTCCAGGAGTCGGAGCTTGATTCTTACTGTAGATAAATTCAGGGGAGTTATGGAAAAGGAATCTCAGTGGTGGCTTCTCTTACTTATGGGTCATCGCCCAGGAGTCGGAGCTTGATTCTCGCTGAAGATATACTCACTCAGTAATATTGGGGGCATCTCAGTGGTGGCTTCTCTTACTTATGGGTCATCGTCCAGGAGTCGGAGCTTGATTCTCGTTGAAAATAAACTCATGAGCCGAAAGTGACTTGAGCAAATAAGTTCCTCTAAAAATATCTATATAAAGAAATTTTATTTTAGTTTTGGACATACTTGATAAGATTTGTTATGAGTGGTATGAATTTTTGTCCTCTATACTGTTTAAATATCTTAAGATTAGAAAGACCGGATAAACTTAATTTGCTTTCCTAACTTTTGAATCTTGGCCACCTAGGTGATTGACAGGTTTTTCCTAAGAAAGGATGATTTTGCCTTTAGAGCCTTAAATGTTGATTTTCGGTTATTCATCTCTGAATTAAAGTGCACTTGCTTTAAATAGTAGAAAAATTCTTGAGAAATATGAGATATGGTGCTGAAATGTTCAGCCTTGCTCGATGACGAGCAAAATTTAAGTTTGGGGGTATTTTGATAACCTTAAATTAGTATATATTTATCTATATTATTTTAGTACATTTTTAACCATTTTACTTCTAATTTTATCGCTTTTGCTCGTTTTTGCTAGGTTTCGACTATTTTGCTACTTTTTTGCAAAACCCACCAATTTTGTATTTTATTTTGCTAGTTTTATCATTAATATCAATAATTAAAAGCAAGATAAATCAAAAAATTATAAAATAATGACAAAAATTGTATAAAATTACCGAGAACACCTAACTTACACCCTATTTTACAAATTTTGCATCATTTTTAGCTAAAATTTAAGCTTTTATCCTCGTTATCCATCTCTTATGTATTGTATAATACAATTAAACATTACTTAAAGATATTTTAAGCATTCTTTTACATAAAAAAACTAGAAAAAAATCGAAAAATATTAAAAAAAAATACAAGTTGCAGCAACTTGCAGCCTGCTGCAGCAAGCATTTTTGAAGCTCGATTTTTTTGATTTTCTTCAACCAAATTCACTGAACCAAAGCTTAAATAAGTTATTTAATATCTTTTTAACATGTTATTTTAGCATTTGGGTGGAGTATTTCATGAAAAAATGAAGAAAATCAATCTTGAATTCAGATGTAGAAAACTGGGCGGTAGAACACAGCTTTTTCATGAACAACTTGCATTTTGGCAATTAAAAGTAGATTTTTTTGACCAAATTCATTGTACAAGCATCACACAACATCAATATGATATTTTGGTGCAGAAATTAGACGGTGGAGTACAGAAAAAATAAGAAAAATGGACAAATACCAAGATCTGCAGATCTGCCTCAGGAAGCATCAATGGGAGCTGATTTTTGAGATTTTTTTCCAAATTTTTTTTTATCCCAATCCTACTTGTATAAATAGGGGAGGATGCAAGGAGTTGAATCATGAAGTTTTTAGATCAAAAAAAAAAAAAAGTCGAGTAAGAAAAGGGTGAGAAGAGGTCAGGTCTGTGCAGGCAGACCTGACCTGTTCTTCGTAAATTTTTTATTTTTTTTTATTTTTGTTAGTTTTATCATTTTTTTTATTAGTTCATGTATTTTGATGTTTGTAATGTTTAATATTAAGTTTAACATGAATTAATTTTGTTAATCTAAGACTATGATGTAGCCTAAGTTATAAAATACGCTCATTTCTAATTCAAAGTATTCAATGTTTATGTTATTGCACTGTTGAAGTGTTTATCATTGTTCTTCATGAGTTTTAAATGCTTGATCACCATTTAAGGCCTATAATGATTCATAATGAGACCGAGAGGAGATTTATGATGATTGCTGAGGTGATAAGCACCACAAATTGAGCGAATGCTCGAGAGAGATTAACGCGATTTGTGTGGTTTTTAAAAGAAAATCATAGAGCTTTTATAACTCTTTTCTTATTTAAATTCATGCACGAAAGTGATGGGTTAATATGTTAAAGAGTACGCCAAATATTGCTTGAGAGAGAATGTTTAGTAAATTAGGATTTTCAACCTTCAACACACAGTAACAACTTATATATTGAGAATAGAAAAGACGTATTGATGCAACTAAGGTAAAATCGGATGCCTTAGACTTTATTAACTGATAAAAAAACTTAAATCGGCTCATTCTAGTCTAGTTTTAACTTTTATTTTTATTTTATTTTATTTTATTTTATTTCATATCAAAATCCCTAATTTTTCAATTTTTCAAATAGTATTAAAGCTATTAATTTCAGTGTTCACTCAGCAATCCTCGTGGGAGCGACACTCTACTCACTCTGTATTACTTAAAGTGACTAGTACACTTGCTAGTAAAGAATTGCATCACTCGACGACATCGAACACGTGGAAGTCGAAATCCGATGTAACTTTCATGTGCATAATGGCATATTGGATTGATTTTTCCTATATTATGCAAGAACAAATAATTCATTTTTCCCTATTTGAATATCCCTATAGTACTCATGTAATCACGAGTGCCATTATGAACCACATGCCGTGATTGGGGAATAGATCACAAAATTTTCAGCATTACTTTTGATAATGCTACTAACAACGATGCATTTGTTAAACAATTAATTAGGTATATGAGGCCCATGTTAGATGAAAAATATTTTCATTTACGTTACATCTGTCATGTACTGCTATTAATAGTAATAGATGCTTTGCAACTTATAGATATTTCTCTTATGACTTTAAGAGAAGTAGTTAAAGCAATTAAGACGTCTAAAACTAAGCAAAGAAAATTTAAAGATCTTCGAAACACATATGGCATTCTTTATAAAAAAATTTAAATTGGATATACTTACTAGGTGGTCATCTACGGTTGATATGCTAGAAAGAGTCATACCATACAAAGATGTGTTAATTGAATTTGTACCGAAAAATTAGTCAGATCTAAGTTCTTTTAATGTAGATTATGTAGATTGGAATGTGATTAATAAAATCTGTAAATTTTTTGTTATATTTGAAGAGGCTACGACTTTTTTTTTGGGATATTATTATCCAACCATTACACGAGTCGGTTCCCAAAATAATACTGAAAAATAAAAAATTAAAAAAATAATGCTAAAAAATAAATATTTACCAATCTAATGTTGAATCGCGTTTTATAAACGCGGTTATATTAAACCGCGTTCAGAAAAAGCGGTTATATGTAAAAATAACCGCTTCAAGAACAAAAAATTATATATAGCATAAACCGCGTTTACAAAACGCGGTTTAACTATAAACCGCTTTTAGTAAACGCGGTTTACCGTCATAATAACCGCGTTTAGTAAACGCGGTTATATTGCTTTATGAGTTAAAAAATATAAATAACAAACTAATAGATATATATAAATAACGAACTACTATATAAAAAATAATATAAATAAAACATAAATAAATGTTCAAAAAAATAAAACATAAATAAATATTACCGTCATATATTTCACTGCTACTAGCTGCTAACCGAGCCTTGTGCTCCTTTTTCATCTTGCATGTCAATACATTATGACATTTTCTCTTACAAAATTTACATGTGACCCTTCATGTATAGTCATTTCGTCCATTTCATTTTGAATTCATTTTGAGCGTGGGCGTTCTTGACTTCAAGACTTGTTTTTTACAATAATATTAACCGCGTCTTAAAGACGCGGTTTATCTTCAAATAAAACACAAACGCGGTTTATTTTCACATGAAACGCGTCTCGAAGACGCGTTTTATAACTGGAATAAACTAATTCGGTTTTTTTTTGGAGTGAACCGCATTTTTTAAACGCGGTTCAACATTAGATTGGTAATTATTTATTTTTTGGCATTATTTTTTTATTTTCTTATTTTTCAGCATTATTTTGGGAACCGACTCCCATTACAGAAGCAGTATCTAGATTGGTAGATATTGCTATTTGGATGATAGATAACTCTTCCAACCCCATGTTGTAGGGCTCTATTTCCTCCATGATAGAAAAACTTTTTAAATATCATTCTGAATTACCACTTGAATATTGTATGGCCACCATGTTTTATTCACATTGTAAATTTATGAGTTTGCAATTAATTGCACAAATGTTTTATGAAAAAATGAATCCAACTTTTGATGTAGCTTCTTTTGTTGCTTGGATCAAAGAGAGCAAAGCTAGCACCGACCACCTTAGAAATATTGATGTGCTTGAAGGACTGGATGGCTACAACAGATAAAGACCAAGACCGACTGAACTTGGGTTCATCAAGCGATGAAAAAGACGAATGTAGCACCAGTACAACAAGTACCACACCGATCGCAGCAAGTTTAGACTAATTTATTTATATTGTTATAATTCTATTTTTTATAATATATTTTCTTTTATAAAAATATATTTGTAATTTTTTATGGCACTATTATATTGTTATAGTTGTATTTTTTAATAAGTTATGATATATTTTATTTACAAAATATATTTATAATTATGATTGTGTTATATTGTATTTATATGTTATATTATTTATCAATAAGTTATAGTTATTTTTTGGTCAAAATAATTATACATTTTTATAATTTTATAACGTACTAGTATGATTATATTATATGTTATATTATACTTATATATATACATACATATATACATACATACATACACACATACATCAAGAAAAGAGAAATTCTTTGTGCACTGCCTCCCTAAATATTTGATAATCATTACTCGTCTTGTTGCAGCCATAACTACAATTTGTTATGCTATTCTACACAGAATTTGTACCTCAATCGTTACACATCTCGTGACCCTAAAAAGGAAGGGGATTTCAACACATTATTAAATCTCGTGAGCCTGTCATCTCTTTACATTATTAGGAAATATTTGAGGCTCTCCCATATTGTAACTCGAGTACATGACTATTGCAATCGCTGCATTAACCATAGAGTTTGATTGACAGATAGCTAATATGTGTAGGAGTTGAGGCAAACTGTTAGGAACATATTTTAGAATTTTCCATAGATCGGCTTGAGCAGGCACAACGGAAAACTAATTTAAAATTCTTAATTTTAAATCTAGAGCCTGGACCTAATTAAACTATGTAATTAGATCTAGATCTTACTCTAATAGGTTCGTAATATAACACATAAAAATATCGAATAAAATCAGTATCAGCATTGTATGTAGATGTAGAATAAACAAAATATCCAAAAAAAAAAAAAATTACATATCATATACTTATTTTAGACATACATGAAACGCGAATCACTACTCCAACTTCAAGATCTGAAATTAAAAGAAGAATTCTTTATACTTCAAGGTCTTCTTCGCAATTACCACTTTTAGTACAGGGAGTATAGGCTTCCAAAAATATTTAATTTATAAAAAAATTTTGAAACAAAATTTTTGCTTTCATCTTTCTGAAAAATAATTTTTTACAAATATTATGCTAAACAATAATTTAAAAAATTCCTAAAACAATTTTAAGGTTTTTATCATGGGAGAAGACTAGGTTCCGAAACCCTAAAAATTATAACTATTCAAGGCAAAATACGAGTGCATTTATAAAAAAAAGCGCTGAGTACCGCTCCTCATGTACTAAGACAAACCATATCATAGAGGGCGAAACATAATAGACAAATAACATACAACTAGTATTGATCGCAATGCATAAGATAACAACCAGTTTGAAATCAAAACTTTAAACAAGTCATAAAACATACATGATTACTTTTCTTACTTTTAGCAAACAATCAAAGTTTGGAGTTCACATTTCTACACTTAAATGTATGTCGTAACGACCTAACCGAACTACAAAAAACTCCATGTCAGCGTGGTCGAATTGAGCTATCAAAAGGGTGAAAACATTTCTCAATAAATATGTTTTCTTATAAACTATTTACTAAACATATTTAACACTTCACTCTTGCTCAGCCTCTAAAGTCATATAATAGAGCTTGCGAGGAGGCTAATATAGACCCTAATCAAGTGTACACCACTACTTCGACATTCATACAAGTCCACGAAGTACTCCATGTCGGCGGGGCCACATCCATTTTTCCTGCACTACAGTCTATCATAAGAGATCTAACCTTGTATTCAGCAAATGAACGCCCTCCTCGAGGATTCGCGCCCACCTACTATACTGCTAGATTGGTAATGGACTCGCTTCCACTTAATATTTTGAGTCTTGTTAACCTTTTAATAATATTATTAAACAACAAAGCGTGGAATCCACGTAATCATTATCTATATGTGCGCAACGATGATCTAACCAATCTACCAATTACTAAAAGGGAGAAAGGCGTAACGAATTATCTGTAAAGTAAAAACTATTCTCAATTATTATGTTTCCTAAACAAAATTAACTCACCCTTTCTACCTTGGTCTCTAGGGCTGTATCTACATGTTCCCGAGGACTCTATCTTACTATCCTAGTTAAGTGTATATCATTACCTAGACTTTAGTATCAGTAAATAAAATACACCACGGATACGCGATCACATCTATTTTCCATACCTCCATCTATCTTTGAGAAGTCTAATTCTGTATTCCGCGAATAAATTCCCTCTTCGGGGAGTGGCGCCTATCTACTATCCTATTAGAATAGCAATGGATATTGTGAGGAATCAACACCTAAACCTTGCTCCCCACTTGAAATTTAAAGTAGCGGATCTTCTTTTAATTTTGATTATCTCATAATCAATTCTTAGAATCATATTCTCAATTTTATTTAACAATTAAATAAAACCTTAATCATATTAGGTTTCATTAATTATCCAACTTATGTAAACTAATCTCATTAAATACATTATGAGAATTTTCTTTTCAAATAATTCAACTATTGAAAAATCTAATCAAATTAGACCTATTTGAAAAAATTCTTTCACTCAATGAAATCAAATATTTCACCAAGTTGCATATTTAGATGGCTTTCTAATTTATTCACATTATATATAAAGATTTAACTCATTTAATTAATATCAAACATATTAACAAAATTTAATAAGTATTTTGTTATCAAACCTTTTGAATAACATTACTTAAGGACTAACAAGGTCGGAGTAATTAAAGGTTTTTCTACTTATTTAAGTAATAAAAGAAAAGATTATCACATAATTATAATTAGAATCTCATTCTAATTAATTATTTATTTATTCAACTTATTTAAATAATAAAAGAGTTTTTTTTTATTTTTTAAAGGAATGCCCATTGCTTAGGACTGGGCATCACTTTAAATTTATTTTTTAATTTTAGAATTTAATTTAAATAAATAAATAATTATTTTTAGAACTTAATCTCATATCATAAAATAAATATGTATACCTAATCACATTAGACATATAACGTTTCGGATTATCACAAAATATTCAACAATTGAATATTTTATATCTTGGTTCAAAATCTAATAATATTAGCTTAATAATCTAAATCATTCGACTTTTTGAATATCTAATCTCATTATATTGAATTTAGAAATATGCTCTTTGACTGAATAATAACTCATCTAAAATTTCAAAAAATTTAAAATTTTAATAATCATTCAATATTATTATTAAACTCTTTAACAAAAATGTTCAGGATTGTCATTTTCCTTTAATAAAGTTTTCAATTTCATATTTTCATAATTCTACATGCTCCTATTGTATCATACATGATATTTTATATCAATTATGAATTTATTTAGAGTTGGCTTTAATAAGAATTGCCGAGAACATATTTCAAAAATTTTCCATAGATCGGCTTGAGCGAGAGCAGCAAAAAACCAATTTAAAATTCTTAATTTTAAATCTAAAACCCTGACCTAATTAAATTATTTAATTAGATCTAGATCTTACTCTAACGGGTTCATAATATGCTAAACAAAATCATCGAATAAAATAAGTATAAACATAGTATGTAGAATAAACGAAATAAAGGGAAAAAATTAAATATCAAATGTTTAATTTAGACATACCTAAAGTGCAAATCCTAACTCCATTTTCAAGATTTCAAATTAGAAGAAGAATTTTCGACACCTTAAGGTCTTCTTCGTCATGACCTCTTCTAGTACCGGGAGTTTGGGCTCCCAAAAATATTTAACTTAGGACAAATTTCGAAACAAATTTTTTCCTTCAATCTTTTCAAAAAACAAACTTTTAGAAATATTATACTAAAGAATAATTTAGAAAATCCCTAAAATAGCTTTAAGGTTTTCGCTGTGGAAGAAGACCAGGCTCCAAAACCCTTAAAATTACATATATTCAAGGCAAAATACACGTGTATTTATTAAAAAAAGAAAAAAAGCGTCGAGTCATGCCACATGTTGTGAGCAGATTCATCCGCACATAGTCACAAGGATAACCCTTCACTGGCCCCAGCATTAGCTGCTTCTAATATGCCACGTGGCATGTTACTATTGGTCCATGTCTTAAGGCACGTATAGCCGGATCTAAGGCCCTGTATCGGGTGTTGGATGGCTAAATCCTTGTGGCGTGGAAATCGCGCGTTGGTTTATGGCACGAAAAGTGCCTTGTGACGTGTGTTTTTTATTTAAAATTTCTACATGTATAAGATTCATCTCATTAATATTTTTTGTAAAATAAATTTTTTCATCTTATGAATAAATAATTCATCTCATGAATTTATTTTTTAAATATTTTAAAACAATCCTTAAGTTAAGGTTTGCGAAAGAACCTTAGGAACAATCTAGCTCCAAATAGGTCAAATCTTATTATCATCTCATGATAACAATTGATTATCATTTAGTAAAACTTAATTTTACTAAATAACTTTTACTGTGCTCTATTATTAAATATATTCACTCAAAATTTTTAAATAATTTTATTACGACAATTAACCCCTCTATTAGATATCCGTAAGCAAAAGTAACTTTAACTACTATCGTTACTTTTCCCACATCTCTCGCCGTAGTTCCTGACTTGTCTCTTCTAAAACAATTCAATAATATAGAAACAATTTTCGTACTAATTTCAAATGCCAAGCATATGGAATACTTTGGCCAAGATTCCAGAATCTATTCGTAAATTTGCGAATCAATTAATAGGATATCTTTATCTTGTTAGAGACTATAGATTCCACGTAAAATAATTGTTCCCACTAAACTTTATGTCGTTACCCAATATACGTAAGATTCAAATCATAGCACTTTGGCTAATCCTTTTAGCAGATCAAAGTAATGAGCAATCCATGCCCGAATTCAGACTATTTCTGGGATTTAGAGTTATCAGTTAGGAATAGTGCTATAAAAATCTAATTTGTCTTGTCAATATTACTTTATTAATAAAGAAAATTAAAGTTCTAGTCATTGCCTTATTAAATTTATTTAATTGAGAATATATGGTGCATGTGATTTTCTTTTAGTCATATCCATGAGATGGATGTAGTCCTCAGACTATAATTTACATGTTTGTTCGAAGTAGTTCATGAGATTAACCCACAAATAGACTTGGAACAAATGATATGGATTGTTTTTTGAAAAACTCGGAGACATGTTTGGACTACTTATATGCTAAGACTACAATGTGACATTTTAGATGACCTGTCTTGTTCATGGGAATGATGATCCAAAAGTGTGATGTTGGTGTATTTAATAAGATTAATACATTAAGTTAGACCATGTGAGTTACTTGTTTCTTGACTACTATAGCATGATATATTATTTGAACGACAACTCTAAATCATGAGAGTATTCTTGACTTATGCATGGAATGTTAATTACTTTAGTGTATTACAAGTAAATGACCGAATTCCCACATACACTGGGTAGTAGCATGAAGTGTGACAAGGATCAAGTATTCAATACGGAATCTACAATTAGGGTTTTGACGGTTTGTGGTTACCAAACCGTAATTCTAGTCCGGTCCGGTCCGGTTTATGGTTTTAACCATTATAATATAAAAATTGTTATTAACACTAATATAAACATAATTTGATCAATATTAAAATCATCATTAACTACAAAAACATAAAAAAAATACGGAAACTTTACTTCTTTTCCTAATTAATAGTATAATATATGCTTATACTATATAAACAAAAACTACGAATAACACATAAAATTAGTTTGTTAAATTTAGTAGTAACGTTTTTTGGAAAATTCAGCAGTAACATTAGGTCTGTTAAATATTTTGTTAAGTTGTTAATGAAATATTTAATTGTTTAGTCACAGATTGGGTTAAATTGAATCAACGAGTAAATATTACTTGCATCTAATATGATTCTGTCGTTAAAAATTACATCATTACCTTAAGTTAAATTTGACCAAATAACTAAATTGACATAATCTAAATTATAAAGGGACTAAATTGATATAATTAAAAGTATAAGGCTTAAGTTGACAAGATCAGAAAAGTACAAAGGCCTTTGGTGTAAATAATCCTAATTATTTTTATCGAGTTATCAAGTAAATTTTGCCACAAATATAAATTGTTATGATTTTGATGATATAAATAATCATTGGATTCTTTAGTTTATGATTTTTATGGTTTATGGTTTTAAGTTTGGTTTTAAACCAAACCTAAACCATAAATCCTAATAACCAAAGTTTCTTAAACCAAACCATAATTTTTCAAACCATAAACCAAGCCGTAATTTACGGTTTGGTTCGGTTTGGATTACGGTTTAAACCGTATTTTGCACACCCCTATCTACAGTCTCTTATGAGATATAGATGTGCTCTTAGTTGATTTGCAAGTGTTTGAATAATTTGAAATCTTTTGCCAAAGTGTTTCAAGTGTTTGACATTTATAATTTATACTGTGAATTTGTTCCAGTGTAAAATTATTCGAAAAAGGACGAGTTGAGAACTAATGAAAAAGCTATGAGAAAAACTAACGATAATAGTTATAATTACTTTTTTGTCATGGACATCCAGTGGAGGATTTGTTATCATCAATGTAGTTTATTTGAAAATTATCGAATAAATAATTTAAGTCTAGAGTGAAGTGCGATTTATTTAGTGGAATTAAGTCTCATTAAATCGTAATTAAATTTTATCATAAAATGATAATTAATTTAATCCATTTTGAGCTAGATTTAAACTGTGCTCTGTGTAAGCCTCTAATTTTTTTTTTGCCATCGAAAATATTGAAGAGTTCGTGAGATGAATTATTTATTTATGATATGAATAAATTTAAATTTGCCCAACATTATTCATGAGATGAATAAAATTTGAAGATTATAAAGTAAAATAATTTTTTTGAATTTAAAATTCATAAGACAATTTTTAAAATTGCAAAAACACAGCAGAAATCAACATATAACGCTGGCAACAGCGCGCTAGACTGCCCAAGGGGGGATCCGTGTGCCCTCAGGCGGACCAAAATCATGCCCCCACGTAGGACGCGGTGACAAGCCTGATTGCACACTGTTGAAACGCTGCATTTTGGTTGTATTTTCATTTGAAACGCTACATTTTGCTCGTTGCTTGAACGTCCCACATCGAACTTTCAGCTGTTTTTCGCTCAAGTATCCTACTAGAATTAGGGGTACTAATTGCATGATTTGGCATCCAATCAATTTCAAAATAAAAGGTTTCTGACAGTATTGCCTTTCGGACATTCAACTACGCAGAAAAATTTTTGTTGAAATTTTTCTTTCCACAGTTTAGTATTTTTTGTTGCCCGTTCTCCGGACATTTTTGAGGTCCTTGCATAGAAGGCTGCTAAGTTTCGGTTTTCTCACTATTAAGCTGATATTCTTATTTTGGTGCAACTTCAGGTATTCTTCTTTCCCCCTGTTTTAGTTTTCGCTTTTCTATTTATTTACTGTATGCTTAATATGCTAGTCTTTAGTCATGTTATTATTATGAATGTATTAGGATAGAGGCCTGTAAATCTAAAATAAGAATTTAAATCCGTAGGTTTTAAATTAGGAATTTTCAACCCTTGCGTTGTGCTAGTTTAAGAAACTTAGGGAAAATTTTATAGCTTATCCCAACAATTGGTATTAGAACCAACCTTTAACTACATTCATAATATATATGGATAGATATAATAAGATCAAAATAAATAGACTTACAATTCAGTAAAATAGAGATTTTATTAAGAAGGAAAGATAGTTTAATTTGATTTTGATAATAATCAAAGTGCCATTAATAAATTAATAGCTAATTTAGATTTTTCAGTGTAAACTAATTGAAATTACATTTATATTATTGGCATGAACAGGTTATGCACATTAATCGTTAATGATGCCTGCGGCTAATGTCAGCGCGTTGCTGACGTTAGGATTTTTTATATAAAAAAGAGTTTGGGACGTATAGACATCAGTATTGTTTTAAATAATAATTAAAAATTTATTTTAATTTATTTATTTAATATTAGATTGAGATTCTAATGAAGATTATGAGATAATCTAAGTTGTAAATGCAAGTTGATTAAAACTACTAGTTTTTAAAAATCAAGTGGGAGCGGGGTTCAATTGTTGAAACCTCATGGTCTCCATTGCCGATCTAGCAGTATAGTAGATCGATAGACCTCTCCGCGGAAGATGTTGGTTTGCAGGTTACAGGGTTAAACTTCTGATAGTATTAACCAAAGTGCAAGAAGCGATGTGACCACGCTGCCGTGGAGTATTACGTGTATTTGCATTGAAGTTAGGTAATGATTTGCACTTGATTAGCGTGATATATTAGCCTCCCCAAGGAGCTCTGTTGTATTATGTTAGAGACTAAGGTAAAGTTGTGAGTTAATCATGTTTAATAAGAGTTACAAGAAAACATGTAAATTGAGAATATTTCTTACCCAAACTAATTTTGTAGAACCACGCTACCTAGGAGTAAGGAGTGGTGTGTTTGGATCATCATTGCATGCATGATAGTACAATTTTGTAGATACCTAAATTATTGTGTTTCCTATATTGAAAGAATACCCAGACCCTGCGTTATGCGGGAGCCGCAAGGCACTGAGACTATTGCTATTGTTGTTGAAAGAATAAATATCACTGTATTATACATGATTCATATAAGATAGTTACACAATTGTTTGCATTTATAGTGTTTTTGAAACGGTTTCGACTAGTGCACATCATTCAATTATGAAAGATAATGCTTTAATTGTACTGAATTACTTTACCTAGAAAATGAACTTTGACATAGTATTAATACATAAGGGTCATAAGTTTGTTCTCTCTAATGCTCGACATACGATACAACAACAACAACAACAATAACAATAACAACAATAAACCCAGTGCCTCCAAGGGCTCCCGCCAAAAGCAGGGTCTGGGGAGGGTAGATGTACGCAGCCTTCCCCCTTCAGGGGACTACCCTTAAGGGAGGCTGTTTCCGAGGACCCCCGGCCTAAAAAGTTGGTCTGCATCCATCAGCCAAAAACCTGACACAGGAGAAGCATAAAAAATGCATGAGTATGGCCAAAAAAAAAAAAAGAAAAAAGAAAAAGGATAGAGGTACAGGTAGAAGAGATAAAGAAACAGAACGAGAATGAGATAGGGATAGAAAAGGTAGAGACAAAGACTACCCTACTCTAACCGGATCATCTAATACCCCTATGCTAGCCCTCCATTGGGCCCTATCTAAGGCCATATCCTCCCGAAGGTTTAGTTGGATAAGGTCCTGTCGGATCGTCTCAAGCTATCTCTTCTTTGGTCTGCCTCAGCCTCTTTTGCCTAATGTAGTAAGGGGCTGTTCGCATCTACTAACTGGAGCATCGTCCGATCTCCTTCTGACATGTCCGAACCACCTCAGACGTTACTCCCTTAATTTATCTTCAATGGAAGCTACACCCAATTTGCCTCTTATGATGTCATTTCTGATCCTATCCTTCATTGTGAGTCCGCACATCTATCTCAACATTCGCATCTCTGCCACCTTCATCTTCTGTGTGTGCTGTTGTTTCATCGCCTTGCACTCCGTCTCATACGCCATGGCTGGCGTCACAACCGTCTTATAGTATCTTTCCTTTAGCTTCAAGGGTAATTTCCTATCACAAAGCACCGTGGAGGCCATCCTCCACTTATGCCATCCTGCTTTGATCCTGTAGCTGACATCCTCGTCCACTTCGCCGTTGTGCTGTATTTTGGACTCCAAGTACCTAAATCTCTCCTTCTTCGAAATGGCCTCGTGTCCAATCTTGACTTCTTCCCGGCTGGGCATGGTAGAGGGATCGAACTTGAGTTCCATGTGCTCAGTCTTTGCTCTGCTTAGTCCTAAGCCCTTCGACTCTAGAACTCCTCTCCACAGTTCTAGTTTCTCATTTATCTCTTCCCGCGACTCCCCCACTAGTACTATGTCATCTTCAAAAAGCATGCACTACGGTACACATCCCTGGATGTGCTTAGTGAGCTCGTCCATAACCAAAATGAATAGATAGGGGCTCAAGGCAGACCCTTGGTGAACCCCTATTGTTTTCGGGAAAGCGTCTGACTCCCCATCCATTGTATGCACCATAGTCTGTGCCTCTTCATACATGTCTTTGATAGCTCGGATTGATGGTACAGGGATGCCTTTCCTGTCCAAAACTCTCCGAAGGACCTCCCTTGGCACTCTATCATATGCCTTCTCTAAATCAATGAAAACCATATGAAGGTCCTTTTGTCTCTCCCTATATTGCTCTATCATCCGCCTTAAGATGAGGATGGCTTCCATTGTTGATCTCCCGGGCATAAATCCGGACTGGTTCTCGGACACCTCAGTCAGTTGTCTTAACCTCCTCTCTATGACCCGTTCCCACAACTTCAAAGTGTGGCAAATTAGTTTGATACCCCGATAGTTGGCGCAACTCTGAATGTCGCCTTTGTTCTTATATATTGGAATCAATATGCTCTTTCTACATTCCTCAGGCATCTTGTGCCCCTGGAGGATTTGGTTAAATAGTTTAGTCAGCCAAATGACGCCCTTTTGTCCAAGACATTTCCATACTTCTAAGGGGATGCCATCTGGGCCAACTGCTTTACCCCTTCCCATGGATCTCAGGGCTTCCTTGACTTCATCGAGGCTAATTTTCCTACAATCGCAGTGGTTTTGATGCACCTAAGATGTTTGAAGATCACCTAAGGATATCTCTGCCCCTCCTTGTTTGTTGAATAGCTCTTGGAAGTACATTTTCCACCTAGCCTTGATTAGATGCCTGTCCACGAGTACCTGTCCATCTTCCCCTGCCCACTAATAATTCTACAACTAATATTAAAAAGTGTTATGAACTCTAGCATAAGGCTAATGAGTCAGCCAGATGCTACATTTTGTCTTCATGACAAATGTTCTCAAGCATCAGATGCTTGAGATGGAAACAGCAGCTGAGATGATCAAACATTTAAAGAAAATGTTTAGTGGTCAAAATAGGGCAGCTACGCAAGAGCTGATGAGGAAGCTTTTGAATAGGAGGATGTCAGAAGAGTCACCAGTTTAGGAGCATGTCATGGAAATGATGGCGTGCTTATCTGAGCCGGAGATTCTTTGTGATAAGATTGATAGTCAATCTCAGCAGGATATCATCTTCAGCTCTCTGTCCAGCTCTTTTACTCAGTCCAGGCTCAACTACACAGCGAATAATAAGGATTATTCATTGCCTGAGCTGATGAAGGAGCTACAGGTAGCAGAGGGTGTTGTGTGAGCCAAGGGTAGTGTCCACTTGACTCAAGTATCAAGGGCTAGTGGGGGCAAGCAGAACACGGGACCTACTGGAAGAAAGAAAAGGGCAAGGTTGCTAATGTAGCAACCAAGTCCATAAAGAAGCCAGCAAAAGGAAAGTATTTCTTTTGCGGAAGATTAGCCACTGGAAGAGGAACTACACTAAGTACTTAGCTTCTCTTCCTGTAAAGATTGCCAAGTCATCTGGTAAAGGTATGGTGATATCTCACTTAGTTGAGTCATGCGCAGTTGAGTATCCACCAGGCTCCTAGTGCGTGGACTTAGGTTCGACTGACCATGTCTGTAATATGTTACAGGGGCTGAGGCTAACCAAGAGATTGTATGATGGAGAGTTGTACCTCACAATTGGAGATGGTATAAGAGTAGCAATCTTAGGAGTAGGAGATGTTAGCTTAGTGTTTAGTGGTATAGTTTTTTTTTTTTAAAAGGATTGTTTATTTGTACCTGCATTATGCAGGAATTTGATTTTCGTGTCTTGTTTGGTGAATAATGGTTATTCTGAACTATTCGTTATAGTGTATTTATTACTTCCTCGAGATAACAGAGAAAAAAGATTTACTAATCAATTCAGGTCGAAAGATAAGGCTTTTTTTGGGGTTTGTAAGATGGTGTAATTAATTATTGTGCCATGAAACTTTGGTTTAGTAGATGAAAACATCCCGACTTAGCTAAAAAAAAGTGACTGATCATTTCATATGAGTAGGAGATTTATTTTAGTAATTTCGGTATAAAATTGGTAAAATATTGTTGCAGCCATAAAAAAAATTAATTTATTTTTTTTTATTTTGAAGAATGTGAAATGAATAAAATGCTCTTAATTGGGTGGCAACTTGCCATGTGGCATGCAGTTTGAGCGTGCCATTTTTGGTAATTCTCAATTTTCACTTACTATTTTGAAAATAAAAAATATCAAAATATGTTATTTTGGAAAACGAATCATCTTTCTCTGTTAAAGTGCAAAAATAACCAAATAATATATTCTCAAATTTAAGGGTAACATTATTACATTAGTTTCGACAAAGGATATACATAATCTTATCCATACAGGGAACTGCACTATAAAGAGGTTGTTTGATTTCCTTAATATATGCTTTCTACAATATATTTCCTTCATCATGATTATAAAGCTATTTTGTGTAGCCTCGATCGAGGATAAATTGAGGGAGCACCGTCTAAGATGGTTTGCACATGTTAGCAGGAGACCGACTACAGCCCCAGTCAGGAGGTGTGAACAGCTTCACACGACGCTAGGCAGAAGAGAGAGGGGCAGACCAAAGAAGAGTTGGCTGGAGACGATCCGTCACGACATAACCCACCTAAACCTAAGAGAGGAGATGACCTCAGATAGGACATGATGGATGGCTAGCATAAGGGTAGTGGAGATGGCAGAGTAGATTAGTGCAGGGAGGGACTGGTAGTTTAAGATCCTTAGACAGGCATAACCTCAGGTGAAGCACTTATAGGCCAGTTTAGTCTTTGATCATGCTTCTTCCTCTTCTTCTTCTTCTTCTTCTTCTCCTTCTTCTTTTTCCTCAAAACTCATTGGTAATTAATTGGTGGTTTATTTGCAGGCACTCAATTACTTCAGGCTGGGGCTCCTCGGAAACAGCTTCCTTTCCACCCGGAAGGGGTAAGGCTGCGTACATAGCCCCTCCCAGACCCAGCTTTCTGCGAGAGCCGCGAGGCACTGGGACTGCTATTGTTGTGATGAATATTAAGCTATTTTATGTTATTTTCTTAAAGAAATTATCACTCGGATACAATGAGGTTTACCCATAGTTATTAAATTTCATATCCGATATTTGAATTTTACGATTCTATGATCTCTTTTGGGTCCTAGGTATAATCTTAATTTTGTAGAATCTTATGATCCATTGATATTAAACGAAACTGACGTATAGGATTAGAATATGATTTTACGATTTTGCTGATTTTACCTCAATTCCACCAACGCGTATAAATAAAAAGTTAAAAGTAAAAAAAATCGAAATATATATTGTAAACGAAGTACTTTGTTACCTTAAGCAAAAGAAAGTTAAAGTGTTTATATACTCTTACAAAACTTAAATTAAGCTTAATTTTAAGTTATAACCTTAATATAAGGTTGATTAGCATAATATATTTTAAAAGTCTTAGGATTATTTGAGCATAAAATAACACATCTATGTTATATTATAATGTATTATGGGATTTGATTATATTTCTTATACATGCCCTTATATGTTGAGGTCTTACACAACTTTTTTGAATTGTGTAACTAATTTTAATACCAATAACAATTGTACTGTTCCTTTTTTTTCGATTCAATCCTACGATCTCAATTCTAAAAGCTTCTAACAATCTTAAGTAGACTCGTGATTATAAAAACCTTAGTTTCAGTATTTATCACATAGATATTACAACATTCCTATATAAAATACAGAACCTCAAGCTTTGAATATTTTATGACCTAGGTAAATTGTTTTAGAATTTAGTGAACTTTATAAGAACCTGACCAATTTTATAAAGAATATACTAATGTATAACACATGATCATAATAACATATAAAAATTATGTCAATATTTTTAGCAAAGATTAAACGGATTTGAAGAAAATTTAATCTAGTTTGAGATATGCCACTTATGTTGATGAGTCAATGTGTTTGTATATTAGTAAAGTCATCTTTTACTTTTACACTTTTTAACCAAAAATCTATCAAATTTTAACAAAATTGTAACTATTATAAAATTTTAAAATTTTAAGACATAAGTGATAAAATTTTAATTTTTTTTATTTTTTCCTTCATAAATAACAGCCTAATATTCATAATTCTACTATTAAATTCAGAGCATATTTTTGGGGAAAAAGGGGTAGAAAAGCTTTAAAATCAATAGTAGTTCATACTCACAGAAAGAGAAAGGAAAGAAAAGGACGAAAAATAATAATAAAAAGGGAAGCACATGGTGTGCACTTTAAGATTTCATACCCCAGCCCCTTTAACAAGTTAATATAATATAGTCAAGTTTATCTTCACATCAAATAAAGCTTTTACCATCAATCATATATGATCACCCACATCAATTGTGATTATTTCATGTATTAAATTTAATTAGTTTATACATAAATAATTAGCATTATCAAAATCATTTACAACATTAATTAATTACATTATATTTTCAAAATTATTTTAAGGGTTATGCTAAGGGGTGCTAGCTGTTAACACAACAAAATCAAGTAGGAAGAGAGAAATAAAGAAATTTATTATGGATTCGGTAAGCTGTCAAAACGAAGCTATATGACTGAACCATGCAACCCTAGACACTTCGCCTCTGACCTCGCCTATTTTTTCCAAATTCGGCCTCTAAATATTTTTTCGGGCCACTTTTATGTTTTCCCTGTAGTTGAGGGGTAGTTTCATAATTTCGTATTTGTGGCATTTTTGTAATTTGTCATATTAGGTTTTCTCCTTTTTTCTTATAAATAGCAGCTATGGTTGGTTGTATGACTCATTCTCAAAATTTGTGTCTCTTCAATGGATTCCGATTTTGTGTTTTGAATTAAGTTATTTTGAGTATGATACCGAGTGACTAATTATTTTATGTGGAGAAGATAAAATGTGGAAAATTCTTTGTGAGCCACCAAGTTCCTCATCGTGAAAATTAAGTTATTTCATGTTATTCTTTTGCAATTTAATATTTTGTCTATTTTATAGATGCATATGTTAAATCAACAAATATATTTTCTTGTTTAATTACAAAATAAAATTATTTTCTCTATTTTTGTACACATGTAATAATAATTATAGCAATGATGTCAATACAGAAAAAGGCATTCAATTTTTTTCATTACAGGACTTGAATACTTGATGATAAGCTCACTCATTGATTCTACTACTATAAATTCCACAGAAAGACTTTCTGCTCAACCTCATCAACACGTTAACTTATTAGAAATGAGACTAAAACAAGTAACAATCGTGTTTAGCCATTGTTCTACTATCAAATTCTGAGTGTGTTATCATGGGGTCCTTTGCTAGACTGTCCAACCCAACTCCCTCAACACGTTAATACAAGTTGGCCTTCAAATCAATTACATTGTTTAACATCAATAATTTAAATATATGATTTGAGTATAAGAATAATTATAACCCACATGATATTTTAAAAGTTATTTTATCAAATATTTATTGTATATTTGATAACAAAAGGGTATGCACGTCTCAAGGAAAAGATTTAAGTCTTGATAGAAAGAAGGTATGTCCATTGGATATAATATTTAGTAAAAAGACATATATTTTAGTGAAAGGTTAATGTTTTTAGGTAAAGTTTAGCAATATTTTTAAGTAAAAGAACATGTTTATTTATTTTTAAAAAGCCCGTATTTCCTTTGATGTAATATATATAAATAAATCATATCAATATTTTTATCCAAGGTTAAATGGATTCAAGGAAAATTTAAATTTACTCAAATTGTCCCCTGGTCTTTTCTTTGGTTCAAAAAAACCCCGAATGTTTGTAGTTTTTATTCAAATTAGTTTCTCATTTTTTATTTTCTTCAAAATGGTTCACAATATCTTATTTTAGGACAAAATTAGTCCACCACCTCCTGACCAAAATCAAATAAAAACAAAAAAGCAAGAGACTGATTTTGCAAAAAAATCGAAGTTGATTACACGAGAAAATAATAATTGAAGATATCCAAATTTCATTCACCAAAGAAGTTTAGGTTCTTTTGGGTGTTTTGCTTTTAAATCTAGGAGTTTTTTCTATTTTGTTTTTCATTTTTCATCTTACTCTTGTGAGCTTCCTTGGGCTCCACTTTTGTGGGTACGCTTATTTTGTATAGAGAGATTCTATCTAATTATCGAGAAAAAATTTAAGTACTAATATTTGAAAGGATCTTTTTATAGAAAATCACCCAAATTTTAAGTGCAATTTCAAAAAATCACATGTGATTTCTAATTTTTAAAAAAACTACCTAAATTTTTGAAATTTTTCAACATCACACTTTAGTACTAATACTATTAACATTCATTACATTTAGCTTATGCAGCTTTTTTAAAAAAAAAAAAGAAAAAAAAATTAGATGTTTGAATTTACATTTAAAATAATTCTAAATATTTTAAAATATTTTAAATATATTAAAAGTTTGTATATATTTTAGAAAATAATTTGTATATACAGAAATATTGGATATTTAAGTAATAAATGACTAGTTGACTTGCATTTTCCATTGATACAACGGAGTTTCATGGGCTACTAAGGGCTTCAAATATTTGTTGACTTGCAATTGTTATTGTTGTTATTTTGTGTTTATTTATTGTGTTTGTTTACCTTAATATATGCTTTCTATAATATATTTCCTTCATCATCAACATTAAATTGTTTCATGCCATTTGTTTTGTAATTTAATATTTTGTTTGTTTTAAAGATAGATATATTATATTTATAATAAAAAATTTTGTCCTTTCAAAATATGATAAATGATAATTATTTTTCTTGTCTAATTAGAAAATAAGATTATTTTTCTTTATTTAAATTAAAATTTAAATAATTATAATAATATCCCTACTAAAGAAAAGGTATTCAATTTTTTTCATGATAAGGATTGAATACATGGTGATGGGCTCAATTATTGGTTCTTCTACAATAAAATTTCACAGCAAGACTTTTTACACAACTCCCTCAACACGTTAACTAATTAGAAATGAGACAAACAATTTTGTTATCAAATCAAATATGGTTTCAATATTAATATTTGAAAACACCTTTTTACTGAAAACTACTTAAATTTATGTGCGATTTTAAAAAATCATCTACATTTTTCAAATTTTCAAAAAACGAACTAAAGTTTACAAAATTTTTCAATGTCAAACCACAACATTAACGTTGCTAACATTCAATACTTTTTGTTTAAGTTTTTAAGAAAACAGAAAATAATTTTTAAAAAATTTGAATTCAGATTAAAATAATTCTAAATATTTAAAATATATTAAAACTTTATATACATTTTAGAAAATAATTTTTATTTTTAAGAAAAATATTTTCTTAAATGACACGTAAGCAAAAAACTAATGGATATTAACGGTGTTAATATTGAATAATATGACACTGAAAAATTTTACAAATTGTAGCTATTTTTTGAAAAATTAGAAAAATATAGATAGTTTTTGGAAACCACATCTAAAATTTAAGTGATTTTTAGATTAAAAAAAAAGTATGTAGACCGAATTCAACAAATCAAGAAAGTGCTATTTTTGATAAAATAGAAATTAGGGATTAGAAATTGCAAGTTTTGAAAAATCAACAAAATCAAGAAAAGTATTGTCATGGTCATACGAATGCGATGGAAGAAATGTGTAAAAACAAGAAATTAAAAATTCAACAAATTGAGAAAAGAACGATATTTTTGGAAATATTTTGTATTTCTAGTTTTGGGTTTTAAAAATATCAAAGTTTTTAGAATTTTTTTATTTTTGATTTTTATTAGAAGCCTATACAGTTCTTTTAAAATTTTAAAATATGAGGACAAATTATTTCTTAAATTTAATTTTTTTAATTTATCATGACCTAGAAATAAAAATTATTCCTTTTCCTTTTTTTTAGAAATAAAAATTATACGCTTGACCCGGATCAAAATAGTTGGTCACTAATATATGTAAATCTATTCAAATTGTTCAACAAAATGATTAGCAAGCGTTGGGTAAAATTGCTTTTAAAAAATTTGATTTTTGCTTGTATTTAAAAATAATTTTCTTTTCAAGGCTCCGTTTGTTTCAGGGGAAAATCATATTCTAGAAAGTGGTTTTCCTCTTTTTCTTTGTTTGGAGAGTCATTAGCTCACGGAAAAGGTTTTCCGATGGAAAACCTTTTCCCTCAAATGAGGGAAAATGACTTCCCTTTCAAAATGGGGGAAGTCATGATTCTAAGTGGCTCAAAAACTTTCGCGGTTGTTATCATGCAAATTGAGATCAAATCAAAATAAACCAGACTGCACTATAGACATTTAACGTCACACCATCGAACAAGAATTAGACTGAATAATTAAAAGCAGCTTAGATATTACTTTGTTATTGTTGCAACAGAACAACTTTAATCAATATATTACATGGATACTATGATATTTCAGTAATATATAATAATGCACCCTGAAGTTTTAAAATTTTCTCATGAATCAGGTATCTTTTGTCAAAATTTAGTATATTTTAAATGAAAACAACAATCTATATGTATCCTATATCATAATGCAATAATTTCTTTTGTCCGAAAATGCTAACGTGACACATTTTTTGATAATATATTAGTAATTTTTGTTAGAACTTGGACAACCTTTTGATAATATGATATTTATACCACATCAGTTTTTTGGCAAAAATTAACCGAATTTTAATGAAAATTCACCAGATTTTAATACAGTATATACACAAGTGATAAAATTTCTCATCTCATGACACCTCATTATATATATTAAAATAACAGAGTATTTAGATAATAAATGCTCAAATTTTTGAATACCTAAGAAAGAATTTTCCTAATTTATACAGCTTTAATGGTTAACTTTTTATTTTGTTACTTCATATATGTTGAATTATTACTTATGTTGTCCTATAAAATGATATAAAATGATTGGTGAAGAATATTGTTTTAAAACATACAAGAAGATATCATAATCGGGAATTAAGTTTTCCTTTGAAACAAACAACGGAAAATCCCACTTGGAATTTATATTTCTTGGATAACCTTTTTCGAAAAAAAATTAATTCTTAGATTCTATTTTTCCGTCAAAACAAACGGAGCCTAAATCCTAAAAATTACTTTTCTTCTAAAAAATTTTTTTATCGTAAATTAGCTAAAGCGACTGAAAACTCTATTGACTAGCATATTGTTATGAGGTGTCTAGTGGTGATGACATCTAGGGGCCAAATGATTGAACGATTCTGTAGAGTATGCTACAAGATGCATTAAGCACGATAGATCAAAAAACATACTAGAAAACATCACAAAAACAAATGCCCGACTCCAAAAGTACATATTGTCATTTCATTCGGAGCTTGGCTTGGTCTAGTGATGATGATGATACATAGAGGCCAAAGACGGCATTCGCAATCGAATCCCATTAGTAGCAAAACACCTCCATCCCACTATTGGTGATGATTGAAGGATTCTTTATTCGCACCTTCCGCCTTTTATAATCCAATTGGTAATTATATCTAATTGGATCCATCATTCATTGGAGAGACTTTCGGCTTAACAAATTTAAATACACTTCTTCTCAAGGACTTGTTACATCAAACAAGAGACATTAGTCATCAACACGCTCTAATACCACGTAAGAGTTCCTCCTCTGTCATTAACATTAGAATCTTATTTATATATCACGATAACAACAATGTACTGCCTCGAAGAGGCTAATTTTTTTATATGCTATTATGTCAATGTGGTTGAGCGGGTATATAAACTAAATACATTATTATTGTCTCACATATGATCATAGCTATTAAGTATGAGAATTAAACAAAATTTAATATGTTGGTGCATTATTCTACGCCATACATAAAATATCTGGTAAAAAAAGTTTGTTGTCTTACAAAAGACTATTATATGACTATAATAATATCTATAACAACCTCTTCTCAAATAACTATAGAGTTGAAATGAACATAATTTTGTTAATTTTGACTATTATTTGATGGTATTACATGTAATTGTGACAATAAGAACTATGATTCATAGAAGAAGAAAAAAAAGAAGCAATGTACAAGTCAATAATTTGGAAGTTAAAGTGTACAAACTTTACAAAATATACAATATGGATACTTAATTTATGTTTAAGCATGATTAATTTCAAATGATTTTTGGCTTTTTTTTGGGAAAAAATAGGAATGTGTTATAAAAGCGTATTACACTGCTGACATAAAACCGCTTATTTTATTATAATTTTGACAATTATTCATAAACACTCTTTTTTAAAGTGCATGTACTGATCCATTTTTAATATGCCAATTACAGGCATGTTTTGCCACCTATGCATATGATAAGCCATAGAAAAAAATGAAAATTTCACTAGTAGTATATTATGACTAATGCTTATATCAAATCAAATTTATATTATTTTGTGCACTAATCACTATAATAATTATGTAATATTATACATTTTTGCATGTGGTCAATTATAACTTTGATAATTATGCTAAATATAAGTATTTATAGTTTTAGGATACAAAATATTTTATAAAACATATATGTCAAATAAATTATCGAACCTATTTGTATATTGACAACTCAAACTAGCCCAGTAAAAAAATTTTTGCTACTAATCCATAAATAAGTTCAAAGTATCTTTTGGAAATTATATCAAATAGTAAATTCTTGCTATTTGTCAAGATTTAAAAATTATTAGTGTATATATTAATTCATCGAGATAACAAAAAGAAAAGATTTACCAATCAATTCAGGTTGAAAGATAAGATTTTTTTGCAAGTTTGTAAGGTAGAATAATTAATCATCGTGCCATGAAACTTTAGTAGATGAAAATATCCCTACTTATCTAAAAAAGTGATTGATCATCTCATATGGACCAGTGGTGGATCCAGAATTTTGTCGATGTGGGGTCCATATTTATAATAATATATAACTAAATATAGGATATTAGTCATGAGTCATTATAAGTTAAATTACGTATTAGTGCCTTATGTTTGATGTATTAATATTTTAGTCCATAAACTCTTTTTGGCCGATTAGTCATAAACTTTGTAAAATAAAAAAGTTACATGTATTTAATAAAATAGTCCAAATAGCATTGTGTAAGAATTCAAAATAGGACTTGTTTTTATTATTTCACATTGTTGTTGAGACTATTTTATCAAATACATTTAACATTTTTGACTCAAAAATTATTTCGTAAAATTATTTCACATTTTTACCATGTGATTTGTCCATTGTTATACTTTATGTCAATAGAATTATTGTACTATAATTTGTATCGGTTTTATCCTTACTATGTTAATTTATGTCAATTTACACCTAGAATAAATGTCGATAAATGAATGATTAAATTTTTGGCACTCGTTTCGTGGTTGGCTTTAGATTGGACAAATGAGTGGATTTGTACTTAGTCACGTGTATTTAACATGATCAGATGCTAAAAATTATAACATTAACTTAACCACTTCAATTTCATCATAGGACTAAATTGATATAATTCAAATTGTATAAATATAAAATTGACACAACAAAAAGCAAGATTACACTGGCATGGTAGAAAAAGTGCAACAACTCTTGGCATAAGTAACATTGAAATATATAATTTATTTTAGAAAATTAGAGAACATATATGTATATATATATACATTTTAATTAACAATAATAATAACAAAATTATACTAAGCGGATATGGGAGACTGAATAAGGCATGAAAATTGTTGGATAAAATTGAAAGAGACATGCACGACGGGGTATCTATCTCATGACCAAAGCGTCCACAGTGTTATAGGTTCGCCTTTAATGTAATATCTTAGTTCTTCGAGACTTTAAGGTCAAGTACTAAAGCTGCAATATTCATGTACCCCAATACTCTAAACATGGATCCGCCACTGATATGGACAATAGATTTATTTAAAATATTTAATATAAACATATATATATAATTAAATGTTATAGAATAGTAAAAATACTAATATCTAATTTAGTAAATTTTTTTAATACATAAATAAATAAAGCAACGGAGACTAATAAAACAATTCTCTTAATTGCAAATTATACCCCCCCACTCACAAGTTGTCTTTGTGGACTAGGATACCCCCCACTATGATTTCTCATTTGAATAAAGAAACATTATGATTAAAAAAAATACATGAATAAAGTTTATATATTAATGGTTATTTGGTTTTGACATGGGACTGTTAGATCTGATATAAATAGTTAAATTATCTATCTTCAAATGTAAAATCTTGGATTTGAAACTCATCTTCACATCCCATGAGCATTTATGGATCCTTTTAGAGAATTCAAGGATAAAATGCTGTATAGCTCATAATACCTTGCAGTAATCGTGTATTTGCTTCGTGTGAGATTTCACTAGGTCTTGGGCCCAATTCATAAAGTTAGCATATATAAGGTCCACATGCAAATTTAAGTCATGTTCAATCTTAAAATTAATTGACATTAGATAAAATAGTTTATTAAATTTGTATGTTTAATGTATGTTTTCTTTCACAACACTAATGCGAGATTTACTTATAAACTCAGATGTAGAGTCCTAGCCAACTTCAGTATTTTGACTAAAACAAGTAAAATTTCGACAAACTTTCACCAATTATGGGGTGGCAGATGTCTAGGTAATACAATTTTCAAATTCTATAGCATATTATTATACATGTTAAACTATCGAAATAACTAAATTATAAATTCTCAAACTTTAGGTGCAACACTATTACATTATTTAAAAAAAAAACTATTCCTTTTTATATTTTTGTGTTAAATTTGCCTTCTATACGGCTGTGACATCTTATTCAAGAACTTCAATGTGGAAATTTGAGAAAAATAAGCACAAATACAAGTAACAAAGATCCGATAACATAATATAAAATGATGGCGTTAGATGGAAAAATAAGACCAATATTTATTGAGTTGCTTCTTTCCTCCCATTGCATTACCTGCACCAAACCAAAACATATAAAATTATAATCGAACATACTTTTTATAATTATAAATGACCTTCGTTTTAACATTTACCATTCAAAATTATTCCAAAATGTTAACTAATTCTGACCATGCTATGGAAAAATTATTATGTCCTGAAAAGGGAGTAGTTATTGTTTATTAAGTATTTTTGAACATTGTTGTAAAAATGTCATTAACGTGCAAGAGTGACAATTTAAAATATTTGTATAATACTAACTCGTATATAAGTATTCTAAGTTACAATCAAATAACTTTTTTTTGTCAAGAATCGAAAACTTTGTTGCCGAAAAGTGCTATATAGTGCAATAGCACATTACTGTAATAATGTGTACCTAGGCTTGGGCCCGATCTATGAAATATATACAAGTTCTACATATAAGTTCTATATAAGTATTCTAAGTTACAATAAAATAACTTTTTTTGTCAAGAATCAAAAACTTTGTTGCCGGAAAATATAATGTGTATGCTTCATGTGAGATTTCACTAGGCTTGGGCTTGATCTATGAGATTAGTATATACAAGATCCACATATAAGTTCTAGTGAGGTCCCTAACTAAAACTAATTGGCATTGAAGCCTATTAGACCTATATGTTGATCTCTTCTTTGTCATAACTCTAATGTGAGATTTCTTCATGAATTCACATGTGGAATCCTTGACACTTCATCGTTTTTTGACAAAAGGACGTCCAGTTTCAACAAAATTTAACTTGACTTTGATGGAAGATGTCTTGGTCATAAAATTTTTAAATTACATAAAATAGTATTATACATGTTAAACTATCAAAATAAGGAAATAATAAATTCTCAAACTTTATAGGTGTAAAAGTATTACATCAGTTTTGACAAAAAAATACAATTCTTTATTTTTTTGGTTAAATTTGCCTTCTATATGGCTATGACTTTGAATGGCATCTTATTCAAGAGCTTCAATGTAAAAATTTGAGGAAAAAAAAAAACATACACGAGTAACAAAGATTTGACAAGAGAATATATAATTTTTGTATTCTGGATTTGGATTATATATTATTGTATGCTGAGGCTTTTGCCTTTATTAATGAATATCCTGACTATCAAAAAAAAAATTGAACAATAACGACAACTACCCAGTGCCTCAAAGAGACTCCTGCGAAATTAGGATCTGAGGATGATAAGGTGTATGCAATCTTATCTCTACAGGATTTTATTTTACAGAGAGACTGTTTATAAAGGGCCTTCGACCATAAATAAAGATGGATAAAATTGAATATATTCCTATAATTGTAAATGGCCTTTCTTCATCATGTAATGTTGATATTGTTCTAAGATGTTATAATTTTTGTGTGTTATGCTAAAGGTATTATGTTATGGACAAGAAACAGTTGAAGTGTTCAATAACTATTTTTGAGCATTGTTGTAAGACTATCATTTAAGGTGTTATTGTGACTATCTTAAATATTTGTATAATATATATATTTAATAATTTATTACTTTTTATCATGCATAAACATGAAGTAATGAGATACAATATATTTAAAATATTACATTTTCTACATAAATGATATCTTTACTGTGCATATATACTTTTGGATTGCAACAATCGGAATGATTAGAAACTTTTCTTTGTAAAATTTTTAATTCAAATAGATAAAAAAATAATTTTGTCTCCAACTATAAAAGGAAAATTTTACATTTTTAAGGAAAAACATTTTTTTTTTTTTTGGAAAATGGGTTCTCTTGGTATTTATATTTCTAGAATGGATTTGTTAAAAAAATATATATATATATATATATATAAAATAAAAAATAAAAAATTTAAGTGAATTTTTAAGCCATAGTTTGAAATGATTTTTCAAACACTTTTTTTTGCTTTGAAAGAAAAGAACTAGGCCGTTCATTTTCCGGAACCAATTTAACGATAATCCTAGATGTAATAAAGGTTCAAAATATAAATTTATAAGAAAATAGGAATGAAACATTTATATAAAAATACTCTAAAATAGAATCTCTTATTGAATGTCTATAGAAGAGAAAAAGGGACATGCATCTCAATTCGCCTTACCTCTCGTTTAATTTCCTCTTCCTCCTCCTTTGAGCTCGATTCTTTCTCAACAGATGTAGTGAGATATATTCTAAGTAGTCGACCTGCTTCATTAGATAAAGAAGCCTCCCTATCGAAAACATGATGTATCCAACAGATAAACCGACAACCATTTCACATCCATATCCCATCATGATGGCTTCCCATTCGAATGGCATGCCTTTGTCTTGTGGAGTCTTTGAACTAGGCATTGGTTGCAAGGCTTCTTGATTGCCTTCCGTGCATTTCTTCGACAAGGGGATCCCACACAATCCAAGGTTTTCGAGGTAAGAGTCATTGTTAAATGTATCGAATTAAGGATTCTGTGGTATTAGCCCATTTAGCTTGTTATAAGAAACATTGTAGAACTCTAATAATGTGAAGTTCACTAAGTCTCTAGGAATCTGACCTGCAAGTTTGTTGACAGAGAGGTCTAAGGATTCAAGTGCGTTTAAGTTGCCAAGGGATGGTGGGATACTATTGAAATTGTTGTGGGAGAGGTTGAGGAACGTCAGTGAAATTAGGTTCCCTATAGTGTTTGGTATTTCTCCTTCAAAAATATTGCATAAGATGTTGATAGTTATTAAGACAATTATGATCCGATCTAGTCGGTATGTATTACCCTTGAATGTCAGTGTTGTAGATGCTCGATAGTATCCGAAACTAGTTTCATCTTCCATGTATAGCGACTTGCCATTCTTTTCAACCTCTTCTTTCATTGCCTTGAAATTTTCAAGGAATTCTGTGGGCAAAGTGCTGCTAAAAAAGTCGTTGGAGAGGTCAAAAATTCACAAACTTGGGGATGAATGATTACCCTTTGGATTTCCTATAACACCAAATAGGTTGTTAGAGTGGAGCATTAAGACTTGCAACTAAGGAAGAGAGCCTAACCAGTATGGAAAACTAGCATTCAGCTTGTTATGTCCCAGATCAATGACTTCCAACATCTCACACTGAGCTAAAGATTTTGGTAATGATCCTACAAGCTGATTTCTATTTAATACTAAATCCATTAAGCTTCCGCACTCTCCAATAATTGTAGGAATTATGCCACTTAAATTATTTGACCACAAGTCCAACACCCGCATGGCATTGGTAATATTCCCCAAACATGGTGGGATATCTCCACTTGAGTTGTTATGAGACAATATGAGAGCCTGTAGTTCATCTAAGTTGTTGCAAACGGACGGTGGGATATCTCCACTTAAGTTGTTGAAGGAGAGGTCTAAGTAGCGAAGTGCGGTCAAGTTGCCAAGGAATGGTGGGATATCACCACTTAAGTTGTTATTATACAAGATGAGAACCTCTAGTCCATCTAAGTTGCTCCAAACAGATGACGGTATTATTTCCCTTAAGAGGTTGGAATTAGCATCCACAAGTACCAATCTCTCCCACAATAGATGCTCCAAACCACCCATCAGAGAATTATGAGAAATATTCAAATAATAAATTTTACCATTTTCAACTTCTTCCATCCATTTTGGGATATCACCATGAATTTTATTGTAGGATAAATCCAACCATTCTAAATTTTGAGCGGCTTTTAGGCATTGTGGCACTTCACTTATGTTACAAGAAGACAATACCTAGGTGGTTATACTGGACCAATTAGATTTACAGGAGACATTACGACTAGCAGTGACTAGTGATAGATTATTCCATGACAAATCAAGAGAGCTAAGCACTTTGAGCTTAGAAAACATGCTAATCTCGATGGTTCCACTAAGATTGTTTGCACTTACATCGATGTCCTCTAATGAACTGTTGCTGGGCAATTCACTAAGTTGGCCAATGAATTGGTTTGAGCTAAGTTCCATCGGTTTTAATGACGGCAAAGTGAATAGCTAGGATGGGATAGTCCCTTTGAGCATGTTACCGGATAAATCAATAAAGGTAAGACTTGAGACTTTTGTTTTGTTAACATATTTAGGTAGTTCACCTTCAAAATTATTAATTGCGAGACTAATTCCTTCCGTGACATTTCAAATCCATTTGGAATAGAACCATAGAGATTGCAGCCATATAAACATAATTGCTTCAAAGATGTGGATTGTCTAAGCAAATGTGGCAAATCCCTGGAAAAACTTACATGGGAGAGATCAAGCACCTCCAAGGACTTGCTCAAATTCAATTGTGGGGCATCTACGTGGAGGTTGTCATTATCGTCCAACCTAAGAACTCTTAAGTGCGGTAATTGGAATATATCAAGAGATAAAGTCCCTCTCGAACCATTTAATTTTAGAGATGTCAAAGATGATAGGTTTGCCAATGACTTGGGGAAAGTAGAATTAAGTTATATTTGGCTAGGATCGAGTTCTTGTAAGTATGTTAGGTTTGCAATGATTTTATTGAAGTTTGGCATTTCAAGCACAAGGTTGTTGGAGAGATCAAGAGATATGAGTTGATTGAGGTGGAAGATCTCAAATGGAACTTTGCCACATAAAAATGAAAAAGAAAGGTTAAGGTGTTCCAAATGTGAGAATAGGCCAAATTTCGGGGAGATCTGTGAGCAAGAGAAATTATTGTAGGCTAGGTTGATACTCTCAGGAGTATGGAGTAGGCAGATGCTACTGTTAGACTCGAGGTGACTCCAAAGAAGACTATTACTTCGTCTTTGGATATACATCTAGACCATGCTCAGAAGCCCATGCATTAAAGGTAAAGGAATATTTGAATTGAAGCAAAGTAAAGCTGTCACAGGTCATGGCATAAGTGCGTTTCAGAATCACGAAAAGAAGATGAATAACTAACATGAAAATTTGAAAAGAAGAAAATTAAGAAAACAAAGAAAGAAAAGAGGTGAAACATGGCTTTGATAATAAGATACAAAAGAAGTGAATTTAACGAGATGAATAAAGCAATGGGGATGAATATGTGTATTTGTACAGAGACATAGAAAAGTATGGGTGATGAATACATTACATTATGTTATTTTATGTCATTGTTTTGTAATTTAATATTTTGTTTTCTTTAAAGAGAAAAGTTCATCGTTATAATAAAAAATTTTCCAACCTTTCACAATATGTTAAATCACATATGTTTTTATCTTGTTTGATTAGAAAATAAATTTTTTTCCCTATTTAAGTAGTAGTAGTAGTAGTAGTAGTAATACTAATAATAATAATAATAATAATAATAATTGTATCCCTACCAAAAAGATATTCAAATTTTTTCATGACCGGAATAGAATATATGGTGATGGGTTCTCTTATTAGTTCTTCTACTATAAAATTTCACACCAAGACTTTCTTCTCAACCTTCTCAACATGTTAACTAACTAGAAATAAGGTTAAAACAAGTTTGCTATCAACTTAAATATAGCTTACATATTAATATTTGAAAGAACTTTTACACTAAAAATCACCTAAATTTTAAGTATGATTTAAAAAATCACCAGTACTTTTTAATTTATCTAAAAACTACCTAAGATTTCTAGAATTTTTCAATGTCACACATTAGTATCAACACCATTAACATCCGTTACATGTTTCATATGCGAATTTTTAAAAAAAAATTTAAAGTTTGAATGTACATTTAAAATAATTCTAAATATCTAAAAATATTTTAAATATATAAGAATATTGTATGTATTTTAAAATCATTACTAGGTACTAATGCAACCGGATCGCATTAGAACTCCAAAATTAAATATGCTTGGGTGAGAATAGTACCAGGATTGGTGATCTCTTGGGAAGTCCTCGTGTTGCCAATCCTAAGTTTTAGATATTTTATCACTCAGATACTCTAAAGTTTTGAAATTTTATCAACTAGGTATCTTTTATTATAAATACGATAGATTTACATTAGAAGATGCTAAAATTAAACATGATTTCCACAATATATATGTATCTTTATTAGAATTTATTTGTTTTTTCCTAAAAAATGCGAGAATGATACATAATTATGATAATTTTTAGGTGGTCTACATCAATAGTTGTTGAATATTTTATCATAATTGGTTGAAGTTTCATGAAAATATTTACACTAGCTTATATATTATCGTATTTGTGTATTATATCAATATTTTTTTTGTATAAAATTGATCAGATTCTTATAAAAATTCATCAAATTCTGTCGTAAAGTACATAAATGATAAAATATTCAAATCTCATGGTACCCCATTGTATATATTGAAACGCCAGGCACCTGAGTGATAAATACTCAAAACTCACGATACCTAAGTGATAATTTCCCTTATTTATTTTGTTTGATTACTTTAATAAATGCTTTCTATAATATATTTCCTTCGTAGTGAAAATTAAGAGGGGAGACTCATTTTTTCAGTTCTTTTTGCACGTCGCCTCTCCCCCTCTCCTTCTCGAAGCCGCTATGAGATTCAAGTATTTCTCAAATGCCAAAACACAAGTGGTCGAAGTACTAGGATGATTCAAGCTTGTGTCAACGTCAACACAGATTGAGGGAATCTTCACTTCCATGTTTTACTCATTATTATTCTTTTTCTTATATTTTATGATGTGTAAAACTCCTATGAAGGAGTACACGTTTTTAGTTTAGGGATGAAGGATGGATAGCCGTCCATATCTTTGTTTTATATTTTGCTTTGACGATGATTTAGTTATGTTATATTTGCACCGATATGGGGAATTATTCATGATTGTCTGGTGTTTAGGTGTGTGTGCTTATAGCCATGTTTAGATCTCCAGCTTTTTAGCGTTTAGTCTTATGCTTGTGGCCTAACCATAACATAATAGGTTTTCACGCCTAGTCAGGGTCGAGGTTGTACCCAACCTTGAACCTAATCTTTTATACAATTAATATTGAATTAGAAGTAACAGAGGAATTAAGTAGTACTAATGATCTAACCTATGCTACACTTAGGGTGATAAGATAGGTTATGCCTTTAAACTAGGTCATTACCCCAAACCCTAATTTATATATTAAATCAGGCTTAGAGCTTGTGGCCTAAGTCCTTCGAATCATCGTCCTAAGTAAAATATAATGACAGGATATGAGTAGAACTACCCTAAGTTTATTCACTAAACTAACCTGAATCAAATTGACATCTCTTTCAATTGTTTAAATTGCCTTTGTGTACTTAATCACTTGACTCAACCTACATATTTATATATAAAGCGATTTCAACTTCTCGTTGAGCATTACGTCTAACTTAACGCCGATTTCTTGTTGATAAAATCCGTATACCCGACAAAGCTATGACCATCTCGTATGTCTGCAAGTAGACGGTTTTAAACAACATTTAAAATCACCCCAAACATATTCTATAAAATATACATGTTAAATAAATTATCGAACCTATTTGTTTATTGACAACCCAAACTGGCTAGAAAATAAAATTTGCTACTAATCCATAAATAAGTCCAAAGCACCTTTCAAAAGTCGTATCAAATACTAAATTCTTGCTATCTTTCAACAACAACAACAACAAAAGTCCCAGTGACACAAGGGCTCCCACAATCACAAGATCTGGGGAGGGTGGGTGTACGCAGCCTTCACCCTTTAGGGTGCTACCCTGAAGGGAGGCTGTTTCCGAGAACTCCCAACCTGAGGCGCGTGTCATCATGGAAGTATAGATCCTGGGCCCGCTATTAATTCCTCGAGATAACAAAGAGAAAGATTTGTGAATTAGATCAGGTCAAAAGATAAGGATTCTTTGTAGGTTTGTAAGATAATGTAATTAATCATCACGCCATGGAACTTTGGTATAGTAAATGAAAACATCCCAACTATCTTTAAAAAAAGTGACTGATCATCTCATATGAGTAGAAGATTTATTTTAAATATTTAAAATAAACATATAAGTAACTAAATGTTAATAAATAGTAAAATAATAAATTCTAATTTAGTAAAATTTTTTCATATATAAATAATGAAATCAAAACCTAATTATGTGGTTAAGCATACATTTAAAGCAATCGGAAACTAATAAAACAATTCTCTTTATGGACTACGATACCCCCCACTATGATTTCTTATTTGAATAAAGAAACAATATAATAAGGAAAAAAATAAAGGATGATAGTTTATAAATTAATGATTATTTGGTTTTGATAAAGTGTCGTTAGATTTGGTATAACAGTTAAATTATGTTTCTTCAAATGTGAAATATTGGATTCGAAACTCATTTTCGCATCCCCTAGGCATTCGTGGCTCCTTTTAAAATATTGTTGTACCTCTTTATCTCTTTTAAAAAGTCCTTTTTAACTACTAAATTATTATAAAAGAAATTCTAACTATCATAAAAGACATCGTGTAATTGCTAGCGAGATTATATGAGTTTGGAGTCACTCATGTGTATTTGGAAGGGAGCATTGCAACAAATAGGGTTGCAACAAAGAGGTCTCGAAAGGAAAGAAAGGATAGCAAGATGAATAATTTAATTCAACAGCTAGAGAGGGTAGTGAGTGCTGGTACGCTAGGACAAACTATCTATACATAGTCTATTTAACGTTTTCCTTACTTTTATTTAAAAACTTTTATAATATAATTATTTTTCACTACTTTTGTTGAGTAATATACTATATTTAATGTATATATAAAAATACTTCTTAATGTACATGTTACTATTTGTCACTTAAACTAGTTAAGCCAATTTTATTAATCACTAAATATAGATATCTAGTTAACGAATACTAACCTATACATACAATATTGACCAACAACTCAAAGCAATGGACTTTTATTTTTGACCAACAAGAACGGCATCGGATTGCACGAGCTAAAATATTAATATCAATACATTGTACATAAGAGAGATCATTAGGTGGAGTAATCCATCACTGATGATTACAAACATTAACAAAACATAGCTTAGCCACTAGGTGGATGCTCTATTACAAAGCTTAGGGATCCCAATAAAAGAAAAACAATCAAACAGTCTTGGAGTCTGCAAATATCCCAAATAATCGCCCTAATCATCTGGGGGAGGAGGAAGACCTATTACAAATAGCAGAAATAACATTGGCATAGTCATATTCAATGATAACTTTAAACCATCCCCGAACATACAAGGAATAGAGTTCAATGCCAAGTATCTCACCCTTAATTAGATTGCTTTTGATTATCAAGTTATATTTTTTTATATTCCCAAGAAGTATAATAATTTTCATAAAGACAGAAGCTAACAATTGTTATAAAATGTCATAGTAAAACCCCAAAGCTTCATAATACATCAAATTCCTAACAAACATACAAATTATATTGTTCCAAAACACAACATTTATCTAAGAGATTCCGTCGAACACCTTGTATGCTATTTATAAACTATTCAGATTACAACAACAATTTAAAATTGCTTTCCAAGAAATAGACATCTCTCATCGACATTTGATCGAACACGTAATAGGCCGGTTTGGGGTCATAGCAATTGGAGTAAAATTCAATTAAGCAATTTGAGATGAGAGTTCTAAGATGCCAAAAATTAACATATATTCAATCATAACAACGAAGGAGAGGGAAATTAGAAAGATCTCACAAAACAATGATATCGCGCCGTAGTAGATGCCACCGTCCTAAAAGATGATTTGGCTGCTGCTCCGGTGCACGCAGTATAACCGGCAGCCGTCCTCCAGGATTAATGCGATCCGACTCTTAACGTGCACTCGTTAATTGTCGGGTAGGAGTGCTTTGAACTTTGCCCCAAATCAAAAATAGCATCGGGATGAATAATAGTAGTAGGATTAGTTTTCCACGCATCAGACTTCGCCGCTGCATGAGAGAGGTTTAGTGGTAGTTCTTTTTTTTAAATAGAGGCTACCATTTTATTGACTGGATATGCACATGAATATTTATGCAAAAACTAATGAGAGAGAATCAGGTGGTTATTGGAGAGAGAGGTGCTGATAGTGGGCACATGAGAGAGAGAGAATACATTTTGCGAAGAATATGGAGAATGTATATATATTAGATTCCTTCTCCAACGCCAATTTTTTCCAGTTACATAACGTAAAACGGCATTTTATTGCAATAATAAAAATGGTTTAATGGCAGAAATAAATGAGACCACAGCAGCCATAAACGGTTAGTGTATTAAACAGGCACTGTAATTTAAGATACGGGCTTTGAACGATTATCTTCCAAAAAAATAAATATATCCGATAAGAAAAAGGAATCATCCACACTTTTTTCAATGTGGGATACAACTCCCCTATAAACTAAAGGTTAGCTTGTATCATTTTTCCAACAATCCCTCACAAAGGATACAAGCTAAAGAGAAAGAAAGGAATAGATTGGGCAAAGGGAGTTCTGTTTTTCAATGCCGATGTCTTGCGACTTGAATCGTCACCTAGTGTAACCCAAGTTTAGGACTAACATCTTGCAAGGTGACTTTCGTCTTGAACCTCACAAGGGGTTGTATAGTCTTCCACTTGGACACGTACCGAACTCCAGATCTCAGCAACTCCTGCGGTTTGGCACGTTTAATCGGCCATGCGCTCGTCCTGGATATTCATAGGCGCTCGAGAAGGCAAGTCTTAATCCTTCATAGCGAGCGGCCAGACTCCCACACCTATATAGGTGGATCCCATTAAGTGTGTGTTACCGCACACCGCCAAACATATGGATATAGGTCCATTAAGAGCTAAAGCTCAACTTTACCCCTGGTAACATACAGACAGTGTCCTGTCATGTGCAAGTCGTGCTCACACCGCCAACATACGGCATTGGACCCGTCTTCAAACAGTGTCCGTCATGTGCAAGTCATGCTTACACCGCCAACATACGGCATTGGACCCGTCTCCGCATTGTCACACCATAGGGAGGGACAACATAAAACAAAGTGCATATCTTGAATGAAACTATGACTTTTCACATTGAACCTGATAAGCCTAGGTTGGATACATCAAAGTTTATTCGTGTATAGACTTCAGTCCCTTCCCCCTTGATGTTTTTACAATCATTTTACTACAAAGGCCTTTTGTCAACGGACCCGTAATATTCTTTTCAGACATTACATAGTCTAGCGATATCACTCCACTTTCTAGTAGATCTCTCACGATCTGATGCCTGAGACGAATGTGTCTCCTCTTGCCATTATAAACATTGTTCTTTGCCACAGCAATTGCAGCTTGACTGTCACCCTGAAGTGACACTGATGGAGCTGGAAGCCCCCACAATGGCACTTTAACACTGTATTGTAACAAAGCGGTACTTCAGAGTTGACTATTGTCAACGTCAATCACGAGTTACTCTTACCCCCACATTGAGGTACCTACAATGAGCTGTTAAACAACTAGCTCCATCGCCTGCCAGCTTCAATAAGAGTCAGTATAACACATTAGTAGGCACACGTCACATTAGTAAAGTTACATCTCCACCCCAAGTACTCACATAGTATGTGTAGCATATAAAGTTGGCACGAAAGCCACATACCACAAACTGTCACTTTCATATCTCATCACATTGTGAAACATTATCACTAGTTTAGATCACAATGGACCATATACCCATTCTCATCATACTTAGCATATATGCGATATTACTATTAAGGGTAGTTCACGTCTTACCAATGTTGTACCAAATTTTGGTGATATCAAGAGAAAAAGGTTCATAAGATCATAATTCATAAGATGCCTTTTACAACTCAACTTAAGGCAACCCAAGCCTCTGTAAGACTTTCAAGCCCAAGTGCTTAGCATCATTAAGCTATTTACATCGACTTTGGACAATCGACAAATAATATTTCGACCACAACGAATTTCCATGAGCTAGCCATAACTAGCAAACAACGGTAGAAACAAAATAGTCAGAAAAGATTATCACCTGACAACATACCTCATAGGCTCTCTGGTGCTCTTACAACCCCCCTCAATAGAATGTCTCACATTGCATTCTTAAGCCATTATATTTTTCTTCCTGCCAACTCAGTGTTAAAAGGACAACTAAAACATGCAGGTTTCAGCGGGGTGTCTGAAACATAGCTCAATAACGAGCCTAAATTCATTGTAATTAGTAAAATGTCTCTCAACGAAATCAAACACCCAACACAATAGGGAGTTTATTACAACGTAAACCCCATTCATATTATTTCACTAGTACCTCAGCAATTTAGTTAGACCACTTCAATATTCATTATTTGGATCAATGTATACGTACGAGGTCTACCACTGACATATGGTATAATAAGATGAGTTTGTTATTCATCAAAACATAATGCTGTCAATCGCCTTAGCTTATTTAGCTTGTCACGCGAAGCCACGTATTTCTCCTCATCTATTGAACACGAGGGTTATATAGTATATTATCCAAATGACCAACATGAGCATACAACATATGACAATAACCCCAAATAAGGTATCTAGGCACAAGCCAAATACCAAGCCTATGATCGATCAGGGTTCTCATGTGACCTACACCTTACCCTTATTCCGAAACTAGAAAAGAAGGCATGAAACAATAATCATAAGGGCATGATAGTCTCCAAAAATAACACAAGTTCACATATTACTCAAACATATCATTTTTTCCCAACTCATGGCTAAAATTCAGCAAAGACATGCTAATACTGCATAATTCAAAACATGACCTGCATGAAACAAATACCAAAACAGCATAGCCAGCTAATATGCAGCATTTTCAGCAGTAAATAGTCCAAAAATAGCAGTATGTACACAATGCTCAACCCAAAACTAATATGAACAGCACCAAAATCAGAATGAGCATCAACATTCTATAGGTGAATGTCATAATCTGCCAATGAAGAGCAACATACAGTAGCTGAAAGCCCATAACAAATTGTAGCAACACATTCAGCTTGAAAGAGACATGTTTCAATACTTAAAACAACACGCTTTTCATCATTTCAAGCAACATGTAACAACATGTGTTCAACTCGCTTCAAACATAGACATGGAAAACACATGAGACATATCAACATGGAGACTAATATACAAATCACACATAGATTTTCACAAAACTCACAAGTCTTATTAGCCCTTTACAATAATCAACTTATTTCACTTATGTCACTAGAAATATGCAAGAAATTCAATTCTCGCATACAAGATTTAATCCATGGTTAAACTCAAAACATTCAATGCTCTACCAACACATGGGATTTAGGATTGTGCAACTATACATGCTTAAACCTAAGAGCTGCCAATTCTAGGCTCAAGACTCCATTCGAACGAATTCACAATCAACCTCAAGCATTAAACACGTATTAACCACAACAATCACACATAAAATTGAAAAGCACACATATTCAATTTCTATGCAACATGATTAGCCACACAACAGTGGCGCTAGCACCATGCACATATGAAAGAGCAACAACAACCTAGAAATTCTCCAATGATTTGTTTCACTAGTATATGAATCTCAAAGCAAGCTCGGTGAATGCCATATAATTCAATGGCACTATGCAGATGCGACCTAAAAATTTCTCCAACAGTTTGTTTCAATCATCTTTTAATTCTAATTCGATACCAACTAGCACATTAAATGCAAATTGAATGAAACAAACACTGTCTTAATATAAAACCATTTTCATGCATTCACCGAACTTCTTAAACTCATTATATGAAGTATGCTTGTACATGCTTTAAACCCGGCGGGAGCCAGTCTTAAAAGACATGTAAAAACAAAATCATTCTCGAATCTTCATCTAATGGCATAACATGTCAGATGGTTCCTTAACAAGCATAAGATCAAATAAACAACAGCAACAATAGAATATCAGAACATGTTGTATGTATTCAAAACTGGAACTTCAATGAGAATCAATGAAGACCCTTAGCAAACAAACTGACAGACCCACAATTGCACACACAAAAACAAAAATTAGCATCATAAAACTAGGGTTCAACCTCTTGTGAGATTCACATGTGAGAAGCATTAACGTTTCTTTTATTTAAATCCGCAGGGGAAAACACCGACGAAATCACCCCTCAAACATTTCTCATACCCGACGTTTCAAGAGATTTAAGGTTTAGATTTCCGCACAGCCTCCCATATCCACACCCCTAAATTTTCAATTTTCAACTTGACCCCTTTTTTTTTTAATTTTTACAGTATATCATATAAATTGAACTTCAAATTTAGCAAAAGGGTAATATCTATAAATTCAGCAATTGAACCTTTTTTTCTTTCAGATCTGTCGAATATCCTTTCAAGTTTAAGCACATATTAACCTTCTAATTAAATCAGTACTAATGCAGAGGATCAGTGTTGGCCTCCCTCCCGACTCTTGCGGCTAGAATCTCAACCAAAATATATATAAAGATCGTAATTTAGATTGTTATAAAATGTCATAGTAAAACACCAAAGCTTCATAATATATCAAATTCCTAACAAATATACAAATTATATTGTTCCAAAACACAACATTTATCTCAGAGATTTCGTCGAACGCCTTGTATGCAATTTATAAACTATTCAGATTACAACAACAATTTAAAATTGCTTTCCAAGAAATAGACATCTCTCATTGACATTTGATCGAGCACGTAATAGGCTGGTTTGGGGTCATAGCAATTGGAGTAAAATTCAATTAAGCAAATTGAGATGAGAGTTCTAAGATGCCAAAAATTAACATATATTCAATCATAACAACGAAGGAGAAAGAAATTAGAAAGATCTCACAAAACAATGATATCGCGCCGTGGTAGATGCCACTGTCCTAAAAGACGACTTCCCCGCTGCTCCGGTGCACACAGTATAACCGGCAGTCGTCCCCCATGATTAACGCGATCCGACTCTTAACGTGCACTCGTTAATTGTCGGGTAGGAGTGCTTTGAACTTTGCCCCAAATCTCATCAAAAATAGCATCGGGATGAATAATAGCAGTAGGATTAGGTTTCTACGCATCAGACTTCGCCGCTACATGAGAGAGGTTTAGTGGTAGTTCTTTTTCTTAAATAGAGGCTACCATTTTACTGACTGGATATGCACATGAAGATTTATGCAAAAATTAAGGAGAGAGAATCAGGTGGTTATTGGAGAGAGAGGTGTTGATAGTGGGCACATGAGAGAGAGAGAATACATTTTGCGAGGAATATGGAGAATGTATATATATTAGATTCCTTCTCCAACGCCAATTTTTTCCAGTTACATAACGTAAAACGGCATTTTATTGCAATAATAAAAATGGTTTAATGGCGGAAATAAATGAGACCACAACAGCCATAAACGGCTAGTGTATTAAACAGGCACTGTAATTTAAGATACGGCTTTGAACGATTATCTTCCAAAAAAATAAATATATCCGATAAGAAAAAGGAAACATCCACACTTTTTTCCAATGTGGGATACAACTCCCGTATAAACTAAAGGTTAGCTTGTATCGTTTTTCCAACAACAATACATTGGGGGTGATGAGCTGTAAACCTAAGACATTTTACTTAGGGATTAGTAGACAAATCATTATACTAACATCTTTAACTCAGTTACCATGTTAAATGTAACATAAAAGACTCACCCTATAAATAGCTATTAACACCTATTAGAGAGATACAAGACACATAAGATGCCTAGTTTGGCTCTCCATTGAGCTTGCACTTCAAAGTATTGTTACTTTATTTAGTAAAAATATTGTATTATTTACCATATTTTAAAATAAAAATAAAATCCCTTTAAATGGAAAATTATTTACCATATTTTAAAAATAAAAATCTAAACCTTTGTTACTGGAAAATGCTATATAGCTCATAATACATTGCATTAATCATGCGTTCACTTCATGTGAGATTTCAATAGGCTTTTGGCCCAATTTATGAAGTTAGCATATATCTTAAATTTTGAATATCTTATCACGTAGGTAACTTGTGTTAGAATTCAGTGAATCTTAATTAGAATCCGACCAATTTTATAAAGAAAATATTAATATGTAATATATGGTCATAATAGTATATATAAATCATGTCAATATCTTTAGCAAAGGTTTAGCAAATTAGAAGAAAATTTAACCGAGTTTGAGATCAGCCACTTATATTGTTGAGTTCATGTGTTTGTTAGTTAATTCTGCTAAAAATTATCAAATTGCAAAAGAAAAAAGGTATTTATATGTTATCGAGGTCATTTTTACTTCAACATTTTCTAACGAAAACTTATCAAATTTTAGCATTATTGTACCTATTATAAAAAGGGTTCACCTAAGAACTAATGGCTTCGGATCCCATTAGAACTTTGTGGTTAAGCCTACTTGAACGAGAGTAGTACCAAAATGAGTGACCTTCTACAAAGTCCTCATGTTGCAAACCCTTCAATTTGGGGGTCCCTAGAAGCAGCCTTCGGGCAGGGTTACCCCCTAAAGGTTGGGAGTCCTCGGAAACAGCCTCCCGGCTAGGTTACATACTGAAGGGGTAAGGCTGCGTACATCTATCCCTTCTGAACCCCGCTTATGCAGGAGCTCTTAAGGCACTAGGTCTATTATTATTATACTTATTACAAAATTTTACGACTTAATATCATATAAGCGATAAAATTTTTAAATCTTTTTTTTGTTCCTTAGTAACAGCTTCGTTCAAGACATTCTAGCCCAACCCCTTCAATGCATTAATACAAGTTGTCAAGTTGGCTTTCAAATCAAATAAAGCTTTAACATTTGCAATTTAAATATATGATTTAATTCTTAAAGCCTCAACATGTTAATTAACTAAAAAAAGAAACTAAAACAAATTTGCTATTAAAATTAAATACAGCTAATAAATTATTAATATTTGAAATATATAATTTTGCAATAAAAGAATACAAAAAATTGGTATACAATAATAAGCTATCCACCTAATGTTCCATATTCGAGTTTCATCTTTCCCACATCTCAATTGTAATTATTACCATATAAATAACTATGTAGACTAAATGTCCATAAAGGATACAATCTAACGGGGCTAGACATAAGCCCAAGCAATCCAATCAACTGCTTGGGCTCCCAAATTTTAAGGGCCCTCAGAATTCTTGAAGTCGTAATTTTTAAAGTATCTATTATTAATATTATTAGGTTTTACAAACAGAATTATTATAATTTATTGTATATAAAGGGTCCATTTGAAACTTTTGCTTGGGGTAACGAAAATGTCTAGACCGATCCTGCAATCTAGCAGTTACAAACTGCAGGGAATAGAAAAGCCACTCGAGTTCATCTTCTTGTTTTTACTGGTCTTAACTATATTTAAAAAGAAAAAGTATATAGACCAAGCTCAACAAAATGAAGAAAAGAAGTCCTATTTTTGGTAAAACGTAGTTTAGGGGTTAGAAATTGCTACATTTAAAAATTTAACAAAATTAAGAAAATAATTAATAGTCATAATCATACACATGCCATGGGTTATACACGTAAAAATAAGAAATTGAAATAATAGCAATAGTAAAAAGGAACATACCCAGTGTCTCAAAAGCTCCCGCCTGAGCAGGGTCGGGGGGGGGGGGGGGGGGGGGGGGGGCGAATGTACATAGCCTTCCCCTTTCAGGGTGTCAATCTGAAGAGAGGTTGTTTCCCAGTGCCCCCAACCTGAGGGTGAGGACTTTCCAGAAGGTCACCCATCCTGATACTACTCTCGCTCAAGCACGCTTAACTTCGGAGTTCTAATGGGATCCAGTGACGGTGTGTTGGTGCCCTCTCTGGTAAATAATAGCAACAGTAAGAACTATAATATATAGAAAAGAATTAATATATAAGTCAATAATTTGGGAGTTGAAGTGATAAATTTTGCAAAATCTACAATATGGATACTTAATTTATATTTAAGTATGATTAATTTAATTGATATTTGGCTTTTTTATTCAGAAAAAGTACAACTATGTGTTATAAAACCTATATTATACAACTAACATTAGAAAATACGTATTTTACCGTATTTGATAATCATTTATAAACGGCCTTTTTAAACATAAATGTACTGATATACTTCTAATACGCCAATTATACGCAGGTTTCGCTACCAATACGTTTGTTAAGCCATAAAAAAAAAAAAAAAAAAAAAATATTCTTTACTAGTCATGTATTATTTTGTGCACGAATCGCTATAACAAATATGTAATATTATATAGTTTTGTACATGGTTGAATTATACCTTTCATAATTATACTAAAAATAAATATTTAAAGTTTTAGAAAAATGTGTGATGAAAATTCCACATGTGAGTCTAATGTAGTAGAATCCCACATTGGAGTAGTGAGAATGAAGAAACTCTCTCTCTCTCACTACTCCAATGAGAGTGAAGAAATGAGTTTATAAGTGTAGCGGATTTTTCTACGTATTGCCAATTGCTTTTAAGATGGGAGGTGCGTGACGTACCGACTGTGGCTGGGGGTCTGGGTTCGACAAGTGGGGATGCTACTCCCACTTGGGCAGGCCGCGTTCGCTCCTCTGATCAAGATATTGTCCAATATGTGCAACCTGTACTCGTTGATGGCAAGCCCGCTGGGGTTAACCCTGATGAGGTTCTTGACTCTGGAAATGAGATGTGGGAACACTGCTTCGTGGTTAGGCTGCTTGGCACGAGACTCGGTTACTCCCGTGCCCAAGAGATTGCTAGCTTCCTTTGGGGTGACAAGGGGCTTGAATGTGTCTCGTCTGATGGGGAGGTTTATTTTTTTTTGGTTTCGCACTACAGCATAGGCCGAGAGCGTTCTGTTAGGTGGTCCTTGGTTCTTCAAAGGCGTTTGTATATCTCTCGATCTTTGAAAGGACGGACTTATAGTGCGGAAGGATTATAGGACGGCCCCTGTGTGGGTTCGAATATCTGGGCTTCCATTACTTCTTTGGAAGTCGGCCGGGATTAGCATTGCATGCCGTACGATTGGTAGACCCTTGTTCATGGACAAGGTCACGGCGACCTGCACTCGTTTGGGCTATATTCAAGTCTGTGTTGAGGTGAAGGCCTCTGAGCCTATTCTTAGGGAGACCTTCATTGTGATTCGTGGTGTGAGGCATAACCTTGGCATGACATGTGAAGGGGTACCCAAGCATTGTGCAACTTGCATGGTATTTGGGCACTCGCGTACTCCTCTTGGTGTTGATCTTGGTCCTTCTATGGCGGCTCCGATTGTGGGACGTCAAAAAAAGAAGAAGGCCAAGAAGAGGGGGGGGGGGGGGGGGGGGGGGCTCAGCCCCTCCCCCGCCCGATGGCTCCGACCGAATCGATGGGTGGTGGTTTAGCAGGTGGAGGTGGTGCAGTGGCTGGAGGAGAGGACGCCCTCTATCTTGGGGACACAGGTGGTGCTCCCTTAGCCCAAAATAGTGGGCAGCAGCTAGCCGCCTTGGATGCGGTTGCGGGCGGGCTGCCAGGCAGCCCGACCTTGAGTGATGGAGGACGGGTCGCATTGATCTCGATCACAAAGTTGCCTCTCGAGGTGAGCCACGCTCAACCCACTAGCGGGTCCCGGATCTCTTGCTTAGATTCCACCTTTGACGATGAGGACAGTGGCTCACCTGAGGACTTGAGTCGTGCTATTGTTCCTGTTGAGATTAAGAAGGCTCCAGATGCTCTTATCGGGATTGTTGATCCTGTTGCATGTATTGAGAACAGGACGGCTGCAACAATGCTTACTGTTGTGTCGAACTAGTTCTCTCTTTTGGCCAAGGTTGAGGGTTGCCTGGGTGAGGATCGTGCGTGTGAGGACTGCACGGGTGAGACATCCACATCAGAGTGTACTTCGCAGCCTGGCCTTGTTGAGGGGCCTCGTACGGGTTCTAGGGCGGCCCGAGAAGGTCGCAAGGACCGTGCTTTCACATTAGTCTCCAGTTTTTGATGATTGGATGCTGGAATGTGAGGGAGTTTAATAACCCCAATATTATTGTTGTTGTTTGAGGATGGATTTCCTCCAACCGCTTGAGTCTGGTTGGTTTGGTCGAGACCAAGACCAGCCCTACTGATATTGAGTCTGTTGTTACCCGCTGTGCTGAGGGATGGCAGTTTATGTTTAGTGGGGTGCGGGGCCATTGGTGCCGCATCACTGTTCTTTGAGATCCGAGCATCTACCGTGTAATGAGAGTGCAGGGTGGTGATTAGTTTCTCACCTGTAGGGTGATTGACATTCGAGGGGATGTGGACTTTGTTGCTACATTTGTCTACGACTTTAATGAGCCGGGGGCGTGCAGGGATCTTTGGCAGTATATTCGAGGAGCTAGCATGGCTTTCGAGGGGGAGCCTTGGATACTCCTGGGTGACTTTAACGCTATCCTCAATCGCGAAGATAGGAGTGGGGGTCAGGACACTTGGCCTGGCCTTATGGATGACTTTTGAGATTGCATCTATGAGTCTGAGCTCGCAGTTCTTTCATACTTGGGGCTTCGTTTGACGTGGTCTGGCACGATGCCTGGTGGCGCTCTAGTTCTGAAATGTCTTGATTGGTGTTTGGTGAGCGAGGGATGGCTTCGCTCTTTCTCGGTCTCATCTGTTGAGTATCTACCTGGCAGTTATGTTCTGATCATTGTCCTTTTATAGTTAGAGGACTTGGAGAGTGCCACACCCCGTGGCACCCTTTCAAGTTCTTTAACTTCTAGACCGAGCATGAGGAGTTCATTCCTACAGCGCGGAGAGTTTGGGAGACTAGTAGTGAGGGCACTCCTATGTTTCAACTCACTCAGAAGCAGAAGAGGCTGAAGGGTGAGTTGAAGGCTCTTACTACTAGGAATTTTAGCCACATTTTGGCTCGTGTGGTGGCGGTGAGGGACGCCTGGACCGCAGCCCAGCAGGCCTTAGATGATGATCTTGAGAGTGTGGAGCTTCGTGCTGAGGAGCGTCATCTATCTCAGGAGTATTCGAGGTTGTGTCGTGATGAGGAGGCTTTCTACCGTCAAAAGTCTCGCATCAAGTGGCTCTCCCTAGGGGATCAGGGTACCCGGTTCTTCCATAAGTCTGTCGCTCATTGGCAGGCTAGGAACCAGATTTTTTTCTATTGTACGTCCAGACGGCAGGAGGACTTATGATGAGGGGGAGATTTTAGGGGCCGCGGTCTTGTATTTCCAGGAGTTATTGACTGAGCCGAGTGGGCCGCTTAGTGAGGACATTTCGTGGCTATTCCAGTCTTGTCGTTTTGAGGATCAAGTGAGACCTCTTACTCTTCCGATTTTCGATGCTGAGGTTAGAGATTCCCTTTTCTCTACTGGTGATGACAGGGCGCCTGGTCCTGATGGGTATACTTCCCTCTTCTTTAAGAGGGCTAGGGATGTGGTGGGTCGTGATGTTGTTTGGGCAGTATGTTCGTTCTTCTAGTCAGGGCACATGCTTCGCGCCCTGAACCCTACTCGCATTAGCTTGGTCTCGAAGGTAGAGAGTCCCTCCACCTTCGCTGACTACGCCCATTCTCTTGTTGCAATGTGGTCTATCAGTGCATTACTAAGATCATTGCAAACAGGTTGAAAGGGGTGCTTCCTTACATGATTGACGATTCTCAGTCTGCTTCCGTCCTCGGGAGGAGGATTTCAGATTGTATGATGTTAGCTCAGGAGCTTATGCGCAACTATCATCTTCAGACTGGGGCTCCTCGGTGTGCCCTGAAGGTTGATATTTGTAAGGCGTTTGACACGGTGCGGTGGGACTTTTTTCTCTCTGCCATGCATTGTATGGGTGTCCCCGAGATTATGATTCGATGGGTGCGGAAGTGTTTTTCCACAACCAGATATTCAGTTGCCATTAATGGCAAGCTTCAGGGGTTTTTTAGCACGAGCCGGGGTATCAAACAGGGGGACCCTCTTTCTCCCTATCTCTTCATCATCTCTATGGAGGGTCTGCAGGGTTTACTTAGCAGTGCCACTACCGATCCGCGGTTTCGCGTTCACCACTGCTGTGAGAGGACTTGCCTCACTCACCTGTGCTTTGCTGATGACCTTATGATCTTTAGTGAGGCTGATGAGGGCAGTGTCTCAGTCGTACGTGAGATGTTGGATCGCTTCACTGTTCTTTTAGGGTTGTCCTCAAATGCGGCGAAGAGCACCATCTTCATTTCTGGGGTTGATCCTGAGTTTCAGCAGTTTATTGTAGATGTTCTGGGGTTCAGATTGGGGCAGTGCCCGTTCAGATACCTGGGGGTGCCGCTTTTATCGTCTAGGCTTTAGCTCATCCACTGTAAGCCGCTGTTAGACCGCATCCTATCTCGCATCCAGCTTTGGACTTCACGAGCTCTTTCATACGCTGGGAGATTACAGCTTATCAGATTGGTTCTGTTCTCTAATCAGGTCTTATGGACTTCCATCTTCCTTCTTCTGAAGGCGATTGCTAGGAAGTGTGAGTTAACTCTTGCTGCCTTCTTATGGAAAGGTGCCTCGTTGGCCCCAGGGGAAGCGAAGGTGGCCTGGCAGCATTTATGTTACCCTTGTAGGGAGGGGGGGCTCGGGATTCAGAGCTTGACCGAGTGGAACCATGCTTCTCTTATGAAGCACATTTGGGTCCAACTCACCGATCGTGGTTCCGTCTAGCCTCGGTGGATTCATGCCAACCGACTTCGAAGGAAGAACTTCTGGGAGATTGAGGCCAAGGATTCGGTTCCTTGGTCATGCTGGAGTATCCTCGATGTTAGGCCATTGTGTCACATGGCTTTTAGGCATATTATTCGAGGTGGTCGAGATACTGCTCTCTGGACGGACTACTGGCTTCCTTATGGGCGACTAGCGGGGCGGTTCCGGAACCGCATCTTGCACTCTACTGGTTATCATTGGGGATCTCGAGTTTCATATATTATTGATGGTGATCGATGGAGGTTTCCTCGGGACAGGGTTGAACTGCTGCCTATTTGGGCGTCTATTGATTTCAGGCCCCAACCGGGTGTTGCTGATTGTATCAGGTGGATGGGTGACAACTCAGGAGTCTTTACCACCAGATCGGCGTGGGAGATGATTCGTAGTAGGAGGGAGGAGGACTCCATCCATCATCTCCTCCGATTCCGGCTACACATTCCGAGGCATTCCTTCATTCTCTGGCTTGCTTCTTGTGAGCGGCTCTATACTCGTGACAACCAAGTATATTATATATTATATTATATTATATTTATATAATATTATATATATATATATATATATATATATATATATATATATATATATATATATATGTGAAGAGAGACGGTGAGAGGAAGGATGGGCTACATGCGCGCGACTCCGTTTTTAAATAACGAAAACCTAATAATTTTAGAGATCTTTTGCCATGCCTCCTCTCATCCTCGCCTTCCTGAAGCCGCTACGAGATCCAAAGGGTTCTCAATCGCCGAAGCGCAGGTGGTTGGAGTACTAGGGGAATTAAAGCAAGAATCAACGTCAACATTAATTGGGGGAGTTTTAAGTCCTTAGTTTTATCATTATTGTTTTCTTTCTTGGATTTCATGATGTTTAGAACTCCTATGGAGAAGTAGATTTTTAGTTTAGGGATGAAGGATGGATAGTCGTCCGTATCCCAGATTTATATTTTATTGTAAATAATGGGTTTGTTATGTTATATACGCACCCCTGTGGGGAATTTATGATCACTGTTTGGTTTTCTTTGTGTGAGCTTGTAGCCATGTTAAGATTTTCAAATTATTAGCGTTAGTCTATAAGCTTGTAGCCTATAACATAACTGGTTTTCACGCTTGGTTAGGGTTAAGGTTGTACCCAACCGTAAACACAATCTTTATACAAATTAATATTTGGTTAGGAGTGATAAAGGAATTAAGTAGTGCTAATGAGATAACCTATGCTACATGTAGGGATGATATGATAGGTTATGCCTTTAGTCGAGTTCATTACCCTAAGCCCTAATTTAAATACTAACCCTTGCTTAGTGCTTGTAGCCTAAGCCTCCTAAACTATTGTCATAGTAGAATATAATGACGGGATACGAGTAATACTACCTTGAAATCATTCCCTGAACTAACCTCAATTGAATTGACACTTTTAGTTTATCATTAGTTTTGCTATTTTAGTTAACAAATTGCTTAAACCAACTCAAAACTCGATTTCAACCGCTCGTTAATAACAAAATCTAACTTAACTCCGATTCTTTGCGGATATGATTCGTATACCCGATTTACCTACGACGATCTCGTACGCTTGCGAGTAGACGGTTATAAAGCACACTTTAAAATCACATCAAGTTTTTGGCGCCGTTGACGGGGAATCGGTAAGCTAAGTTGACTTTGAAATTGACAAGTTATTTTATTTTATTATTTATTTATTTCTTTTGTTTAAGAAAAAAATCTAAATAAATAAATAAAAATTACTTTACTTTTTCTTTTCTTTTTTTTTTCCGTTTATTTTTAGTTATTTTATGTTACTGCTTTTATTTTTTTAATTTTAATTTTAATTTTTTTTCTTTGTTTAAAAAAACTTATTTTTTATTAGTTTACTTTTTTGTTTTATTTTTCTTTGTTCGTTTATTTTTACTTATTTATTTTCTTTTTTTTTATTTTAGTTATATTTTCTTAGAATGGCTAACTTTGCACCGCGCATGATTGGGGACTACTTTATTCCCCACACGTATGTCCCACCCGCCAGAGTTACGTTACCCGCCATGGGTAATGTTAACTTCAAGCTTACGACTGAGATCATCAACATGCTTCCCATTTCTATGGGAAGCCGATTGAGAGCCCATACGAGCACCTTGATGCGTTTAGAGAAATTTGCGAAACTGGTCATCATCAAGGTGTCTCAATTGATGCCATTCGGCTACGTCTTTTTCCCTTCTCAATAAAGGATGTAGCCAAAAGGTGGTTTCAGTCTCTTCCAAGAGGTGAAATCACCACTTGGGCTGACCTCCAGCAAAAGTTCCTGATCAAGTTTTATCCTAAAGCCAGAACTATGGCTATTAGACATGCAATCAACAGTTTTGAACAAAAGGATCAGGAACAATTTCATGAGAGTTTGGACAGATTTAAGGAGCTCCTCAGAAGCTGTCCCCACCACGGGTCACCCAAGTAGGCTCTTGTGCAGAATTTCTACGATGGTCTCACGGCTTCCAACAAGTAAATGTTTAATGCTTCATGCGGGGGAGCATTTAACCAACAAGATGAGGACGAGGCATGGATGCTATCTGAGCGCCTTAGTGAACACACTCTCGACCAAGCCTCTTCTGTGAGGGTGGTTAGAGGGGGCACACGCAGTGTCTACGAAGTAGCATCTACCATTGACATTAATCTTCGACTGGACGCCCTTAGCAGGAAGATGGATCAGCTTATGAACTTGCATGCGAATCCTACTAATGTGCGCCCACTCTATGCAGCTGAGTTATCGAGTGGTTCTACTCCATGTAGCATTTGTTCGGGTGAGGACCATTCTGTGCTTAATTGTTCATATGCGTCACAATTTTTCGAATATGTACAGGAACAGGTTCATATAGCTCAAGGATATTCGGGAAATAGCGACCCGTTCTCCAACACCTACAATCCTGGGTGGCGCGATCATTCGAACATCTCGTGAAAGCAAAACACCAATCATAATCAACCCACGAGACAACAAGAACCCGGCTTTGTAGGTAACACGCACCCTTCCATTCTGCAGGGGGGCACAGGTATGATACTCAACCTCACTCCAATGTTACCCATGATAACCCTCCTTCCCCACCTACAGGATATACTTCACAATTTCAAGAGCGTATGCTCTACTTTATGGAAGACACCACACAACTGGTTCGGTGTCACTCTCAGTCTATAGCTAGATTAGAAGACTAGATAAGACAATTGGCCCAAACACTTCATAAGCGAGAGGAAGAGAGGTTACCCTCCCAACCTCTCACACTTCCAGTAAGGTCAACTAGCTGTAGCCCAAACTTGCCACCTCACAAGTAAGTTCGGGTTGTGTCAGTGTCTAGGGAGGGGAACCTTCGAGATGTGGAGGTCGAGGTTGAGAAGGAGAGTACGGACCCATATCCCACTGCTGACAGAGAGGGCCCACAAGGTAGGTCTGCTGAACCTACTGTCCCTTTTCCTTCGGCCCTTAGAGGACCGAAGAAGAAGGATAACCAAAAGAGGACTGAGCTCATAGACTTGTTTAAGGACGTGAAGATCAACTTACCGTTGATCGAAGCTATTAAACACATTCCTATGTATGCCAAGCTCCTCAAGGACCGTTGCACCAAAAAGAAGCGCGCACAAGCGCATATCCGAAAAAAGGTCCGGCCCATCGAGAAGGTGAGCAGTATCTTAGTATCAGGCGCCCCACTCAAGTTTCGAGACCCCAGGGCTTTTACAGTTCCATGTGTCTTAGGAGAGCGTTACATTAGTAGAGCCTTGCTAGATCTAGGAATGAGTCTAAACCTCATCCCTTACTTAGTTTTTCAAGAATTAGGTATAGGAGACCTTAAGCCAACGAATTTTATACTTCAGTTGGCTGATAGGATAAAGCGAGTACCGCGTGGGGTAGTGGAAGATGTACATGTCAAGGTTGACAAGTTTGTCTTCCCTGTTGATTTTCTCGTATTAGATATAGACCCTACTCCTAGGCAAAAGCACAACGCTCCCATTATTCTAGGTCAACCGTTCCTAGCGACGGTCGACGCTGTGATTCACTGTAGGACGGGAGCGTTGGAGGTTTCTTTTGGAAATCCCAAGGGTAAATTGAAGGTCTCGAACTTTGTTCGACACCCTGAGACTGAGGACGAGTTGGAATGCTACAGGGTTGATGATATTGACCCTTTGGTAGAGCCAGGTAATGCTGATTCTACTAAAAGTGACTATTGTAATAGTGTCCCTGTCTTTGTCGATAGCTATGCTTCATCACCTATACCTAGTCGGCTAGAGATTTGCGACCTCGATGCTGGTAATGTTTTCCTCCTTGCTAGTCACGGGTCTAGAAATGCCGTTGGGTTTGGAGATTGCTCCTATTGGGTCAATCTGTATTCTATGGCAGACATTGCCTCAGATTTTGGTTGACATTATGCTCCAAACTGCGTCCGGCTGAAGAAGTTAAACCTAGCGCCATTGGGAGGCAACCCTACCTGCTTTTAATTTTGTTTTAATTTGTTTTTTCACATGAACTCTCTCAATTGCAGGTCATTTTATTATCCCTACCATGCTAACTTTGTTTCTCTTTTACTAAACACTTGTATAATCCCTATTTCTAACACTACTAACAAGTCCGTTTAATATTCTGTCTTTTATGTCTTCGATTGCAGCTTGCTATTTCTGTCTTTCCTTTTTGGATTTTCTCGCCACGCGTAACTAAATATGCCATACCTCAGGTCATCTCTTTCCTTTCCTTGCTTATATTTACTTTCGTTGATTTGCATTGAGGACAATGCAAGGTCTGGGTTTGGGGATGGTAGATAAGAGTCAACTTTGTTTGTCCTTTAAGCTTAATTTGGCATAAATTAGCTATATTTTTGAAGGCATGAATGAGTATAAGGTTGTTTGTGACCCTTATTGTAGCCCAGTTCTGTGATGTACTTTGACGATTAGAATGATCATGGGACGAGATTATTGCTGGATAAGACTTTTGAATCCATATTTTTGTCTCTTAACTAGTTAGTGAGATTATTACTTTTTACTCTTAATCTTATGACATATCCTACTGTTTGGGTCGAGATAATGGTAATAATTTTAGGAATAGGAATCCACTAGTCTATTTCTAACAATGTTGAAATCAATTGTACATTTCTTTATCTTAAGCAATCCCTTCAAAAAAAGAAAAAAAAAGAAAAGGTGACTGGTTGGTTCTTGTAGCCCATGTGTCTCGAGCAAGTAAGCCCATAGGGGTATCTTAAAACCTGGTACCTTGAGCCAACTAGGTCGGGAGCTCTCGATCAAAAGCTCTCTATATGGGCCACAGGGAAAGCTTAAGAAGAATCAACTTTGTAGTTACTAAAATAAGCACTAATACCTAAAAAAAAACAAAAAAAAAGGTGTATGTTAACGGATTAGGTTGTGGATCCTTAAGACTCGAACCATTAGGTCCGTAAGGGTCTCTTAAAACCTGGTACCTTGAACCAATTGAATTGGGAGCTGCCGGCCAAAAACTCGCTACATAGATCTGAGGAAGACACATCTAACCGAGTGAAAAAGGAAAAAAAAGAAAAAAAAAAAAGGTAAGAGGGGAAAACAAGAGAGAAAAGAGAAACCTTTTGATTTTACTATTGATTAGCAGTGAAGGGTTAGGATAACTTCTTCCTTTACTTATTACCTTTATGTCTTCTTTAAGTCAAAGAATTTTGAAGTAAGACAAAGGGGAGAGAAGTTTTAAGATCACTCACTAGTAAAAAGACCTTAATGACTTAGAGCTAAGTTAGAACTAGAGCAATAATAACGTCACATAAGGATTCGCTACTCTCAAGTACACTCTCAAATATGATTGAACAATAATTTTCACAAATGACCTTTGCGGTTAAATGTCTGACTTAATTTTTCCATAATTAGCTAGTTTAAGGTAAATCTTGCTTAAGAACAAGCAAGGAGTGGGTTTGGGGATTATGTACCGTATATTTTACATATTTTATTTTTCATTCTTGCGACATATTCGACTTTTACATGTGTGTTTTGTTGTAATCTAGGTACGTTTTGGCTTAGAGTGTAATGGAGCAAACAAATGTTGAAAAGCGGCAGAATCAAGTATAATTGAAGCATAATTGAAGACTGCTTTGAGAAACTCGATCACGTGCGCGAAGAATGACCAATCGGGTTGTAAGTCGGTAACTCAAATAGGTCTCATGGATTATTAATATATATATATATATAATATTGTATATTATATATTATTTCATATTATAATATTATATTATATTATATTTATATTATATTAAATATTATGTTATTATTATATATATATATATATGAACAGAGACGGTGGGAGGAAGGACGGGCCGCATGCCTGCGACTCCGTTTTTAAATAACGAAAACCTAATTATTTTAGAGATCTTTTGCTACGCCTCCTCTCATCCTCTCCTTCCCGAAGCCGCTACGAGATCCAAAGGGTTCTCAAACGCCGAAGCGCAGGTGGTTGGAGTACTGGGGGAATTAAAGCAAGGATCAACGTCAACATCAATGGGGGGAGTTTTAAATCCTTAGTTTTATCATTATTGTTTTCTTTCTTGGATTACATGATGTTTAGAACTCTTATGGAGGAATAGATTTTTAGTTTAGGGATGAAGGACGGGTAGCCGTCCGTATCCCAGATTTATATTTTATTGTAAATAATGGGTTTGTTATGTTATATAAGCACCCCTGTGGGGAATTTATGATCATTGTTTGGTTTTCTTTGTGCGAGCTTATAGCCATGTTAACATTTCCAAATTATTAGCGTTAGTCTACAAGCTTGTAGCCTAGATCATAACATAACTGGTTTTCATGCATGGTTAGGGTTGAGGTTGTACCCAACCCTAAACACAATCTTTATACAAATTAATATTTGGTTAGGAGTGATAAAGGAATTAAGTAGCACTAATGAGATAACATATGCTACATATAGGGATGATATGATAGGTTACGCCTTTAGACTAGTTCATTACCTTAAACCCGGCTTTAAATACTAACCCCGGCTTACTGCTTGTAGCCTAAGCCTCCTAAACTATTGTCATAGTAGAATATAATGATGGGATTAGAGTAATACTACCTTGAGTTCATTCCCTGAACTAATCTCAATTGAATCGACACTTTTAATTTATCATTAGTTTTGCTATTTTAGTTAACAAATTATTTAGACCAACTCAAAACTCGATTTCAACTGCTCGTTAATAACAAAATATAACTTAACTCTGATTCTCTGTGGATACAACCCGTATACCCGATTTAGCTACAACGATCTCGTACGCTTGTTAGTAGACGGTTTTAAAACACACTTTAAAATCACATCAGTAGCACTGAAGTGAACATATCTGAGATGTTATCAGCAATGCCAATCTTCTTTTTCTCTGAGTTGGCTCTTGACACATCTTCTGAAACAGCCACTTGCTGCTGAACTATGTTACTTAATTGAAACTGAACTCCCTCTGGCTTATTCACCTAACCTAAATTACAAACAATGGATGATATCTTTTGTGCACTCAATAATGAAGACTCGTCAAATGTGACATCTGTACTCATCAGGAATTACTTAAAGCGAACTCTTTTCTACTTCCCTTAAATGCCGTGTTCACAAGATTTCAATCCTGCAGACTGACCACACAATGAGCCCCTTTTACTGAGCTCAGACAGACCCTTATCAGCTGAATGATCCAATCTCAAGCGCCTTGATGCCTGGTTCTGTCAAAGATGATGATGAAAATATCTTAACTGATCTTGCAACTGTAAAACCGACAAGTTCATATAATGTTCCACCCTTCTGACCTTAATCACAACTAAAGCACCCTTAGTGATTTTCATAACTCCACATTCAGCTGTATACCTGTACCCATGTGATTCAAGAATACCTAAAGAGATGAGATTCTTCTTCAAATCTGGAATGTGACGAACATCGCTCAAAGTCTTGATAGTGCCATCAAACATCTTAACACGAATTGCTTCTATATCCAAAACTTTGCATGTAGTATCATTGCCTATCAAAGCAACTCTACCTTGAATTAACTCGTACGTGGAAAACCAATCTCGATTGGGACAAACATGATAGGACCAACATGAATCTAAAATCCAACTATCTCTAAAACTGGACTTAAGCTCAGACACAGACAGTATATCACCATCATTCTCATCTTCAGTTACAACACTAGCTACTGTGGATCTCTGGTCAGACCTCTTATTTGCTTCTAGTTTCCTCTTAAGCTTGTAACAGTCTCTCTTAATATGCCTTTTCTTATGATGGTAATTACAGGATAGGTCTTGATGTCTAAACTTAGACCTAGACTTGTTTCCACCATGATCAGATTCTTTATTCTCAGTTCTTTCTTTCACAAATAAACCACTACCTGAGTTCTGAAAGGAGTCAGACAACTCCTTATCTGCTCTATCTTTACTCAGTAGGTTTCTCTTGACCTCATTAACTGTGATAGTTGACCTACCACCATAAATCGTGCTTTCTACAAAGCCTCTGTAAGAGGTAGGGAGTAAACATAATAATAACATTGCTTAATCTTCATCCTTAGGAGCATCATCAAGCTTCTTTAATTCTTGAATTAACAAATTAAATTCATTAACATGATTCTTAAGTGACGCACTTTCTGACATACGAAACGTGAACAACCAACGCTTAACTGCAAGTTTGTTGGAAACGGACTTGAAACAGAACATATCCTGCAATTTCTTCCACAACTCCATAGCGGTCTTCACTTCCAGAACTTCTGTCAAAACTTCATCAGTAAGACACATCTGAATTGCTGTAAGAGCCCTTTTGTCTAACTTCTCCCTCTGTGCTTAGGATAAGCTCTCAGGTTTTTTCTCTTTTTCGTCTAAAACTTTCTTCAAACCATTCTGAGTCAAGACGCCCTTAACGCGAACTTGCCATAAACTAAAACTGCCTTGACCACCAAACTTCTCAAATTCAGATTTAACTTTAGACGTCATAGTACCAAATCAAAATAAACAGGGCTCTGATACCAATTGTTGAGGAATCTGGATAAATCTGATATGATCTGATACCAATTTGTGAGGAAATTAATATCTCCTTAATGCTGAACTTAACACCTAAGAACATGATTCGATTCAAATACTATAACTCACAAGAGAAGTAAATAAAAGAGGTAAAAGAGAACAAATGAAGAACATAGAGATTTAACCCCTCTTCAATCGAGAGGGAACAAAACTACGGGCGGAGATGGAGATTCTTTATTAAGTATGAATAATAGAAGAATTACAATGACACTTCCACTAAACGAGATCTATGGAGAATTACTGAATCACTCCCTCTAAACTCTCGTAATGCTCTCAAACGCCTTGATGATGGCAGCACACTTTGATTGGATTGGATACCTAAAATAGAAGCCTTAAACCCATATTTATACTAAACGGCTAGGGTATGCGGAAACAGACTCCTGATCGATCGGGGGGACCCGATTGATCGGCCCCTCTTCTGCTGCAAATCTTGATTTTTCTCCAGCATTGCTCTCCGATCGATTGGTTATACCGCTCGATCAATCGGCTTGCTCACGGTGAGACTCATGACTAAAAAACATAAATTTGAGGAATAATCCTAACATTATGTATAATCTTATTTTTGTAGTATCTTATGAACCATTGATAGTAAATGAAACTAACGAATAGGATCAGAATATGATTCTACGATTTTATTGATCCTGCCTCAATTCCACAAACGTGTACAAATAAAAATTTAAAAGTAAAAAGTTCAGACATATATTGTAAACGAAGTACTTTCTTACTTTTGAGTAAAAGAAAGTTAAAATGTTTATATACTCTTTAAAAACTTAAATTAAACTTAATTTAATTTATAACCTTAATATAAGTTTGATTAGCAAAAAATATTTTTAAAGCTCTCACGATCATTTAAGTATATAGTAACACATCTATATTATACGATAATGTATCATATTTGATTACATTTCTTATATATATATCCTTATAAGTTGAGGTCTTACAAAAATTTTTGGAATTATGTAACTAATTTTAATACCGATACTAATTATACTATACATTTAATAGAATTTACAATTTTTGACTCGATTCTACGATTTTGATTCTAAGAGTCTCCAACAATCTTAAGTAGAATTCTGATTCTAACAATCTTAGTCTTATTATTTATCACTTAGATATTTTAATATTTTAATAAATATAAAGCAAGGTAACTCAAGTTTTGAATAATTTATCATCCAGGTAAATTGTGTCAGAATTTCAAGAATATCGAGGTGAAGCTGATGAATTTTATAAAGAAAATAGCAATGTATGATACATGATCATAATAATATATAATTCATGTCAACATTTTTAGCAAAAGTTAAGCAAATTAGAAGAAAATTTCACCAAGCAAGCCACTTATATTGTTTACAAAAGTCATGTTTGACTAGTTGACTTGCACATTTCATAAACTTGTTCTTTTGTGTTTATTTATCCTGTTTCATTGACTTGTTGACTTATTTCTTACATCACCAAAATTAAGTTATTTCATTTTATTTTTATAATTTAATATTTTGTTTGTAAAGATTGATTTTTATAACAAAAAGTTTTTTCCTTTTAAAATATGTTAAATCACAATTTTCTTTTGGCTTACAGGTTTTGCTTTTAAACTAAAAAATAGTTTTATTGTATAATTTTATAGTGACAAACTTGTGATTTTAGGGAGACAAATGACTTGAGATTTTAACAAAAAATATTTTTTTTCCTTTTCATGTGTAAAAGTAGACTCAAACTCTATAAAGAAAACATTTTATATGTAAATAATTACTGTTATAAACTCATGAGAAAAAATTAATGGACACAAAGACAAAAATCTGTCAAAATAAATTGGTCCTAATTAAGTGTACTATACTCAAATTTTTAGTTGAATTTCTTAGGTGGACTTGACAGTTAAAATATGTGTCCCTTTTAAGCAAAATTTTACTTTTATATCTCAATAATCTTAGATTATATATTTAATAATACTATTACACATTTAATATATATTCATATAGATTGCAAAATTATTAATTAAAACAATAATTTTTTAATATTACTTTAACAAGTTAATAATTTTATGTAATATTTTTTTTGTTTTACACAGTACATGCATGTTGCTTTTCTTTCTAAGAACAAGATTATTTGCCCAATTTATTTTTATGCTGCTATAAGGTCTCAATTTATCAAAAAATAAATGTTTCATATTATCATTTATAAATTAATAAATCTTATACATATTATTAAATATATAAGTTAGATATACTTTAATTCATAAACTAGGTTTTTACACTTTGCTAGATTTATATTTTGAAAAAGCTCATATCTGGAATGACGAACATATTAGTGAAAATTTTGAACTAGGGAATTCAGGAAGGCGAGAAGAAGATGGAATAAATGAAAAGGGAATGTAATGAAGTATAGTTGATTAAAAATAATATTCATACTTAATTTGAGTTCATTTTATATGTTTGATCATATGATTTTGTCAGTTAAGACATAATGAAATATAGTTGAATAAAAATAATATTTATACTTAGCTTAAGTTTTACTTTTTGTGTTTAATCATATGATAAAGAATTATTGGCATATTAAATGTAATATTAAAAAAGTAGTTTTTATAAGTTAAAATCATTTAGTCTTTATTTAGATATATATAAATCTGATAGCATTTAATCATTATTAAAAATAATAGGAAAAGGACCCAAATATTTATTTTTGAAATTTAATAGTGTGACAAACAATTATTTAATTTTAAACACAATATTATAGTAACTGTCTATTAATAAAATAGTAATTATTAACGTATAATATTCATTGGTAAATTTATGAATTTATTAAAGCAATTATTTATTAGTAAAATGATAATTTTATGATATATATTGAATAAATAAAATAAATAACGTTCATATATTCAATTTTTTCTCCACTAAAGGACATGAATAGGTCATTTTTTGTACCAGGCATTTTATGGCAAAGGCTTTCTGCTCAATCTTTTCAACACGTAATTTATTAGGAAACATAATACAAATAAGACAAATAAAATTTTAGTCGAATCAAATAAAGCTTAAATATTAATAATTTAAACGATTATTTAAACCAAAGGTCTACATATTTTGTCCTTTGCGTTAATTTAATCATTGTACTTTTATTTGGGTAAATTTAGTCCATGTATAATTGATATTATGTCAATTTGATCCTAGATTAAAATTCATGTTACGTTATTATTAATAATTTAATTTATCGACATTGTATAAAATATTATAACAAATAATTAACTTTTTATATTTTAATAGCATATCGAATATTCAAATTATATATAATTTATTTATATTTTTAGTAGTATTTTTATTTTTATTTATCCATTAGCAGTTGCTAACTGCTAGTTTTGAAAATTCAATAAATCAATAAAACAACTATGAGATGTTATGCACTGTATAAAATCAAGTTACCCACAAAACAATTAAATTGACTTAAAAAGAAAAAGTAAAATTCCTTTTCTCCTTGTTTTTATAGACCATTAAAATAATTATAATTATTATGATTACTATTTTAGTATTTTAATAAGAATAATATTCATAAAGATCTTCTAAATTATTAGTTAAAATCAAAATAACTTCCAAACTTTAAATTTCATCAAAGAAACTTCCTTATTTATCAAATTTCTAATTTCATTGAAGACACCAAATCGCCTAACTTCTAATTATTTCAAAGACAATTCTTTTACACAATAGAAAGTTTGGCAAGCATACAAGGACGAAATTCATAAAAACTTTACTATGTTTTTTGTATTTCTAGTGTCAAGATATTGAAAAATTGAACTTTCTGATTTTTTTATTTCTCAGTAATGTCTGTAAATAAAAATAAAAATTTTGATCCTAGGTAATTTTTAATTTATTATAATTTAAAAATAGAAAATTACAAGTCTGATTGGGATCAAAACAATTGTTCCCTGATGTTTGTATATCTAATTCAAATTGATCATTGAAAAGTTGTCAACTTTAGGCTCCGTTAACAGAAAAATAGATTCAAATTTAAATTCAAATTTTCACTTGCTAGATTGATACTTTGACGTCAGTAAAAATTTTAAAATTTTGAATTTAAGAAGACGAGAAGGAGATGGAATAAATAAAAAGGAAGGTAATGGTTTATAATCGAATAAAAATAATATTTATACTTAGCTTAAGTTTCACTTTATGTGTTTAATCATATGATAAAGAATTATTGTCATCTAAAACACAGTATTAAATAGTTAGTTTTTATAAGTTAAAAACTTTTAGTCTTTATTTAGATATATAAACTTGATAGCATTTACTCATTATTAATAGTAATAGGAAAATGTCGCATATAATTGTTTTTGAAATTTTATAGTATGACAAACAATTATTTAATATTAAAAACAACATTATAGTGATTATTTATTAATAAAATAATAATTATTAGCCTACAATATTCATTAGTAAATTTATAAAAATTATTAAGGCAAATATTTAATACTAAAACGATAATTTTATATTATAATTAAATACATAAAAACAAAATCCTCTATATATTCAATAATTTCTCACTACAGGATATGAGGGGTCATTTGTACTAGAGGTTTCAACGCAAAAACTTTCCGCTCAACCTATTTAATACGTAATATATGGGGAAATATAATACAAATAAGACAAATAAAATTTTCGTCGAATCAAACAAAGGTTAAATCTTAATAATTTAAACGATTATTTACACTATAGGTCCGTGTATTTTGTCCGTTGTGTCAATTTAGTCCTTTTATGTTTAATTATGTGAATTTAGTCCATATAAAATTCATACCGCATTAATTTAATCCATAGATTAAAATTTATGTAAAGTTATTAATAAAATTTTTAAATGGTTTGGCAATATGTTGAATTAAATAGAGTCTATATAGTATATTTACATTGTACCTAGTTGATAAAAATTCAAACCTCAGAGTGCTTCATTGTGTATATTAAAATATTAATATATATATAAGTGATAAATGCTCAAACCCAGTAAGTGATAATTTTTCATTGTGTGGAGAAGATTAAATGTCAAAATTTTGGGATGTTTTGTGGGCCACCAAATGCTTCGAGACGTGTTGATTTGCAATTGTCATTATGAAAAAACTGGAAAAATTTGAGAAGAGGACAAATAAGCAGACAAAGACATAAAAGAGGTGAAACATGATTTTGATGTTTTGACGTGGAAAAAGCGCGGGGCTTCATCATGACGTATGAGACTGAGTGGTTTTGTGAGCTATCAAGTGCTTGTTGACTTATTGATTTGTATTTGTTATTGTTGTTCTTTTTTGTTTATTTGTTTTGTTTGATTACTTTAATATATGCTTTTTGTATAATATATTTCCTTCATGGTGAAAATTAAGTTTTTTTCATAATATTTGTTTTGTAATTTAATATTTTTTTTAATTTCAAGATAGATATTTATATTTTTAATAAAAACTTTATTCTTTCAAAATATATTAAATGGCACATTTTGTTCTTGTACAAATAAACTCATTGTATGATCTTATATGATTTTAATATTTGGCCAAGTTTTAGCTGTAGCGCAAACAAATAATGTGAGATTAAAACCTAGATTGTTTTTTAAGAAAAAATGTATTGAGCTTTGCTCTAAGATTATTGAAAAAAAAAAAAAAAAAAACCTACTATGAAAGTTAGACTCATGCTCTATATAGAAAACATCTTTTATGCAAAAACTAACCCAAGGCTCTTGGCTCAACTCTCTCAACACGTTAACTAACTAGAAATGGGACTAAAACAAGTTTGCCATCAAATTAAATACATCTTAAATATTAATATTTTTGAACACTAAATATTAACATTAAAAATATGAAATTATGCAATAAAAAACACAAAAATTTGTATACAAAATAGAACCAAACGGAATGATAACTCAGCCATGATTGGAAATAGAAAGAGAAAGGAGAGAAAAGAATGAATAATAACAATAGAAAGGGAAGTACATGGTGTGTATTTTACTGGGGGCTTCAATAGAGGTTACTTTTTTGTTTATTGCATTTTCTACTTATTTTGGTGAATCATTGTCACATAACATATCTATACATCTATTGCAAAATTCACTTATCTATTTTCTATCGATGGGTGGTTTTGTATCTGGATGACGGAGGGTTAAGTGCCAAGGTACTTTACTGATAATTTTCCAAAATACTTCACTAAGGTTATACGCTAAAAAATTAATACATTAAATCTCAATGTACGAATATGTAAAACATAACAGTGTTATACACTGACGTAGTTCACTCGGTCAAATAATTGTCATACAAATTCAAAATTTTTTAAAATTTAAACATTGTTCATGTATCGCATGATATATATATATATATATATATATATAAATAATATTGGATGCTTTAGTAGTACAATTTTTGTACTAGAGTTTGGATATTATCAAATATTCTAGAAAAATAAAATATTTATTTAAAATACCTATATAAATGGGTACCAACACGCAGTCACCAAAGAGGGTACCAACACACTGCCACTGAATCCCATTAGAACTCCGGAGTTAAGCGTGCTTGGGCGAGAGCAATACCAGGATGGGTGACCTTCTGGAAAGTCCTCACCCTCAGGTTAGAGGCACTCGGAAATAGCCTCTCTTCAGGCTAACATCTTGAAGGGGGAAGGCTGTATACATTCACCCCCCATACCCTGCGTAGGCGGGAGCCCTTGAGGCACTGGGTATGTTCCTTTAACTATATAAATGGGTATTACTCTAGCACATGTAAATAAGTGACACTTGTCACCAAATAAGCCTCCTCATGCTGACTCACCCCACCCTCTGTACACCTATATATGTGTGTGTATATATATATATATATGTGCACAGCAAAATGAAAAAGACAAAAGTAAGAAAAAAGAAAAAGAGCGAGAGGAAAAATTGAGGAAACAAAAAAAATAATAATATAAATAATATTTCTTTAGTTCTTATACAAAATATTTATTATTTTTCTTTAATCATATTTGGGTTTGTCTTCTTATTCTCTTCCTATAGAATATAATGTCTCTATAGTTGTATAACACGTTATCAGTACGAGTCTGTAGCCAGCCAAGGATTATCATAAGCTTGAAGTAAAGTTTTAATTTTCTAACCTTTGTGATTTTCAATGACTAATCTAACTAAGCTTAAGTTTACTGCTCTTGATATTACCAGCAAAAATTATTTGCCTTGGACCCTTGATATTGAGATTCACCTTGATGCTATGAATCTCAGAGATATGATTAAAAGGGATAATAGCGCATCCCTGCAGGATTGCGCAAAAGCAATAATATTTCTTAGGCATCATATCCACGAAGGATTGAAAGCCGAGTATCTCACTGTAAAGGGCCCGCTTGTCCTTTGGCTTAATTTAAATGACAGGTTTGATCACCAAAAATATGTGATCCTCCCTAAAGTTCGCCATGAATGGATTCACCTGCGGTTGCAGGATTTCAAAAACTGTCAGCAAGTATAACTTTACTGTATTTAATATTACCTCCCGACTGCAATTATGCGGAGAAAATATTACTGAGGAGGATACGTTAGAAAAAATATTTTGTACTTTTCATGTCTCGAATATGCTCCTGCAACAGCAATATCGAGAGCAAAATTTCAAAAAACACTCAGAGTTAATTTTATGTCTTCTTGTTGCTGAACAAAATGATGAATTATAAATAAAAAATTACCTGTCACGACCAATTGGGTCAGAACCATTCCCTGAAGTGAATGTTGCATCCCATGAAAATAATATATATAACCGTGGTCGTGGTCGTGGTCGTGGCCGTGGACGTGGTCGTGGTCGTGGTCGTGGACGCGGTCGTGGTCCTGGGCGAGGTAATCAAAATGGACCAAAATTTAAGAGGTCCAGCAACAATAATGAAGAGAAAAATAAAGGCGAGGAAACCTGTAAGCAAAGTCAAAAGACGCTTAAGCAAATTGTTACAGCTGTGGTACAAAAGGTCACTGGTCGAGCACCTGTTGTATGCCTGAACATCTGCTGAAGCTATAGCATAATTGAAAGAAAAAGAAAAGTTCCCAGAAACAAGTTTGGCTGAAGATCATTCTGCACTTGATGTGACGCACCTTGATGTTTTTGATTTTTTTAGGATGCTAGTGAGAGGATTGATCATCTGATAGTCTATGGAATTATTATATTGGACTAAAGTTTTGTCTTTCAGTTATGTTTTTTTGTACTAATGTTTGCTTTACTTGTAACAGGATAATATCGTTTTGGTGTATGTAATATTATGTTTTGATAATTTATCTTAATGGGTTATTTTCAGGCTTGATCAATAAAATTCAAAAATATTATTATATTCGAGTCATTTTGAAATAATTTATTCGTTACACTTTTGAAATTTTAAATAGAATCTCACTAACACATGTGTATTTTATATTTGAAGAAACATAGATTTGATCAAAGATGGAGATTTATGTCTAGCATATAGTGCAACGACACACTATCCTCAAAAGCAAAATATATTTTTTCTCGACTACGATTAGATGAAGCGAATATTAATACAATATCAGGTATTTCAAATTCAGTTAAAAGCTCCGGAAGAGCACATGTTATGTTCCCCGAATTGACAAAACTAAATATAAGCGATGCTCTTTTTTTTTCAGTAGATCATAGAGAAACTTGATCAATTCGTCACAATAGTTATCATATTGAGACAATAAATGAGGGTGATAAAAAATGTCTTTATATTACATCGCTTACCTCATGAAGAAAGAAATAGTAGAAAAATTGCCAGCACTTTCTTCTGGGTCATATTATACTTATATAAACCCGATTGAATCAAATACAGTGGTTAAATAGAAGTTAACTGATAACAAAACGTTCACCTTTTGGCATAGCCGTTTGGGCCATCCAAGTGTAATGATGATGAGAAAAATCATTGAAAGTTCTCATGGGCACTTATTAAAGAATCAGAAGATTCTTTCATCTAGTGAGATTTCATGTGCCGCTTGTGCTCAAGGCAAAATGATTACTAGGTCATCCCCAACTAAAATTGGGATTGAATCTCCTACATTTTTAGAAAGAATACAAGGAGACATATGTGGGCCTATTATTTCATCATAAGGACCATTTCCATATTTTATGGTGTTAATAGACGCCTCAACCTATTGGTCACATGTTTGCCTATTATCTACTTGCAATGTGGCATTTGCGAGACTCCTTGCACATATAATCCGATTACAGGCTTAATTTTCGGATTACACGATCAAAAAGATCCGGCTTGATAATGCAGGAGAATTTACGTCCCAAGCTTTTAATGACTATTGTATGTCAATTAGAATTACAATTGAGCACCCTATGGCTCACCAGCATACCCCAAATGGTCTTGTGGAACCCCTGATTAAACGTCTGCGGCTAATTGCTAGACCATTACTCATGAAAATAAAGCTGCCTAATTCTGTATGGGGACACGCTATATTGCATGCTTCAGCACTTATTCGTGCTAGGCCAACTGCTTATTATAAATACTCCCCATTGCAACTTGTGTCGGATCAAGAACCAGACATATCCCATCTACGAATTTTTGGTTGCGCGGTGTATGTTCTAATTGCTCCACCCCAGCGCACAAAGATGGGTCCACAAAGGAGACTGAGAATTTAAATTAGGTTTGAATCCCTGTCAATTATAAAATATCTTCAACCATTGACCGGAGATATTTTTACCACACGATTTGCAGATTGTAAATTTGATGAAATAATATTTCCAGAATTAAGAAAAGAAAAATTAAAGTTGGAAAAGCATGAAATTGTGTGGAATGCATCATCAATATCATATTTTGATCCACGTATGGATCAATATGAAATGAAAGTCCAGAAAATTATCTATTTAGAGAATATTGCAAACCAATTACCAGATGCATTCTTTGATACAAAAAGAGTGACTAAGTCTTATGTTCCAGCTCTGAATGCTCCTGTTCGAATTAATATTCCAAATGAGCAGTCTTCTAAGACATTGGCAAGTACATCTACTGCACGCCAGAAGCGTGGTAGAACTTTTGGTTTTAAAGATAAGAATCCAAGAAAGAAAAGAGAGCAACATAAATAAGTTGGCTCCTTTATTAAAACTCCTGAAGAGGTATAAATGCAAATCCAAAAAAAAGATATGGAGGATGAAATGGCTCCTCGAGGGTATCAAGTACCTGAAAATTGTGAAAATGATAAAAATGTCGAGAATGAAGAAATCTCGATAAACTATGCTATTACTGGCATACGATGGAATCCATATAAAACGATTATTGATCAAGTGTTTGCATATACTGTGGCTACTAATTTGACCATAGAAGGTGAAGATCTTGAACCTAAATCTGTTCAAGAATGTCAAAGAAGAAATGACTAGCCAAAATGGAAAGAAGCAATTCAGGTGGAATTAAACTCACTTGCAAAACGAACAGTTTTTGAACCTGTAGTCCAAATGCCTGAAAATACGAAACCCGTAGGCTATAAGTGGATATTTGTGTGAAAAAGAAATGAAAAGAATGAAGTCATAAGATATAAAGTACGACTTGTAGCTCAAGGTTTCTCACAGAGGCTAGGAATTGATTATTAAGAAACATATTCACCTGTAATGGACGCAATTACATTTAGATTTTTAATAAGCTTGGCAATCTTTGAAAGACTGCTCGGCGTCTATGAACGTGGTAACGGCTTATCTGTATGGATCTCTTATATATATATATATATATATATATATATATATATATGAAAGTCCCTTAAGGACTACAAATGCCAAAAGCATATAATTCAAAACCTCAAGAGCTGTGTTCAATCAAATTACAAAGATCATTGTATGGATTGAAACAATCAGGGCGAATGTGGTACAATCGTCTTAGTACATACCTTCTGAGAGAAGGATATGTGAACAATCCCGTTAGCCTATTTGTTTTTATTAAGAAATCAAAATTTGGATTTGCTATAATTGCAGTCTATGTTGATGATTTAAACATTATAGGAACGCCTGAAGCGATTAAACAAGCTGTCGCATATTTGAATAAGGAGTTTGAGATAAAAGATCTCGAAAAGACAAAATATTGTCTTGGCCTGCTGATAGAGCATTTATTTGATGGAATTCTTGTCCATCAATCTACTTATACAGAAAAAGTGCTTAAACGTTTTTACATGGATAAGGCACATTCGATGAGTACCCCAATGGTCGTCCGATCCCTTGATGTAAATAAGGACACTTTTTGACCTCGAAGGGATAACGAAGAAATTCTTGGCCTTGAAGTGCCATATCTAAGTGTAATAGGTGTACTGATATATCTTGCTAACTACACAAGGCCATATATAGCCTTTTCGGTTAACTTATTAGCAAGATATAGCTCAACTCCTACCCGGAGACATTGGAGTGGAATTAAACATATATTTCGGTATCTCTGTGGTACATCTGATATGGGATTATTCTATCCGAGACAACCAAGTCCAAGATTGGTTGGATATGCAGATGCTGGATATTTATCTGATTCACATAAAGGCCATTCACAAACAGGATATTTAGTTACCTATGGCGACACTACTATATCTCGGCGATCCACCAAACAAACAACAGCAGCAACTTCTTCAAACCATGCTGAAATACTTGCACTTCATGAAACAATAGGGAATGTTTATGACTAAGGTCTCTTATTCAATATGTTCAAGAGGAATGCGACTTTCCAACGATCAGGGGGATTCCAACAATACTATAAGAAGATAATGCTGCATGTATTGCTCAGATCAAAGGTGGATACATTAAAGGCGAAAAAACTAAACATATCTCACCAAGGTTCTTCTTTACACACGAGCTTCAGAAGACACGTGAAATAGATGTTCATCAAGCCCGCTCAAGTGAGAACCTAGCAAATTTGTTCACGAAAGCATTGCCAACAACAACATTTGAGAAATTAGTTCATAAGATTGATATGCGTCAACTTAGAAATGCCCCTTTACTAATATGTTCACATGACAACAACAACAACAACAGTAGTCCCAGTGCCTCGCGGCTCCTACAGAAAGCAAGGTCTGGGAGGGGTGATGTACACAGCCTTACCCCTTCCGGGTGGAAAGGAGGTTGTTTCCGAGGACCCCCAACCTGAAGTAATTGAGTGCTTGCAAATAAACCACCAATTAATTACCAATGAGTTTTGAGGAAAAAGAAGAAGAAGAAGAAGAAGAAGAGGAGGAAGAATCATGATCAAAGACTAAACTAGCCTATAAGTGCTTCATCTGAGGGGGAGTTAAATACGAGCTGTACTCTTTTCCCCTTCGCTGGGGTTTTTCCCACTGGGTTTTTCCTGGCAAGGTTTTTAACAAGGTAGGCGTATCTAACTTGGACACTACATACTTTCAAGAGTATTATGTCCCATTATAAAGAAAAATATCTAAAGGGAGAGTGTTATAAATATTGGATATTTTTTTAGTACAATTTTATGTTCGAGTTTGGATATTATTAAATATTCTAGAAAACTAGAATATTTATGTAAAATACCTATATAAATGGGTATTACTATAGCACATATAAATAAATGACACTTGTCACCAAATAAGCCTCCTCATGCTGACTCACCCCACCTTTTGTACACCTATATATATGTATGTGCATAGCAAAATGAAAAAGGCAAAAGTACGAGAAAAGAGAAAGAGCGAGAGGAAAATTTGAGGAAATAAAAAAAAAAATATACAAATAATATTTTCTTAGTTCTTATACAAAATACTTGTTATTTTTCTTTAAGCATATTTAGGTTTGTCTTTTTATTCTCTTCCTATAGAGTATAATATCTCTATAGTTTCATAACAATATATATATATATATATATATATATTTTTTTTTTTTTTATTGTTATAATTATTATTTATTTATTATTTTATTAAAGAGAAGTTTTCCTCTCTCTCAAAACCCTTGAAAGCCTCATTCAAACAATTCTAGATAGGTAAATACAAAAGGTAGTTATTAGGATTGCCAATATTCTAGGAGCTTCCAAATCCACTCCCCACTTCCCTCATGTTTCAAAACACAATCACTCATCACTTTCATTCCACTTTCAATTGTAAAAGCAAAATCTACACTCTCCATATGCAAAAGATCGACAACTTCTACACAGCTAATGAATAGAAAATTGGAAAGGTTACCTAAAAACACCATCAACATCGCCAAAAAATAACTCCAAAACTCAATACATTCTCAAAGGTTAGACCGTTTATCACTTTATCTATGTATTAACAATGACCTATATACCTTTTTTCAAAGGTTAGGCCGCATGTGCCGATATAGTAAATATAATGTTAGCACAATACTATATCTTCTTTTCTTTCACTTTATTTAATTTTTTTACGTCTCGTTGCATTCTCCTTTGACTGTGATTTATTAAAATAATTTTAACAAAAATAATTTGATTATAGATAATTATTTAGTCTTTCAATTTAAATTTTAATCTATTAATAATATGATAAATAATTAGACTACATATTTATATATTCATTTTAAAAATATAGATGATTATTTTTATTTTAAAAAATTAAATAGTTATTAATAATAGGTGTATATTGTTAAATTAAATAGAAAAAATTATGGTATCTAGCTACATGAAATGATTAAAAATAGAAGTACATATGGAGATATAATTCTTTTGGAGTATACATAATTATTAAATTTATTAAATAATTTTTTTAATTTTTAATATAAAATAATAATATATATAATAATCATAGATATTAGATAAGTTAAAACTAATAAAGTAGTTATGAAAAATTATTATATTAAAATATTAGATATATAAAATAATTTTAACAAAAATATATGTAAAATTAAATGTATAATTATTTTTGAGTAAAATAATTATTACTTTTTAAATTTTATTTAAGCTAAAAAAATAACAAATATTGTTGGATTAAGTTTTTATTGTGTTTGAGTTTTCACAATTATTTAGTTTACTTTAAATGAATGCCAATGTCATTAAATCAAAGTTTTTTGTGTATATTTATCATTAAATAATCATCGATATTAAATTTTTATGTTTTCTAACCAAAAAAAAGTACTATGTTTATACTATAGTTCTAGAAAAAGGTATACTATCTATCTTTATAAAATAATTTTAGCAAAAGAAAATACAAACATAATTAAGAGTACTACATACAATTATTAATTAAAATTTTAATTTTAAATATAAACTACTGACAAATATAAATCTAGATCAATGAAAATTTAATATAAGTTTTTTTTTTAAAAAATACGTCTCAAATAATAGTCAAACAATATTATAAAGGATATGCTAAAAAAGTTAAAAAGTAATTCTTTTTTTTTTTCTTAAAAATCATCTAAAATTTGGGTGTACTTTTAAAAGATTACCTATTTAACAATACTAATTTTGTTTTAACAATAGTACCCATAAACAAATATTTCAGCTTGTGATATTTCAGCCATACAGTTGGGGCTTTCTGGGATACGCTAGCTGTGGAGCGGAACGATACCTGCTGGCACACCTCATAACAAGGATTAGTGCCAACAGAATTTTCTGTATTTTGGCAACGAGAACATGAAAGGCTACGAAACTTGGAATAATGTTCGCAATTCGGTTCTCAGTTCAACTTGCTTTCCTGATGATAACAATTCAAACTTTGATTTTGGGATATTTTAGCAAGCCTTGTCTTTTGGAATCATATCCTCAAAGAATTTTTTTCTCTAAGCTCTGTTACTGCCTATGGTGGGGGCTGCAAAACTTAAGGTGACATTCTCTACGTAATTTTACAATATATTGATACATTATGAAAATACTTCTTGAAAGTACATGCTGAGTAGTTATTGACGGGAAATTATTTTAATAATGTTTCAATTTAAGGCTCTGTTTGGTTCAATGGGAATCATATTTTTTTTCACAAAAATTTTGGTACCGTAATGTGCATATGATAATCTGTTGAGCGTGAAGTTGTCCTCTTTTGAAAATGTTACAATCATATGTTACAATCAAAAATTTGGTTCATTAATGTTCATATGATAATCTGTTAGGCGTGCAATTCTTCTATTTTAAAAATGTTACAACATCAATTTCGAAAGTACTTTTATCGTAAGAAAAATAAATATATCCGATAAGAAAAAGATTACGCACACCCTCGCCCGAGCACTTTTCTTCATTTTTCAATATGGGGTGTAATTTTTTCATAACGCTTAAATTTAACTTGTATTATTTTTTAAATAACCCATAAACAAATATATTCCTAAATTGAAAGGAATAAAAAAAGGGGAGGTAGGCAAGTAGGAGATGGCAAAGGCAAAATTCTCCCTAGAAACAAGGACGGGTAACAACTCATCGTCATCTCCAATCCAACCGTCCGTCATCTAAGAGTGTAGATTAAATCACAACCGTCTGTATTTCCGTCCCTCGTCTATAAAGAACCCTATATACCACCTTCTTTCTTGATCTCTCCCCTCTCCCCTCTCCCCTCTCTCCTCTCGTCCTCATCTTTCTATCTCAGAATCTTTCAAAGTTGATCCCAATCATGAATTTCCGTGATCAGAATCAGCAAGATCGTGCGACGATCTACGTTTCGAGTATGGCTTCTAGCATGCTCCTTCTAGCTGACGGAGCCTTGCTCTTTTGCCGTTGATGGAGCTGGCTCTATTCATTTCAGGTATTGAGTTTCTTTGCTTTGATTTTGCTGTGTTTTTGCAATTTTAATGTGTTTGTTTCCGATTAATGATGATATTGTCTGCATATTTGTTGAGTAGATCGGTGGTTGTGTTTGCAACTTTGCATATGAGATTGATTTTGCATCCATGATGTCGAGGGAAGCTTTCTTTGCGACTTACTGAGCGGTAACTGATCTTCTCATCCTTTTATTGCTTTTCATTAGTTTGTCTATTATGTTTTTAAATTTGTTTAAATTTGTGTCTCGTCTTTATTTTTTGTTCAAAATGACTATTGATTACTAATATTTGTAACTATATTGAAATTAATTTTTTTTTAAAAATAGTCTTTAGTGTTTTATTTTGTAATAAAATTAGTCCCTATTTTTGTAAAAAGGTTTTTAGCTAATGTTGGTTACAATTTTGTCCTAAAATAAAATATTAGGATTAATATTGTTATAAAATAGAATATTAGATACTATATTGAATTAAAAAAAGGCAAAATAAAATATTAGATACTATATTGAATAAAAAAAATAAAAAAGGAGACAAATTAATGAACTTTTTCTATAGAATTTTGCAATCAAACATAACTCATCATGCACACCTCTAATATAAGAAGATAGCCCGTTAAGTTGTCCTATTAAGTCCGAATTACCTCTAGACATTGAAGTTAAGAGGTTATTTTTTAAAATTTTTTATAATGTGTTGTATTATAAAGCTAAATTAAATCTATAGGGGTAAGTTGTATTAAGTAACAAAGTTCAAGGTGTATTATATATAATAATAAAAGGTAAGGGATTATTTGATGAAATTAAAAGTGTAGGTTAAGTTGTGTTTAATAACAATGTTTTTCTATATAGTTAATAGTGTGTATGTGGTCTTTTGTGTTTAGTGAGGAAGTTAATAGGTGTCCTTATATTTTACCCAATAAAAAATAGTTTGGGCACTAATTTAAATAAAATTATAAATATTAGATACTATTTTAAAATATAAAAGATGAGGTACCAATTTCGAGCCAAAATTCGAAATAATACCAAAATAAAAAAATATTTCCCAAACTAACTTTAAAGAAAAACTATTTTCTCAAATGGTATTCATATTAAATAACTGCTCCTTTTTCTTTTGAAAAAAGTAAAAAAAAATAATAAGTAATGTTAAATGATGCCATGGATGCCATACAGAAAATATGTTCTTTCCAAAGTTAATTTTGGAAATATTTTTTTTTTGGTGTTATTTCGAGCAATGGCTTACCAATTTCATCAAACTTAAAAACACAAGGGAGGCACATTGTAAATTACTCGCTTTTGATGGAGTAAACTGCTCTGATTTTTGGCAACGCTGTCTTTTTATCCTTCCAATTGAGCTATTTTCAACGTTGCAGGCTTTAACAGTGTGAGATCTCCAAGAGTCGACCTTCATCTTAATGGATCTGCTCCATTTTGCTGATTTTGCGTGGTTGGTGATTCAACTAGAATTATGAGCCAAAGGAAGCTAGTATTGGTCATCTAGTTAGCTCGCAGCGTTTTGTGGTGGGTTTGTTAATCTGTATCTTTGTGTTACAAATTGTTACCTTTATGTGGAGGAAACAGAGGAAAAAGAGAGATGGATGAGAGGGGTAAAAAGATTACGAGGGTGAATCTTCTTCTTTTTTTTGTTTTTTTGTTTTTTTTGTTTTGGGTTGTGCGGTTGGAAAGGACCTTTGCCATTGCAGGTGCGCTTGCATGGCAGGTCACCATATCTTAATAAAAAGATAGACTTTTTTGGGGGGTTTTGCGGGGGAGATGGTACGGGGTTTTTGCCTGGCTCTCCTCTGTTGTGTGTGCGCGTCTTTTCTTATTCGCTTTTACTCCCCTTCCCCTTCTCTCTCACTCTCTCTAAATTTCTCACGCTTGCAATCTCGAGGTATGTTATGATATTATCTACTGCTACAATGGCAAATAATCCAATTGTAAGACGTTGTGACATTCTGCTTCAGCACTGCAACTACAGGAATGAGATTGAGGTATTATAGGCTACTATCATTTTGAACTCATTTTGGCGTAACATGTTCGATGTCAATCCTAAGTATCCAAACAGATAACGTTTTTGAGAATTGTAATTTGGGATTCCATCCAGATTGTTAATAGGTGTCGAGAATTGGAATTGTAGGATGGAAAGACCCTACTACATGTGTAGTATAACTACTTTATATTAAAGTCAATTACATAGTTCATGTATAGAATCTTAACTTACAAGAGTATACAAAAGAAATGTATGTAAGACTATATAGTTATATGACAATGATACATAATTTTATGTTCCTATGATCTTGAGAATTTCAAAGATAATACACGTTGACAAGTGCTTTAAATCATTTGCTAATCATCTGTGTACTTGAAAGACCCGTGCTTTTCAACTTCAAGAGTTTTATTATAGCTTTTGATAAAGAATGTTACGTAGGATAATCAGCCCCAAAAATTTATAAAAAAACTTCTTTTGAAAGAACAAAGAGTGTGAACCGCTTAATTTGAGTCTTTTTACTATGAATGTAAGGAATATGTTTCTTTGCAATATATGTTTAATTTTTTTTTTTCCTATTTCAACTTGTCATTTATAGGCTTTGGTAGATTGCTTGGGAGCTTTGTTTAATCTGAATGGATCCTCTGATTAATTGTGAGATTATAGAAGCATAGAATTTCTAAGATCCAGCTTGTTCAATAGTTGTGATTTTGCAACATCGCACCATTGGCAAACTGATATTTGTTAAGGTTCTCTGTATGAAGGAAGTTATAAAGAAATGATAAAAACGTGGGTAAAGATATAAGAGCATTTAGTGTATAATGTATAGAATGCAATGGCAACTTTAATTTCTATTACACATTCACAGAGTCTAATTCAACAAAACAAAACGAAAAACCAGAATATGAGTGCTCGATTATATCATTTTTTAATTACTTCCATTGCAGCAATTCTGCGTTTTAGTATCTCACTGCTGTAAGATGTTCTAGGGAGTCCCTTATTCTGCATCATCTTTGCTGTTCCTTGCTATATGTCGTGTGTTTGTTTATCTTGGTGTATTCATGTGTATGTTTCTTATGAAATATGTAGAAGTGTGGGAGGTTATTGATGGTAAGGGGTTTTCATATTTTGTTCAAAAAGGGTATCTCATAAAGAGGAAAGTGTACATTTTATCCAAAAGGGCATTCCATAGGGATGTACAGATTCATGTGTTTAAGAGTTAAATTAAAGGAGACGAAGCTGTCTCTTCATGCTGATGAGTTGACGCCTGGAGCCTTTATTGTTGCACCTCTGAATCTTTGCTGCCTCTTTGGAAGAGCTGAAGCATCTGACGGGTTAGAATGCGTTGATGATCCCTTGACAGTTTTGAGATGAAATGTTGGTAATGCTTGGGTTCTGTGGTTGCTAGGTGGGCGAATTGAAGGCATTGTGCTCACGACCTATTGTCAAGTAAGGCCCAATTTTATGGAATTACTTCATGGTTGAGTGTTAAAGAGTGTTCTATGACATGGTATATATTCGTACTAGTATTCTATTGATACCTTCCACAGTTACATTTTTTCAAAAACAAATGAAACACCCAAGTATGAGTGAGTGAATGTATCTTGGGTTCTATTTGTTCATCACATCAATTTTGTGTTTTGGTATGCCAATGTCGCAAGCGTGTCTAGAGTCCTGATTCTGCAATCATTCTATTGTTCCTTGTATCTTGTGTTTGTTTATCCTGGTGTATTTATGTGCGCATTTCATATGCAACATGTGGAAGTATGAGAGAGAATTGATGGCAAGGGAGTTTACTATTGTCTTATCCTAAAGGGTATTTCATAGAGTGGTATGCCTTATTTGAAAAGGCATTACGTAAATATGTACACGTTCATGTGTTGTAGAGTTGAATTTATGGAGATGAAGCTGTCTCTCCATGGAGCTCCTGACTGCACCTTTGATGCCTTTTTACAGGTGTTAAAAGCATCCAATGGATAGGGTGTGCGGTGTTGATCCATCGACAGCTTTGATGTAACGAGGCCGTAACGCTTGGTTGCTGGTCTTCTAGTTATGCTATGGACAAATTTGAAAGCGTTCCGTCAATTAAGGCACAATTTGGTATGTATTGAGTCAGATGCACTTGGTATGTCCTGTAAGCTTGCCAGCTCTTTCGTCTTCCATATGTTGCCATGTTACAGTGAGCTTTCTCTTGATTCCAGATGTTGAAGTTGAGTCTGTTATCATGTGGTATATATTTATGCTAATTTTCTGCTCTTGTCGATTGAGATACTCCAAAGGTAATAGTGTGATTGTCTTTTGTGTCTTTATTACGGTAATGGAATTGTCCAGGTAGGGTGGCTGGAGGAACCCCACTTCTGTGGTTGCATTATCTTGTGGTGTTGGAAGAGATGGATCTGTTCGGTATTCCAAGCATCTTGTCGGTCATCCAGGTTATGTTTGTGGTGTTGGAAGAGATGGATCTGTTCGGTATTCCAAGCATCTTGTCGGTCATCCAGGTTATGTTCTTTCGATTTTATAGTTCTTGCATGATGTGTTGTCCGTATTACTAAATAGGATTCTTTTCAATGATACTCAATATGGGAAACGTAAAAAGATAAAATCGCCCCTGGACCAAAACGACGTTGTTATAGTGTCTGTTAGTAAAGTTTAGCACCATGATTATTCTTTTCTTCCCGAGGACAGTGGAACGCGGTGTTTAGACGCAATTTGTACTCAAATGATAGCATTTTGTGATCCATTTGAAATGTCACAAATGTTTCTAAGGTGGTATTTTTGTCAACTTATTTTATTAGTTACTTAATTTGACTCGCCTTGTTAGCTTTCTTCTGGAAAATGATGTCAATGCCGAGGAGGGTTCTATTTACTAATGCGAACAAAATTTAAGATACTAGAAAAATAAATCGAAAAATTTTGGGTCTTTTTATTATTTCCATAAACGCGAAGGTACTATAAAGTAAATAACTCCATATCTGGCAATTTGGTCCATAGGTCCAAGTCCAAGTCATTTTTAAGTTTGGTTGTTTCGAGTCTAGGTTGTAAGACACTTGATTTTGGTCCTAAATTATCGTGTTCGGAGTAGTGGAAATAATTTTTTTTATTAAATTTAATGGTATGCAATATAACTGTTGTGTGGAAGAAGATTATATTTAATTTGCAAAAGAAATAATTACTTAATATTGAATTTTCAAAAAAAAAAAAAAGATAAATAAATATTTTTTAATAAATAACGAGGTAAAGAATATATAGTAGGAAAAAACGTTGAGAATCACATGAATAAAATAGCTTCTATCTTCATAAAAGTTGATATCCTAGTTTATTTGGGGAATTTTTCACTTAATATTTTGAGGTATAAGAAGTTATTACTTAATTATTTGGTGTTTCAATATATATATTGTGAAGTACATTGGAGTTTGAAAATTTTATCGTTTATATACTCTTAAAGTTTAAGAATTTAATCAAATAAATACTACTTTATCAAATTTAATAAATTTTTATTGGAAATTGTTTGCATGAAATATTATTATAATAATATATAGGTGTCATTTATTATAATGTTATAATTTTTTGTCTTAAAATGACAATTTAACATATTATTTCACTAACATATAGATAGTTTCTGTTCTAATCCAATGAATTTTTTTTCATAATCTATTTGATTTTTATTGATAACATTGATATAGATTATATACATGAATAATATACTACATGACATTTTATGATGAAATTTGGTCGAATTTTATTGAAAATTAATCAAGTTCCGGCATAGGGAAGCAATATTTTCAGTGCCCCAAGGGCTCCCGTCTAAGTTGGGTCTTTGCCAAAGAACACTTAATTCAGTGTTCTAATGAGATTCGGTGCTTGTGTGTAGAGGTGGCAAATTCAACCCAACCCAAAAAACCGACCTGAAAAACTCGTAAATTGACCGAAAATATGTCGTAAATAATTGAACTTGAAACTGAAATGACCTAACCTGCATCTAACCTAACCCGTTTTTTGCCTGACCTCAAAATAACTCGATGCCAATTTGACTTGACCCGACCCACTAATGACCTGAACTTGAACCTGAACCTAACCCGACTTGAAAGCTAAATTTATCCAAAATCTTTAAATTCAATGAGAAGAATTAGTTGTCAGAAGTATAATTGAACTTCATAAAACATTATTGAGCATCTATATTGATAATATAATAAATATATTAGTAAAAATATAAATTACTTGTATAATTTAAACTTTTGTAAATGGTTCACATTACCAAGGTACTAAATAGTAGGATTATAAACACCTGAAACCTGTATAACCTGACTCAAGATTGAACCGAACCCAAGACCACTAAAAATTAAAGTGACCCGAACCTGAAATAACTTGACCCAGACCCAACCCAACCCGAATACATGTAAAACTTAAAAGTGACCCAAGCCTGAATGGGTCAATCCGAGCCTGACGCAACCCGACTTTATTATAAACCCGAAATGAACCAAATCCGACCCAAATGACCTAATTGCCACCTCTACTTGCATGTTGGTACCTTCTTAGGTAAGTTCTGGCATAGGTATTTAGGCGATTAAATTATAAAACTGTAAGATATCTTGTTGTATACATTGAAATTTGTGGGTGGTTGGATTGTAAGTAACGAAACTTGAGGGTACCTAAATGATAAATTATTTTATATTTATGGGTGAACCTATTGGTCTCATGTCCAGTCAAAGTAATAATAAGAATATTCAATTTAAAATAACTGCAAGCAAACCAATTGTTTTGTATTCAATTTAAAATAAGAATATTCAAAGAGACCGACGAAATCAATATAATTTCTCCAATTTTTAATTTATCGAAGAAATTCTCCAAACTATGAGCTAGAATTAATTTAATCCCTAATTTTAAAAATTTTATTAAAGACTTCTAAAACAATTAAAAAATTTAAAGAAAATTTGTTTTATGTACCATGAGATTTGATGATATAGTTTCCAATTGCCTTGAAGTTTTTAAAATATTTTTATAATAATTTGAATTTTGATAACTTTCTTTATAGATACCATTCTCATAAATCTATAAGAATTTTGTTAAATTAAGTTAACATGATACTTAAGAAAATGATTTTACTAAAAAAAATTTCATTTATATTTAAAATAATTTTAAATATAAAAAATTATTTAAATTAAAAAGTAAGATTTTCAATTTTATATTTTCGAAATTCTATTTTAAATATATATGGTAGTTAAATTATGTTTGAGGTTTTTTTGGTATTTTGTCACATTAATATAATTTTACTAAATTCTAATTGAGTGATAGTAAAATATGGAAAAATTTTAAAAGTTTAGAGTACTTTAAAAATATTTTAAAAGATTAGAGCACCTATGTAATTTATTTTTTCTTAATTTCTTAATCGTGTTGGATATCTTTGATAAATTATAGTTAAGAGGATTAAATTGATATTCCATAATAGTTTGGCAGTGTCTTTGACATAATTAATATTTTTAGGGGCGGGCGAGTGGGCTGACAGTGGTTGTTTGGCAGTGCTAGGGTTTTCAACGAATTTTAGTTTTCATTTCTTTTTTTTTTTTGGTGCTGGGGATTTTTTTTTTTTTTTTTTTTTTTTGGGGGTTTTGGGAGGTGGATTAGTAAAAAAGGATAGATACCACTATATAGTGGCAATGGCAGGGAAAAGGTACTACTTACCGGTAGTATCGTGCACAAGCGGCACTGGGGCAGCAGCTACAGCAGTAGTACAGAATAAGAATTCTGATACTAAATTGATGTAGCACAACTCGTTAATCAAAAACACAACTCAATTTTTATTCATCAAAACTTGAAAATAATAAATTACAAAGTTTTATTTATAGAAAAATTAAATCCTAAAAGGATATTAAATAAGAAAAATTCTAAATCTAATAGAAAACTATTAAGATAAATATAAAATAAGCTAAAAAACTACTTCACTAAATGAAAACAACAAATAATAACTTAAATATCCTATTGACCAAAAAGATATATTCTAATCTAATCCTATCATTTAATCTATTAAAATCTAATAAAATATCAAATATTCTATAATTATTAATTCTCTTCAGCTATGCTGCATCAATTTTTGAGGTTCAAAAAAACTCAATCTCGAATTTTAAATAAATGTAGGAAAAAGAAGTTGTAGCAAACATCCTTTTGTATGCAGGGCTCGTCTTGGATCAAGTGCTGAACTTTCGCTTTTGGGGATGTTGACTTAACAAGCTCTTCAAAAATATATTCATGTAGCACAAAAAACTAGGAATATATTCATGTAGCACAAGAATATATCCTATTGACCAAAAATTGATGCAACACGGATGAAAAAAATTAATGATTATAAAAGATTTGATGTTTTATTAGATTTTAATAGATTAATTGATAGGATTAGATTAGAATATATCTTTTCGGTCAATAGGATATTTTAGTTATTATTTGTTGTTTTTATTTAGAGAAGTAGTTTCTTAGTTTATTTCATATTTGTCTTAATAGTTTTCTATTAGGTTTAGGATTTATCTTATTTAATATCATTTTAGGGTTTAGTTTTTTTTTTTTTTTTAATTTATAAATAGAGCTTTGTAATTTATATTTTCAAGTTTTGATCCGCCGCCCCAGTGCTGCCGCTTGTGTGCGATACTATCGTTGAGTAATATTTTTTCTCCGCCACTGCCACAGTGTAGTGGTACCTACCCTTTTTTTACTAATTCTCCTCCCAAAACCCAAGAAAAAAAAAAGAGAAACAAAAACTAGCATCGCCACACAACCACTGTCACCCCTACTCGCTAACGACGTCGACCACCAGACCTTCACCTCCCACCATCCTCAAAAACCCTATCACCTTTGAACCCAGTTCATGGTGAACCTCAAACGAAAACCCTAACCTGTTTGAACTCACCTTTGAACCATAACCACCAACCACAACTTCGAACAGAGACCGAAACCCTCGAATGACCTTCAACCTATCCTTTAAACCCTAAAATCGATCTCATACTTCACCCAAGAACCCTAAATCGAGCCATACTCTTTGAATTCTCAACCCTCCATGAAACCCTAAACCTAGAATTCGAAAACCCTATTTCGGATCCCCAAATTTGAAAACCCTGAATACCTAATTCGAAAACCCTAAAACCCTAGTTCGAAAACCCTAATTCGAAATCCCCACCTTCGTGCCCTGATTTGACCCTTCTACATTTGCAACCCTCATTAGACTCAATTTCTATCACCTCATTAATGTCTCTATATCTATTATATCCACTCATATCCAAATAATTTTCGACCTCAAAGCTGGAGTATCTCGAGTCAAATAAGCATGGACCATATAGTAAGGGTAACTTTACACATCCCTATCATTGGTTGAAATTTGTTTGCCATCCGGTTTTCTTCATGATGTTTCTTATATCCGATGCCTATTGTGTTTCTAGACTAAAGGGTAAGTTGTATGTGCTTCCACTAAACAAGCACGGAGTGTATCCGAGCTTATCGTGACACAACTGCCCCAACTTCTTCCCTGGTACCCACTTATGAGCTTCCTTACGATCCAGATACAATATATTGTCTTCTTCCTGAGTTACCATTATCCAAGGAAGTTCAAGGAACAGAAAGTAAAGTCGAAAATAAAGAAGAGCAAGATGAAGTGAAAAAAGAAGAGGAAGAGATGAAAAATAAAGCAATAGAAGAAGAAGAACATTGCAAAGCGTCACAACATATCCAATTGCTTGAAAATATGATGAGATGTATTCTGAAAATTTTATCAATTTCATCATTCCTGAAGAGTTTGGTAAGTCAACATCTCCAAAGGTGAAAGTTTGGCACTTGATCCAGGACGAGCCCTGCACACGAAAGTATGTTTGCTACAACTTTTTTTTCCTACGCTGTTTAAAACTCGTGGTCGAGTTTTTTGAACAAAGGGGGAATTGATGCATCACGGATGGAGATAATTAATGATTATAGAAGATTTGAAGTTCAGGGATGTGGTTATATTGATTTTCACAAATAATTCAGCGACTCTTTTTTGATAAATTTAAAAGTTCGAAGGGTCATTTTGGTTTTAACAAATAATTTAAGGATTTCTATAATTATTATCTTTAAAGTAATGGTTCTAATTCTTCTCTCTCCACTTTCTTCTGTCTCTCTCGTTTATATTCTTTCGTTACCTCTTTCCACTTTTTTGTAACATACCTTTCTACTTCTCGTCCTTGTCCTCCACTTTCAACTACGTTTTTCCTCTCATCTAAAAATTATGATTTTTCTATTAAAATTTCACAAATCAAAGACAATTAGGAAAGACTTAAAAGTAACTAATGGGTTTCTGTAATATCATACAATCCGATAGGTTCACAATAGCATAGCACTAGACACAGCCTTTTGACCTAACGGGTCAATTTGATCTAACCAACTAAAATTTTTTTGGGTTATTCGGGTTTGGGTCATTAAATCTTTGATTCTAATCCTAATCTTCTGGGTACAGGTTAACTTGTTAGATTGGGTTAATAATTATTTTGCATTGTATTTTTGGATTAATTTAAGGAAATTGTGAAACTCATGCTTTGCTAATATGGAAATAATTTCCCAAGTTACTTATTTTTGTCATGCATATTAGTATACAAATTGGATATAAAAGTTGAATATTTGTAGCATTACTTGTTAACAAAAATGTTCAATGTACTCGGTTTAACTATTTGGTTTGTGTACTTAAATGACCAATAATTATTGGCCCATAGAAATAATACTGAAATAAACATATTCTGTTAAATTAATTACATTTTCTTACATATATTACGTATGTAAATTATGTGTACAAATTAAATATATTTTATTATATGTCATATAATTGCTCTAGAATTGAATTCCTATATCTTAGGTAACCACAACTTACAACTTGGAAGCATTAAGGTTCATATTTGAGGCATTGAATATTATATAATGGTTAACTACTTGTCCTTCAAGCGAGAGATTCTGTGTTTTATGCTTATTCTCCGAAATGCAGATGTTGATGTCCTCACTTAGCAAAAATATTATATCCTTTTCACCATTATAAAAAATAATAAGGTTCATATTCGGTAGTGAACTAATGAGAAGCACTAGTGTCTGACTATGAAGTAAGTTTATAAATTGGATCCAAAAGCTCGGGTTGGCATGAGTGCCCAAGAGGTAACCTCTCTTTGGGATATCAGTGGTTCGATTCCACTTGGATCCCAACACTTTTGTTTTTCTTTTGTTTGTTTCTTGTCCCCGCTCCAAATGCCTTTTAGAACTTGTGCTCACTTATCGAAAAAAGAAAACAAGTTACACTTTTACTATTAAGATTTTGATGAAAATAATTGCATGTCAAGTATAAAAAAAGACAAGCCAAAAATCTTAATATGGGAAAAAAGTTTGACTCCAGCTAATACATACGTAAAATCTAATAATAGTAAATTAGACTAATTTGAGATAATAATACATTTCTGTATAAAGAAATATATATATATACTTAGTGTTTCAATAATCCAGTTAACCGAAACAAACAAAATTCCTAACAGAAACTGACTTGAAATACCCCTAATTTTACTAGTTTGATTAATCAAATTGTAACCGTGTTTTCGGTTCGCTATTTTAATATTTCTAATTGACATTTCATTTATGATTTTCCTAAGGACTTCATGCTTACATATAGACGAATAGGCAATTTAAAGGTTGTTGGGTATTCTGATTCTGATTTTGCCAGTTGTGCCGATTCTCATAAGTTAGCATCTAGATATGTCTTCTTATTTGCTGAAGGAGCTATATCTTGGAGAAGTGCAAAACATTTTTTAGTTGCGACTTCTACTATGGAAGTCGAGTTTGTTTCTTGTTTTAAGGTGACATCACGGAGTATTTGGTTGAAGGGTTTAATCTCCGGGCCTAGAATTGTTGATTCTATTTCTAGGCCATTGAAGATATATTGTGACAATTCAGCTGCTGTGTTCTTTCCTAAGAATAATAAAAGTGGAAGTCGAAGTAAACACATCGAAATCAAGTACTTAGCTGTCAGAGAACAAATTAAAAAGAATGAAGTGCTCATCGAACACATTCATACTGAGTTGATGATTGCTAACCCCTTAATAAACGGCTTGCCACCAAAATTGTTTAAGGTTCATGTAATAGAAATGGGACTCTGTCCTACTTCGTCACTTTTAGTTTGAATGTTGATGTTACATTTGTATCATCTGTAATGGAACTCTGAATTCTTAGTTTGTTATTCTCTTTGGGTTTGTATACATTTGTGATTAGAATGACAAATATTTTAATGTGGACCTAGAATCAGTATTTAAGGCTTATTTATTGAGATAAAATACCACATAAAAGGCTTTTCAAAGGGAAAGCAAATTACATTGTGATACATGGAAGGTAATACTCACTTATTGAGGACTCACCGCCATGATTCATATAATTTATTTCTTTTTGTTTGAGCATAAAGTGTTGTGACTAGTAAGTTAAGGATTGTGAATTACATGAAGTAATAAATGTTCAGACCAAGTGGGAGAATGTTAGAATTTTTTCCTTTTACTCTTTTAATTTCTAAAATTTTTAATGGTCCATCACATTTATTTCACAATTAACATGGGAATTATTTATAATACCCAAATATTTAGTCTAAGTGGCATAATAGTAACTGCTATTTTAGTTGGGCATTAAGGGATATGTCTGCTCCTTATTTTAAGGAGCAGTTTCCTTCCTTTTCCAGAGCAGTTATTGTTTCCTTGATGGGACGAAATTTATATAAGGCGTTATATGGGTCCCTGATTCATGCAATTACATATACTCTATTTCGATCACTGAGAATTGCAATTGAATTGGAAGAACTCATAAAATCATTCAAGTGTTGATAATTTGCTATGGCTGAAGGTTAATAGTTGAATTTATTTTGCTTCCGCTTATTCATGATTCTCTTGTTCTTGCAAAACTTTGGGTGGTTAGGTTTTCACCTACCGCTCCATGTACGATTGAGATCATTTTGTTCCTCAAACCTACACTGGGTCAACTGGTGTTGCATTACCCACCTTGGGCAACGCAAACTTCGAAATTAAGCCTAGGATCATCAACATGCTCCCCACATTCTATGGGAAGCCGATTGAGAGCCCGTACGAGCACCTTGACGCTTTTCTAGAAATCTGTGAAACTTGTCACTATCAGGGTGTCTCGAATGACGCAATTAAGTTATGTCTTTTCCCGTTTTTGTTAAAAGAATAGTGATTTCAGTCCCTACCGAGGGGTGAAATCATAACTTGGGAGGACCTGCAACAAAGGTTCTTGGTTAAATTCTATCTTAAAGCTAGAACTATGGCTAGTGCAAAATAAATAGCTTTGAGCAAAAAGACTAAGAGCAGTTCCACGAGAGTTGGCACATATTTAAAGAGCTTCTTAGGAGCGGGTTTTCCAAGTTTGCTCTACTGCAAAATTTCTATAATGGTCTCACACTATGCCCAATAAGCAAATGGTGAATGCTTCTTGTGAGGGAGCATTTCACCAACAGGATGAGTATGAGGAATGGACCTTTTTCGAGCATCTAAGTGAGCACTCCCTTGACTATGCCTCCTTTGCAAGGGTAATTAGGGATGGTACACGTGGTGTCTATGAGGTGGCACCAAAAGATGACATGGAACTTAAGTTAGAAGTGCTTAATAGGAAAATTGATCAAATCATGGCATCACAGGCCAATCCTACCAACATGCATGCAATCAACGCCATTGCATCATGGAATCGTGTTAACACCTGTGGCATATGTTCTAGCATTGACCATTCTATATTTGATTGTCTTATGCCTCATAGTTTCCCAAATTTGTGCAGGACCATGTTTGTGTGACGCGGGGCTTTTAAAAGAACAGTGACTCGTATTTGATCACCTACAATCCAAGATAGCACAGTCACCCGAAGTTCTCGTGGAGACAAAATGAGCATCGGAACCCAACCACAAAGCAACAAAATTCTTGCTTTGTAGGCAAAGCACACCCTCCCGTCTTTTTGGGAGGGTAGAGGTATAGTTCTTAACCGAACCCCCCTATTTTGCATGCTAAGCCCCCTCCCATAGCTTCTAGATATTCTTCATAGTTTGAGGAGCATATGCTTTGAGTTATAGAGGACACTACACAAGTGGTTCGGTCTCACTCTCAATCTATTGCTAAATTAGAGAAACTAATAGCGCAGTTGGCCCAAGCATTGAATAGGAGAGCGGAAGGAAGGTTACCCTCCCAACCACTCACAAACTCAACAGGGTTGCCTAGTTCTAACTATTGTTAGAACCTAATGTCAAAATACTTGCAAAATACTTGCAACTGGGTAACCAAGAGATCTCAGGTGTTGAGGCCATGTAATCACTTTCCTTAAGGTTTATTTCGCTATATGAAATACCCTCGGGGATACAACAACAATCAAAATGAAGTGAGAATGTGTAAAGGGAGAGAAAGATCGAGATGTGGAGAGATTGGAGTTTTGTTCAAAGTAAACAACAACAAGAACACAAGAACAAGTTCTTTCACACTTGATTTCCCTTGTGTTTTTGATTCATCCTCTTTCCATCAAAAGAGGGGAGTAATATATATGTATTGTATGTACAAGCACGTCCCAAAACAAAGAGCCATTAATGTATAAAAGAACCGGGAAGAAACCGCGCAGACAAACCGTCAAAACCGACTTGTGTGTCGAAGCTGTGTGTCGGCACACAGGTCGACACATGGACTTACTGTAAGTCTGTGTGTCGACACACATTTTCTATGTGTCGACACACAGATCCCCTCCGTGCGCTTCTGTAAAGAGCTGTGTGTCGACACACGGGCCATGTGTGTCGACACACAGCTGTCTCCCCACAGTTCTGTAAGATTGTGTGTCGACACACATGGCCCATATGTCGACACACACCCCCAACAAGCTCTTAAACATTCAAACGAGTATCGGGACATTCTCAAATACATATTATACATACATAAACAATATTTAACATATATATACACGTATTATACAACATATATTTTGAAAATACATCAACAATCCCCCACCATTTTCAAAATACAAGCAATCTCAAAATGACATCTCCTTTAAAGGAGGCCTTATTGTGCATCAACGAGGGTGTCTCATGATTGAACCCCCATCTAGTGAAAAGACCATACAGTTAATCGGATCGAAAATGGTAGACCAAGCTTTGAACCATGCAACCCATTTGACTAACCGACTATCTAATCACGCACAAGGCATACTCCCCGTACACACCGTACAACTCCCAGACCGACACATTTGTGGCCTTGTGTCCTGTACCCTTTGTGTGTGTTTCAGGGCCAAACCCTTGTCAAAAATCACCCCTTTGAAGCGGCCAAACTTCAACACACAATAAGGTGGACCTCATTGGACCTCATTGATCATGTCCCTGTGGCGCGACATTCAATAAGTTCTAAAACTAGGTCCATTAAGAGCATTTGCTCATCCTTTTAAAATCTCTAATGCAGGTATCAAGCACTTCACACTCGGGATGGAAACAAACTCATTTAGTGCTTGTAGTCACACAGATGACAAGTCTCTCTCATTGAACCCGAGACCTAGCGTCATACTAGGCGTCGAGTTGAGGGCCTATCATGGGCCACTAATTATGACAGGTTTCAACCCCATCCCTTCATTTGTTCTCAGAACCAAATCTCTAGCCAGGCCTTTAGTAAATGGATCCGCTAAATTCTGACTGGTTCTCACGAAATCCACAGTGATAACACCTTCCCGATTAAGGTGTCTCACCATACTATGTCTCACACCAATGTGTCTGGACTTCCCATTATACACTTCACTGTACACTTTAGAAAGCGTAGTCTAACTATCACAATGGATAGAAATAGGAGAGATCGGCTTCAGGCACAAAGGTATCTCATATAAGAGATCCTTTAACCACTCGGCTTCTTTAGCTGCAGAAGCGAGAGCTATAAACTCTGCCGCCATTGTAGAGTCAGATATACAAGTTTGTCTCTTGGAACCCCAAGAAACCGCACCCCCACCAAACAGGAATACCCATCCACTCGTGGATGCATGATCATCGGAGATCCAACTTGCATCAGTATACCCTTCCAAAATAGGAGGGTACCCAACATAATTGAGACCATAATCCATAGTCTTCTTTAGGTACTTCAGTACCCGGTGCACTGCATCCCAGTGGAACTTACTCGGTTTGCGGGTATATCTACTCAGCTTTCCAACAGCAAAGGCGATATCAGGCCTAGTGCTTGTCATGGCATACATGAGACATCCAATAGCTCAAGCGTACTCCAATTGTGCCACTGGATCACCCCCATTCGGTACTAATTTCACACTAGCATCCATTGGTATGGATATCGGTGCACAGTCAAAGAAATGGAACTTTTTCAACACCTTTTCAATATAGTGAGACTGCGTTAAGGAAATTGCATCACCATTCCTTACAATCCTTATACCAAGGATTACTTCTACCTCACCCATATCTTTCACAGCAAAGTTTTAAGAGAGAAACAGTTTAGTTCTCTCTACTTGTTCCATATCAGTACCGAAAATCAGTATGTCATCGACATACAAACATATAATGACCCCTTTGCCATTATCAAACTTGCTATAGACACATTTATATGATTCATTTATAACGAATCCCTTGTTCAATACAACTTGATCAAATTTTTGGTGCCACTGCTTCGGGGCTTGCTTCAGCCCATACAGAGAACATATAAGTTTACACACTTTTCTCTCTTGGCCCGGAATAACAAACCCTTCTGGTTGTTCCATGTATACTTCCTCCTCTAGCTTACCATTCAGGAATGCCGTTTTGACATCCATTTGGTGTATCACTAGTTTAAAAATGGAGGTAAGAGCTATCAATGCCCTTATCGTCGATATTCTTGCCACGGGGGCATATGTGTCAAAGTAGTCCAACCCATGCTTTTGGGTGAACCCTTTAGCCACCAATCGGGCCTTGAACTTGTCAATTGTTCCATCGACTTTCATCTTCTTTTTGAAGATCCATTTGCACCCAATGGGCTTACTTCCTCGTGGAAGATCCACAAGGATCCAGGTATTATTACATAAGACGGAATCCATCTCATCATTTACAGCCTCTTTCCAAAATGAGGCATCATGAGACCGCATTGCCTCATTTAACGTCATGGGATCAGCTTCCATGACACAACAATATGGAGCCACTTGGTCCACATCGTTCCTCGAACCTTCTACCAAAAATGTGTAGAAGTCCGAACCGAAAGATTTCTCTTTCCTCGCTCTCTTACTCCTACGGAGTTCTAGGGCACTTTCAGGGATATCTTCCCTCTCATGACGAACATCGTCATATGACACTTGATTGTCACTCTCAACCGGTACATAATCCCTCGATCTAGGGATAGAAGTAAACCGATTCTCATTAAATATCGCGTCTTTCGATTCTATTATTGTGTTCACACTGATATAATCATTAGGTTCGACTACATAGAGCCGATATGCCTTGCTATGAGACGCATAACCCACAAAGATGCAATCAATGCCTCTTTCACCTAATTTTTTTCTTTTAGGTCAGGGACTTTAACAACTGCCCTACATCCCCACACTTTCAAATAGTTCAAATTAGGGGCTCGTTTGTTCCACAACTCATATGGGGTTATTTTATTTCTTTTGTTCGAAACTCTATTTAATAAATGACAGGCCGTTAACATAGCCTCACCCCAAAACCCATCGCTGAGACCGGAATAAGATAACATGGAATTAACCATCTCAGTTAGAGTTCGCTTTTTCCTCTCAGCCACGCCATTTTGTTGTGGCGTATATGGTGCAGTTATTTCATGTATTATTCCTGTGGATTCAAAATATTTAGGATCGTAGTACTCCCCACCACGATCCGACCTTAAGCGTTTGAGGAAGGTTTCACAGTGTAACTCAGTTTCTGCTTTATATGCTTTAAATCTATCAAGCGGGTCATCTTTGTTACTTATCAAATATACATAAAA